>JAVIAB010000106.1:17666528-18296528 GCA_032433765.1 Megaustenia siamemsis | reverse complement strand
ATTGGTACCATTGGTTGGAAATATCTGCCCTTTTCGATCTACTATGTTTAGTTTAGTTTAGTTTAGTTTAGTTTAGTTTAGTTTAGTTTAGTTTAGTTTAGTTTAGTTTAGTTTAGTTTAGTTTAGTTGATGGATCGTCCTCTTCTACATCAACACGCCCATAAATGTTCAAATCTTTCCCTCGTTATGATCCTCGGTATTTAGATAGTGACGAATCCAGTTGTGTTGATTTATTCTTCTACATCTCCCGCATAGTGCTCGTCTTCTGGCTTCTCGATCTTGACTTGACATTCGCGCAACTTGGATATGGCTATATATTCAAGATCATTGTTTAAATCACTAGCTCGCCTTACCTCCCTGGGGGTATTCAGAATGTCCCTCGATCCATTACACGTCCGCTCTTCAAGGTAGCATTTTTTACAACTAGAATATCAAATTGTTTGTATCCTTACACGCCCGGTTGTTCAGTAACGAAATCAAACATATCACAGGTAGTCTTAAGCTCTTTACTGACACCGACCACACCTTCGACTCCAACCTTGATTTTCCTGAGCAGGGTCATCAAATCCTTCCAACAAAAAAAACACCCCCAAAAACAGCATAATTGATTAAAAGGATGTGTTTCTAGCCAGACCAATACTTGAATAACTTCTATGATCTCTTCACGGTCAAACTACTTGTAGTTATAATGAAAGCACTGTTATTCTTCATTATTGTACTTCCTTTGATTTTGGTTGTGAAAGACCGTGAGCTCCGACTGTGTCAAGACCCAGTGTAAATGATCACCTCATTTTCTGTATTTTGGAAAGTCGTTGCGCCTGCACGAACGTCTTATCGAGCCAAAGAGTAATTATAAAGGAAATATGATCTCATCATAACTGCCCTACAGTGAATGGGGCACTAATAGTCAAAAAGGAAAAATGATCTCATCATAACTGCCCTACAGTGAATGGGGCACTAATAGTCAAAAAGGAAATATGATCTCATCATAACTGCCCTACAGTGAATGGGGAACTAATAGTCAAAAAGGAAATATGATCTCATCATAACTGCCCTACAGTGAATGGGGAACTAATAGTCAAAAATGAAATATGATCTCATCATAACTGCCCTACAGTGAATGGGGCACTAATAGTCAAAACCCTTTTAGACCGACACATTTTTCCCCGAAAAAAAATGTATTGCGAATGAATTGCAATGGGAACCTTGAGATGGTTGGTGGCTATTGAACTTACCTCGGGTTCAGGTAGATGAGATCACTAACCATTGCTTCATCTTGGTGTTAATATGCCTATGTAGCATGTATGAGCGCCATAAGTTGATTATGTTGTATTGTTTTTTTTTTTTCAAAAGATGAAAATGCAAGTATCGGTGTGTACCTTTTATTTACAAGATTACATTTGGATACGCGTCATATATTTTGTTTTCAGATAATATAAAACCAATTAACTTTTATTGCTCTGCAAATGGGACATAATTTAAAAAAAAAACTTTCTTTTTTTCAGCGAATATATATCGTGTATGAGTGTATGTATATAATTATTATTCAGAACTAACACCACGCACTTAAAAAAAATGAATAAAAATGTCATGAGTTGAGCGGTTTGGTGGATTCGTCTTTGGATGTATCCCGGGTTATAATCCCAATAATTGAACGTTTTATTGATTTATTTAGCAGCCTAAACAGGCTTCAGAGTTAATCGAAGATGGTGAAAACTGGTACACGGGATTTCGTTAAGATTAATAGGGCGGCCTTGCGTGATACCGACCACTCATAAATGTGTTCATGGTTAACACTAAAGAACACGAGCACTATTATAATTATATTCATTAGTGTACGCCGTTAATTGTTTGGGGGCGGGGGGGAGGAAAGGGAGAACCCTCTTGCTTACTTACCCCACTGTAAAGGGAGAGCAACGCAGTATATAAATTAATTTTAATGTAGGTATTCGATCGACATTACGATACAGACCAAGGTACACCAAATCCACTGGACGCCTGTCTCATAAAAGTGTGAGCAATAAATGAGCACTCGCGGTTTAAAATCTCAACATAAAGCATACCTGACAATGGAGCACAGAAGAAGACATCTAAGTGTTAAGATGCAACGTTAAGATGCAAGATTGCAGTCATAGACCCAGCCTCGCTAAATAGGTACCAGATATATTTTGAGTGAAAGGAAGGCATCGAGCAATGGGGCTTGTCACCACAACTCATGACGCTGAGGCTTTAGTGTAGAAAATACATATATAATGTTATTAAGCAGTTTTTACCAGCTTTCACCATTGCTAAGACATCCAAACATTTATATGCCATCTAAACAGCAAATGATAAATAGCATTTTCATACCAACTATGTGTTATGAAAGTTAAACATGGACCCTTTCTAAATCACATTTAAGAAAGGTCAATACATGTGAGATGCGATGCTTGAGAAAAGTAACAAACAACACAAGAAGAGATAGAATATCAAATGAAACTATAAGAAAAATGGTAGGAACTAAACCCTGCCAAGAATATATAGAATAACACCAACTTAAATGGTTTGGCCACCTGGTCAGAATGAATCCTCACCAATCACCATCAAAGGCGTTCTTCTCGAGAATACATGGGAAAAGACCAAGAGGAAGACCCAGAATAAGATGGATAGATGCAGTGACAGAGACATGTAACAACAAAGGAAAATCACTAATTCAGACAGTTCGAGCAGCTCAAGAACAACAAATGATATAACCAAGACACCTTTTAGGTATCTGTGAAAAGAGAAAATAAGAGGAATATTAAGCAGTTAAACTTATAAAAACAAGTCAAACTACGATATTTCGGCCAAGGTTTTTGTCGGACACAAGACACTAGATACTAATACAATATATTTTAAATAAACACTTAACTGAAGAACATGACGATGTTAGTCGATGAGAAAGTTTGAATGAGAAAAATCCAGCTTACCTTTGTATTAATCAAATTTAAATTATGCCAGATACAAGTACATCTTATGAGAAAACAAATGAGTTTGTCTGAAATAAGGAGAATACTAGGGCTACCAGAAAAACGATGCCTACCACCAGCTGAACAGAAAAGAACTAGTACAAATGTTTAGAGGGAGCCGCGATAGCTCAGTGGTTAGTGAACTGGACTGCAATGGACAAGAGGTAGGGTTCGATCCCAACGACGGCTTCCAGGTCCACCCAGCCTTAAATAGGTACCGGATTTGTTTCTGGGAAAGTAAAGCGGCACGAGCGTAATACCAACCACATTACCCCAAAAATCATGTGCTGAAGGTCTGTAAAATATATGGTCACTAACACCATATTCCCTATACGCCACTTGCCGTGACGGGGAGTTTTACTTTTTTACTACAAATGTTTAGACTCCGCAACGGGCACAATAGAATGCAGTATCACCTTTTAAATACCTAAAGATAGGAAGCTCTGATGAATGTGACTGTGGCACAGGGGAAATGACTGCTAAACATCTGCTACAATCATGCCCAACATTTGATGAACAGAGAAGACCCTTGTGCACATAATCGGTACCATATCGAGACAAGCTGTATGGTGACTTGACAAGACTTGAGCTGATGAATGCTTTCTTCAAACTTATTCATATTGACGTCTAAAAGTGCACGCACAATAATAATAATAATAAGAAGAAAATAAAGCAAGGATAAGCCGAACTGTAAGGTAAAAGTGACAATGACCCATGTGCCTATTAGTCACATGACCATGGGGCAGGTAGGATCTCTAGGATTAATACAATGAGGTCACTAGCATTTCATTTCATTGCTCACCAACAATTATTATGGGATTACTTTTATCTTTACCTAGTCTTGGAATTTAATACAATTAATTTAAAATACATTATTTCTCTGCAGGCTGATTACAAGAAGACATTTAGTTAAATTGTTCTTTATTATCGGAGGGACTGTTACATTGAGTCAATATTGCTTGCGGCAGGCATTTATCGGTGCTGCCGAGGATACGGAACAGCAACTTCAAAGTGACGTAAGCATTATAATGAAGATATTGCAAGTATTCTCCTTCTTAATATTGTAAAAGTTGTCTTATTGTGTCAAAAAATGCAATTCTTGTTGCTGTAAGGATTATATCTTTTGCTGTTACAAGATTGCGTCAATTGCTGCTTGTATTGAGCAATTTGATTGTATTATATAGGATTTCGTCCCATTAATTATTTATCTTTTGTAAGAATTACATTTCCTAAGTCGATAATATTTATTACATTTAGTACCGTTGTAAGAATTATATCTTAAATTGTAAGTATTTCTTATCGTATTAAGTATTTTATTTCTTTTCCTGTGTGTTACCGGGGCCTCATTATGAGGGAGGTAAAGAATAGTGACACTGTGACCTTCCAGGCATGTCGTAAGAGGCGACTAAGGAGGTTGATTGATGGCTTGACAAGCTGTCATTGTAAAAAGTATTGTTATGGAAACAGCACCATAGATTTTAGAGCAGTGATCTCTGCAATATGTGCCATTTTGGCACGCAAGGTTTCTGTTTTTGAGATTGTGGTTCTGCCCTATGTGCCGTCTTCGGCTCGAAAGGACAATAGATAGATAGATTTTATTTCTTACTTTACTAAAAATCTGCTTGGTTGTATAGCCTTACTATACCATTTTAAAAAAAAGCACTTTCCAAAAATGAGGAAGGTACTATGCAATCCATCTTTGACAATAGAAACAAGAAAAAGAGTTCTTAAATGTTACGTAGAGCCAGTCTTAACATATGGATGCGAATCATGGACAATAGGACAACAGACAAGAAAATCACTGGAGTCTGTAGAAATGTGGTTTAGCAGAAAAATGTTAAGAGTACATTGGACAGCTAAGAAGAGTAATGAAGATGTTCTGGGAGAGGTCAAAGCAAAAAGAGAGCTAATTTCCAATGTTAGGAATAAACAATCATCATTTGTTGGCCATGTAATGAGAAGAGGACAACTGGAATATATTGTAACAACTGGGAAAATCGAGGAACTAAGAGATAGAGGGAAGCAAAGAGAAAAAATACCAGACAGCTTAAGAGAATGGCTTGGCAGAAGGTCAACAACAGAAAAGATAAAAAGCTGCCAAGCTCGAAAGTTGTGGAGAGACATGATCACCTACGCCACTAGGCCGGTACTTGATGATGATGTCCATTTCCAGCTTTAAAAAATATTAGCAGGTTCACATACCAGGAAAGTACTGGCCATTTATATCTTCGTCCTTCAATTATTCCAATTGTTACAATATATTCCAGCTGTTCTCTTCTCATTACAAAGCCAACAAATGATGATTGTCTCTTCCTAATATTGGAAATTAGCTCTCTTTTTGCTATGACATCTCTCAGAACCTCTTCATTACTCTTCTTAGCTGTCCATGGTATTCTCAACATTCTTCTGTAAAACACATTTCTACAGACTCCAGTGATTTTCTTGTCTGTTGTTCTATTGTCCATGACTCGCATCCATATGTTAAGACTGGCTCTACGTAACATTTAAGAACTCTTTTTCTTGTTTCTATTGTCAAAAATGGATTGCATAGTATTTTTCCTCATTTTTTGGAAAGCTGCTTTTGCCTGAGCCATTCTACATCTCACCTCTTTTGTACATCTTCCGTCTGAGGTTAATAAAGTTCACAAATATTTAAATTCATTTACCTGTTTTAATACTGTTCCACTTGTCTTTATTTTGCACTGAGGTGATGTCTGGAAATGGACAGTGCTTCAAATGATTGTAAAAAGAAAGTACGCAGTATATACAAAGCAATAATTTCTAAGTAAGGAAATTAGCTAAAGTTTATGCATCTAAACAAGGCAGGATAACTGCTTTAAGCATTCATACAATGTAATGTTTTTGGTAGATTGGTTTAAACAAAATCATGATGGCATTAACACTCCTCATTAAGTAGAAAATCACCAGTGTCAAGGTAATCACTACTTCTTTAAGAAAGCTGCGGAGTGGCCTCCATTTATTTTGGTGGAGATAATATATTCTACAAGTGGACACTCATTTGAGACACGACTATACCATTCTGTTTTGTTCATGAAATCAGCATCCCTGCAGTCGGGAATTCCCCATCTCGGCTTCACACATGTCGCAGCTCCAACCGGAGCGAGGTGGCAAGTTCTGTAGACAAGGTCGACTACCTCGCAGCCCTAAAATCGACTCACAGGCGACGATTACTAGCGACTTCCATCGAATAGAGTGTACACAGTCATTTCCTTACTTCAGTTTCATCGAAAGCACACATTTAAAACAAAACAACCAAAATGGTACGACTGCGTTAGTCTGTGCAAAAACAGGGCGACATGCAGCCATTTTGATTTTGCAATTTAGGTTGTTGCTTTAGCAAGGTCGAACTCCAGTGCGAGCCATGTCGGCTACACGGGCGACAATTTCAAACGACATCAGCGAAAAGAGAGTGCCCATAGTAACTTCATACTTTAATTCATTCAAATAATTAGAAAGAAACACACAGAAACTAGTCAAAACACAAAAACAAATAATTGTTTTAGTGTTGTCACTCTCTAACTGGGCCAGCAGTAAAGGCCGCCATCTTTCTCGGAAGTCGACACGACCCTATATTCCACACCATTGTTCCCAGAATTCCGTCCAGGCGAATTTCATAGAGGATTACATAATATTTGTTTGTAGATATCGTAAATGATCACATACTTCCTCAGGTTAGGTAACTTCAAATCCGTGATGTTGCAGTGGAAAGTAGTTTGACACTACAGTGCTCCAAGCTTCTAGTTCAGTGACAGAAAACACAAAACAGTATGTTCAAGCTAACATAAATTCTCGTTTCATTGAGTAACCTTGAGATGCCTTAGATATTCATTGACTTTCAGCTCAATGTGGATGTTGCTACCACTTACTTCAATGCATTTTCTGCCTGATGAAAATACATGCACACCTAGGAAATAAAGTCATGTCTATTTTGTTTCATTCACATACCGTTAATAACATCATCATCATTGAGTACCGTCTCCGCATCGAAGGTTGGCTACCAAGGAGCATCATTCCACTCTGTCTCTTGCTTTGATGGTGCAGATTGTCATAGGCTGACTAGTCCATCTTTTTATGTTACTCGTCCATGTTAGTCTTGGTCTGCCTCTTTTACCATGTATTTTCCCTTCCACTATTACTTTTATTAGGCTGTTTTGTTCTTTAACATGGCCCAAAAATCGCATTTGTCTTGATCTAATTGTGTTTAGTAGTTAGTAACAACAACAGATTAAAAGGAATTGGCTTGATAAAACTAAAGTGGACATAACTTCCCCAAACAGCAACAAAATTCATTAATTCCTTAACTTCAGAGACACTCTTCTTACGGTAAAAATGAATGTTATCCAAAGAATGACACCTATTAAGGTAGCATTCTCTCTTTTGATCTGATTTATAATAAGACATGTGCTGTTTAATAACAAAATGTCCGTGTGGCTACCTGGTCCCCGACTAAGGTCATGGCGGGAACAGAGCCACTGTCACCTGCCACGAATGTTGTAAGAGGGGACTAAGGAGGTTGGACTCAAGAACTTTGCTTGTGCTACGGAGTTCGTGCATCGGAGATGTCTTGCAGTCAGGTCGGGTAATTTGACCTGCTACTGTTTGCAGTAAACAGTATAACCTGTGGCTGCCCTGTTGCCTCGCAGGTAAGGTCGGGAGAGTAAAAGGCTAAGGGAGGGTACTCCGAAGTAAAACAACCCCACTGCCTTGTGGGTGAGACTTTTTAGTTAAAGGCTAGAGGAGCCAAACGTAAACAAACCGACGGAGGCAAAAGAAAACCACCGTCGTAACCTCTTTGTACAATCATGAATCGCCACATAAGAGAATGGCTTGGCAGAAGGTCAACAACAGAAATGATAAATAACTGTCGAGATCGAAAATTATGGAGAGACATGATCACCTACGCTAGCAAGCCCGGTACTTGATGATGATGATGATTTGGGAGCAAATTTCTAGAAGGTAATACTTGATGGCAAGGGGTATATCATGATTTCGAATCTGTCACGACAGCACACGCTCTCATAAGAATATTCGTGTAACAGAGTTAAAGGTTGCCTATAATTTTCTAGAAACCAGCAGCTGTAGATATATGCGATAATTAATGAATTTACGTTCAAGAATACTATTCACGCTTTAGATTTCAAACGGATCGGCGTGACTGCAGACATGGTATTCTCATATCAGCTACGTTCTCGTTCAAGCAACCAAGAAAGTGTTCATTTTAATCGTTAATTCTATTGCAGTGAACGTGTCGCGTTCTGAAGAAATGATGCGCAGCTCATGATGCATACGGTTTATTTTAACATTATTTTACTTCCAAATCGATTATTCATTCTCATAAGAAATATACATTGTACATCGATAATTCAGTGTAAATTGTCACGTATGTATTTTCAGATCCATAGAAGTTTCGGGAATAAGCCGAGGGCAAATGGAGGGCGTGAACTCTCTGTCAAAGGATTCCGGACTAACCCAATTAGAGATCCTAATCGATTAGTTCAAGAGTTTATAATTAAGCGAAAGTTCTGGAGTCAAAATAGGAACCTGACTTCCATAAACAGTTCTGAGATTGTCTTGTACACTAGAGAAAACACCCCCGGGTACTACAAGCGGCGAAACTGGCATTGGACTTTGTCTCGTCTTGGGGAATATAGCCCTGGTGTATATACAGTACCGTCAGAAGAAGTGCCTGAACAAAGACTTCCGACTGTAGGTTCTTTTTCTTTTAAATAGAACATAAGAGAGAGAGAGAGAGAGAGAGAGAGAGAGAGAGAGAGAGAGAGATCACCTTACACTAATGACGTTGAATAATATAATTCTGTTTTCGCAAAAAAAGTGTCTGTAAGTGTAACATAATTGTTATTTTCTTCATGTGTTACACAATGTTACACAATGTTACATAATGTTACACAATGTTACACAGTGTTACACATTATACGTAGTTTTTAAAATCCGAATTCATTGAAATATTTTATGTAATGTATTTTTACGTCTGAATTTGAAATAACATAAACAAATTTAATTAATGTTCAATTTTTGTTACAAACTTAATACGTATGAGAGAAAGAAAAATTGAAGCACGAAGAGATAGAGGGAAGCAAAGAGAAAAAAATAAAACAGCTTAAGAGAATGGCTTGGCAGAAGGTCAACAACAGAAATGATAAATAGCTGTCGAGATCGAAAGATGTGGAGAGACGTGATCAACTACGCCAGCAGACCCGGTACTTGATGATGATGATTATGTGATGGGATACAACTAAGACAAGTAAGTATCATCATCATCTTTAAGTACCGGGCCTGCTGGCGTAGGTGATCATGCCTCTCTACAACTTTCGATCTCGACAGTTATTTATCATTTCTGTTGTTGGCTTTCTGCCGAGCTATTCTCTTCAGCTGTCTGGTATTTTTTCTCTTTGCTTCCCTCTATCTCTTCGTCCCTCAATTTTCCCAGTTGTTACAATATATTCCAGTTGTTCTCTTCTTATTACATGGCCAAAAAATGATTATTATTTCTTCCTAATATTGGAAATTAGCTCTATTTTTGCTTTGACCTCTTTCAGAACTTTTTCATTACTCTTCTTAGCTGTCCATGGTATTCTCAACATTCTTCTGTAAAATCACATTTCTACAGACTCCAGTGATTTTTCTTGTCTGTCACTCTTTAGAGTCACTGCAGTAGGAGGTCGACGCCTTGGGAGTCATGATCCGTACGGGCCCAACTCCCCTTAGAGTGTCAAGAAGATAAAGGGCCGAAAAACTTGCTTGATGGGGGTACCATCTGATGAACAGATTGCCTCCTACTGCGAAGCTCTGAATAAAGAGTTTCCTATCACTGTATTTATATAGTCCCACTAATACTTTATTTATTTATATGGTAAACATATATGGTAAACACATATTAATAACATCTAAACATATTTTAAGGAAGTAAATAGTGAACACAATATCAAAACAAAACACCTTAAATGAGTTGCAAATGCACAAATTCTCACAATTAAACATATATTAAAGGAATCGTAATTGTATCTGTATTTACAACACTGAAACGCATCTCAATATAACTAAACGTACCCAACCTAAGAACGTTCTACCTTCCACAGGTCTATGTCCTAGGAGTGTCCTACTGTGGGTCGATAACTCTGTTTGAGTACCTGAAAATACATCCCCATATCATTGGTGTCCACCCGGATGTCCGCTACTTTGATCTGGACGAGAACTTATTTAAAGGACTTGATTGGTTCAGATCACAGATGCCACTCTCCTTCAATAATCAGGTAGAAATGCTTCTCAGGTAATAGTTCCGGAGGAGACACCTGGCAGGTGAAAATAAAACAAACAGCAAGGTATATGGTACTCAAAGAGACATAACTTCTAAAACAGCAAAATTCATATCGCTATTAACATTTTATTCAGAATTCTGAAGTTTTCTTGTAGACAATTGTCGGTGATATGAGTTTCGTGCTTTATGCATAGCTCCTAATGTGGGATCAGGAAAATAGCTGAAATATGAAAAGATACAATGACTGTAATGGTCATCACAATCAAGTACCGTGTCTGTTGGCTTGTTGGGATCTTAGCTCCTCACAATGTTATATTCTAACTCTACAGCTGTTCATCATTTCTGTTGGTGATATCCTGCTATATATTTACTTTAAACTGTCTAGTGTATTTTCTTGATGCTTCCATTCACCATTTATGCACTTATTTTAGAGTAGCAATGGTTTCATAGAGTTTTATTTTTCCTTTCACGTCACAAAACAAACAAATTTGTTATTCTGGTGTTCGCTGACACCTATCTTCTTACCATGACCTGTTGATGCACGATCTCTTTAATCGTTCTAAACGTGTTTGGTGCACTCAATCATAACCTACAAAATATAGGTCCGTCCACAGAATGAGGATCATCGAACAACCCACACTAGTGTGACGATTCAGCTAGTTATGCCAGCTACAGAAGACTGACGTCATTCTATAGTCCGTTCAGAAATTAATAATCACACCTGAATTAGCTTTGCGTGATAACCGCTTGTTATTTTGGTTTCAAATTTCCATGCAATCTTAGAATATTGATGACGCAAAGATTTTGGTATTTTTTATTCCACAAACACAACAGATTTTGCACATCAGCGAATTCCTTTGATCTTTTATGACGGTATCACATAAGTTGATTCAAATTTTAGAGTTTACAGTAATCGTGTTAAATTTTCCAGTTGACTGCAATTCTTGTCAGAGGCGTATCTACATTGTGCTTAATTGTGGGTGTTGTTCGTTATGTATATTTACAAACATGAGTTCAATTGGTTACAATTAGTCTTGTCCTTCGGTCACCATTAGACCCCAGGATGTCCTAACTACAGCTGGAATTGAATTCATCTTAATTTTAATCATTCCGAATCTGACGATTCCAAGAGGTTGATAATCATTACTGGCTGGACAAATAGTAATCCATCTCGTTTCCAGTACTCATCTTCCACCCGCAGCACATGTTCAACACACTTCTTCCAGAACGGAATGTCTATTTTTGAGAGAGACTCACGTGTCAGAACTTCAACATCACACATTTTAAACGTCCTGTTCTGTTCTGCAACTTGTCCTTTGACGTGAGCCCAGACAAGTTCGATTGGATTAAGGTGCGCACGATATGCAGTGAGTCGAAGAGAGATGTGGCCGTATTTCTCAATGATTTTGTCAATATGGTACACCTTTTTCTTATTCGTATTCTTCACAAGTTGTAACAATTCGGGTTTTAAATATGTGTCGTCAAATTTGACATTTTCATTCGCAAGCCATGTCCTAATTTGCTCTTTTGTATTTGATGCAGTAGGCACTTTGTCTTCCTCTGATACAACATTGTGGTATGATGCATTATCCATGACTATGAATGAAGGTCTCTCCAGGATTGGTAAAAGATCGATCTCCAACCAGTGCCTGAAAATGTTTACATTCATTTCTGTATGGTAGTCCCTACCGTCGGTACTTTTTGATTGGAAAATAAGTCCCGCATCATGGACAATGCCGTTTTCAGTGCTTCCAGCATGCGTTAATATAATGCGCTGGCCTTTGCTGCTCGGAATTGTTCTTTTGAGATTGCCATTTACTGACTGCCATTCTTTAGCATAGTGTGGTGTGCGTTGACCCGTGATTCGTCCAAATATACAATAGCATACCGTTCACTCCGCCGCTCACGGATCTGTCTCAGGTATTTGCTTCGAGCAATGACCAAGTGTGGTTTTTCACAAATAATATTCCTGCCCCCAACAGTTTTTCTGAAAGTGAAGCCGGCTCCTCGCACAATCTTCCATAGAGTACTTTTAGAAATGTCAATATTGCAGTCTGCATGCAATTTTAATTTCAAATTGCTGAGAGTAAAAAGTACATTATTAGCAAACATTTTCATATCTCACGTTTAATGACATCCATGTCAAAGCTGTCGAATTTCCTTTTCCTTCCTTGATTGACATGAGTGCATTCTGATTCTTGTTTAATCCAACGAGAAAATAACGATCTATTAAGACCAAGCGCGAGTTGCGTTCGTCTCTCTGGGTCATGAATATCACAATATAAATGCCCCTTCTTGGATTCCCTAAGCAAGTGCTGATATAGTAAAACAGTAACCTTTTCTTCTGCTTCTTATACCTTTTAGCTCCCAGTGGAGCATAGGTCTTCAACAAACACTTTCCAAGTCGTTCTTTTTTTTGCAATTTTTTAAGATCATTCCATGTCTTCCCCATCATCTTCATCTCTGCTTCGATCTGTCTTCTCCAAGAATTCCTTTGTCTTCCTCTTTGTCTTTTCCCTGGGGATTCCAAAAAAGGGCATGGTGTGTAATACTCTCAGTTGGCCTGCTGCTACCTGTGTAGTTTTTCCTTGTTCGTTTAGAGTATGAACATTCCAGGTGCCAATTGTGGAGGATTTCCTGGTAGACAAAGGGTGAGTCGGCAACCCGGACTATTTACGGCTTTCTCCGGATTGCGTCATACGTCTCTTTGACAGAGAGCCCTTCTCTTTCCTGGATGGCGGATTTACTTTTTCTCTCTTTGACTTGTCCATGTTTGTGAAGTTTTTTCGGCTTTATTTTTTTTTTACAGTATGGAATAGCCAGTCCCATGCCCAACCCTCCTTACTCGCCTCTTACGAACGTGCCTGGTAGGTTACAGCGCTGCTATTCTTTACTCCCCTTTCGGATCCCGGCAGCGCACGGGCGAGTAACCTTTTGCATAGTTATAAATTTGCATTTCAAACTCATTGTAATTTAGATATAAATGTTGGTATTTAAAGTCAACAAATTGTCTACTGAGTCTTCACAAAATTAATAAAAAAACGCCTTCCCTTCGGTAATTAATGCCCAGGCCGTGGTGCGTCATGTCGTTCAATAACAATTCAGTTTTGTGCACGGGATTTTCCTGAAGTTAGTGTTTCTGCAATAGCCAAACTATTTTACGTCAACGATAGCACCAAATTAATGTATATATCCTAAAATGGTGTCAAATTCGAACAGGGTGAATTTAATATAGCCTAAAGAAGAAAACTTTTCAACTAGATCAAATTTCTCAGAGCAAAAAATATTTCTATAACGTCATCAATATTCTAAGATTGCATGGAAATTTTGAAACCAAAATAACAAGCGGTTATCACGCAAAACTAATTCAGGTGTGATTATGAATTTCTGAACGGACTATAGCTGCAACCACCCATGCTGGTCACGTTAGTGCAGGTTTGGTCAAGGTGTAGGCTAAAATTTAAATTTTTTTCTGAAAAACTACATTTCTGTGGCTTACAGCGATTTACTTATCTGTTGATTGATTGCCCCGCATACATGTCTATATGTTAGGACTGGACACATATAAAACTGGACAATATTTTTCCCATGCTTCAATTATTAACATGATAATAACATAAAAAATTAGAGGAATCTTGAAGATATTAGCAACCTACAAGCTACATGATAACACACCGGCAGGTGGGGGATTCATTTCTTGTTTAATTGGAAGAAAATAATGTAATATATGCTCATAGAGTGGCAACAATAATGTAATATATTCTCATAGAGTGGCAACAATAATGTAATATATTCTCATAGAGTGGCAACAATAATGTAATATATACTCATAGAGTGGCAACAATAATGTAATATATTCTCATAGAGTGGCAACAATAATGTAATATATGCTCATAGAGTGGCAACAACAATGTAATATATGCTCATGGAGTGGCAACAATAATGTGATATATTCTCATAGAGTGGCAACAACAATGTAATATATGCTCATAGAGTGGCAACAACAATGTAATATATGCTCATAGAGTGGCAACA
Source organism: Megaustenia siamemsis (assembly GCA_032433765.1). Taxonomy (NCBI): domain Eukaryota; kingdom Metazoa; phylum Mollusca; class Gastropoda; order Stylommatophora; family Ariophantidae; genus Megaustenia; species Megaustenia siamemsis. The sequence goes on along the minus strand of JAVIAB010000106.1, from coordinate 18,282,209 downwards.
ATAATGTAATATATTCTCATAGAGTGGCAACAATAATGTAATATATGCTCATAGAGTGGCAACAATAATTAATGGCAAGAGGTAACATTATCCTAGACAAGGGAGACAATAATTGTGGTTAATGAAGATATAGTCATTTTCAAGGGAAACATCATCATCAAGTACCGGTCCTGCTGGCGTAGGTGATCATGTCTCTCCACAACTTTCGACAGTTATTTATCATTTCTGTTGTTGACCTTCTGCCAAGCCATTCTCTTAAGCTGTCTGGTATCTGTTCTCTTGCTTCCCTCTATCTCTTCATCTCTCAATTTTCCCAATTGTTACAATATATTCCAACTGTTCTCTTCTCATTTCATGGCTAACAAATGATGATTGTTTCTTCCTAATATTGAAAATTAGCTCTTTTTATTATTGTGACGATTCATGATTGTATAAAGAAATTACGACGGTGATTTTCTGTTGCCTTCCGTCGGTTTGTTTACGGTTGGCTCCGCTAACCTTTGACTAAAAAAATCTCACCCACAAGGCAGTGGGGTTGTTTTACTTCAGGGTACCCTCCCTTAGCCTTTACTCTCCCGAGCATACCTGCAAGACAGCAATGCAGCCGCAGGTTGTACTGTTTACTGCATACAGTAGCAGGTAAAATTACCCGATCCGACATAGGCAAGGAAAACAAGCTGATGTGAAAGGGAAGACATAAACAACTGTATTGAAATTTCTAGAAAAAGTTATGGGCAAAGAGACTCCATGAAAATAATTTTGATGACTTGAGTGTCACGCGCAAACTCTTGAACACAAAGTGGTGCGTGGATGGATGCATATAGTAGCTTTCTTAAACTCTTGGTTTATACTTACAAGTTGGAACGTGTCCTATCTATAGGTACTACAATCAGTGACGTAACTAAAGAAGGTGGAAAGGGGGCACCTCGTTTCCATCTGATCCATGATTATACAAAGAATTTATGACGGTCGTTTTGTGTTGTCTTCGCTAGCTTTTAACTAAAAAGTCTCACCCACAAGGTAGTGGGGTTCTTTTACTTCAGGGTACCCTCACATAGCCTTTTGCAGCATTTGGTGGCGCCAAACTGACCATTGTTGCCTTAATTATTGATTTGTTTTTATCCTCCTCATACCTTAAAATAAGCCACAAAATGCAGGTTTTCACGTTCAATAACTCAGACATTTCCAGGAAAGCATGACAAACCCTCCTTACAGGTCACACCTTGTCACAAAGGTTTGGGGGGGGGTAAGCAGGGGACGAGAAATCTGACTTTTTCCCTGCGCTGAAACCCTAGCTACGCCTCTGAATACAATACCACGTTTTCTATATCAGTAAATGCCTTCATTGAGGAGAACACATTGGGAGAAGTAATAAAGGAACATTTCAATACTACACAGTTTTTAACCTATTATGCTACACAAGAAATAATAAAAATAATTTCAATACTTCGTCTATTTATCTATTCGCGTGTCCGTGCGGCTAAAACCACTGTTTCACTGGCTGAAAAGCCGGCGTACGTTGTTTGAAGCTCGCGGTAGACAGAACGGATTTTTTGAGGTGGTGAAATAAAAATCCTGAGTCTCACTCGTCGTGGCGACTACTTGGCCAAGCGGCCTTTATCCCTCTGGTTCTATCGAGGCCCCCCGACAAACAAGTCTACTACTATGTTCTTGTGAATTCATGTGCAAAATACACAAGTCCAATTTCGCTGTGTTATGATCGAAATAACAATCTTCGTATACATGTGAGTGAAGTGAAGCCCAGTGCTTGGATAAGAGAAATGGCCATGCAACCATCAATCTTACTTTTAAAATAATTAGACAAACAAAAAGAACAATTAATTTTAAAGGTGGGCATATGCCACTAAAAGATTAAAAGAAATGAACAGAGAGCAAGATAGGAATTCCTCAAATGAAGCAAATAACGAAAAAAAAAAAACTGTAGATTCCGAGAGAAAAACATTGATAATATTGTGAGGAGGAATACACAAAATAGATATAGAAATAAACAGAAGAAAACGATATAGTGAAAGCTTCACCTAACATGAGGACAATACAAACCAGAACAACGTTTCGGCTAAATAGGCCTTCAGCAGGAACACTTTTAACGTCGTTCTGGTTCGTGTTGTCCTCTTGTTACGTGAAGCTTTATCCGTACCGTTTTTTTCTCCTTTTTTTTCTCTATCTATTTTTTTTCTCTATCTATTGTTTTCTCTATCTATTTTTTTCTCTATCTATTTTCTTCATTTCTCCTTACAATTAGCTTCACTGCAGTTTCGAAATTGTATGAATTTATGTGCATTTCTTTTCCTTGACCCTACTTGATAATGTTGGCAAAGACCCGCATAGTTAGAAGCTTTCTAAGAAAAAGGGACTTAACTGCGAGTACACTGCGAGTTCTATGTGATGTTTAATTGCACCGGTAAGATGATGAGAAATGATGACACCTAATGAATGTCTCTAAATTTAAATGTTGACATGATACCTTTACGTTCTGCAGTAACTGTTGATGCAAACCCTTCATACTTTTGGGATCACAGAGCGCCTCGGAAGATCTACAAAATCAACAAGAAAATGAAATTTGTTCTGGTCTTAAGAGACCCTGTACAGACGATTATGTCGCTTGTTGCTTCAATGGTATCGTATGTGGTATTTGACACGTCTGTGCTATATGTGGTTATTTGGCGAAGATATATACGTGTATATGGTAAATAGTATATATTTAGTATATTATTTAGTTCATGCTATAGTCATGAGTACACATGCATGAAAGACGTCGACAATGGTAGCTACGTTTTAAGTAGCTGAGTTGACGGTGTGCTCTAGCGTTTGGTTCTCGAAGAAAAGGATCTGTGCCGAGGAGTACGGGCTCGATCCTGCTTCGGACCATTTATTGTTCTTTGTTTTTGTCTGTTATTACTTATTTTAAAATAATTAAGGAAAAGACATTCGACAGAGTAAACAGAGAACAACTGTGGGAGATACTAACAACATACGGAGAAAGCCAACATCTAACCAACCTTATTAAAAGTCTCTACATCAACAGCAGCTGCAGGGTCAGAACAGCAGCAGGCTACACAGACCACTTCGAAGTTAGATCAGCTGTAAGACAGAGGTGCGTACTAACCCCCCCCCCCCCTTACTGTTTATTACATACATGGACCATATATGCAAGCTAGCCAACCCATCAGAGACAGAGGAGATCAATGAGCTTTTATTTGCAGACGATTAGGCACTAATACATGAAACAATAGAAGACCTACAAGAACAATTAAACAAACTCAACATCTCAGGCACAAAATACAACATGAAAATCAACATCAACAAAACAGAAGTCATGAATGTCGCCAAAAATAAACAGAACATCACATAACTATAGAAGGCAGACAACTAAAACAAGTAGAGGAATTCAAATACCTAGGAAGTCTAATGACAAACGATAATTCTTAAACAGCAGATATAGAATCAAGATACAACAAAGCTTGTCAAATCATCGGACAGTTATCACCACTATTGTCCAACAAGGAAATAACTCTGGAGACAAAACGAGTACTATACAATACAATCTTCATCCCAACATTGTGCTACCAATGCCAGACCTGGACCCTAGATGCAAGAACAATAAGAAAAATAACCTCTACAGAGATGAAATGTGTTAGACGAATGACAGGAAACAGTCTGAGAGATAAGATCAGAAATGAAGAACCGAGAAAAAAGCTAGGAATAGCCCCCGCCATAGAATATATATGGAAACAACAGATAGAATGGTTTGGCCACGTGGCAAGGCAGAAAGAACAAAACACAACACAACGAGCCTTCAACAAACATTGTGAGAACACCAGACCCAAGGGCCGACCACGAAAAAGATGGATCGATGGAATATTAGAAGCACTAGGAAACATAACAGCAGCAGAGGCGAACAGAAGAGCAAAAGACCGCAAATTATATCTCCCCTCGACGCTGAAAGGCAGATGAGGAAGGAAAGAAGAAAAGAAGTTAATTATTTGTGATTTTTTTCCGAGTATTATAAGCATATCTCTTCCCCTGAAGGTATGCGTCTGTTTATATATTTACTGTATGTAGTACTAGTTCATCTATTGTATTCACAGTACTTGGTTTGTACACCACTGCGACTTTAGAGTATATGTCTGTTTACATACAGATGTTGAGTGTGGGTTATGGTAGGTTTGTGAAGTAATTGGTTGCATAGAATGACCTATCAGGGTTATGGTAGGTTTTTTGGAGTAATTGGTTGCATAGAATGACCTATCAGGGTTATGGTAGGTTTGTGGAGTAATTGGTTGCATAGAATGACCTATCAGGGTTATGGTAGGTTTGTGGAGTAATTGGTTGCATAGAATGACCTATCAGGGTTATGGTAGGTTTGTGGAGTAATTGGTTGCATAGAATGACCTATCAGGGTTATGGTAGGTTTGTGGAGTAATTGGTTGCATAGAATGACCTATCAGGGTTATGGTAGGTTTGTGGAGTAATTGGTTGCATAGAATGACCTATCAGGGTTATGGTAGGTTTGTGAAGTAATTGGTTGCATAGAATGACCTATCAGGGTTATGGTAGGTTTGTGGAGTAATTGGTTGCATAGAATGACCTATCAGGGTTATGGTAGGTTTGTGGAGTAATTGGTTGCATAGAATGACCTATCAGGGTTATGGTAGGTTTGTGGAGTAATTGGTTGCATAGAATGACCTATCAGGGTTATGGTAGGTTTGTGGAGTAATTGGTTGCATAGAATGACCTATCAGGGTTATGGTAGGTTTGTGAAGTAATTGGTTGCATAGAATGACCTATCAGGGTTATGGTAGGTTTGTGGAGTAATTGGTTGCATAGAATGACCTATCAGGGTTATGGTAGGTTTGTGAAGTAATTGGTTGCATAGAATGACCTATCAGGGTTATGGTAGGTTTGTGGAGTAATTGGTTGCATAGAATGACCTATCAGGGTTATGGTAGGTTTGTGGAGTAATTGGTTGCATAGAATGACCTATCAGGGTTATGGTAGGTTTGTGAAGTAATTGGTTGCATAGAATGACCTATCAGAGTTATGGTAGGTTTGTGAAGTAATTGGTTGCATAGAATGACCTATCAGGGTTATGGTAGGTTTGTGGAGTAATTGGTTGCATAGAATGACCTATCAGGGTTATGGTAGGTTTGTGGAGTAATTGGTTGCATAGAATGACCTATCAGGGTTATGGTAGGTTTGTGGAGTAATTGGTTGCATAGAATGACCTATCAGGGTTATGGTTGGTTTGTGGAGTAATTGGTTGCATAGAATGACCTATCAGGGTTATGGTTGGTTTGTGAAGTAATTGGTTGCATAGAATGACCTATCAGGGTTATGGTTGGTTTGTGAAGTAATTGGTTGCATAGAATGACCTTTCAGGGTTATGGTAGGTTTGTGAAGTAATTGGTTGCATAGAATGACCTATCAGGGTTATGGTTGGTTTGTGAAGTAATTGGTTGCATAGAATGACCTATCAGGGTTATGGTTGGTTTGTGAAGTAATTGGTTGCATAGAATGACCTATCAGGGTTATGGTTGGTTTGTGAAGTAATTGGTTGCATAGAATGACCTATCAGGTTATGGTTGGTTTGTGAAGTAATTGGTTGCATAGAATGACCTATCAGGGTTATGGTTGGTTTGTGAAGTAATTGGTTGCATAGAATGACCTATCAGGGTTATGGTTGGTTTGTGAAGTAATTGGTTGCATAGAATGACCTATCAGGGTTATGGTTGGTTTGTGAAGTAATTGGTTGCATAGAATGACCTATCAGGGTTATGGTTGGTTTGTGAAGTAATTGGTTGTATAGAATGACCTATCAGGGTTATGGTTGGTTTGTGAAGTAATTGGTTGCATAGAATGACCTATCAGGGTTATGGTTGGTTTGTGAAGTAATTGGTTGCATAGAATGACTCTCAGGGCTGTGGTGATGGCTGGGTAAAGTGGTTGCATAGAATGACCTATCAGGGTTATGGTAGGTTTGTGGAGTAACTGGTTGCATAGAATGACCTATCAGGGCTGTGGTCATGGCTGGGTAAAGTGGTTGCATAGAATGACCTATCAGGGTTATGGTAGGTTTGTGGAGTAATTGGTTGCATAGAATGACCTATCAGGGCTGTGGTCATGGCTGGGTAAAGTGGTTGCATAGAATGACCTATCAGGGTTATGGTAGGTTTGTGAAGTAATTGGTTGCATAGAATGACCTATCAGGGCTGTGGTCATGGCTGGGTAAAGTGGTTGCATAGAATGACCTATCAGGGTTGTGATGATGGCTTGGTAAAGTGGTTGCATAGAATGACCTATCAGGGTTGTGGTGATGGCTGAGTAAAGGACAATTAGAAAAAACTCGTTTCTATCAGGTAGTTACGGGTCTTCATCAGGAAAAACGAATCAATGACCAGCATGATTATCACCACCTTCCAATGCCGTCCAACGTCACACATTGTATCTCGTCATGACTCCCTGTTTAGGGGAGCTTCTTACTTTAATTACCGGTGTCGATGTCTATTATCTTTGCCTCTCTTATCAGTATTAATCCCCCTACAGAAAAGATCATCTGTTGCCTTGCAGGAAGATTGGGGACAATCAAAGGCTAAGGAAAGCAAACCTGAATTAAATGCTGGCTGAAATCGGATGCACTGGGCCACTGGCGCAGAACACAGTGCAACGTTTTAACGGGTGTTCAATTGGAGTGGATCTGGCAGACTCTAATTGTGATGTTCTGTCTGTGGGGGCGATCAACATACTTAACCTGACAGATTACTTCATGTGAGAGTCTGGAATCCTACTCTGATTGAGCCCTGATCGCAGAGAGAGAGAGAGAGAGAGAGAGAGAGAGAGAGAGAGAGAGAGAGAGAGAGAGTATTCTTAGTGTCTTTCGGAGTCGCTTCTTTTTTCCGTTTGATCTTGTTTCCCATTTTAGTGCACGTCTTGTGATTTTTTGTTTATTACTTTTAGCAACTATCACACATTATTGTGTCCTCAATTATTCAAGTTCTAATACAGACCAGCTTCAATGAGCCTTCTATGAATTGTAAGTAGAGTTGGTTCTACTGTCAACATAAAGAAAGCTACCACTGAACTATCAGCACTGGGTCTTACCATACGTCTCTACACTGTGGTACCTCCAATATCATTTCCATCATGATAAATGTAGGAAGTATCTTAGAGCGAAAGGTAAACTCATTTCTAAAATGAACTCTGATAGAGTTAAATGTTCAACACAGAATGGTACAGGCGTTACAGTTTGACTCTCAAACGTGAGAGAATCCAATAAACACCATTTTGTCAAAGAAATGAAGGAAAATGATATGTATTGATATTAATTATTTTGTTCATTTAGTTATGTTTGTTTTATGCTTAGCATAACTTGTCATCTTGACTTTTCCGGACTGGTAACCGATATATCGATACGTTAACGAATCTCTACTGGACCATTAACCAATATCAGTCTTCATAAGAAATTGTGAATTTGTGTTGCCTCGAGCGCCGATTATATTTTTTTTTTTATGTTAAAAGATCTTTACTGCTGGACCTTGAATAGGCCTCATAGTCAATGTTAGAAAGACTAAGCATAGTAAAAAAAAAAGTGAAGTACCCCCGTCACGCCACGTGGCGTATAGGGAAATATGGCGTTAGTAACCCTATATTTTACAGACCTTCAGCACGTGATTTTTGGGGTAATGTGGTCGGTATTACGCCCGTGCTGCTTTACTTTCGCAGAAAAAATCCGGTACCCATTTAAAGCTGGGTGAACCCGGAAGCCGTCGGTTGGGATCGAACCCTACCCCTTGTCCTTTGTAGTCCAGTTCACTAACCACTGAGCTGTCGCGGCTCCCACTAAGCATAGTTGTCACTAAAAGAGAAAGTTGTATATTGTATATTTCAGAGTTTGTTTTATCTTATCTTGTTTACAATAGGTTGATGACGATCGAGTATCACTTTTAGCACATAATGTCCCCTACCGATCGAGGATATATTCCATTGGAATCCCACTTAACATTGTTGTCGTGAATTCTGTAATTGTGGCGATCCATGATTTGACAAAGAATTTATGACGGCGGTTTTCTGTTGCCGTCTGTCGTTTTGTTTACGGTTGGTACCGTTAGTCTTGAGACTAAAAAGTCTCGCACACAAGGCAGTGGGATTGTTTTACTTCGGGGTACCCGCCCTTAGCCTTTTGCTCTCCAGAGCATACCTGCAAGGCAGCAGGGCAGCCGAAGGTTGTACTGTCTACTGCATACAGTAGCATGTAAAGAGTATCCGACCTGAAACCAAACAATCATCATTTTTTGCCATTGCGTGAGAAAGGAACAGTTAAAATACATTGTAACAACTGGGAAAATTGAGGGACGAAGTGATAGAAGGAAGCACAGAGAAAAGATACCAAACAGCTTTAGAGAATAGATAATAACTGTCGTGATCGAAAGTTATGAAGAGACATGGTCACCTAGGCCAGCAGGCTTGGTACTTCATGATGGTGTTTTGTTTACCCGTCATAAATAGTGATATGCCGTCGCCTAGCAACGTCTGCTATGATCACTCTTCCAGAAGGATGCACCGAAGATCAAGCTTCTGGTTGTTTTCAATGTGATCAGATATGTTCGTTTAATCGTATAGAGATTAAAGTGTAGATATGGTGGTGATTAGTGCAGTAGCCAGAAACCAAGGCTGTCTCGCTTAGCTTTATTTACTAGCTTAGTTGGTACAGAAAAGTTAATCACAAAACCGCTTAGTCAGTGAGGCAGAAGAGAAGGGATTGATTTTCCAGAGCGCTTCTGTGAGTGACGCATTCATTTACACAGATGGGTTTGTTATTCGGCACATACAGAGCTCTTGGCTTTTACGGCTCGTGTTAGAGGTAGAACTGTGAAGAAAGAGAGTGGTTTCTTCGCATTGATTTTAATTAATTTTACCATGGAAATTATGGCTATCACTAAAACATTGACATGGTCTGAGACACAGCACACACAAGTTTGGTTCCTCAGCGACTCTGTGGGTATCCTTAGAAAGATTTAAACTGGTTAGGCTCGACGGCAGTGGTTAGAGTCTCTCAGTAGGTCTATTCTGAAAAGTGTTGGCTTCAGATTCTTGTCATGGCACACGAATGTAAGAGGTAATGTGAGTGCTGACCGATTTGTCCGTATGACTGATTTTGAGTGCGGAAGGTGAATGGACCGCGTTGACAATCTAAATTCCCCCTAAGACACTGGATGAAAGAACGACTCAAAAAATTACCCTGAATCCGTTTGCATGTACAGGCAGCACTAATATCACGCTACACGTTGAAAGGGGGGGGGGGAGAATTTTCTACGGAGAAGATCTGAGAACTTATGGGCTTGTCTGATGTGCATTGAGGATGACCTATCGACTAAACCAAACTTAGTCGGCAGGCAAAATGTTTCAAAGAACAAGTCCCTCTGAAATATCAAGCAAACACCGACGATGTTGCTGATGTTTCCTAGTGTTTTTAACATTCTATTGATCCATCTTTATTGTGGTCAACCCCTGGGTCTTGTGTTCTCGTAACGTTTATTGAAGTCTTGTTGTATTATGTTTGAATCTTTCTATCTTACCATGTGGCCAAATCATTTTATCTGTTGTTTCTTTATGTTATCTATGGCGAGAATCATTCCTAGCTTTTTTCTCAGTTCTTAATTTCTGGTCTTTTCTCTCAGACCGTTTCCTGTCATTCTTCTAACACATTTCATCTCATTAGTAGTTATTTTTCTTTTGGTTCTTGAGTCTAGGGTCCAGGTCTGGCGCCGATAGAACAACAATGGGATTAAAATTGTGTTGTAGAGCGCCCGTTTTGCATCGAGTTATTTTTTTTTTAGGGGGATGGGGGATGGACGGGGAATAGCAGTGGTGATATTTATCTTATAATTTGACAAACTTTGTTACTTCTTGAGTCTATTTCTGATGTTTAGAAATTATTTGTTGTCAATTCACTTCCTATGTATTTAATTCCTAAAAAAAACCATATTGAGGGAGTTACTTATAATTGACAGTTATCTGCCCCTGAACAGCTGAGATAGATTAACGTGAAATTTTCATTGAAAAAATAAATTAAAAAACAGTAACTGGGTGATATTTTCATTTCCTGTAGTTGCAAAACAAATACAATAGTTATGCATTTAATAGTGTGAAGTTGTTAAATTAAAAATAAAATATGCAATGAAATGTTTAAATGCTGATAATTAATTTCGTTCAAGGCAGAAATAAAATAAAAACTGACAGAGTTAATTGTTAATTTTATTGTGGCTTTCAGGGGACAGAGGAGAAACTGGAGGATTTAACTGTTACAAGGGATGGAATGTCGAAAATCAACAGTAGATCAACAGTAATCAACTCTGGTATTTATGTCAAGTACATCAAAATGTGGCTCGAATATTTCCCACTAAAACAGGTACGTCCCGGCGTAATCTATAAATAATATTTTTTATTTGAACAGCGCGGAGAGGAAACAGGTAAGAAATAGTAGAGTCGATCTTCCACCAAAGTGAATTAAAATGTTCGATACCATCACCCTGTAATATACAAGAAAAAGAACGCGCAGACAAACTAGCTAAGGAGGGAGGGAGATTACAACAAGAGAACCATCTGATCAGCTATGACGAAGCCAAATCCATCATCAAAGGGTAGTTTCATAACAAAAGGAAACAAGAACAGCTAAAGTATAACGAGAGGGATGGATACCTGCAACTATCAAGAAGGGATCAATTCATCATACTCAGCTTACGCATTGGCTACAACAGAATGAGAAACCACATGTTCACCAAACTCAAAATAGGACGTAACAGCCAGTGTTACTGCACACTGGGTAAGTTGAAAACAAAACACCTTCTATAGAATTACCCCCCCCCACACCCCCCGTACACAGGCCTGAGGAGGACAAAATGGCTCACACCCACCTCCCTAGACTAGAAACTCTACGGGGCAATGAAATCATTTAAAGAGACAACTGCCTTCGTAAGAGAGTCTGGAGTCCTAGTCTGAATGAACCATGAGAAGAAGAATAATTCATACTCAAGTGTAAAAAGTTCACAAAAAAACATGTTCAATTCCAAGTAGATTATGCAATGGATGTTTTTGGGAAACGTTCTCTGTTTACAATCATCATCAGGTGCCATGACAACAATAATAACCTATCATATTTATCCATATACTGCAGCCCATGGTGTCCCTCATCAATTCTGCAGTTACTCGAATTAGATTATGGTCGTCACCTATTTATCCTTCCTTCTACCGGGGAATTGTCAATATATTTTGACTCGCTTTTTTTATATTTTGGGGGGATGTGGTCAGTATTACGCCCGTGCAGTTTCATCATCATGTGCCATACCGGTTGTCGTAGGCGATCATGTCCCTCCAAAATCTTCTATCTACAGTGCATCGTATTAGTTCTGTTGTTGACTGTTTTCCATGCCATGACAACAAGCTATCCAGTATTTTCTGTCTTTGTTGTCCGTGATCTCTCTTTCCTTGTATCTTGCCTGTTGTAACCAGGTATTCCAATTTTTCTCTTCTCATGATGTGCCCGAAAAATGTTGATTGTTTCTTTCTGATGCTTTTTAAGAGCTCCCTTTTTGTGCTGGCCTCTTTGAGAACTTCCTCATTGGTCTTTTTAGCTGTCCAGAGAACTTTCAACATTCTTCTGAGAAATCCCATCTCTGCGACCTCTAATTGTCTTTTCATTTGTATGTCTGCTGTCAATAAAAACACTCATTGATCATGATTCGCTTCCATAGGTCATAATTGCTTCTATTGAACTCTCTATCTCATTTCTATTGACATAGATTTTTTGCATAATATATTTTTCCTTTTCTGAAATGCTATTTTGGCCTCAGCTATTCTGCTTGTTGTTTCTGTGGTTCATCTTCCATCTGATGTTATTGTTGTGTCTAAATATTTGAACCGTTGCACTTGTTTCAGAGTTGTCCTGTTTATTTTTATGCTTCATGATTCAGCTTTACTTTCCCAGAAAAAAAACGTTGATGTTACTTAAGGCAGGGTGAGCCGTGAAACAGCTGTAAAATGGATGTCTTTGGACTGGTCTTTCGTGTGTTTTTTTTTCCTTTAAAAGAATGTTTCCGTTAGAATTATTTCACTGCCAAAGGGTTCCATTGGGTTTATTTATGAACCTCTGCTGCTAACAATCAATCTTGAATAGTGTGCATGTCTGTGTTAGTCACCTCAAGTGACTCGGGAAGATGGTGCTCGTAAACCTGGGAAGGCAGACCATCTAAGGGCAGAATCCCCCTACAGAAAAGACAATCTGCTGCCTTACAGGAAGACTGGGGACAATCAAAGGCTAAGGAAAGCAAACCTGAATAAAATGCTGGCTGACATCGAATGCACTGGGCCACTGGCGCAGAACACAGAGCAACGCTTTAACGGGTGTTCAATTCAGAGTGGATCTGGCAGACTCTAATTGTGATATTCTGTCTGTGCGGGCGATCAACACACTTAACCTGACTGCTGACTTCATGTGAGAGTCTGGAATCCTACTCTGATTGAGTCCTGATCACAGAGAGAGAGAATAGCGTTTATATTGATGGCATTCATCATCACCATCATCATCACTACCATTATCATCATCACCAGCATCAACATCATCATCAAAATCATCACAATCATCACCATCATCTTAATCTTCATCATCATAATCACCATCATCATCATCATCATCATAATCACCATCATCATCACCATCATCATCACCATCATCAACATAAGCACCAACTTCATCATCATACAATTCATCATCATCAAAAACAACTACATCATACCATTACCAACATGAACACCATCATCTTCGACATTATCATCATTACCGTTATCATTAACATCCCCGACATCATCATCATTACCAACATCATTACCATCATCATCATCATCTACAATCATGATTATATAACAATTATCAACCCGACCACCAAAATTATCACCACCTTCAACATGACCATCAACATTATCATCAACAGCAAATACAATTTCAATATCATCATAATAATCCTCAACATCATCATTATAATCATCATTATATAATCATCGTCAATATCATCAACATTATCATCAATAACATCAACATCATCAATAACACAATCATCATCATCATCATCATCCAGGTTTGCACTTGTTGACGCTGGTGTTCATGTCTCCTCATATTTGGCTGTAAAAACAAATCGTTATCATTTATGTTATAGACTTAAGATCTGAACGTTATCTTCAATTGTCTTGTATCTTGTATCGCCCTTTCTCTCGATCTCTTCTTCCCTCACATTTCAAGCTTTCGCCATTTTTTTTTGTAGCTGTTCCCTTCTAATTAAATAGCCTTTTATGATCTCCATGTTAAAATTTGTTGCTTTCCACATTTATAACATAATTAATGTTAATGCATAATTAACAAACTCATTTAACGTGCACATTTATAAATAGCACAAATATTCATGTAGGTACATGTGCTAGAATACAACGACCTCATGTCAAGACCAGCAGCCGTGTTTTACGCCCTCGAAGACTTCCTCGGTATTCCACACAAGATTGGTGCTAGTAACTTCGTGTACAACGCTACACTCGCCAACTACTGCGCCAGACCTTTCCATACACAGACAGTAGTGTGTCCAGGAATCGAGCAGACTCCAATCAGGTTATCGCTGTTTGATGAGAGTCTGTTGTACGCGTTTTATAGAAGTTACAACGATGAGTTGTTTACAGTTTTAGGCCGTCGTTTTGATTGGCCAACGTCTCCCAGACACAACAACATGGATTCAAACGAACAAACTCGTAGGGTAACGATACATTCCTAACTAGTTCAACAGATAACTCATCATTAGCATCAACCATCTCGTCCTTGTGGCAACCTTAGTCTTCCCTATCCTACACAATATGCCCAGCATCGACAGCAGTCAGTAACATTTGGTTGGTGATATCACACGCTAGTGCCTCCTCCCTTCTCATAACCTTGTACCATGCCCTCCAAAATTATTTTCTCTAGACAATCAGGTCGATTTATATCACCTTACAACATCTACATATTATCATGAACATATTATATTGTGATTGTTTTTTTTTGTTTTTTTTTGTTTTTTTTTATAATTTTAGTAAACATCATCATCATCATAATCAAGTACCAGACCTGCTGGCGTAGGTGATCATGTCTCTCCACAATTTTCTATCTCGACAATTATTTATCATTACTGTTGTTGGCCTTTCGCCAAGCCATTCTCTTAAGCTGTCTGTTATTTTTTCTCTTTGCTTCCTTATATCTCTTCGTCCCTCAATTTTCCCAGTTGTTACAATATATTCCAGTGGCTCTCTTCTCATTACATGGCTAAAAAATGATGATTGTTTCTTCCTAATTTTGGAAATTAGCTCTCCTTTTGCTTTGACCTATTTCAGAACATTTTCATTACTCCTCTTAGCTGTCCATTGTATTCTCAACATTCTTCTGTAAAACTACATTTCTACAGACTCCAGTGATTTTCTTGTCTGTTGTCCTATTGTCCATGATTGAGTCCTTTATTTTTGTTTTCTTTCACTATAATGTCTAACATTTCTTGTAGCTCATTTTCACTCTTAGCGATTAATACTGTATCATCAGCATACCTTAGATTATCTATATTATGACCTCCAATTTTTATTCCGGGCATGCCCCTTATGGATCTTATAATAATCTCACAATAAATATTAAACAAATCTGGTGACAGCACACAACCTTGTCTAACACAATGTTTTATTTGTTGAAACATTCCCATTAACATTTATAGTGATTTAGTAAGCACTTTTCTTAAATATAAAATTGGTGCACAAAAGGACATATTTGTTTTCTTTTCTTCATCCCATCCAGTCCGGTATTCTGAGTACTCTTCTGTAATACTCGCATTCAAAAGTATATATAGATTTGATCAGTAAATCTATTGATATTACACTGGTAACAACCATATGTTGGAATAGAAAAAGCTCTTGGAAGCATATATTTTGTTGCTCTATCAGCACCTTGTCACACGAATAGACCGTACAGTTGTTTTGTTTTATGATCAATAATTTACATTCTTATTTTAAATAGATAATTAGACAAATCTTATTTTTTTCTCACGATAACTTTTTTGCGCCCTGTGAACATATGAACTCACTTCAATCTCTTTGTTCCATTCACTTTGTGAATTACGATAGTCCACATACCTAAACTCATACTTTGTACTCCAACATCCTCTCTTATCCCCCCTTGTACTATGGGCTCTGACTTTGCTTGACTCTACTATCTTATATTATCTCGGTTAACTTCCCTAGAACATAGCAATGTGAGCTTGGACTAATCCCCTCTGTGTCTCGTACATCACGATCATAGTGATGTCTACTATATTATTAATACATCGTCTTCAAGGCTACACGTTCTCTCTTTACGTTGCATCTGAGTACTAAAACTCTCTCAATTTACAGTCATGTCATGAACGTGCTTCATGTACAAAACTCATGCATCTATTGATTCCAAATATAATCCAGCCCTAGTTTTACTACAATTGTTTTCTCTATATCGACTTTTGACTCTTCCTTTCTTTGTCATATTAAATATTCGTCTTTGGCATCTCTTACCCGTTGAGTTGATGCTTTCTTCACTGTTAATATTCACTAGAAGTCTCCGAACACTTCTGGATAGGCGGCCGAGCACATAAGGGTGAAAACTCGCGTGCTAAGACGCCTGTTCAAGTCTCGTACTTTACCATTACTTAATGTTGACTTTGGTAGGAAATTATTTAGATGAATTATTGTGTTATATAACGCTTTCTTTGTATTTGAACGTTACATGATAAACATTCAAATAAATGTATAATTAAATAAGTTGATAATTTTGTAAACCTGACTATTGCTTGACTTAATAATTAAATGTGATATATGTGACACATAATTGTTTTAATTACAAAATTAATAGGAACTTGCTTGATCATATCTGAAGCAATTCTGAACAAAATAACTACTATGTTGAAGTATCAACCTCGTACTACACCAAAAGCAAAAGAGACAATGTAGTCATAAATACACGCAGTTGGAGCATGTTAGCAACTCTAGCGGAAATTCACATACACACAAATTAAAACCTGATACAAGGTCTGATAGGGTAGTGACGCATTGTTTGGCACTAGACTAAGTACAAATAATTGCTAATTTCATTGAATATCCCCCTCCCCGCCCAGGGCGTGGCTAACAGAGCTCTAAACTGTGGGTCCGGACTTGTAGGCAATGTTTAAAATGATTGTATATTTTTCTTATGTAAATCTAAAGAGATCTTGTTAAGGTTAATATGAAGGCTTATGTATAATCATTTAAACTAAATTATTTAATTCCGAGTCTTGCGTGAATAGCATCATCATCATGTGCCATACCGGTTGGCGCTGGCGATCTTGTCCTTCCACAATCTTCTATCCACAATGCATCGCATCAGTTCAGTTGTTGCCAATTTTCCATGCCATGACACCAAACTATCCAGAATCATCTCTTTTTTGTCGTCCACACGATGTCTCTTTCCCTGTATTTTGCCAGTTGTAACCAAGTATTCCAACTTTCCTCTTCTCATAATGTGCCCGAAAATGTTGATTGTTTCTATCTGATGTTTTTTTAAAGAGCTTTCTTCTTGTGTTGGCCTCTTTGAGAATTTCTTCATTGGTCTTTTTATCTATCCAGGGAACTTTCAACATTCCTTTTGAGAAATCACATCTCTGTGGCCTCTAAACGTTTTGTTTATGATGCAGACCATCATGCTTCTATTACCTTAGCTCTAGGTGGGGTGGGGAGCCCTAAAAAGATTCTGTCTTGGGGCTTACCACAGAATGGGGGTGGGGGTAGCATACAAAGCCTATACAAGCAGTTATTACCGACGCCCAAAGTAACTACCCCTTTTCACCGCCTTCCCTCCAAAGTATGATAAAGGAACATGGATGTGCTGTATTGCAACAGACTGTCATCTACCATGATGATCATTTACATTCATCACATCCAATTCCAGAGCGTTCATACCGAGCAGTGTGTTTCAGGTTTTTTACTTTAAAGCAATTCCTGTGTCTAAAGCAAGTTTATGTTTGGATATGAACATTTTAAACTGTGTTATATGCGTAGATATAAATATAGATTTATACCTGCATACATTTACATATGCTTGTGTACAACTCGTACAAATACATCAAGTCTTTTGTAGTTATCATACATTGTCGCAGAGCGCAAAAAACGTCTTCTTTTTTGACTACAACTAACAATTACTAAAGGATAAGAGAAATGTGCAACATATTATTCAAATAATGGACTTTTAAGACGCTACACTACAAAAATGGACTTTTAAAACGCTACACTGTTCAAATAATGGTCTTTTAAGACGCTACACCACTCAAATAATTGACTTTTAAGACACTATATCATTCAAATAATTGACTTTTATGACTCTATACCATTTAAATAATTGACTTTAAAGATGCTATACCATTCAAATAATGGACTTTCAGGACGCTACACCATTCATTTAGTTGACTTTTAAGACGTCACACACTGTCAGTCTTCTTTTAGCTTTTTGCACATTTTGCATAGTTCAGGCATAAAAAGAATGGCTCAACAAAAGATGTCTAGAAGTCTAAACTATGGAAAGTAAACAAAATTTAAGAGGGATGCACACATAAATATAGAGGATGACTAATAAAAACAAAAATGCTGCAGGAAACGGATGTATTGGAAACAAAGAAGGAACAATGCTAACAGACAACAAAGATATAATCGATAGATGGCAGGAATATATAACATAATTATTTCAAGACGAAAGGGACAAAAAAAAACCCATCTATAAAATGTACATCCAGCTATACAATCTTAAAATCTGAAGTGGGAAAAGCTATAAAATCAATGAAAAAAGGAAAAGCAGCAGGACCTGACAATATACAGATAAAAATGATACAGGCACTAGAAGATTTTGGCAGTGAAGTGATCACATACATATGCAACGACATTTACCATACATGATATATACCAAAACAACTAAAAACATCAAATATCGTTGCATTGCCTAAAAAGAATGGTGCAGTGATTTCGGAACAATAAGCCTAATGAGCCATGTAACACAAATTTTATTAAAAGTTATACAGGGATGGATTCAGAATGAAATTAATACTGAATTAGATGAACAGCAATTTGGATTCAGGAGAAACAGTGGGACAAAAGAAGTCATATTCAGTATGAGGGCATAGATTGAAAAGTACACAGAAGTAAACAAATCAATATATGCCTGCTTCATAGACTACACCAAAGCTTTTAATAGAATACAAAGAAAAGAAAACAAACGATGGAGTTTTAAAACAACTACAAATGAAAAGAGAACTACTAAATACAATTAGAACAAGACAAATGAAATTTGTGAGGCATGTTAAACGACACAACGGCATAATAAAAGTAATATTGGAGGGGAAAATACAAGGTAAAAGAGGCAGCGGCAGAGGCAGACAAAGACTAACATGGACGAGTATCATCTAAAGATGGACAAGTCAGTCTGTGACAATCGGCACCATCAAAGCAAGAGATAGAGCGGAATGGCGCTCCATGGTAGCCAACATTCGATGCGGAGACGGCACCCAATAATTATGATGACACGTTGCCATTTCTGAATTTTTTTCCTTCTTTTAATCCTCTAAAGTCTGGTCGGAGCAAAGGGCACTCATTCACAAGAGATCTCCACCAAATCCAGTCTGGATCAAGCATGGACAACTCTCGCCACGACCTGCCAGACTCTTTCATTTCATCAAGTATAGTTCATGTTAATGCTATGAGCAAGGCCTACCAATCTGCAGTGTATTCTTTTCACTTCTTGATTGCTGTTGTTAATGCTCGATCTTCTGGCTACTTCTTTGTTTGGGATGTATTGATCCCAACGGATGTTTAGAATCTTCTTAAGACAGAGACTTTCAAATCATCTAAGTCGACCTTTCTATCTTATGATTCATTCTCCCCGTTTGTACTACATACAGGAGCATGGATCGCATATTTGACTAGATGGATACTAATTGAACGCCACATGTTTCTAAGTTTATTGAATGCCTGGACTGACATGTTTATTCTAGCAGAGATCTATTTCTCAATGTTGCTATTTGATGAATTATAGCTTCCCAGGTACTTAAAATGATGGAGACAAATAATAAAAAGTAAAGTACCCTCGTCACGCCAAATGGCGTATAGGGAAATATGGTGTTAGTGACCCTATATTTTACAGACCTTCAGCATATGATTTTTGGGGTAATGTGGTCAGTATTACGCCCGTGTTGCTTTACTTTCCCAGAAAAATCCGGTACCCATTTAAGGCTGGGTGAACCCGGAAGCCGTCGGTTGGGATCGAACCCTAACCCTTGTCCGTGGTAGTCCAGTTCACTAACCACTGAGCTATAGCGGCTCCCTATGATGGAGACAAATAATAATAAATAAATATTATTAAATAGGGAAACTTCCGAGGCAAAAATAGGGAATAATAGAAGGAAAAGGTATGTGATATCACTCGGAAAAAATGACAAATAAACAACAACAGAAAAAAACAAAGAACAATATATGGTCCGAAGCAGGATCGAACCCGTACTCCATGGCACTGCGCCTTGCCACGAGAAGCCGAACTCAGCTAATTAAAAAATTAGCTATTGTGAGCAGTGTCTTACACGAAGGCGTTCGCATGACTATAGCATAGGGTTACTGAAAATGATCCAGTTCTTCTAGTTCCACTCCTTTGCATGAAACTTTCTATGTACTTTTGACATGTATCCTCATAATTTTAGTTTTCTCTGCATTTATTTTCAGTCCTACTACGTTAGCAAATTGATCTACTCTGTTTTCTCTTGTATGTCTTGGTGGCAGTGGGTAAGCAATGTAACATCATCTACAAGGTCAGTATCTTCAACATGTTCAGTAAGACCCCATGTAATTTTTCTTAGTCTGTCGCCAACAACCATTCGCATGATGCAGTCCATAACACAGGGAAAAGGAGTGGTGACAAACTACATACTTGTCTAACTTCCGTTATAACTCGGAACCAAGCTGTCTGCTGTCCTTGTGTCTTACACTGCGCTGGTTACAGTCCTTCATGTCTTACACAACACTGGTTGCCGTCCTAATGTCTTACACTGCACTGGTTACCGTCATTATGTCTTACACATCACTGGTTACTGTCCTTCATGTCTTACACAACACTGGTTGCCGTCCTTATGTCTTACACAACACTGGTTGCCGTCCTTATGTCTTACACAGCACTGGTTACTGTCCTTCATGTCTTACACATCACTGGTTGCCGTCCTTATGTCTTACATAGCATTGGTTGTTGTCCTTCATGTCTTACACAGCACTGGTTGCCGTCCTTATGTCTTACATAGCATTGGTTGTTGTCCTTCATGTCTTACACATCACTGGTTGCCGTCCTTATGTCTTACATAGCATTGGTTGTTGTCCTTCATGTCTTACACATCACTGGTTGCCGTCCTTATGTCTTACATAGCATTGGTTGTTGTCCTTCATGTCTTACACAGCACTGGTTGCCGTCCTTATGTCTTACACAGCATTGATTGCCGTCTTTCATGTCTTACACAGCACTGGTTACCGTCCTTCATGTCTTACACAGCACTGATTACCGTCCTTCATGTCTTACACTGGTCACCGTCCTTCATGACTTACACTGGTTGCCTGGGTACATGTCCTTTAGAATATTGACGATTTTATCCGGGAAACTGTAGGCATAGAGGATTTTCAAAGTGATGGATGATGGATGATTACAATTATCGAATGTCTTCTCAAAGTCTAATAAATTGGTACATAAGGATGAATTCCATCCTATGATTGCTCTACAATGGTTCCCAAAAGAAATATTTGAACAGTACACGATCTCCCACTTCTAATGCCTACCTTCTCTTCACTGAGCTTTCGTTTCACACTATTCTTTATGCGTTTGTGAAGCACTTAAAATATATTCCCAGGTACTGAGAGTAGGTTTATAGCTCTCCAATTCTCACAGTGACTAAGGCCCCATTTCTTAGGGATTTTGACAATAATGCCCCTCTTCCATGCTTTTGTTACCTTTGCATCTTCCCGTATTTTAAAAATAATTTTTTCTAGAACTTTTGTGCCCAGTCCTAAGTCTGTCTTTATTTAACATGTCTACAGAAATTCTGTCTTCATCATATACTTTGTTACTTTTGGTCTGTTTAATGTCAATATCCATTTCATGCCATGTAATCTTCCCTCTCCCGTGTGTAACCGGGGCCTCATTATGTGGGAAGTAAAGAATAGTGACACTGTGACCTTCCAGGCATGTCGTAAGAGGCGACTAAGGAGGTTGATCGATGGCTTGACAAGCTGTCATTGTAAAAAGTATTGTTATGGAAACAGCGCCATAGATTTTAGAAGCAGTGATCTCTGCAATATGTGCCACTATGGCACGCAAGGTTTCTGTTTTTGAGATTGTGGCTCTGCCCTATGTGCGGTCTTCGGCTCGAAAGGACAATAGATAGATAGAATCTTCCCTTTCTTTATTTGAAACTGGGCAATGGATGGGGAAGTAGAAACTTCACTTACTGGTCCTGCTCTGTTGATAATTTCTTTCAAGTATGTTTCCCATGTGTTCAGTTTGTTTCACTTTCTTGAACTAATGGTTCTCCATGTCCGCTCCGCACGACGGTGGTAACATTTTTGAAGCCACCGGAATTCCTGATTTTTCCCGACTACATAAATAACCACATTAATTTTAAGGATCAATAATCTATTAAATGTGGCTCAACATTGTTTTAACAAGATAAAATAATAAGACGCGATTATTATATATTAATGTTATTAGTTTGTGATCCATATTAATAGTACCATTCTTGATCTGGCTTCAGACATGAAGAAATACAAAATAAACCACATATATCTCAAACGTACTACATGGCAGTGAAAAGTAGGCGTCCATATGTTTCTGAATCAATACACAAGCAACTCAGAACGTATTATAAATTTTTAAGTTATCGGGTTCAAGATTTATCTTAAATCTGGCCCAGTATTTAAACTCGGCATCACAAATCAATCCTGATACGATATCAACAGCAGATGTTACAGAAAACTTTCTCAATCTGCTCCACGCCTGCTCGTTATATTTCAGAGAAACTATGTTTCAGGGTATGTAATTATTTCATTTTTTAACAATTACTTAATGTTTTATGAAATTTGAAACGTGTTTCGTTACTGAAAATAAATCAAAGATACAAACAAACAGATCTAGAAAAATTAGTGATTTCTAAACATTAAATATTTTACGAGATTATAGGCTCAAGGCATAACGGAAGTAATATTGAGTGACAACTTAAAGCGAACTCAACACAACGCTATCACATTCTATGGTGAGGCTGTTACAGCAGCCTCTTCTGTAGCAGAACCGGTAGCAGAACCGAAGAGACTTTTGTCTCTTGGTAAACGAATGTCTGTTAATGGGGCGACCACCACATTTCCTTGAAATAACAGCAGGGCAAGCGTGGGTTGTGTAATATTCTTAATTAATAAAATGTGAGACGTTACAAAAAGTTGAATTACATAAACATAATTATTGTTCGTGCCATTATTATTTAGAGATGAACATAATTATATGTAGGCACATAGATGAACTACATTTTAGGTAGGCATATAGATGAACTACATTTTAGGGAGGCATATAGATGACCTACATTTTAGGTAGGCATATAGATGAACTACATTTTAGGTAGGCATATAGATGAACTACATTTTAGGTAGGCATATAGATGAACTACATTTTAGGTAGGCATATAGATGAACTACATTTTAGGTAGGCATATAGATGAACTACATTTTAGGTAGGCATAGAGATGAACTACATTTTAGGTAGGCATATAGATGAACTACATTTTAGGTAGGCATAGAGATGAACTACATTTTAGGTAGGCATATAGAGGAACTACATTTTAGGTAGGCATAGGTAGGCATCTTTGCTTCCCTCTATCTCTTCGTCCCTCAATTTTTACAGTTGTTACAATATATTCCAGTTGTTCTCTTCTCATTACATGGCCAACAAATGATGATTATCTCTTCCTAACATTGGAAATTAGCTCTCTTTTTGCTTTGACCTCTCTCAGAACATCTTCATTACTCTTCTTAGCTGTCCATGGTATTCTCAACATTCTTCTGTAAAACCACATTTCTACAGACTCCAGTGATTTTCTTGTCTGTTGTCCTATTGTCCATGATTCACATCCATATGTTAAGACTGGCTCTACGTAACATTTAAGAACTCTTTTTCTTGTTTCTATTGTCAAAAATGGATTGCATAGTATTTTCCTCATTTTTTAGAAAACTGCTTTTGCCTGAGCCATTCTGCATCTCACCTCTTTTGTACATCTTCCTTCTGAGGTTAACAAAGTTCCCAAATATTTAAATTCATTTACATGTTTGTAATATTGTTCCACTTGTCTTTATTTTGCACTGAGGTGATGTCTTTTTCTTTGTTATTACCATTACCTCTCTCTTTTTGATATTAAGGCTGAGTCCTTTATTTTTGCTTTCTTTCACTATAATATCCAACATTTCTTGTAACTCATTTTCACTCTTAGCGATTAATACTGTATCATTAGCATACCTTAGATTATTTATATTATGACCTCCAATTGTTATATCCCTTATGGATCTTAAAATAATCTCACTATAAATATTAAACAAATCTGGTAATAGCACACAACCTTGTCTAACACCCTCTTTTGAACTACATTTTAGGTAGGCATATAAATGAACTCATTTTAGGTAGGCATGGAGATTAACTCAATTTTATGTAAGCATAGAGATTTCTGTTTTTAAGATTGTGGCACTGCCCTATGTGCCGTCTTCGGCTCCAAAGGACAATAGATAGATAGAGATGCATGGGGCTGAGAATTGTATCCTGAGACTCGTTTGGGGGTAACCCTGAGCGGGGAAACCATTCGTAGTTGTCGATTCTTGTCGTGTTATTCCAAAAAATAACTCTTTTATTGGGAAACATCAGGCTACAGAAAAAGAGGAAGACCCAGAGAGACAATGAAAAGAGCACTTACAGGAGAAGCAAAGTTGGCAGGCATATACTCATTAGATAAGGTGGAACATCTCGCCCAGAACAGAGATTAGTGGAGAAAAACACTACAAGCCGTATATGACGTCTAACGGCGAGGAAAGGATATCATTCATAGACATCATAGAGGGGGCCGCGATAGCTGTACAAAGGACAAGGGGTAGGGTTCGATACCAACCGACGGCTTCTGAGTTCACCCAGCCTTAAATGGGTACCGGATTTTTTCTGGGAAGGTAAAGCGGTACGGGCGTAATACCGACCACATTACCCCCCAAAAAATCATGTGCTTGAGGTCTGTAAAATATATGGTCACTAACACCATATTCCCTATACGACACTTGGCGTGACGGGGGTATTTTACTTTTCTTTTTTACTCACATCACTTACATCATAGAGATATACTCCACTATAGTGCCATGAATGTTTCTCTAATGAAGTAATTAAAGCGGTTAATGCAACTTTGTTGTTATAAAACATCTTCAACTTCATGAATAAATTGTGTATATAATTACATCACATTCACACAATTTAAACTACTGGTATCTATGGCATTGATATAAGTATAGAACTTATACAAATTATAGGTAATTATTTACAAGTCACTAATGTTAAAGTATATTTCTAAACTTTGTTTAATTGCGTCTGGGGAAATGGTAAGCAACAAATATAAATTCATCAACAACGATAAAGATCCAAAAAACAATAATTGATAGCCAAACTATTATTTGATGCTTTCTGGAGCATGAAATTTGTTCATATTTTGATAATATATCTGATAATCATAAATGTATGTACACATGTATATGTGTTTATGCATGTATGTATGTATGTATGTATGTATGTATGTATGTATGTATGTATGTACGTAGGTATATATCTATGTATGTATGTATGTATGGATGGATGGATGTATAGATGGATGTATGCTCGTTTATCTATCTATCTATCTATCTATCTATCTATCTATCTATCTATCTATCTATCTATCTATCTATCTATCTATCTATCTATCTATCTATCTATCTATCTATCTATCTATCTATCTATCTATCTATCTATCTATCTATCTATCTATCTATCTATCTATCTATCTATCTATCTATCTATCTATCTATCTATCTATCTATCTATCTATCTATCTATCTATCTATCTATCTATCTATCTATCTATCTATCTATCTATCTATCTATCTATCTATCTATCTATCTATCTATCTATCTATCTATCTTTCTGTCTGTCTGTCTGTCTGTCTGTCTGTCTGTCTGTCTGTCTATCTATCTATCTATCTATTTATCTATCTATCTATCTATCTATCTATCTATCTATCTGCCTGCTTGCCTGCCTGCCTGTCTGTCTGTTTTAAAAAAAGAGAACGAGAGATAGAGCATTAGTCGTGTTGATAGCTAACAGTTCTGTAGACTAGTTCCACCATCTAAGAAAAGAATATGTGTATATAAGAACAGCTATGAGGATTCCCCATTAAACACACACCAAACGGCTGTGACATCTCATCGGTCTCCCAACATCCCCCACACAGGCCACTTTGTAACAGATGGGAGACAATCAATTCCTAATTTTCACGCAGTGACATTTGATACAGGGAAGGTAATCCCTGTAAACAAAGACTGTATTTATTCTATCTGCACTTCATGTGCGGCTCACAAAAATTATATTTTATGTACACATCACAAAACTGATATTTTATGTACACATAACAAAAAAGATACTTCTTGTGCACATCACAGAACTGATATTTTATGTGCACATAACAAAAAAGATACTTCATGTGCACATAAAAAACTGAAATTTGATGTACACATCACAAAAAAGATACTTCATGTGCACATCACAAAACTGATATTTTATGTACACATCACTAAAAGATACTTCATGTGCACATCAAAAAACATATTTAATGTACACATGATAAAACTGATATTGTATGTGCACCTCAGAAAGCAGATTTTATGTACACAACAGAAACGTGATACTAACACTTTAATTCTCTATGTTAGTAAAGCTTGTGTCTGTCCTCCTAGACCATCATTATACAAATTCTTGATAAGGTTCATTAGCGCCCGGCACATGAAAACAACTATTATTTTTATTAAACTAAATAGCATGGTAGCAAGTGTGTCTCCTTGAATCGGATCTGAAAATGATCAGCGACTTAAAGCAGACATGATCCATCGGGACTGGTGTACTAGAACTATAAAGGTTCTACTCTATCTCTTCGTGGTTGCTTTAGTAATAGACTAACCCACTAGTAATAAACACATTCAGTAATTGACTAACTCATTAGTAATAGACATATTCAGTAATAAACTAACTCATTAGTAATAAACACATGCAATAATTGACTAACTCATTAGTGATAGACTAACCCACAAATAATAAACACATTCAGTAATTGACTAACTCATTAGTAATAGACATATTCAGTAATAAACTAACTCATTAGTAATAAACACATGCAATAATTGACTAACTCATTAGTGATAGACTAACCCACTAGTAATAAACACATTCAGTAATTGACTGTGTTTATTACTAGTGGGTTAGTCTATCACTAATGAGTTTATCACTAACAAAGAAAAAGACATCACCTCAGTGCAAAATAAAGACAAGTGGAACAATGTTAAAACAGGTAAATGAATTTAAATATTTGGGAACTTTGTTAACCTCAGACGGAGGATGTACAAAAGAGGTGAGATGCAGAATGGATCAGGCAAAAAACAGCTTTCTAAAAAGTGAGGAAGATACTATGCAATCCATTTTTGACAATAGAAACAAGAAAAAGAGTTCTTAAATGTTACGTAGAGCCAGTCTTAACATATGGATGTGAAAATGGACAATAGGACAACAAACAAGAAAATCACTGGAGTCT
The DNA here is from genome assembly GCA_032433765.1 of Megaustenia siamemsis. Taxonomy (NCBI): domain Eukaryota; kingdom Metazoa; phylum Mollusca; class Gastropoda; order Stylommatophora; family Ariophantidae; genus Megaustenia; species Megaustenia siamemsis. Next base: position 18,255,215 of record JAVIAB010000106.1, on the reverse strand, counting down.
GTAGAAATGTGGTTTTACAGAAGAATATTGAGAATACCATGGGCAGCTAAAAAGAGTAATGAAGATGTTCTGAGAGAGGTCAAAGCAAAAAGAGAGCTAATTTCCAATAATAAGAAGAAACAACCATCATTTTTTGGCCATGTAATGACTAGAGAACAACTGGAATTATATTGTAACAACTGGGAACATTGAGGGACGAATAGATAGAGGGAAGCAAAGAGAAAAAATAACAGACAGCCTAAGAGAACGGCTTGGCAGAAGGTTAACAAAAGAAATGATAAATACCTGCTGAGATCGAAAGTTGTGGAGAGACCTGATCACCTACGCCAGCAGGCCTGGTACTTGATGATGATGATGAATTGACAAACTCATTAGTAATAGACCAACCTATTAGTAATAGACCATTTCAGTAATTGTTTGAGACTAACTCATCAATAATAGACTAGCTCATAATATTAATATTTTAATAGACTAACTCAATTTGGCAAAAAGTTAGAATCGAGAGTGAAGGCAAAATGCAATACTAATACAATGTAAGGATGGAAATGAATATGTTGTGTCGCAATATCGCAAGTGTAACAACACGTTGTGTCGCAATATCGCAAGTGTAACAACACGTTGTGTCGCAATATCGCAAGTGTAACAACACGTTGTGTCGCAATATCGCAAGTGTAACAACACGTTGTGTCGCAATATCGCAAGTGTAACAACTCGTTGTGTCGCAATATCGCAAGTGTAACAACACGTTGTGTCGCAATATCGCAAGTGTAACAACACGTTGTGTCGCAATATCGCAAGTGTAACAACACGTTGTGTCGCAATATCGCAAATGTAACAACACAATGAATCTAGACTCACATAATGTCATTTCAAGAGTGGAATCGGAGAATTGATCGTATGTGCACAGAAGATGAAACAAAATAACAACAGCAACATAATATGTTGCGAATCAATTCAGAGGAAGAGGTATGTTTACAGCACTCGGAAAAAATGACAAATAATCAACAACAGAAAAAAGTATGGATCAAAGCAGGATCGAACCCGTACTCAGTGGCACAGCGCCTTGCCACGAAAAGCCAAACGCTAGGGAACACTAATATGTTGCGCCGTTTGTACTTTTTTCAAATAGAAAATGTCGGTCGCCTCCAATTCTTTCGCTAACTACTGGCGACTGTTATTCTTATATTACTCTTATAATATGTTGAGAACTGGGTACCGACTAAGCTATCTGACTTATGCTCTATCTTTATTTCCCATTATGTAATTTAATCTATCGCACTCCATATACAGCGGTTGGCTTACCACGGCAACAGCCGGGGTTCGTACCCTGGCGAGGACACCTGGGTTTTACTAATTCCCTAAAAATTAGTGGGAGCCGCGATAGCTCAGTGGTTAGTGAACTGGACTACTACGGACAAGGGGTAGGGTTCGATCCCAACCGACGGCTCCGGGTTCACCCAGCCTTAAATGGGTACCAGATTTTTTCTGGGAAAGTAAAAGCAGCACGGGCGTAATACCGACCACATTACCCCAAAAGTCATGTGCTGAAGGTCTGTAAAATATAGGGTCACTAACACCATATTTCCCTATACGCCACTTGGCGTGACGGGGGTACTTTACTTTTTTTACTCCATATACAGCGACCTACCAGATGTTACTGCAGTAATTAGTAGCATTATTTGAGATGCTATTTTCATGACTCGGGGTAAGCTGACATTAATTATTTCTAGTGACACTCATTCCTTTCAAACACATACCAACATTGTTTTTTTTTTTTGTTTTGTTTTTCCTGCAGCGCAGTACATGTTTTTTTTTTTAACTTTCACGTTCCTGAAATGGGAGTTTTCGGAATGAAGGTGCGGGCCTTACGATGTGAAATACTTTGTTTGATTCCTGGTTAGGTAATCAGATTTTTGTTCACGCAATCTCCCTTCAATGCAGACTGTATGAGTGACTAATCTCATTGAAGAAGACTCCGTAACGTTGGTACCCGTGTGTAATTTGAGCAGTTTAAAATGTGAATTAATAAATATATTGTTAGCCTGGTAAACGTTCCATGAAAGGTGTAATGACTGCTATAACTGAAATGATTACAATAAATTTTAATATGGGGCTTATACTTGAAATGATTACAAGTATTACAACCATGGATGACAGGGTCAAGATCTGGAGGGAACGAGCATACCTGAAGATTAGTGCAGATAAAGAACATCCATTGCATCATGAGCTCGGAACAAGGAAGGGTGTCGGGCTAAAAAGAGGAAAATCATGGGTGGGCCTAGCAGAAGATGTCATCAAACAGGTCTGTGGGCTTACCACCATCAACGTTGGCGAGAAGTGGATACCGGTGCCTACGTCATTCAAGGGGGCATTCTCGTGTATTGTCACAGTCGACAGGAAATGTAGGGAACAGAACTCAGTCGTGGTCAATACGGAGGTCAACGGTCTCATCTGGATAACACCGATGAGAAAGATGCAGTCATCTAAACAGACGGATCTGTAAGGCGACACAAAAGAAGTGCATGGGCATTTACTGCACGCTCGGCGGGCAGAATAGTCAAGGAAGACAGTGGTGCATATGTTATGTGATGGCAGTGACTAAGACATTCAACAGGTTAGAGTCACAAGACTACGCACACGAATGTATACTGAGTGATTCCATGAGTATGATAAAACAAGTGGAGGCGGGCTCTATACATATGCAATAGTTAGAGTCATTGCAGAAGTCAAAGATACGTAAGGTCACATTTGTATATATCCCTTGACATGCGAGAGTACGGGGAAATGAAATAGCGGACAGGTTAGCTATAGTCCGTTCAAAAATTCATAATCACACCTGAATTAGTTTTGCGTGATAACCGTTTGTTACTTTGCTTTCAAATTTTGCATGCAATCTTAGAATATTGATGACATTATAGAAATATTTTTTGCTCTGAGAAATTTGATCTAGTTTAAAAGTTTTCTTCTTCAGGCTATATTAAATTCACTCTGTTCGCGATTTGACACCATTTTAGGATATATACATTAATTTGGTGCGGTCGTTCACGTAAAATAGTTTGACTATTGCAGAAACACTAACTTCAGGAAAATCCCGTGCACAAAACTGAATTGTTATTGAACGACATGACACACCACGGCCTTGGCATTAATTACCGAAGGGAAGGCGTATCTTTATTAATTTTGTGAAGACTCAGTAGACAATTTGTTGACTTTAAATACCCACATTTATATCTAAATTACAATAAGTTTGAAATGCAAATTTATAGCTATGCAAAAGGTTACTTTTTGTTTCTGGAATGAAAAATACCAAAATCTTTGCGTCATCAATATTCTAATATTGCATGCAAAATTTGAAAACCAAAATAACAAGCGGTTATCACGCAAAACTAATTCAGGTGTGATTATGAATTTCTGAACGGACTATAGCTGCGCTGTCGTTGAGGACGGTCAACCAACGGATCGGACGGACATCATCAATGCCCTCGGAGATGTGGGAAGAGCACAGGACTTCGACAAACACAAATCCACGTCACTCCTTCAGTTGTTAGAGATGGAAGTTAAGATGGGCACAGTCAGAAATGAAAAACTTAGTGGGCATATAAGAAGACTAATCAACCAACACAGAACTGGAGTCGTCAGTCGCTGGACTCTTCGAGACTTGCTGAAGAGGGGATCTGAGCACCGATGGACATGTTCGAAGTGCAATGATGATGACCCGCTAATAACTCAATAACAATGATTAAAAGAAAAGAAAACATTGGAATTCATACTTGGATGATTATAAGGAAATAATAGATTTGAGAATATAATTGAAATGATTAAAAGGAAAGAAAAGAGTTGGGATATTTCAACTTTCAGATATTTTGGTCCGTAAGTCGTTAAAATACTGTAGTCATCTTCCACAAATCAACACAGAACTGGTGTCATCAGTCCCTACACACTGAGTAGACATCATCAAGTACCGGGCCTGCAGGCGTATGTGATCATGTCTCTCCACAATTTTCGATCTCGACAGTTCTTTATCATTTCTGTTGTTGTCCTTCTGCCAAGCCATTCTCTTAAGCTGTCTGATGTTTTTTCTCTTAGCTTTCCTCTATCTCTTCGTTCCATTAATTTTCCCATTTGTTACAATATATTCCAGTTGTTCTCTTCTCATCACATGGCCAAAAAATGATGATTGTTTCCTCCTAATATTGAAATTCATGGAATTAGTTTAATTTCAGTCGGGGCATCCCCATATCCGCTCCACCGCCTGTTCCAGCATTTCTCGTGGCGTATGGAGACTGATTGTTCCTGTAAGGTGCTGATTGTATATACATTTCCTTTTCCCTTTAAACGCTCTGAATCGACCAGACCCCTTTTCCCCCTTTAGACTCCTTAACTCTTTCCGTACGGAATCTTTTTATCGAACCAACAGAATAGATTTCAGAGACAACATTTTTCATCCTTTTAAGAATCAATCAACATATGTATCTAACATATAACATATTATATATGAATTTTTAGATAACTGAACAAGGTATTAGATTTTATCAATACCAAGATGATACAAGATATGTAAAAAGAATATAGTTTGATACGTTCACACTAATCAAATTGAGCGTGGCGCACTATGTTTGAGTGTATACATCCTTGTTAAATCCATCCTCCTCCCCCTCTTCTCTTATAGAGTGAAGAACAAACTTGAAGATGTCCTCTTTGTCCAGAGTGAGGCCCCATTGAGTGCCAGAACTGTCAGCGAACTTATCAGCTATTCTATTGGCCAGTGTGTACCAGGGTGTCCTGGGCAGTACACACAGGTTAACGCGCTCACTGAAAAGCCATCAAAGGGCTGCATCCACTCTTACCGCAGACACTACCTGTCAATCTTCTGTAGCATACTTTGGGGGTCCGTCACCAAGACTGCGTGAATCATGTTCCGTACAACCAGCCATGTTATCAACACCGTTACTGCTTCTATCTCCATTCTCATGCTGGTCACCATAATGCTACACTTGCCAGATTCCCTAGCTACTTCTCTGCCATATTGGTCTACAAAAAAAAAAAAAAAACACCCGAATCACTGCGTTGTCCTCGGTATACAAAACCATCCGTGTAGATGGCGGCGTTCTGAGGTAACGAAACTTTTTCGATGGATTTCTGTATCATAACCTCGGTAAGCCCATTTTTGACACTTCCCGAGAGCTGAATGACTACTTTTGTTAGACTACTTGGATGAAACGTCGACTTTTGTTTTGTTAATTACCACGTAAAGATGTTACCATACCACGTTTTGTCTTCTCTCTTTTTTAAAAAATCGTCATTACCATTTCCTTTCTCGAGTATCCAGCATATTATCGCATTGCAGTTAGATTTCTGTACATACCCTTATATATATATGTTTGTGTTGTTATTGTTTGTTGTTCCAGCTGAAGGCCTACTTGGTCGAAACGTCGACTTTTGTTTTGTTAATTACCACGTAAAGCTGTTATCAAACCACTTGTTTCTTCTTTTTTTCTTAAATCGTCATTACCATCAGCTTTACAGCAGCTTCACATCTTATGCATCTTAGTGGCTTGGTTAGCTTATTCTTTCACTGTTAGTCAAAAAGTAAAGTACCCCCGTCACGCCAAGTGGCGTATAGGGAATATAATATTAGTGACCCTAAATTTTACAGTCCTACGGCACATGATTTTGGGAAAATGTAGTCGGTATTACACCCGTGCCGCTTTACTTCCCCATAAAAAATGTCGGTACCCATTAAAGGCTTGGTGAACCGGAAGCCGTCGGTTGAGATCGAACCCTACCTCTTGTCCTTTGTTTTTTTTTAATTTTCGCTGTTACTTCTATCCAATCCTTGCCAGCCCTAATGTCATCGAGATAACCTAGTCTCCTTATGGATTCCTAATCTAGGCTATCCACGATTTTCAGCAATTGAGGCGCCTGCCCTTGGTCGCACGCAATTCTGAATGGAAGGCATGATCAATGTCCCTAAGCACGTTAAAACGAGCTCAAACTTGAGCAGATCTATATCAGCCTGTAAATCTTGTTAATTCAAGTAAGTACCTCATTGAAAGGACAGGTGTATCTCTAGTGTATCCGAAAAATGTCCATACGTCCTCAATCTGAGCCATTCCCAACCATGCAATCTGAGTTAACTCTTTCTATATGTTTCGCCGCACAGTTCGTCACTCTCAATTTGATTAGTGTAAACTGTAATCAAACCATATTCTTTTATGTCTTGTATCATCTTGGTTTTTATGAGATCTAATTCCTTGTTTAAATATCTAAAAATGCATATTTAATGTGTTAAGTTCTAGATAATATAAACATGTATCGTCATCAGCATGTGCGTTACCGGTTGGCGTAGGCGATCATGTACTTCCACAATCTTCTATCCACAGTGCATCGTATCAGTTCTGTTGTTGACTGCTTCCCGTGCCATGACACCAAGCTATCCAGTATTTTCTCTCTTTGTCGTCCGCGATCTCTCTTTCGTTGTATTTTTCCAGTTGTAACCAAGTATATTAATATTTAAAAACATGAACGATCTTGTCTCTGAAATCTCTACCGCTAAATTGATAAAAACCTTCCGTACTGAAAGAGTTAATGAGAGAGTGAGCAAGCACAAACCATAATCCTGTATTGAGAGCATTACGGACAGCATCAGTATTAGCATTTGCCAGAATAGTAACCGTTGCTGGAGGTTTGCTCTGGTGATGATCGTGATTGTGCTGACACTATTGTATCACCACTTCACTTCTTACCTCTCTGTCCACTTCTACATAACCTACCTGTCCCAATCATCCTAGATGTAGTAGTATTTATCGTTGTCTCATCGTTGGCTGTCGTAGTTCTTGTTCTCGTAAGAAGGTCGCACGTAGGTCGTAACGTCAAAATTTTGCTCTGTTTTTATTTTGTAAAGCTGTCACCATACCTTGTAGGACTATAGGCTACTCTCCACTGCTGCCTCCTTGACACCTCTCCTTACCTTTTAACTAACATTGCTCATATGTTGATTTGAAAGAAACTATGATCTAGTCTAGCATTACTAATTCTTCCTCATTAAAAGAACATGCAATTCAGCTTGCTTTTTTTTCCTTAGAAGTTTTATTACTCGTGAATTATTTAGGCAGAGGTGGAAAGAATCATACATTTCTCGAATCCTAAACCTTTATCAAGTCCTATATATAAGACGTTAATAACAGAAATAAAGGAAAAAGGATTCCTACTGAAATGTACCACCTTTTAATGGAGGCAAAATTTCAAATCCACGTTTCAAATCCATGTTTCAAATCCATGTTTCAAATCAACGCTTCAAATCCATGTTTCAAATCAACGCTTCAAATCCATGTTTCAAATCAACGCTTCAAATCCACGTTTCAAATCAACGCTTCAAATCCATGTTTCAAATCCACGTTTCAAATCAACGTTTCAAATCCACGTTTCAAATCCACGTTTCAAATACATGTTTCAAATCCACGTTTCAAATCCATGTTTCAAATCAACGCTTCAAATCCATGTTTCAAATCCATGATTCAAATCCACGTTTCAAATCCACGTTTCAAATCAACGTTTCAAATCCACGTTTCAAATCCACGTTTCAAATCCATGTTTCAAATCCACGTTTCAAATCCATGTTTCAAATCAACGCTTCAAATCCATGTTTCAAATCCATGTTTCAAATCCATGTTTCAAATCCATGTTTCAAATCAACGTTTCAAATCCATGTTTCAAATCAACGTTTCAAATCCACGTTCCAAATCCATGTTTCAAATCCATATTTCAAATCAACGTTTCAAATCCATGTTTCAAATCCATGTTTCAAATCCATGTTTCAAATCCATGTTTCAAATCAACGTTTCAAATCCATGTTTCAAATCAACGTTTCAAATCAACGTTCCAAATCCATGTTTCAAATCCATGTTTCAAATCAACGTTTCAAATCCATGTTTCAAATCCATGTTTCAAATCCATGTTTCAAATCCATGTTGCAAATCAACGTTTCAAATCCACGTTCCAAATCAACGCTTCAAATCCACGTTCCAAATCAACGCTTCAAATCCACGTTTCAAATCCACGTTCCAAATCCACGTTCTAAATCAACGCTTCAAATCCACGTTCCAAATCAACGCTTCAAATCCACGTTTCAAATCCACGTTTCAAATCAACGCTTCAAATCCACGTTCCAAATCAACGCTTCAAATCCACGTTTCAAATCCACGTTCCAAATCAACGCTTCAAATCCACGTTTCAAATCCACGTTTCAAATCAACGCTTCAAATCCACGTTTCAAATCAACGCTTCAAATCCACGTTTCAAATCAACGCTTCAAATCCACGTTTCAAATCCACGTTCCAAATCAACGCTTCAAATCCACGTTTCAAATCAACGCTTCAAATCCACGTTTCAAATCAACGCTTCAAATCCACGTTCCAAATCAACGCTTCAAATCCACGTTTCAAATCAACGCTTCAAATCCACGTTCCAAATCAACGCTTCAAATCCACGTTCCAAATCCACGTTTCAAATCCACGCAAAAAAAAAGATTAAAGAATACAGTTACAAGATATGCAAGTGTTTATTCTTTTCTTTCTTTCAGCTCCCTGTGGAGGATATGCCTTCAACAGACACTTTCAAAGCCGTTCTGTTTCTTGCCATTCTTTTAAGATAGTTCCGTTTCTTCCCCATCATCTCAATCTCTGTTTCCACCTGTCTTCTCCAAATATATTTCTGTCTTCCTCTTTGTCTCTTCCCCTGAGGATTCCAAAAAGGTCTGACGTGAAATGCTATCACTTGACTTCCGAAGTGTGTTATATACTATCCAGTGCCACCGTATTCGTTGTACCTCATTGTCCTCTGGTATATGACTAGTACTTTTCCATGTTTATAAAAAAAGAATGAAATCATATTTATACTAGTACATAATTATAAATTAAAACTTTTGAGGATCATTACAATACGGACAACGTATTTTCTCAAACGCATCGGTAAATTCTGTTGACAAAGTCGCTCTGTGCACGTCGTTATCTGCTACAAATCCTAACTTCTTAGTCGCCTCTTACAACAGAGCAGGTAACAGTGACTTTCTTCTTTTCGTCGCTCGCCATTGCGTCCCCGGTTGTCATACGGGATGAAATACAATGTTTGATATTACTTTTGTCTTCATGGCATTAGATTTGCAGATCATGCAGTTAGTAGTAACTAACTTCTTCCTACAAACTCGGTCTGGGACGACTGCACTGTCTATAAACTAAAATAACATATTTGTGTGCTGATTATGTAGTCAAGCTTGTGGCTAGTTTAAAAGTACCTTAATGTAGGAATTAAATGTTCACAAAATATAATTTCAAATATAAATTATTTCTATAAAAATATGTAAAGAACATTATCTGTATTTTGACATGAATATCTTTATCAAACGTTTTAGATATAAAAGAATAACTGAATAAATCTTAATTTTTACATGGTTGTTAATTCCAAATCTGAATTACAAAATATGTTGCATTTGCTGTTTTCTTAAAACCTCAGAAGTAAACATTACATCAGAATTCAATGGTCGATTTTTTAGTGTGTCTGCCTAGTATTGAAAAAAAAAAATCTGCCCAGCGTGGCACGTCACATGTTGCCCCCGATGGTGATAATAGATCTTTGTAATGTTGACATGCTTTCCATATAGAAAGTGTTTTATCGTTCTGGATTACTCCTTCTGGATGGATACGCAATATTTATTTTTAGTCTTGATTAATTTTAACAACATAGACGATATTGAAGGCAAAAATGAATGCCCCATGGAACGAGGACCACAAGTACTGGTAAGTGCAAGGATATATATAAATTGTTAATATAAGTTATATATATATATTATATATATATATATATATATATATATAATGCATACACATATAATATATATATGTATATATGATTATATATATATATATATATATATATATATATACATGTATATATATATATATATATATGATTCCATTAAGATATTTTCGATTCTCAATTTTTCCTTAAAGTCTTTCAGCTTTTCGTTGCGCCTGTCTAACATTAGGAAAGATTTAAGTCTTGTATGTACACGAATACGAGTTTATTCAGTTAATCTGTGTGGATGTCATTATTGTATGAACAGATAACGAGGGCGAAATATAGAGGATAGTACAAATGTATCTTTTTCTTCTATTCTTCCTCCATTGCTGTTGGCGTTCATATCGAGAGATACAATCGGCGATTCTTTTTTCTTCTGTTGGCCTCTTCTGGTGTTATCCCTCCTAGTGACTCTAGTATTCCCTTTATCCATCTCTTTCTCGGTTTTCCTCTTAATCTGGCGTTTTCGTAGCGTTTGTTTATGGCTCTTTGAGTCATTGTTAGATCTTTTTGTCTTGTCAACCGAATCAATTTATCTGTTGTTTCTTTATGTATTCGATGGCTGGTTCAATTTCGAGTTTCTTCCTCAGGTCAGTGTTTCTTACTCTGTCCCTTGAGCTGTTTCCTGTCATTGATAAAATATCAGTATAAGAAGAAAGCATTCTGCCCAAATATACAAACAAGAGAAAAGAGCGTATTTTTTTCGTGCAAAGTTCTTATTTTGCGAAGCGCATACGCTAATTAAATCACATTTATTTTCTGGTATAATTATTTGCGGACGTTAAGTATTGATTCTATATTTTAAAAATCGAGTAACATTAATTATGTCTTATTTTCATTATCGCTTAACACAATTTTTATCCGCAATGTATTGGCAATAATACAAGTATTATATTACACATGTTTTGTGCTGTCTAATCTATGTAACGTTAACTCATCATCAGACTCAATGCTGGCTGGCGTAGGTGAACATGTCTCTCCACAACTTTTGATCTCGACTCTTTTTTAAAATCATTTCTGTTGTAGACTTTCTGCCAAGCTATTCTTGTAAGATGTCTTGTATCTTCTCTTTGCCTCGCTCTATCTGATTGCCCCTCAATTTTCTTAATTGTCACAATATTTCAGCTGTTCCCTTCTTATTGCATGGCCAAAATGATGATTGTTTCTTCCTAATATTGGAAATTAGCTTTCTTTTTGCTTTGGCCTCTTTTATAATGTTTTTCTACTCTTCTTAGCTGCCCATGATATTCTCAACATTATTCTGTAGCACCGCATTACCACAGCCTCTAGTGATTTTCTTGTCTTTTGTCCTATTGTCCATGATTCCCATCATATGTTAAGACTGCCTCTACATACATTTAAGAACCCGTTTTCTTGTTTCTATTGTCATAAATAGATTGCACAGTGTCTTCCTCATTTTTTTAGAAAGCTGCTTTTGCCTGGGCCATTCTGCATCTTGCCTCTGTTGTACATCTACCATCTGAGGTTAACATTGTTCCCAGATATTTAAATTAATTTACCTATTTTAATATTCTTCAACTTGTCCTTATTGTGCATTGCGGTAATGCCTTTTTATTTGTTGCTACCATTACTTCTGTCTTTTTGCTATTAAAGCTGAGTCCTTTATTTTTGCTTTCTTTCACTATAATATCTAACATTTCTTGTAACTCATTTTCACTCTTAGCGATTAAGACTGTATCATCAGCATACCTTAGATTATTTATATTATGACCTCCAATTGTTATTCCAGGCATGCCCCTTATGGATCTTAAAATAATCTCACTATACATATTAAATAAATCTGGTGACAGAACATAATCTTGTCTAAGTGACACTATGTGAACAATTGATTCCACGCGTTAATGTACATGTCTCGTGTATTTGTCATGTTTTAATGGGAAGCTGATTGTGAGGTCGTTTGTGGGGCTGTGTGTGAGGCAGTATGTGTGACTTTATGTGCTGGAGGCTGTCTGTGAGGTTGTGTGTATGTGAGGCTGTATATGATACCGGATGTGAGGCTGTATGTTATACCATATGTGAGTGTGTATGTGAGGCTATATATCAGGATGTGTTGGAGGATGTATATGAGCCCGCATGAGGCTATATGTGGGGTTGTATGTGAAGCTGTATGTGGGGTGTATATGAGGTTGTATGTAATGCTTTATGTGTGGTTGTATGTGTGATTGTATGTGAGGCTGTATGTATGGCTGTATATGACGCTGTATGTGGAGCCGTATGTGAGGTTGTAAATGAGTACGTATGTGAAGCTGTATGTATGGTTGTATATGAGGTTGTATGTGAGTTGTTTGTCAGACCAATTATGAGGCTGTATGGGAAGCCATATAGAGGGCGTATGCGAGGCTGAAACACTCTTTGTGTTTATGTTGTTCTCTCATATAAAGCTGTCTAATACACTGTGTTCAACTTGTCCCTAGCTCACCAGCTTTACCGCAATTCTTGACGCATTCCCATTTACAAAAAAACATACCTGAAAGAAGTGTTGCTTCCAGATTCAACACATAATGACTGAAAATATAACAATAATAATTATCAAGGATAGACAAAGTTGTAACCTGTGAGTTTCTGATACTAACATTCCGTGTTCGTAGTAGGGTTGCCAGATACACCGTTTTTTACGGATTTCTCCGTTTTTTTCACGTAATTCGATGACTCCGTTTTATCTTTGCCCGGAGTCGGTAAAACACCGTATTTTAACGCTCACGTAAATATTTTTTTTTAATATCGATTAAATAATATATAAATTCGTAGTAAATAATATTAATTAAACCATTCGGCGGTTTGTTTTGTATAATTGTTTCTGGATCATACTTTTATGTGCGCAAATTGTATTTCCGCGCTAAAATATTGAAGCGATTTAATTTCCGTCCTAGCCCACGACAAGAATCAATTTATTTCCGATCGTCGATGTGTAAACACAGTTTCACCGCTCCATCCAATTCAATCCTCGCATCTACATATTATTAGTAAGTTTATTTTAAAGTTTGTTAACATTATTTTATAATGAGTGAAATGGATTTAAAGAAGTCTCCTCCAAAGAAGAAATTAAAATTACAACTACAACACAATCTAAGTTACCGTAAAGTGTGGGAAGAATCGTTTTCATGTGTTAAACCCATTAAATTTTGACAATTCATGTGCTGATTTTTTTTTAAATTTCAAACTGATGCAAGATTATTGAAAGCTGGCAAATCCTCAAGCAAATGCAATTAAAATGCCTCTAGAAACACTAGGTGAGAGTTGTTTTCAAATTTAAATAAGAAAATTGTCTTTGCAGAATATGAGCATTGTTTTATTTCTAGTTTCTGTATATAATTTTTCATAAATTTGTTTGAATATAAAGGCGAATTCATTGTCACTACCGGTAACAATATACAAAATCATTTGTTCGTAAATATGTAATTAAAATTGAAGAAAAAAAAATTCAGCGTAAAAGTACTCCTTTTTTTTTTTTTTTTTTTTTTTTTTTAAATTTGGCAACCCTAGTCCGTAGTTGGACAATAGCTACGTAACTTGTCACTGCTTTACCAAACGTCGACGTAACTTTGACTGTTCACTGAAGGGGTAGGGAAGGAATCACGGAGTAAGAGACACAATTACGACGTTTTAATCGTTTCCTCATTTAGATTGAGGCAATCTCCTGTGTACCTAATAGTTTCTCTAGTGCAGTCATAAATATATTAAATAGGGGTTCTAAGAATGGTGCTTTCTAGGGGCACAGAGATTACAAATAAGAACTAATGGTAGAAAATTTGCATATTTAGAGAATTGGCGAAGTGGATGATGAGATTTCTTTGTTGGCCGTTAGTATTGCTAAGAGCTATTAATTCTGATCGTTACAAAAATTATTTATTGCTTCTTTGAAAAAAATAACAAATATATCGACATGAACTGTCACTTATTTTTTTTAACATAACCCCTGTGATAATCAAATGCCTTAATTGCACAATACAGAACAATCTAGTAAATATTAATGGCGTGGTTCGATTAACGAGAAATTATACTTCGTTTTCTAATTACCACTGAATACCTTATCTTATCGGTGTGGGTTGTAAATCCATTTGTTGAGTTGTATAAAGGCAGTTGTGTAACACAAAGAGTCCATAATATAATGGGTCTGCATAGAACTAACTAAAAAAGCATGTGTCGGAGGTCTGTAAAATGTATGCTCACTAACACTATATTCCCTATAATCCACTTGGCGTGACGGGGTACTTTACTTTTTTTTTCACTTATAGAACTAACGTCGAACGATATGAAGTGAGAACAAATAAAGCGGTGTGCAAACTGGGAGAGAATGTCGTCATTTGATAACATTGATGCTTTTATAAAGGAGGAGCGTGTGTAGAACTTGAGACAGATCCAGAGTAAGATGGAGTGTTAGTTATGGACTTTATAACGGCATCAGAGCAGCATATCATGAGACAGTCAGGAGAGCGGTTGGTGCAACTTTGTATTTATTTCGGCAAGTAAAAGGTATAAAATAATGTGAAAATATGAAGCAGCTGAAGAAGATAATGACGAAGAAGGTGAAGCAGAAGAGGAAGATGATGATGATGATGATGAAGTGGAAGAGGTAAAATAAAATGAAGATGATGAAGTAAAATAAGAATGTGAAAAAGACGTGGATGAAGAGGAAAAATAATAACAAGAATACAATATTGTTAATTACATAGATGAAAAAGAAGGGGAAAAAATACAGTCGTTCCGCTGCGGGTGAATTTAAAAATGTAAAGTTAGTTGTTGTTTACTGTTGTCTGCTTCTTTAATTACCTCATTCCACACAACTTACTCGGCATCATTAAAATGTGTTATTGAGTTACTGGGTTATTAGCGGGTCATCATCATTGCATTCCGAACATGTCCGTAGGTGCTCAGATCCCCCCTCAGCAAGTCTCGTAGTGTCCAGCGACTGACGACTCCAGTTCTGAGTTGATTGATAAGTCTTCTTACATGCCTGCTAAGTTTCTCGTTTCTGGCTGTGCCCATTTAACTCCCATTTCTTTCATCCGAAGGAATGACATGGACTCATAATTGATATATGAGCCAAAATCGGTTTGCTCTACATCATTAAAAGGTGTTATATGAGCGGAAATTGTTTTACTCGGCATCATTAAAAAGTGTTATATGAGCGGAAATTGGTTTACTCGGTATCATTAAAAAGTGTTATATGAGCGGAAATTGGTTTACTCGGTATCATTAAAAAGTGTTATATGAGCGGAAATTGGTTTACTCGGCATCATTAAAAGGTGTTATATGAGCGGAAATTGGTTTACTCGGCATCATTAAAAAGTGTTATATGAGCGGAAATTGGTTTACTCGGTATCATTAAAAGGTGTAATATGAGCGGACATTGTTTTACTCGGCATCATTAAAAGGTGTTATATGAGCGGAAATTGTTTTACTCGGCATCATTAAAAGGTGTTATATGAGCGGAAATTGGTTTACTCGGCATCATTAAAAGGTGTTATATGAGCGGAAATTGGTTTACTCGGCATCATTAAAAGGTGTTATATGAGCGGAAATAGTTTTACTCGGCATCATTAAAAGGTGTTATATGAGCGGAAATAGTTTTACTCGGCATCATTAAAAGGTGATATATGAGCGTAAATTGCTTTACTCATTATCATAAGCATGTGCCATACAGGTTGGCTTAGGCGATCATGTCCTTCCACAATCTTCTACCTACAGTGCTAAGTATCAGTTCTGTTGTTGACTGTTTTCCATGCCATGACACCAAGCTATCCTGAAATTTCTCTCTTTCTCGTCCGCGATCTCTCTTTCCTTTTATTTTCCAATTGTAAACAAGTATTCCAACTTTCCTCTTCTCATGATGTGGCCGAAAAATGTTGATTGTTTCATATTGATGTTTTTTAGGAGCTTCCTTTTTGTGTTGGCCTCTTTGAGAACTTCCTCATTGGTCTTTTTAGCTGTCCAGAGAGCTTTCAACATCCTTTGAGAAATCCCATCTCTGTGGCCTCTAATCGTTTTTTCATTTGTTTGTCTACTGTCCATGATTTGCTTCCATTCCAGGCCAGATTTGGTTCTATATAGCACCGATGAACTATCTTTCTCATTTCTGTTGACATTGATTGATTAGTTTACTCAACATCATTAATAGATTTTCGTTTTACGTGGTAATTTATACAGCAAGGGATATGCGCTTCAAATCAGAAGGTCGTTAAGCAAGAAAGGGAGGCGATGATACAGACGGAATCAACTTCGTTGAATGAAGTGGTTTAAGTTCACCTTTCCACCGGTCTGAGCTGCTATGAAAGGCAACGACACACTGAAAGAAAGACGGTGAAAGGCAATGATACATAGAAAGAAAGACGGTGAAAGACAACGACACATAGAAAGAAAGACAGTGAATGGCAACGACACACAGAAAGAAAGACGGTGAAAGGCAACGATACACATAAACATCTGAAAGAAAGATTGTGAAAAGCAACGACACACATAAACCACAGAAAGAAAGATTGTGAAAAGCAACGACACACATAAACCACAGAAAGAAAGATTGTGAAAAGCAACGACACACATAAGCATCTGAAAGAAAGATTGTGAAAAGCAACGACACACATAAACCACAGAAAGAAAGATTGTGAAAAGCAACGACATACATAAACCACAGAAAGAAAGATTGTGAAAAGCAACGACACACATAAACCACAGAAAGAAAGATTGTGAAAAGCAACGACATACATAAGCATCTGAAAGAAAGATTGTGAAAAGCAACGACACACATAAACCACAGAAAGAAAGATTGTGAAAAGCAACGACACACATAAACCACAGAAAGAAAGATTGTGAAAAGCAACGACATACATAAGCATCTGAAAGAAAGATTGTGAAAAGCAACGACACACATAAGCATCTGAAAGAAAGATTGTGAAAGCAACGACACACATAAGCATCTGAAAGAAAGATTGTGAAAAGCAACGACACACATAAGCATCTGAAAGAAAGATTGTGAAAGGCAACGACACACATACACCACAGAAAGAGACAGCGAAAGGCAACGACACACATACACCACAGAAAGAAAGACAGCGAAATGCAACGACACACATAAACCACAGAAAGAAAGACAGCGAAATGCAACGACACACATAAACCACAGAAAGAAAGACAGCGAAATGCAACGACACACATAAACCACAGAAAGAAAGACAGCGAAAGGCAACGACACACATAAACCACAGAAAGAAAGACAGCGAAATGCAACGACACACATAAACCACATAAAGAAAGACAGCGAAATGCAACGACACACATAAACCACATAAAGAAAGACAGCGAAATGCAACGACACACATAAACCACAGAAAGAAAGACAGCGAATACCGACTGCAGAAATCTGTGTCCTAACAACATCGAACAGATATGAGACTGCAGAAAAAAGTTGATGAAATATTCAATCAAAACATATATTTTTATATCTCCAACACATTTCGAATTTAACTGAAATATTTTAACACGATGAATATTAGATTATTGATTATTTACATTTGGAAATTCGATAAAACGTGCCCCATTTTAGCACAGAAATATGGAATTAAATTACATATACATATCAAAGAAAAATAAATATATATGAACAGCTGAAAGGAAAAAATCGGCTGTCTACTAAAAATCTCATATAGCAACATATGATATATTAGAAGTTGATGTAAAGTCAATGCACACATTTCACTTCACAATCAAAAGTGAAGACTGCATTTCAAGCATTTCCCCAGTGTTGTGTCGTTAGCTTCATTTGGTTTGTCTTTCTTTCTGTTTTATTCTGTAGCTGACCCATCCACGGGTCTGTTCATTTTATGTTTTCTCAAATTCATCTAATTACGTGGTCTCGAAAGATCAGCTTGTTTTTACTTCTTACATGTTACCTTACTTGTCTTACATGTTACCTTACTTGTCTTACATGTTACCTTACTTGTCTTACATGTTACCTTACTTGTCTTACATGTTACCTTACTTGTCTTACATGTTACCTTACTTGTCTTACATGTTACCTTACTTGTCTTACATGTTACCTTACTTGCCTTATGTCTTACCTTACCCATCTTTCATGTTACTTTACTTGTCTTATGTTTTATATTACTTGTATTAGTTGAACTGTTCTTGTTTGCTGCATTTCATAGGCAAAGATTATCAGATAATTTTCAACAGACACGTTCCATAGATGTGCTCATATTTTCAGTCTTTATGTTTCCCTTATAATGCAATACAAATACAAATAACACAAGAGTTAAAATTAGAAATAGCAAAATGTTATGTCTTCTCAGCTTTCCTATATGATGCAGAAACATGGACATTATACAAGAAAACTGAACAGAGAATTAAATCATTTGAAATGTGGATATATAAAAGAATAGGTAGAATTGGATGGAAGGAAAAGAAAACAAACGATGAAGTCTTAAAACAACTAAAAATGAAAAGCGAACTACTAAACACAATTCAAACAAGACAAATGCGATTTTGGGCCATGTTAAAAGACACAACAGCCAACTAACGCTGTGCCACTGAGTACGGGTTCGATCCTGCTTCAATCCATATAGTGTTCTTTGTTTTTTTTTCTTTTGTTGATTATTTGTCATTTTTTTCCGAGTGCTGTAAACATACATCTTCCTCTGAATTGATTCGCTGATTATCGCTTCGAAAGTTTCCCTCTATGATAACATTCATTTATTATTATGTGTCTCCTTGTCATAGGCTGACTTGTCCATCTTTTAATGTTACTTGTCCCCTTTTAGTCTTGGTCTGCCATTTCTACTTTAACTTGTATTTTCTCTTCCAAGATTACTTTTAGTAGGCTCCTGATTCTTTTAACATGCCCAAAAATCTCATTTGTTTTGTTTGAATTGTGTTTAGTAGGTCTCTTTTCATGTTTTTTTTTTGTTCTCTATCTTCTTATTTTTCTATAAATCCACATTTTTCAAAGACTTCAGTTGTTTCTGTTCTGTTTTTTGATCTAAGGAAGATGAAAGATACTTTCCTAGAACTTATCAATGTTGCCGTCTACTGGTGTACGCAGCAGCAGATAGAGCCGTAACAGTTATTGACACTTTTCTACTAGAAAAACAAAGATTTAGAAGTCTTGAAAGAAATCGACATGATTTTATTGGAACTGGCGTCAAGAAAAGATTACTGTAGAAAACTGATTAAATATAAAAATACGTCACAAGCTGAAATAAGAATACATGTAACATTCTCGTAAATTTGACTTGTCCATTTTTGTGAAGTTTTTGCGGCTTATTTTTGCAGTACAGGCTAGCCAGTACCATGTCCAACCTCATCAGTCGGCTCTTGCGAACATGCCTGTTAGAGAAAAGCGGTACAATTCTTTACTCCCTTTTCGGGTCCCGGCAGCGTCCGGACGACTTTCTTTAACAGATGCTTGTGTAGAATAAAAGGATGGAAATGGCAGGACAAAATTACTTATGTAGAATTATGGGAAAAGTACCAGTGAAATAAGTACCAGTAAAATATCAGTAAATGAAGAGATATAACGAAGACGATGACGCTGGATAGAACATACATAGTGGAAGCCAAAACAGAATATTACACAACATGTCCTTTTTTGGGACCCTCTCAGGTTAAAGACAAAGAGAAATACCAAAATATTCCTGGATAAGATGGAAGCAGAGATGAAGATGGCGGGGAAGACATGGAATGATCTTAAAAGAATGGCAAGAAATATAACGTCTTGGCAAGGGTTGTTGAAGACTTATGCTCCACAGGGAGTTGAAAGGTAGAAGAAAAAGAAGAGTAACATAAATTTACAGAAACAACATTGTTTACGTAAATGTAACGTTTCTAACGTTGTTCACACATGTAATGCATTTGCTATTTCCGTAACGTTTATTTCAATTATTGTGTTACAGTTACATTCATGTAATTGTAACTAACATAACAACTATTGTCGTCGTGAAGTTGTACTTCTCTCTATAAGCCCACGGCACATTGAGATGAGAGGGCCAGTGCTCTTCCTCGCTGTTCATACATTTCCCTGCGCAGCAAGTATCCCACTTATGTCTGTGTAGCTGCTAGATGCACTACATACATAAAAAGTGAATAGCTCAGGCCAAAATAGCATTTCAGAAAATAATAAACATCTAACGCACAATTCTGTGCCAATAGAAGTGAGAAAGAGAGTTCATCGGTGCTATATAGAACCAATTCTGACCTAGGGAAGCGAATCATGGACAGTAGACAAACAAATTAAAAACGATTAGACGCCACAGAGATGGGATTTCTCAAAATAATGTTGAAAGTTCCCTGGACAGCTAAAAAGACCAATGAGGAAATTCTCAAAGAGGCCAACACAAAAAGGAAGCTCCTAAAAAACATCAATATGAAACAATCAACATTTTTCGTGCATATCATGAGAAGAGGAAAGTTGGAATACTTGGTTACAACTGGCAAAATAAAAGGAAAGAAAGAACGCGGACGAAAAAGAGAGAAAATAATAGATTGCTTGGTGTCATGGCATGGAAAACAGTCAACAACAGAATTGATAGGATGCACTTTGGAAAGAAGATGTGGCAGGACATGATCGCCTACGCCAACCGGTTTGGCACATGATGATGAGCTTACTAGACAAGAGAGTACCTTAGATCGAAAAGGCAACATTCTATTAACAGATCGGAACGCCACACGCGGTGCTATTTATTATCTTTTGCATTTATTGTAATACATAATTTTTACCAGCATATTGCCATATAACCATGTTATTGTTAACATTTAACATATTTAATCGGTGTTATGCCACTCTACAGTGTTAACAATTAGTTTATAAAATAAAACGTAAATTAAACTTTGGACCGGGTGTCCAATCTCATGTGTACAACAGCAGAGATATGTAAATATGAAAATCGGATCTCAACTTTTGATCGATTCCCAGTTGTTACTGACTGGCTGCTAATCATGACACTGTTTTAATCTTGCTTGTATGGCTAGTCATGTGTCTAGTTAATCTTGAATGCTCGACGTAAGGTCGATGCTTGTTGGTTTTCTGAATAAATAGAAGAGCTTTAAGGAGGTGAGTACAGTGATATAGTTTGCACTCTCCTCTTTTGATGTAGCAATAACAATAGGCTGAGTTTAGTGCTAAATCTTTATAATAATGACCCGCTATAGTGCTGAGTTTTGTGCAAAGTTTAACCGAGCAGCAAAGAACATGTATATTAATAGGTATGTATGTATGTATATATATATATATATATATATATATATATATATATATATATATATATATAAACGCTCTCTATATACATATATTTATACATAAACTATATATATACCTAATATATATATATATATATATATACCTATTATATAAATATATATATATACATATATATGTATATATATATATATATATATATATATATATATATATATATATATATATATTTGTTATTTGGTTATGGAAGGCCCCGGTATCACTGCAAACGAATTAAAATCCATAATTGCTCAACCACCCGTGACAGCGTAATCATCCGAATTAATATCTCATCTCCCAAACAAAGAAAGGTAACTGTAGTCCCCATCGTAGCAGTCTCAGCACACGCCAAAGGACATAAGGCGAAACCGCGCAGAAAGTGAACACAGCCAACTGTTCCCTGTCATACGATATCATCAATCATCGCAAACAATTGGAATATCGAGACATGATATATCGATACATTGATACATTAGGAAATATTGAATCCTGATTTCGTGGCAAGTGAAATCGAGTGCCTAGTCCTACTGAAAGCGGATGCCCATGGCTATACTTGGGACGTGTTCTATTTGACAGCATTAAGAAAAAAAAAAGCTCGACAATCAGACTGTGTGACAAGTGGTTATTGTTGGTCTAGAAATATGTTTGACATTGTCATCATGTCAATCCACCAAAGTTGCAGTTTACAACATGCAGTTTCAGTTTTTCTGTTTTTAAGTGGCCACATTTGTACATAATTAAAGTCGGTTTCTGTTGGTGGCATATGGAACCAATCCGAGCCTTGACGAATAATGTGATAGAGAATGATGTCGGCAATTATTACTACTTTACAGGGGTAACATGGGTTATGTAAAACGCTCATTTCATTTGTGTATATGTAAAACGATCGCTTCTTCTTCTTTCCTTCCTGATTTGTCTTTTAAGGTTGATGTGAGATATGATCTGCAGTCGTTTGCTCTTCTTTTGGCCTCTATTGATGTAACGTTTCCTAGTGTTTCTAATATCCCATCAATTCATAATTTTTGTGGTCGGCCCTTGGGACTGGTGTTCTCACCACGTTTATAGAAGGTTCGTTGTGTTTTATTTTTATCTTTCTGGCATTATCACGTTGCCGAATCATTCCATCTGTTCTTTCATTATGTATTCCAAGAAAAAAAAAGTTAAGAGCTCCATCACGCCAAATGGCATATTAGGAATATGGTGTTAGTGACCATCATTTGTATAGACCTTCGTCACATGATTTTTAGGGTAATGTGGCTCCTCAGTACCCATTAAAGGCTAGATGAACCTGAAAGCCGTCGATCAGGATCGAACCCGGCCTCTTGTCCTTTGTAGTCCAATTTACTAACCACTGAGCTATCGCGGCTCCCTTTATGAATTCTTAGGCAGGAATTATTTCTTGCTTTTTTTTTCTCAAATTTTCATTTCTGTTATTTATCAAACCGTTTCCTATCATTCGTTTAACGCATTTCATCTCAGTAGTGATTTATTTTTCTTATCGTTCTTGCATTTACAGTGGTCAACCAACCACTTTATGAAGCATATCTGTTTTACAGAACGTATTAAGTAAAAGGAAGCTTGTTACACAGAGCTTTGTAGTAGGAGGCGAGCTGATCATCAGAAACAGCATCCTCTCGTGCAAGTGTTTCGGCTCTGAGATTACAAGTATTATCTTGTAACGAGATGTTACTTTAAAAGTTTGAAAGCGCTAGCGGCACAATAGTGGTTAGACAGTTAGCGCGCTAGCTTTTTAGTAAAGTGGATGTGGGTTCAGTCCCAAGCTTGACTTCTTTACACTATCCATTTGATAAAAATCAATACTGAACTTTAGTTGGATAACTTAATAATCGCGAAGAAAAGTATTACTTTACTAACTCTCAAATGTTTATCCTCAGTATGGTGTTGTGATACTTCACTTCAACATTATATATGAATACATATTACTTCGGAGGAGACAAACGGAAATCAGAAATATACTTGTGCAGGAAAAGTTGAAGCAAACATAAAGATGGGAAATATATGGAGCGAGTGATTGAGTTATTTTCAGGTCATCATCATTGCACTCCGAACATGTCCATAGGTGCTCAGATCCCTTCCTCAGCAAGTCCCGCAGTGTCCAGCGACTGACGACTCCAGTTCTGTGTTGATTGATAAGCCTTCTTACACACCCACTAAGTTTCTCGTTTCTGGCTGTGCCCATCTTAACTCCTATCTCTTTCGTCCCGAAGAAATTACGTTGACTCATGGTTCTCAAGGTCCTGTGCCCTTCCCACATCTTAGAGGGCATTGATGATGTCCACCCAATTCATTGGTTGACCGTCTTGAACGACAACACAGCTAGTCAACCTGTCCACTATTTCATTTCCGCGTTTCTTGCATATCTGGGGACGTAGACAAAGGTGACATTTCGTATTTTTGACTTCTACACTGACTCTACCCATTGCATGCGTACAGAACCTGCCGTCACCACTTTCTTATCACGCTCATCGAATCACTCAGTAAACAGGCGTGGGTGTAGTCTTGTGACTCTAACCAGATGAATGCCCTGGTCACTGTCATCATCTCCACCACATGGATCGATCCTAAGAGAATGACATTAAACAGCGCAGTTTGGAAAGTGTTTGTTGAGGATCTAAGAGAATGATATCAAACAGCGCGGTTTGGAAAGTGTTTGTAGAAGACCTAAGAGAATGACATCAAACAGCGCGGTTTGGAAAGTGTTTGTAGAAGACCTAAGAGAATGACATCAAACAGCGCGGTTTGGAAAGTGTTTGTTGAGGACCTACGAGAATGACATTAAACAGCGCGGTTTGGAAAGTGTTTGTAGAAGACCTAAGAGAATGACATCAAACAGCGCGGTTTGGAAAGTGTTTGTAGAAGACCTAAGAGAATGACATCAAACAGCGCGGTTTGGAAAGTGTTTGTTGAAAACCTAAGAGAATGACATTAAACAGCGCAGTTTGGAAAGTGTTTGTAGAAGACCTAAGAGAATGACATCAAACAGCGCGGTTTGGAAAGTGTTTGTTGAAAACCTAAGAGAATGACATTAAACAGCACGGTCTGGAAAGTGTTTGCTGAGGATCTAAGAGAATGATATCAAACAGCGCGGTTTGGAAAGTGTTTGTTGGAGATCTAAGAGAATGACATCAAACAGCGCGGTTTGGAAAGTGTTTGTTGAGGATCTAAGAAAATGGCATCAAACAGCGCGGTTTGGAAAGTGTTTGTTGAGGATCTAAGAAAATGGCATCAAACAGCGCGGTTTTGAAAGTGTTTGTTGAGGACCTACGAGAATGACATCAAACAGCGTGGGTTGGAATGTGTTTGTTGAGGACCTACGAGAATGACATCAAACAGCGCAGTTTGGAAAGTGTTTGTTGAAGACCTAAGAGAATGACATCAAACAGCACGGGTTGGAAAGTGCTTGTTGAGGACCTACGAGAATGACATCAAACAGCACGGGTTGGAAAGTGTTTGTTGAAGACCTAAGAGAATGACATCAAACAGCACGGGTTGGAATGTGCTTGTTGAGGACCTACGAGAATGACATCAAACAGCGCAGTTTGGAAAGTGTTTGTTGAAGACCTAAGAGAATGACATCAAACAGCGGGGGTTGGAATGTGTTTGTTGAAGACCTAAGAGAATGACATCAAACAGCGCGGTCTGGAAAGTGTTTGTTGAGGACCTACGAGAATGACATCAAACAGCACGGGTTGGAATGTGCTTGTTGAGGACCTACGAGAATGACATCAAACAGCGCAGTTTGGAAAGTGTTTGTTGAAGACCTAAGAGAATGACATCAAACAGCACGGGTTGGAATGTGCTTGTTGAGGACCTACGAGAATGACATCAAACAGCGCAGTTTGGAAAGTGTTTGTTGAAGACCTAAGAGAATGACATCAAACAGCGGGGGTTGGAATGTGTTTGTTGAAGACCTAAGAGAATGACATCAAACAGCGGGGGTTGGAATGTGTTTGTTGAAGACCTAAGAGAATGACATCAAACAGCGGGGGTTGGAATGTGTTTGTTGAAGATCTAAGAGAATGACATCAAACAGCGTGGGTTGGAATGTGTTTGTTGAAGACCTAAGAGAATGACATCAAACAGCGCGGTCTGGAAAGTGTTTGTTGAAGACCTAAGTTTCACACGGAGCAGAAAGGAAGAAGAGGTAGAGGTAGAAAATAAAAGTAGAAGAAGAAGAAGAGGAAGATGAACAAGAAGGAGCATCAGCAGAAGAAGAAGACATATTACCTTATATATCAAACCTTACTTCTAACTTATTCTTTCTTTAAATAAAACAATTCACAGGAAGATGACCTCTCTTAACCTTGATTCCAGGAAAGAGCAGTCAATTCCCCTGGTTCCAGACAAGAAACGACCAAAAACGTCACGATACGTGGACATGTCTTTAACAACTGAACAGCCCTCAGAACCGAGGGCACTCTTTACCAAAAAGCTTGGCGAGAGAATAGAACAGAGAAAACAGCTTTTGCTGGTAATGTTCTTTATTTTATTTGTTATATGCTAATGTTTACTTTATGGCATGTTGGAGTGAAATGTTTGTCGCATTGTTTATTTCAAATTGTTATCATTGGATTAAAATGTGTATGTAGTGATGATGATAAAACCCACAAGAGTAATATCAGACGTGAGATTAAACCTCCAACACACACAAAAAATGTTGAATAATAGTAGAGGAGGGAGAGAGAGAGCGAAGTGTCCCGTCACACCACGTAGCGAATAAGGAATATAGTGTTAGTGACCATAATTTTTACAGACTGTTGGCACATGATTTTTTTAGGGTAATGTGGTCGGTATTCACTTAAGGCAGGGTGAACCTGGAAGCCGTTGATCAGGATTGAACCCGACCTCTCATCCTTTGCGCTGCTCGAACTGACTGAATTTTCTTTTGTTGTTACATGTCTCTGTCACTGCATCTATCCATCTTTTTCTGGGTCTTCCTCTTTTTCTTTTTCCATGTATTCTCGAGAAGAACGCCCTTGATGGTGATTGGTGAGGATTCATTCTGACCAGGTGGCCAAACCATTTAAGTTATTGTTCTATATATTCTTGGCAGGGTTTTGTCTCTACTATTTTTTTTATCGTTTCATTTGGTATTCTATCTCTTCTTGTGTTGTTTGTTACTTTTCTCAAGCATCGCATCTCATATGTATTGATCTTTCTTAAATGTGATTTAGAAAGGGTCCATGTTTGACTTTCATAACACAAAGTTGGTATGAAAATGCTATTTATCATTTGTTGTTTAGCTGCAATAGAAATGTTTGGATGTCTTAGCAATGGTGAAAACTGGTATGTTACAGCATTTGCTTTTTGTATTCTCATGTCAATTTCTCTGTCTAGTTTTCCATCTTTTGTGAACATTGTGTCCAAATACTTGAATTCCTCTACTTGTTTTATTTCTTTATCTTTGATCTTAATGTTTAATGAGTGTCTTAATTTGCTTATTCTTATAGCCTCTGTATTTGCTGTGTTAATTTTCATACTGTAGTTTGTACAGCTTTTATATAGAGATGTTATATGCTGTTGTAGCAGGTTTTCATCCTCATATATTAGGCATTGGTCGTCTGCGAAGAGTAGCTCGTTGATGTTGGAAAAAAATAGCAAGTACAGGGAAAAAAAGGCCAGACTCGCTGTCCACTCTTCGAATCTTCAATATCCTGGAAGGCTTCGCGTGCATTTCTCGTATTCTCATATACGTTAGCGTATGTAAACTGTGTCGTAAGACGTATATTGGCCAGACTGGCCGACGTTTGAGAGATAGGGTCCGTGAGAAGCTTTGAACAATATCGATAGCGATTGTGGTACTCCGGTCTCTGCTCATTTCGGATCTCCAGGCCATGATATCTCTGAGGATGTACAGATTACTGGTGTCGTCTCATGCTCCTCTGACACCGACAATCTGGTTGCTCTGGAGAACCGACCTATACCCCGTTTGACACATCCATATCCAAGAGTGCTAAGTTTTGTTCATTTTTTTTTCTTTAATCACTCGCCTCCTCTACCACTCTCGTCTACGTCCTATCTTTATTCCTCACTGCGTTATCGTTTTCGCCTCTCTTGTTCTTCTTCCCCCTAGCTAAACTGTTTTTTTATCTTTTTTTCTGTTTTCCTATTTTCCACTGCCACTTCATACTGTTTGGTGCCCAGCTTTCCTCCGCACTGATTAATTTATCATTGTTTACCTTCTTTTTGGGACTCGAGATCCTGCGACTTATTATTTTGTGACCAACAAGCACATAAATATGGCCAGTGTTCTTATGTCGTCACTTTAGGGTCAGTGTTCAAAAGATAGCCTTACGAATTTTGTGTTTATATGTGTAGTTTTTGAGTAGCTCTTTCCTATAATATTTGTTGTTGTGTACCTGATGAAGGCTATTGCCGAAATATTATATTTTGTCTCGTTTAACTACTAGTTTAGATATTTAATTTTGTTGTACGTTTGTTTTATATATAACAGAAGAGACTAGGGTAACACTTAAGAAAATATATAAAAAAAACACTTTTGCAACGATTCTGTGTCAATAGAAGCAAGATGGAGAGTTTACCGGCTCTATCAAGAGCCTATTCTGAGGTATAGAAGTTAATAATGGATAGTAGGGAGACACATGGAAAAAGATGATTAAAGGTTGTAGTGATAGGATTTCTCAAAAAAGAATGTTGACATTTTTTTGGACAGCCAAAATAACCAATGAGAAAATTTTCAACGATGTCAATTCAGAAAGAGAGCTCCTAAAAACATCAGAAAGAAGCAATGAACAATTTTCTGGCACATCATGAGAAGAGGACATTTGAAATACTTTGTTACAGCTGGGAAAATACAAATAAACAAAGATCACGAACAACAAAGAGATAAAATATTAGATAGCTTGATGTCGGGCACGGTAAACAGAAAACATAATTAATACATGACACTGAGGATAGTACATTCGACAAACGTTTTGATTTACCTCTTAATGTTACCTGATACTGCATCTATCATTCCAACAAACATTTTCTACATAATGCAACCACTCATAATCCTTGTGTAAGTGACAGACTATAACATTATGAACTCTTAATAAAAAGATGTAAATCAAACAGAAAATCATTAAAACAATTCATAGGGAATACAGGACGCGAAGAAAGTGAACAGCATGTCTTGCAATTAAGCTGTTAGTAATTCATGTAATCCAGGGGAAATGCAAAAGTCTTTAGTATTTTGTCTTTAGTTCGAGTTGGGGAATTCCGATATCCACTTTGCCGTCTGTTCTAGCAACCATCAAAGCGTTGTGGGTTCGAGTCCTGTATTTATTGACCATATTACGTTCCTTTCCACTGGTGATTCTTCAGCTGCTTTCACTCTTCGTGCCTAAAGTACCGCCATTTTTTTTTTACATGTGGATTGCCCACAGCTCCCTTGTCGCTTTCGTGTGAAATGTATTCTTCTAAAACCCACGCATATCATACATGCCTTTTTTACTGTTTCTTGCGCAATGGCACACCCCGCCAACCTGTCGCAATGGCACACCCCGCCAACCTGTCGCAACAGCAGACCCGGCCAACCTGTCGCAATGGCAGACCCCGCCAACCTGTCGCAATGGCAGACCACGCCAACCTGTGGCAATGGCAGACACCGCCAACCTGTCGCATTGGCAGACCCCGCCAACCTGTCGCAATGGCAGACCCCGCCAACCTGTCGCAATGGCAGACCACGCCAACCTGTCGCAATGGCAGACACCGCCGACCTATCGCAATGACAGACCCCGCCAACCTGTCGCAATGGCAGACCACGCCAACCTGTCGCAATGGCAGACCACACCAACCTATCGCAATGACAGACCCCGCCAACCTGTCGCAATGGCAGACCCCGCCAACCTGTCGCAATGAAAGACCCCGCCAACCTGTCGCAATGGCAGACACCGCCAACTTGTCGCATTGGCAGACCCCGCCAACGTGTCGCAATGGCAGACCACACCAACCTGTTGCAATGGCAGACCCCGCCAACCTGTCGTAATGGCAGACCCCGCCAACCTGTCGCAATGGCAGACCCCGCCAACCTGTCGCAATGGCAGACCCCGCCAACCTGTCGCAATGGCAGACCCCGCCAACCTGTCGCAATGGCAGACCCCGCCAACCTGTCGCAATGAAAGACACCGCCAACCTGTTGCAATGGCAGACCCCGCCAACCTGTCGCAATGGCAGACCCCGCCAACCTGTCGCAATGAAAGACACCGCCAACCTGTCGCATTGGCAGACCCCGCCAACCTGTCGCAATGGCAGACCCCGCCAACCTGTCGCAATGGCAGACCCCGCCAACCTGTCGCAATGACAGACCCCGCCAACCTGTCGCAATGGCAGACCACGCCAACCTGTCGGCTATCTAACTACCGCGTATCCAGGGCAAATTATCCAAATTAGGTTGTCAGTATGAGACATGTCGAGTAGGTGCACCCTCTCTCTGCGGAGTGTGTTCTTGTCAACCGGGGAAGTTTTGTGAGTCAGTAAAGATGACCGCATGTGTTGTTGGTCTCTTACCAGCCATGAGATAGCTCCTGTCACAGTCTCAATCTCCATGCATGTAATGGAGGTCCTGTAGGCTCCTGAAGCTTTATCTATCAACTTTGCACTAGAATACGCAACAAAACCCCCATCCACTCCGCATACCACGATCGATCGTTGTAGATGATCGAGTCTTGAGGTTGGGAGTCAAGTTGCAGTACCTCCAAGATTTGGGAACTCAGTCGCGCCCTGAGCCCACTCACGTGATTTGCTTCCCATGGGTATGATGACCCTGTCGTACACCTGTCGTACACATCTATCTAAGCAGTGCCAGTAAGTATGTCCTCCTTGGTACATACACCCTTCAGTGTTGTCTTAGCTTCTGCCTGCTACGATCTCTCACTTTTAATACGGCTGCCTTTCATTGACAGTAATTCTGGTAGCACTGAATGTATTTTGCTACATACCAGCCTCAGGTACGCTTTCTCTTGCATGAACTTGTATCTCGCTTGAATACGTGGAAGGTAAAATCTGTGAGTCAAAGTGAGACATTGGAACTATACTTTATGGCTTGAGAAAGAAAGGATCGTAGTGGAACAAAATATGGCTTACGTTAATGAATCTAGAGGGAGATTACGAATCTTGTAGGAGATGACAACGAATCTAGCATGAAATGATAGTGAACCCAGTAAGAGATGCCAATAAAACTTTTAGGAGATGAGAAAGAATCTATCTAGTATGAAATTATAGTGAACCCAGTATGAGATGCCAACAAAACTTTTAGGAGATGAGAAATAATCTATCTAGTATGAAATGATAGTGAACCCAGTATGAGATGAGGACGAATCGAGTATGAAAGGGCAATGAACCCAGTATGAGATGAGGACGAATCTAGTATGAAAGGACAATGAACCCAGTATGAGATGAGGACGAATCCTGTACAAAAGCAAATGAAGACAATGTCAGCAACAACAGTTTTCCTTCAAGCTGTGTTTTCAGTTCAGTTTTAATTTAACAAACTCTTGCAGATTTTGTAAAGATGTTCAACATTCATAAAACCGCTACAATGTTTTCACCTAAAAAGGAATAAACCTCCCCCCCCCCCAAAGCGACGTGAGAGCTAAAAAGCTAACTCGAATGCATATTCATTAAAATATTGACGCTTGAACTAAAGGAAAGTACTGTGCATGTCTGTGCAGCGTTTTCAAGACGGCTTGAGAGTGAAAGAGGTTTTCCTACACGTACACAATCCTGCTGGGAGCCGCAATAGCTCAGTGGTTAGTGAACTGGACTACATAGGACAAGGGGTAGGGTTCGATCCCAACCGACGGCTTCCGGGTTCATCCAGCCTTAAATGGGTACCGGATTTTTTTCTGGGAAAGTCAAGCGGCACGGGAGTAATCTATCTATTGACCTTTCGAGCCGTAACCGGCCCATAGGGCGTAGACCAAGATACACCTTCTCCTATATGAATTTTTGTTCTAGCAGTTTTCTTTTAAAGATATTTTATCAAATCTCGCCATCTGTCTCTGTTCTGTGCAAGCAGTTCTATCTCATTGAGGGAGCCGATTCCTGCTGCTCTTGCCTCTCTCATCAATGTTCTTCTCAGTGTCTCCCTGGGTCTTCCTCTTTTTCTTTTACCGGTATTACGGGAGTAATACCGACCACATTATCCCAAAAATCATGTGCCGAAGGTCTATAAAAATTATGGTCGCTAACACCATATTCCCTATACGCCACTTGGCGTGACGGGGGCTCTTTACTACTTTTTCTACTACACAATCCTGCTTAGAAATGAATGGTCCAAAACGGTCAACAAGGAACTAAACGAGCCGGCATGAAATGTGTATAATAACCAATATTTGAAACCGAGGAAATTCGGTTTAGTAGGATCCAACCGGAAAAACATTGCTCACGCTATTTTACGATTGTGAAAGAATGGTTCTAGGAAATGACAAGCCCAGGAGACTCACAATCAACAGTGAATTTGATCTGCGCCAGAGCCACTTGAAACCTGCAATCGAATAAAAACATAATTTCAGCTCATGTTACAGCATAATGATATGCAGCCACACATTGTTATTGTCATAATAATAAAAACAGGATCGGCTATTAATGTGCCATTCAGAACCTGGATACTCAACGGACCTGGCACCTAGTAATTATCATGTGTTCGAACTTCTCACGTAGACATTCAATGACAAGAATTCTGCACGGAAAAAGGTGGTATGGGTAGTGAAACGACTTTTCTCCCTACGATCATCATCATCAATTAGCATGCCTCTTGGTGTAGGTGATCATGTCTCTCCACAACTTTCAATCTCGATAGTAATTTATCATTGCTGTTGTTGACCTTCTGCCGAGCCATTCTCTTAAGCTTCTTCTTTTTCTTATCTTTTCACTTTGCTTCCCTCTATCTCTTCGTCCCTCAATTTCCCAGCTGTCATATATAAACTCCAGCTGTTCCCTTCTCATTACATGGGCACAAAATATGATTATTTCTTCCTAGTATTTGATATTAGCTCTCCTTTAGCTTTGGCCTTTTTCACAACGTTTTCATTGTTCTTCTTAGCTGTCCATGGTATTCTCAACATTCTTCTGTAAAACCACATATCTACACCCTTCAGTGATTTTCTTGTCTGTTGTCCTATTGTCCATGATTCACATCCATATGTTAAGACTTGTTCTACATACCATTTAAAAACTCGCTTTCTTGATTCTTTTGTCAAAAATGGATTTTACAGTATCTTGTCGAGGACAAATGGGAACATCTCCGCGACGTGATCTACAACGATGCGGTTCGCATCTTTGGAAAACTGACATATAAGTCTCACGATTGGTTTGAAGCCAACTCTCATGTAATGACACCCGTAATCGAAGCTAAACGCGTGACCTTCTTAGCTCACAAGCTGAATGCGAATACTCTGCAGGGTTTTAAAATGGCCAGAAAGAAAGTCCAGCAAACACCTCGACGCTGTGTCAGTGAGTATTGGCTCCAGCTTAGCGACAGCATCCAGACTGCATCTCAAACTAGGAACTTAAGACCGATGTATGATGTCATAAAGAAAGTCCTTGTACCAACAAAATACACCATTGCCCCGCTAAAAATCATCCAATGGGGAGAAAATAACCGATAGAGGCAAACAGATGGAAAGATGGGTGGAACATTATTCATCACATTATTCCATAGAAATCACTGTTACACGAAACACCCTTGACGCCATGCAATGTCTCCCCACCTACGGAAGAGTTAGACATTGTAGTATATATATAAGTAAAGTACCCCCGTCACGCCAAGTGGCGTATAGGAATATGGTGTTAGTGACATATATTTTATAGACCTTCGGCACATGATTTTTGGGGTAATGTGGTCGGTATTACGTCCGTGCCGCTTCACTTTCCCTGAAAAAAAGCAGGTACCCATTAAAGGCTGGGTGAACTCGGAAGCCGTCGGTTGAGATCGAACCCTACCTCTTGTCCTTTGTAGTCCAGTTCACTAACCACTGAGCTATCGCGGCTCCTTTTATATATATATATATATATATATAAACATATTTCTTTTTTCCCCTTAATCAAATTGATGCTATTAAAAATCATTTAAATGTGATAATTTCCAAATGAGCAAATAAAGAAGACAACTAAAATAGCAGTGACAAACTGTTGTAGTTTCACTTTCTAGAAACAGTTGAATGGAATCATGAGATGGGCTCTGCTAATGACGAAAATAATAACCTCTTTACAAAAATGATCATGTTAAATAAATGATGTTAACGCAATGCTCCACATAAACTTTGATGCATTTCCGTAAACACCAAATTGCAAATTAATTGATGGACATTTTGTTTGTCACGAGATTATTAATGGAACTGATGAAGCAGTAAAATGAAATCTTATGATGGCTATGATTACTATTATGAACAGTTCATATTTTGAAAATGTATTTCTTTCTTTTTTTTTAATTATCAAGAATTAATCATAGACTTGAATTATCATCATCATCAACGCGTGCCTTCTCCGCAACGAAGGTTGGCTACCATGGATCGTCATTCTACTCTGTTTCTTGCTTTGATGGTGCAGGCTGACATAGATTGACTTGTCCATCTTTTGATGTTACTCGTCCATGTTAGTCTTGGTCTGCCTCTGCCTCTTTTACCTTGTATTTTTCCTTCCAATATTACTTTTAGTAGGCTGTTGTGTCTTTTAACATGCCCCAAAAATTTCATTTGTCTTGTCTATATTGTATTTAGTAGTTCTCTTTTTATTTTCAGTTGTTTTAAAATGTCATCGTATGTTATCTTTTGTTTCCATCCAATTCTACCTATTCTTTTAGAAATCCACATTTCAAAGGCTTCAATTTTCTGTTCTGTTTGCTTGTCTAAAGTCCAAGATTCTGCACCATACAGGAATATTGAGAAGACGTAATATTTTGCCATTCTTAGTTTCAGCCCGCTGATATTTGTTTTGTTGTTAGTATATTTTTCATGGCATTAAAATTAGTTTTTGCCATACCTATTCTTTTGTTTATTTTAGTTTTGCATTTTCCATCATTGGTTATAGTATGTCCCAGGTAGTTGTAACTCTGGACTGTCTCCAGATGTATCCCCTCGACTGTGATATTTAATTGTAAGTTTTTAGAATGTTCTTTGTTTATGATCATAGTTTTAGTCTTTTTGATATTCATTGCTAGTCCATATTTTTTGCTTGTTATATTTGTCGCATTAAGCAATTGTTGTAGGTCTTTAGGATTTTCTGCTAGTAGAACAGTATCATCAGCATATCTTAGGTTATTGATTATCTTTCCATTAATGTTTAGGCCTGGCATCTTTGAGATGATTTTAAAGATTTGCTCAGTGTATAGATTGAACAAGCTTGGTGATAGGATGCATCCTTGTCTTACTCCTCTTTTTATGCCCATGGGCGTAGAGTTCTCCTTGTTATATCTTATTATTGCTGTTTGCTATATTAGTCGTATCTCTGTGTCGTCTAGATTTATATCCTTTAGGCAGTCTATGAGTTGGTTATGGTGTATTCTATCAAAAGCTTTGGTGTAGTGACTTGAATTATATTACCTTCTATATAAAACGTTATTTTTAAAAAATGTTTCTACTTTTGTTCTACTCATCTTCTTCTGGCTGTAATCGATGGTCACTGACCGCCCTTAAGGGGCGCTGTCTCTAGCTACATAGGTTTGTGCCTACCGTTCCAAGGTCTGTATGTTTCTGGTTGCCTTCATTTATTGTTCTCTACTCACTTTGTCTATCTATTTAGTCTACTTGCACTTTGTCTATTTGGTCTATTTGTAATTTGTATGTCTTATATACTCTATTTACACTTTATCTATTTAGTTTATTTGCACTGTGTCTTTCTCTTTAGTCTATTTTAACTTTGTTGATCTATTTAGTCTATTTACATAGTAAAGATTGGTATGTGCTGTAAGGTCTTGGTCAGTTTTAGTTCTCTAATATTTTGGTAAATTGTCAGCCTTGAGTCACTGATTGTTTCCAGCCAATGTAGTGGCCAGTGGGAGAAAATTGAAAAAAAAAATAGGAAAAATTGTATGTTAGAAGCTTTACGTTATTAGTAGACGACACAGATTTGAACGACGTTTCGGCCCAATAGGCCTTCAGCAGGAACAAACAAAAAAAAACACACACACGAATATGTAAGTAAATAAAACTAATCCTACTTAGCTAACCAATAATGAATCATCCAAAACAAAAATAATCTAAATATGTTAAAGAAAATAAAAATGACTTCCCTGTGTCCTGTGTCTTGGACCGTGGTCAGGATGAAAAGGAAATTGCCACACGAGTGTGGCTGTAATTATACCCCCCTCAGGTCAGGTGAAGGGTTCTAAAAATACACGAGTGAGGGGAACGCTGTCTAGGTTACCTCGACTGCAAAGACACTGATAATGTCTGAAAGTATCTAAGGGCCCATATACACATGTATACACCACCCAGATGCGTGTATACATATGTACACGTACAAACAGACATGCATATACCTATACATATCAACACACACATACATACATACACATACATATATATGCACACACATACATGCATATATATATATATATATATATATATATATATATACCAATGCCCATACATATAAACACATGCATGCATGTGCACATCTATACGGGGATAATCATATATGTGCAGAAATGCGCATAATGCAAACAGAACCAGAGGAGTTCACACCGGGGTCAGTGTGCAAACACAAAGGAGAAAGAATAGAACAGTAGACTAACAGGTACTCAAAAGACGGAAATTAGAAGTCTGAGAGTGGGGTACAGTGAAAACATATGAGGGGTAAGTAGCACAGAAAAAAAGGGTATATAGGAGTGGCCAGTGCTTTGATTATAAAGCTACATTAATGTTTACAAATATTGGAAATCAACGATATGAAAACAATAATACAACTATGCTTTTGTTACAGCGACGACGTTGGTTAGTTGACATGATGTTGGTGGTGGCGGCAGTGGGAATAATAATGATGATTGTGGAGAATGAGTTCTACTACATGAATATTACAGGTACGGTAAATGTAGAGGTGGTTGGTTAGAGGATGCTTTGTAATAGTGACATTATTCTTCTTCTTTTCTTTTATCTTTTCACTGATAGGTGAAAGGTGTCGTGGTTTATATCATTTGTCGTTCTTGCGCTGCTCGAACTGTCTGAATTAGTGATTTTCCTTTGTTGTTACATGTCTCTGTCACTGCATCTATCCATCTTATTCTGGGTCTTCCTCTTGGCCTTTTTCCATGCATTCTCAAGAAGAACGTCCTTGATGGTGATTGGTAAGGATTCATTCTGACCAGGTGGCCAAACCATTTAAGTTGTTGTTGTTCTATATATTCTTGGCAGGCTTTTGTTCCTACCATTTATAGTGAGTGACATTAGTTGTTTGAAATTAAACGGTAATAGTGATAGTGATTATTGGATTGTGTACAGTAATATTTGTGGTAGTTGCAAGAGGATGTACGGTATATCTGTTATTAGTTATATGAAGATGTAGGGTAATAGTATTGATAGTTATAAGGTAATGTAGGGTAATAGTATTGATAGTTATAAGGAGATGTAGGGTAATAGTATTGACAGTTATACGAATAATAAGATGTAGAGTAGTAGTGACAATAGTTGGGTGAGATTAAACAGCAATTATGGAGATGATTAATTAAGGGTGCAAGATAATATTGTTGGAAGTTATAAAATGATGCACGGTATAACTAGTAGTGGTTGGTACATATAGAAATTAATATAAAAAAAAATATAAACAATGAAATGGGATGGTTAAAGCTTTATCTAGTTAATGGACAACACAAACGATGTTTCAACTCAGTAGGCCTTCGACAAGAACAAAAACAACAAGCACACAAATATGTAAGTAAATCAAATGTGTCGTTCATTAACTACGTGGAGTTTTAACTAAACCATTTTTATATATTTATTTTTTATTTCTCTTTTACAATCAGTTTTACTGCTGCGTCGCATTTCTATGTATTTCATTGCCATGACCCTCTACAGTTGTATACGCAAAATGTAGTTCTGTAGAGTGTAGTT
Organism: Megaustenia siamemsis; assembly: GCA_032433765.1. NCBI lineage: Eukaryota > Metazoa > Mollusca > Gastropoda > Stylommatophora > Ariophantidae > Megaustenia > Megaustenia siamemsis. Next base: position 18,218,045 of record JAVIAB010000106.1, on the reverse strand, counting down.
ATGTAGATTGGAAGCGAATCATGGACAATAGATAAACAAATGAAAAGACGATTAGAGGCCACAGAGATGGGATTTCTCAGAAGAATGTTGAAAGTTCCCTGAACAACTAAAAAGACCAATGAGAAAGTTCTCAAAGAGGTCAACACAAAAAGGGAGCTCTTAAAAAACATCAGAATGAAGCAATCAACATTTTTTTTTGGCACATGAGAAGAGGAAAGTTGGAATACTTGGTTACAACTGGCAAAATAAAAGGAAAGAGTGATCGCGGACGACAAAGAGAAACATTACTGGATAACTTGGTGTCATGGCATGGAAAACAGTCAACAACAGAACTCATAAGTTGCACTGTGGATAGAAGATTGGGGAAGGACATGATTGCCAACGCCAACCGGTACGGCACGTGATGATGGTAAGTTATGTAGAAATTAGTTGTGTAGAATATAGTTCTGTAAAATGTAGTAGGGTAGAATGAAGTTCTGTAGAATGTAGTGATGTAGAATGTAGTAATTCGTTGCGTAAAATATAGTTCTGTAAAATGTAGTAGGGTAGAATGTAGTTATGTAGATTGTAGTTGTGTAGTATGTAGTTATGTAGAATGTAGTTATGTAGAACGTAGTTATCTAGAACGTAGTTATGTAGAATGTAGTTATGTAGAATGTAGTTGTGTAGAACGTAGTTATGTAGAGTGTAGTTATGTAGAATGTAGTCATGTAGAATGTAGTTGTGTAGAATGTAGTTATGTAGAACGTAGTTATGTAGAGTGTAGTTATGTAGAATGTAGTTATGTAGAATGTAGTTGTGTAGAATGTTATTATGTAGAATGTAGTTGTGTAGAATGTACTTGTGTAGAATGTAGTTATGTAGAATGTAGTTATGTAGAATGTAGTTATGTAGAATGTAGCTGTGTAGAATTTTGTTATGTAGAACGTAGTTATGTAGAATGTAGTTGTGTAGAATGCTGTTATGTAGAACGTTGTTATGAGGAATGTAGTTGTGTAGAATGTAGTTGTATAGAATGTAGTTGTGTAGAATGTATTTGTGTAGAATGTTGTTATGTAGAATGTGGTTATGTAGAATGTAGTTATGTAGAATGTAGTTATGTAGAATGTAGTTATGTAGAATGTAGTTATGTAGAATGTAGTTATGTAGAATATAGTTATGTAGTTATGTAGAATGTAGTTGTGTAGAATGTGGTTATGTAGAATGTGGTTCGCAGTTACAGTAGATCTACACGGTTTTTAAAATGGTAATTGGAGACTGGTTGGTCTCGAGAAAAGACACCGGTCTCAAGACAGAAAGGTTGTGAGTTCAAATCCCGGCTGCCCCAGTTGGAATTTTCATTTGTGATTCCTCTCTGTGGCAACCACCTATGGTCTCAGCAGCAAGGCCCGGCTTGAAACGTCTACTCATCGACGAACAAAAATATGAGCACCTCCGAAGACCGATCTGCCCGTGTGACAAGAGACCCCTGTGCACACGGCTGCCAGGGAAAAACGGATTAACACGCAAAACTCAGTGCCTAGTCTCTAGAGACTTGTTCAGAAGTGAAAGCTGACGAACGCAAAAAAGAACAAGTAATGATGCTTTTACGTACGCAAATCAGTGCCGGCTGAAGTCATTTGATAATTTTGAACCAAATTTCCTACACCAACCCATATATTGCAATATAAACAAATGGTAAACTTATAAGCCAGGACTTTTTACTCTCAGGTGGACAGTTTCTCGTGGTTAGCGTATAATTATTTCTGAGTTGCTTTTAATTTCTTGAACAAGAACAATTATCTTGTCTCTAAAAAAAAAATGTCTTAACGCGTTATTTAATGGCACTTGCAGTCTAGTATAACCTTTATGACTGTCCGTCTAAGACTGAATGATAGAAGGAAAAGGTATGTGTTAGCACTCGGAAAAAATGACAAATAAACAACAACAGAAAAAAAACAAAGAACAATATATGGTCCGAAGCAGGATCGAACCCGTACTCCATGGCACTGCGCCTTGCCACGAGAAGCCGAACGCTTGGTACACTGCCACTCAGCTAATTAAAAAATTAGCTATTGTGAGCAGTGTCTTACACGAAGGCGTCCCTATTACTATAGCATAGGGTTACGATCACAGATCGGAAATAAATTGTATTTCTGTACTTTCCTATTGTTCTTTGTTGTTTTTTTTTCTGTTGTTGTTTATTTGCCATTTTTTCCGAGAGCTAAAACATACCTTTTCCTTCTATTATCCCCTATTATCGCCTCGGAAGTTTCCCTATTTAATACTATTTATTTATTATTATTTGTCTCCCCTAAGACTGAATGACTCGTGCCTTGTGAAGAAGAATGAAAAGAAAGAAAAAATAAAACCAAGACCAGTCCTTCAAGAACGTATAATTCACGGCAATTATTAGTCTTTAACTCTCCCAGTATGGAAGTTATCAATGCAACAGAAGATATTTCTGAGACACAATTTTTTTGTTTGTTAAAAGATCAATCTACCATTTTATATTTATCTAACAGATAACATGTTATATTTGAATTTCTAGATAATTGAACACGGTATTAGATTTCACTACTGCCAAGATGAAACAAGAAATGTGAAATAAAAGAGTATATATCTGAAGACGGTTTACACTAATCAAATTGAGAGTGACGCACTGTGCGGCTAAACGAACGCTGCCGAAATCGGCATGACGCACGGTGCGTCGAAACGTACGGAAAGAGATAATCGTAACACATAGAAAGGGAATTAATCGCAATCTCAGGAGTGGTTTAAAAAATACACCATTTCATTTAACGTGATAACTTCCCTTTGACATCTAAGATATATCGGAGAAAACACTTTTCTGTTTCAAATATTTCCCCAAAGTTTATGTCTTGATCTATGGAAGATTTCAGAAATTCCTGACATTCTAGCTTCTAATTTGTTTTGTTTAGCTGTAATCATTTCTAACAACGATAATTATGATATACTGACATCGGCTGTATCAATCATTCCTTGCCATCCATTAACCCAAAGAGTAGTTGAGGCGACATTGGGGGCTGAAACAAGCTTTCTCCATTTCTCTCTGATTGCGGGGTGCTCGTTACGACCTGACAAAGTCAAGATTATCAAGTTCCTAATGTTGTGATTCTATGTCTTCAACGGTCGTTCATGCCTTGCTTGGCACATTATCAGTTCCTGCAACACACGAGTTCTCTTCTCTTTACGACATTCAGACCTCTTCAATAAATTATATATTTATTCCGTTTTCTTCGTATATCATATCATATCATATCATATCATATCATATCATATCATATCATATCATATCAAATCATATCATATCATATCATATCATATCATATCGTATCATATCATATCATATCATATCATATCATAATATATCATATCATTACATTACATTACATTACACTACACTACACTACACTACACTACACTACACTACACTACACTATACTATACTATATTATACTATACTATACTAATACTATACTATACTATACTATACTATACTATACTATACTATACTATACTATACTATACTATACTATACTATACTATACTATACTATGCTATGCTATACTATACTATACTATACTATACTATACTATACTATACTATACTATACTATACTATACTATACTATACTATACTATGCTATACTATACTATACTATACTATACTATACTATACTATACTATGCTATACTATACTATACTATACTATACTATACTATACTATACTATACTATACTATGCTATACTATACTATACTATACTATACTATACTATACTATACTATGCTATGCTATACTATACTATACTATACTATACTATACTATACTATACTATGTCATGTTGTGTTGTGTTGTATTGTATTATATTAACAAGTAATAGAAAACTCTTTATACAGAGTTTCGTAGCAGGAGGTCAAAAGTGACCCCTCGATCAAGTCTCTCGACCCTCTAGCTTCTTGACACTCTAGGGGAGGTGGACACGCCAGGGTCATGACATCCTGGCCCTTCTGCTGCATTGAACTAGAATGACCACGCTGTATTTGGTATATACTAACTAAACTTATTCTGAGAAAAATGTCTAATCGGCCCATACCCGCCCGCACGACTGTCTTAACTTTAACCGAGTACATTGACGTTCTCTTGGAGGTGGCATCATTCTAAAATAGCTTGTAGGAAAAGATAAGAAGGCAATCTTGGACAGTTCTTGCTGAGCCTAAGCTCAATATGGTAAAAATGACAGTTATAGAATAGCATTATATGGTACTTGTTGGAATTTTGCATAGAGATAAAATGTACAGTCATCCCTCGCTACTTCATGGTTCATTTATCGCGGCCTCAGTACATTGTTCAAAAATTCAAAATTGAGGAATTATTATTTTTAAAAAAACATTATTTTATGTATGTTATTTATACTATTAATATTGTATTTACATGTTTGAAACTATTCTTTAATGTTCTAATGATAACATATACACTTATATGGTTTCATATACACTTATTGATATATTACATACACAAAAAATTTACAAATGTTAAAAATAAGAGGGTGACACTACTTCGCGGTTTTTCCTTACCGCGGCCGGTTCTGGTCCCTCTTAACCGCGATAACTGATGGATTACTGTATGTGAAATCGTGGCAATGAAGGTGATTGTTTTATATATATATATATATATATATATATATCTTCCTCTTCTACCTTTTTAGCTCCTTGTGGAGCATAGGTCTTCAACAAACACTTTCCAAGTCGTTCTGTTTTTTGCCATTCTTTTTAGATCATTCCATGTATTCCCCATCATCTTCCTCTCTGCTTCTATATGTCTTCTCCAAGAATTCCTTGGTCTTCCTCTTTGTCTTTTCCCCTGGGGATTCCAAAAAAGAGACCGTTGTGTAATACTCTCAGTTGGCTTCCGTAGTGTGTGTCCTATCCCGCGCCATCGTCTTCGCTGTATCTCTTTATCCACTGGTATTTGACTGGTACATTTCCATAATTCTATGTTAGTGATTTTGTCCTGCCATTTGCTATCCTTTTATTCTGCGTAAGCATCCATTTATGAAAGTCTGTATCTTCATATATATATACAGGGTGTTTTTAAAGTCGCAGTGCAGTGAATTTATACTCTCGGAAGAAAAAACGTCACCAGAAATGCGGTCAACTAATGCGTCACACAAATTGTAAAATATCAAATATACTTGACTGCTATCGGCGAGCTTATAATGGGTAATGTTGGTATTAACACAATAAAGTTGTGCCCATAGCATATGTTGAAAATGTCCACCACGGGCCTCAAGACATGTCGTGATTCGTCTTTCCATATTTGCGAAAACCTTCAGAATAATGTCTGGTGATATTTGTTTAATCTTGTCTACTATTTCAGTCTTTAGGTCATTAATTGTCTGCGGATTATTTTCATAAACTTTCCCCTTCAATGCCCCCCACAGATAATAATCTGGGGGTGTTAGATCTGGTGAACGAGCAGGCCAGACTCCACGTGAAATAATGCGATTTGCAAATATGCTTTCTAAATAATTGAGTGTTGTTGTGGATGTGTGTGCTGTTGCCCCATCCTGCTGAAACCAGGATTCCATAATTTCCCGTTCTGTAAGGTGTGCTATGAACGGTTCCAGAATTAAAGTACGGTAACGTTCTGCATTTATTGTTTCATTAAAAAATATAGGTCCTATTATCCGCATACGACTTATAGCGCACCACACTCCGACTTTTTGATCGTAAAGCGGCACTTGATGAAATCCATGGGGGTTTTCACTGCTCCACAGCCGATTGTTCTGACGGTTCACATAACCGGATAAATGAAACCAGGCCTCATCAGTGAAAAAAGTGACGTCAAGGATGGCAGCGCCATGTTCATAAATAAAATTCTGAAACCACATGCAGTAGTTTAAACGGGATTCATAATCTTTTTCTTGGAGTTGAGACACTTCAGTTAATTTGTATGGACGATAGTGTAGTTCACTTCTTAAAACCTTGTGAACAGAACTCTTAGATATTTGCACCTGTTGAGACAAGTGGTTTAAAGATGCATTTGGACTCATTGTAATTCTGTCTTGGAGTTCCATAATTTGGTCTTGTGAAATTGAAGGTCTTCCAGATCGGTATGCATCTACCACACTACCGGTTTGACGAAACTTTTTGATCAATTTTGTAACAGAATTTCGGTGAGGGACTTGTGAGTCTGGAAATTTCCTCACGAATTGTCTAATGACCTCATCCGTATATTTACCGCCATTACGAAAGACATGCTCAACCAGAAATACCCTGTTTTCAATCGTCAACACCATTTCCTTCAAGCAATGAGATAGTGAAAGTAGCGTAGTGCCCGTCCTTTACGTAAATAAAACCTTAAAGGAAGCAGCGGTTTGTTCATAAATGTGGTTTACAAAATTGTGGTACGTAGATGATGATTACGTCATTTACTGAATATTAGAAATATTCACTGCACTGCGACTTTAAAAACACCCTGTATATATATATATATATATATATATATATATATATATATATATATATATATATATATGTATATATATATATATACATATATATATAAAAATATATATATATATATATATATATATATATATATACAGGGTGTTTTTAAAGTTGCAGTGCAGTGAATTTATACTCTCTAAAGAAAAAACGTCACCAGAAATGCGGTTAACTAATGCGTCACACAAATTGTAAAATAAATGGTATTATTCCAATATACTTGACTGCTATCGGCGAGCTTATAACGGGTAATGTTGGTATTAACACAATAAAGTTGTCCTAAAGCATATGTTGAAAATGTCCACCACGGGCCTCAAGACATGTCGTGATTCGTCTTTCCATATTTGCGAAAACCTTCAGAATAATGTCTGGTGATATTTGTTTAATCTTGTCTACTATTTCAGTCTTTAGGTCATTAATTGTCTGCGGATTATTTTCATAAACTTTTCCCCTTCAATGCCCCCCATAGATAATAATCTAGGGGTGTTAGATCTGGTGAACGAGCAGGCCAGATTCCACGTGAAATAACGCGATTTGCAAATATGCTTTCTAAATAATTGAGTGTTGTTGTGGCTGTGTGTGCTGTTGCCCCATCCTGCTGAAACCAGGACTCCATAATTTCCCGTTCTGTAAGGTGTGCTATGAACGGTTCCAGAATTAAAGTACGGTAACGTTCTGCATTTATTGTTTTATTAAAAAATATAGGTCCTATTATCCGCATACGACTTATAGCGCACCACACTCCGACTTTTTGATCGTAAAGCGGCACTTGATGAAATTCATGGGGTTTTCACTGCTCCACAGCCGATTGTTCTGACTGTTCACAAAACCGGATAAATGAAACCAGGCCTCATCAGTGAAAAAGTGACGTCAAGGATGGCAGCGCCATGTTCATAAATAAAATTCTGAAACCACATGCAGTAGTTTAAACGGGATTCATAATCTCTTTCTTGGAGTTGAGACACTTCAGTTAATTTGTATGGACGATAGTGTAGTTCACTTCTTAAAACCTTGTGAACAGAACTCTTAGATATTTGCACCTGTTGAGACAAGTGGTTTAAAGATGCATTTGGACTCATTGTAATTCTGTCTTGGAGTTCCATAATTTGGTCTTGTGAAATTGTAGGTCTTCCAGATCGGTATGCATCTACCACACTACCGGTTTGACGAAACTTTTGATCAATTTTGTAACAGAATTTCGGTGAGAGACTTGTGAGTCTGGAAATTTCCTCACGAATTGTCTAATGACCTCATCCGTATATTTAACGCCGTTACGGAAGACATGCTCAACCAGAAATACCCTGTTTTCAATCGTCAACACCATTTCCGGTGTTAGCTTAGTGCCGCTTTACGATCAAAAAGTCGGAGTGTGGTGCGCTATAAGTCGTATGCGGATAATAGGACCTATATTTTTTAATGAAACAATAAATGCAGAACGTTACCGTACTTTAATTCTGGAACCGTTCATAGCACACCTTACAGAACGGGAAATTATGGAATCCTGGTTTCAGCAGGATGGGGCAACAGCACACACAGCCACAACAACACTCAATTATTTAGAAAGCATATTTGCAAATCGCGTTATTTCACGTGGAATCTGGCCTGCTCGTTCACCAGATCTAACACCCCCAGATTATTATCTGTGGGGGGCATTGAAGGGGAAAGTTTATGAAAATAATCCGCAGACAATTAATGACCTAAAGACTGAAATAGTAGACAAGATTAAACAAATATCACCAGACATTATTCTGAAGGTTTTCGCAAATATGGAAAGACGAATCACGACATGTCTTGAGGCCCGTGGTGGACATTTTCAACATATGCTTTAGGCACAACTTTATTGTGTTAATACCAACATTACCCGTTATAAGCTCGCCGATAGCAGTCAAGTATATTTGAATAATACCATTTATTTTACAATTTGTGTGACGCATTAGTTAACCGCATTTCTGGTGACGTTTTTTTCTTTAGAGAGTATAAATTCACTGCACTGCAACTTTAAAAACACCCTGTGTATATATATATATATATATATATATATATATATATATATATATATATATATAAGTAACTAAATAATGCTTCATAAGATCAGGAATGAAGAACTGAGAAAAAAGCTAGGAATAGCCCCCGCCATAGAATATATAAAGAAACAACAAAACACAGAAAGATCAAAACGCAATACAACGAGCCTTCAACAAACGTTGTAAGAACACCAGACCCAAGGGTCGACCACGAAAAAGATGGGTCGATGGAATATTAGAAGCACTATTAAACATAACAGCAGCAGAGGCGAACAGAAGAGCAAAGACCGCAAATTATATCTCCCCTCGACGCTGAAAGGCAGATGAGAAAGGAAAGAAGAAGAAGTAACTAAATTTTTTTTCTACTAAGTTTTAAATCAAAACATTGGTTTCTTTAGTTCGTTTATTTTGTTCACAAAACTGCATTACTGAAACATTATATGTTTATATTCATCATCATCATGTGCCATACCGGTTGGCGCAAATGAGCATGCATTTCCACAATCATCCATGCACAGTGCGTCGTATCAATTCTGTTGTTGACTGTTTTCCATGCCATGACATCAAGTTATATCTTCTCTCTTTGTCGTCCGCAATCTCTCTTTTTCTGTATTTTGCCAGTTGTAACAAAATATTCCCACTCTCCTCTTCTCATGGTGTGCCCCAAAAAAATGTCGATTGTTTCTTTCTGATGTTTTTTTTAAGAGCTACCGTTTTGTGCTGGCCTGTTTGAGATTGGTCTCGTTGGTCATTTTAGCAGTCCAGAGAACAATGTTTATATTACGTTATTATATCATATATTTTATATACAGAGCGTGTTTTCATATATTTATAATCACAGAGAAAAAGACAACATTGTCAGTGATCCTCAAACTATTCACGACTCTCAGTACCTGCGTGTTGCTGGTTACAATTTGCTTGTACTACCATACCGGAGCTGAGATCAAGATGCTGGACGCTAAAGTTGATGACCCCCTTGGTATGTAGAGAAATAGGTTACTCATCTTTTTATAAAAGTCATAAACTATTGTATAAGTGTTCTTCTAATGTTAATCTCTCTTTCTCAGTGTCTCTTAATTTTATTGTGTGGCTGTCCTCAATACAAAGAGTTCTTAAATGTTATGTAGAGTCAGTCTAAACATATGGATGTGAATTATGGACAATAAACAAGAAAATCACTGGAGGCTGTAGAAATGTGGTCTTACATAACACTTTTTGAGAATACCATAGACGGCTAAGAAGAGTAATGAAAACGTTTTGAAAGAGGCCAAAACTATCATTTTTTGACCATTTAATGAGAATGGAATTGCTGAAATATATTGTAACAACTGGGAAAATTGAGGGACGATGATATAGAGAGAAGCAAAGAGAAAAGTTACCAGACAGCTTAAGAGAATGGCTTGTGCTGAAGGTCAACAATAGAAATGATGAATAACTGTCGAGATAGAAATTGGTGGAGAAACATGATCACCTACGCCAGCAGGCATGGTACTTGATGATGATAATGTCCTGAATTACTTTTAGCATCCTTCTGTAAATCTGAGTTTCTCCGATAATGTATCTCATTGTTTACATAATTAATATTTCGTGTTAACTAAAATAGTCAACTAAAACGAATACAACTATGACAGTATTTTAGAGAATAATGAATCTTAAAATAAAAACAAAAACTGAAGATAAGAATTAAAATATCTCAGTCAAGAAGTTGTTAAAACTGTGAGATATATTTCCTTAGCTGTGACGTCAATGACCACGTGGTTGTGTTTGGTTACGGAGCTTCTGATCTGCGCAGTGCATCCACTTCCGGGTGATATTCAGATTTACTTGATCAGCATCAATAATGACGTAGACCTTGTCCACATGGATGGGATTCTGTCAGTGCTCATGATGTTCAGGCTGTACCTCGTTGGTGAGACTCTCAAATTGTATCTTTTATCATTGTATTTATTCCTTAATTACTAAAACTCTATGTAAATGTAAGAAAAAAATATTTGGATAAAGAGTACATTTGTTCTTCTCTCTTTGTTCGCGTTCGTTCGATGAATAAAGGAATAGCTACACATCTTCGTCAGCTGCCCGTAAGAGGTATTTAAGTGAACGTAAGTACTTTGTGTTGTGTTTGTAGTAGAACTGTCGCATTTACTTCTTTCGGCCAAAGATATCCGACTTCAGCACGGCATTTTTCAGTATCGGTTGCCTTCCCTCTCGATCTCTACTCACCTGGCCATACTATAATGGTTACTTTATTACTAGGAGCACCAGGAAGAGGTGAATAAGGGTATGGATAGTTCTGCTTCACTGATCCTGGTACAAACTATCAGCTACGAGTCGCTGACAACTTTCAGCTCTTTTGCTGTCGAGCACCTCTGCCCCAAAGGTACATTTTAGTATCGATACCGACTATATGCATTCTAAGGGCGTTTATTTTCTTCTCACTTTTGTCCTAGTTTTTGTGTCATGATGTGTTTCACATTTCCTGATATTGCAGGATTCTTTACTTTACAAAACCATCTCAAAATTCGTTACTTCACTGTGGCTAATAGATCTCAATATTAATCAGTTCTGTGTAGACTTTCCTGTTTTGGAAAGTACTCTAACTATGTGATAGTCAAAATCGTGTACTAGTATCTCTTCTCAAACACTTGTATTTTAATTACAGGTCTGCCATTAAGGCTTATTATGAAAACTTAAAGGAAGATCCATGTGACTTGAAATATCAGTTTTTACGTGACGAATCGAATCGTCACTTCTCATCTCATCAGACTGCTTTCAGTAACCATAGATTGCTTGTTCCTGTTTTTAAATTAAAAAACTGAACTGTCAGTTATACGAAAGTTCAAAAACATAGAAACGAAAACATAAGAAACTGTAATGAAACATTCAATAAATTTGTTGAAACATTAAATAGTCGCTCAACAAACATGTAATTAAAAAACAAGAAAGATTGTAACGAAACAGTGTCGATATGTGACAGTGGACATTTCTACAAGAATAGTATAGAAACAGTATATACATTTCCTGTTTAAGCACTAAACAGACGGAAAAGAAATCCAAATGCTGCCAGAGAATGGTGCTCAATTGTTTACGGAAGATGCTAGAATGGATACGATCGAATAGCTCATGTTTAAAAGCAAAAGAAAAAACTTACAATCACAAAAATGTTTTGAAAATAAATAAAAATCGTTAGTTTAAAATTATAAGGGAACAACAACAGTGAAATAGCAATACGGTTTCTGCATTAGTGTTAATAGAATATTGTTACAGAGCCAATATATTATGCTGTTTTTTTGGGTCCAATTATATCTAATAGGATCGGAGCCACGTGAGACCATTTATAATTTCCGAAAAATATTGTTGATCCATATTTTCATATTTCAGGTGAATCGTGAAACATTGTATGTGCTTAAAACATATAGTTGTTACAATTTAGAAGGATGGTCTGGTCAGTGTGAGAAGAAAATGTAAAAGTCAAAATGTTTGTATGTTGTATTTACTTTAGATTTACATTTCTCTTACATTCTTGCTCTACAGGTCGGTTTCTTGTGGTACATTCTCCACTTCTGACTGATCCGTCTACACAGACAATCTCAGCAGTCAGTCACGTCAAGATTGACATGTTCTTCGTTTTCAAGGCCGCAATGGCTGATCACCCGGGACAGGTTATAGCCCTCACTATGCTCTCGATGTATTCTGTGAGTGTGTGGGCCATGAGAACTTGCGAGTTATACTACACAGATATGAGTGAGGCCCAGAGCTTCAGCCAGTCAATGTGGCTCTCTGCTATCACGTTCTTAACTGTAGGGTACGGAGACCTCACTCCGAAGACACAATGTGGGAGGTTCATCGCTGTTGTCACTGCGCTAATGGGGCTTGCCTCAACGGCTCTTCTGGTTGCTGTAGTCGCAAAGAAAATGGAGCAGACAAGATCTGATAAATATGTGTATAACTACTTATCTCTAATTCATCTGGAAAGTAAGCGTAAACATGCAGCAGCCGATGTGATAAAAGCTGCAGTCAAAGCATTTACCTCCAGACTAATGTATAGACGAGAACCAAAGAAAGTTCACAGAATTACCATGACGTATTATTCCTGGAAATTAAGTAATGCCATCAGGTCTATGAGACTGACACGTGTGGCCAGGCATAGGGTTGAGGAAGCATCGATAGGCCTGACTGAGTTAAGTCAGCAAGTGAGCCAAGTGCAGTCATTAGTAGCAATGGTTGCTGCCACACAAGGGCAGGTTCTGGACAAGCTAATCAATATTCAGAATCAGGTAAGAGTCAAGGACGATGATGAATCACTAAGTAACGAGTAAAGGTCAGACAGGTCAAACAGCCTTCAAGCGATGCACAAATGAAGGTCTACTAAAAGTAGGATAAGTGCAGTACTATTGGCTGCTTACTGGAATTTTACTAAAACAATATTCACTAGCTTAGACAGGCAACCCGCATAATAGCTTCAAATGTTGTGCATTATAGCTTATACATTTATGTCTTCCTCATATTTATTGAAAACATTTTCAGCTATTTTCTAAAGTCTCGCAGTTCAAGATTTGTAATTCCATTATTAGAGTTTGCTATTTAACACTAAAATTAGGTATAGGTTTGTAAATACAATGTTGTAAATATTGTTTGCTGTAAATAATTATTAGAGTGATTGCTGTAAATAATTATTAGAATGATATGAAATTATTTCTATAAAGCGTTGCAACAGAATGCAATTTATCAGAATTTGCATCAACAGCTAAACAAGTGTTTCTGACCACCAACGTCTCGGCAGTTTACGGCTCCTGGAATCATAGGTTCACAACTACCTGATGTCGGATTTTGAGCTCGAAAACTTGTTAAACGTCAGCGTTAAAGACCTAACAAGACTGACAATTTTGAGTCGATTTAATTTCAGTTGTAATTTAATTTTATTTATTTATTTATTATTATTGTAATTTATCTCTCTCTCTCTCTCTCTCTCTCTCTCTCTCTCTGCGATCAGGACTCAATCAGAGTAGGATTCCAGACTCTCACATGAAGTCAGCTGTCAGGTTAAGTGTGTTGATCGCCCCCACAAGCAGAACACCACAATTATAGTCTGCCAGATCCACTCTGATTGAAATTTAATTATTATTTATTTATTTATTATTGTTGTAATTTAATTATTATTGTTCATTTTTAAGTCAAAAGTTTCCTAAGAGTGAAAATTCAATTTAAAATCATCAGAGATTATAATATAAATTATTAAGAGAATGGCTTGGTAGAAGGTCAACAACAGAAATGATGAATAACTGTCGAGATCGAAAATTGTAGAGAGACATGATCACCTACGCCAGCAGGCCCGGTACTTGATCTTGATAATATAAATCTGAAAATAAGTAATGAAAGTTTGATTTCAGCTACAAAATTACATCAGTGTTTTTTTCAATTAATTGATTCTTTAGCGTCTGCCAGCTTTCACCTCTGGCGAAATCCTTAGAGACTAGGAACTGAATTTTGCGTGTTAATTCGTTTTACCATGGCAGTCGTGTGCACAGGGGTCCCTCGCTGCACAGGCAGATAACTACGTCTCGGGAGGTATTCATATTTTTTTTCGTCGATGAGTAATTGACGTTTCAAGTCGGGCCTCGGGGCTGAGACGAGGGTAGGTTGACGCAGAGAGAAATCACACATAAAGAACCAAACTAGTGCAGCGGGAATTCGAACACACAACCTCTCTGTTTCGAGACTGGCGTCTTGCCTCGAGACCAACCAACACCACTAGAGGTTCTTGAAAGTAAGCTGTCAATTTTCAATCCACATGAAAATGTATCCGGTTCTTCTTTTGGTAACGAATATTTCTTTTCTTTTGGGATAAAGGAAAGACTGACTTGTATATTTGGAACTGAGAGGTTTGTAAGTAATGCGGTCTTTGTTGATTTTCTTACGGGGAGGGGTGTGTTGGATGGTCTCCAAGACAAGATGCCTAACTCGAGACAGAGAGGTTATGAGTTCAAATCGCGGCTGCGGCAGTTGAGATTTCTATTCGTGATTGCTCTCTGCGGAAACCACCACCGTCTCAGCAGCGAGGCCCGGCTTAGAACATCAATAACTTATCGACGGAAACAAATATGAGTCTTCTGAAGTCGAGGTTATATGACATTACGGCGAGGGACCCCTGTAAACACGGTTGTCAGGGAACAACGGATTAGCACGCTCAATTCAGTTCCTAGAGTCTAGCAGACATAAATAAAAGCAAAACGAGAAGTAATAAAGCAAAAACTCATGAAGCTTAGCTTACACAGAGGTGAACAAAGAAGTGAGAAGATTAAAAGGGATAAGAGGAAATATATAGATGAACTAGATAAAGAGGCAGAGGAAGCAGCAAATCAAGGAAATATGAAAGAACTGTACAACAGACAGAGGAAATAAGTGAAAACTACAAAAGGATCAATGCCTTTATTAAAGATAAGAAAAGCAATCTGCTTAGTAATACAAGGGAACAAAGGGAGATATGGAAAGAGCATTTTGAAAACTTTTGAATAGACCCGGCTCAGATAACCTCCAGATATACTACCAGCAGAAGAAGAGTTACAACTGTGGACAACCATGCAAAGAAGAAATAATGAAAGCCATCAAGCTATTAAAAATGGTAAAGCCACAGGACCAGACCAAATTCCTTCGGAAGCCATCAAATCAGATATTAACACCTCTACCAAGATGTCACATAATCTATTAGATAAAATTTGGGAGAGGGAAGGAATACATAAAGACTGGAAATAAGGTTGTATGATCAAACTACCAAAGAAAGGAAGTTTACAGGAGTGCACAAATTATAGGGGGAATTATGCTACTATCAGTGCCAGGAAAAATATTAGGCAGAATCATTCTGGAGAGACTAAAAGAGGCCATAGAGAAACATTTGAGAGATGAACAATCAGGTTTCAGGAAGAACAGATCATATGCTGATCAAATAAACTACTCTACGTATAATAGTTGAACAAAGTTTAGAACTACAGTTCCCACTTTTATTGGATTCATAGATTACGAAAAGGCATTTGATAGTATAGACAGAGGAATGATTTGGAAGTTGCAGAGTCATCGGATCCCATAAAGTTTATTAACCTGATAAAAACAATGTATGGAGGAATGAAATGCAGTGTGGTGCATGAAGGGCAGCTTACAGAAGCATTTGCAATAAGAACAGGAGTAAGGCAGGGATGCCTTCTGTCACCATTTATCTTTCTACTGGCCATAGATTGGATTATGAAAATAGCTCAAAAGAAATGGAATCCAGTGGTCACTGACCAAACAACTTGGTGATTTAGACTTTGCTGATGATATAGCACTCCTATCACACAGCCATCAACAGATGCATGATAAAATGAACATGCTTGATGAAAGATCACAACAGCTAGAACTGAAATTAATAGAGATAAGACCCAGATTATGAGAATTAATACAGTTGACAATAATCAAATACAATTAAGAGAAAGGCCTCTACTAGACGTACACTCTTACATGTATATGGGCAGTAATATAGATAAAGAGGGAGGAACAGAAAATGATACCAAAATAAGGATATCAAAAGCAAGAGGAGCTTTTGTTGCACTGGGAAACTATGGAAGTCCACAGAAATTAGGTTAAATCATCATCATCAAGTACCGGGCCTGCTGTCGTAGGTGATCATGTCTCTCCACAACTTTAAATCTCGACAGTTATTTATCATTTCTGTTGTTGACCCTCTGCCAAGTCATTCTCTTAAGCTGTCTGGTATTTTTTCTCTTTGTTTCCCTTTATCTCTTCGTCCCTCAATTTTTCCAGTTGTTACAATATATTCCAGCTGTTCTCATCTCATTACACGGCAAAAAAATGATGATTGTTTCTTCCTAATATTGGAAATTAGCTCTCGTTTTGCTTTGACCTCTTTCAGAACATTTTCATTACTCTTCTTACTTGTCCATGGTATTCTCAACATTCGTCTGTAAAACCACATTTCTACAGGCTCCAGTGATTTTCTTGTCTGTTGTCCTATTGTCCATGATTCACATCCATATGTGAAGACTGGCTCTACATAACATTTAAGAACTCTTTTTCTTGTTTCTATTGTCAAAAATGGATTGCATAGTATCTTCCTCACTTTTGGAAAGCTGCTTTTGCCTGAGCCATTCTGCATCTCACCTTTTTTATACATCTACCGTCTGAGGTTAACAAAGTTCCCAAATATTTAAATTCATTTACCTGTTTTAATATTGTTCCACTTGTCTTTTTTTTGCACTGAAGTGATGTATTTTTCTTTGTTGTATTACTTCTGTCTTTTTGCTATTAAGACTGAGTCCTTTATTTTTGCTTTCTTTCACTATAATGTCTAACATTTCTTGTAACTCATTTTCACTCTTAGCGATTAAGACTGTATCATCAGCACACCTTAAGATTATTTATATTATGACCTCCAATTGTGATTCCAGGCATGCCCCTTATGGATCTTAAAATAATCTCATTATACATTTTAAACAAATCTGGTGACAGCGCGCAACCTTGCCTAACACCCTGTTTTATTTGTTGAAACATTCCCAATTGGTTTCCAGTTCTTATGGCCGCCGTTTATTGTCAGTAGATTTTCTTTATTATTCTTAGATCTTTGCTGTCTATGTTTATGCTTTCTAAAATTGTGATTATTTCTTGGTGCTTTACTTTGTCAAATGTTTTGGTATAATCTATGAAGCATAGTTATAGATCTGTTTTCACCTCTATGGCTCTTTCTACTAATCATCTTCTGATATAAATGGCATTGCTTGATCCTTTATCTCTAACAAAATCACACTGTTGATCGCTAATTTCTTCTATTGATTTGTTTCGCACTCTTCGCATGATGATTCTTAGTAATATATTAGTCATGTGACTGATAAGACTTATTGTGCGATGATCATCGCATTCAATCGCAGCAAATTTCTTTGGAAGAGCTATGGATATTGAATTGAGCAGGTCGTCTGGTATATATCCGCTGTTGTAGATATCATTCAATATTTTGTTATTTCTATTCCAAAAATCACCCATGGCTTCAATCTATTCTTTGGTTATATTATTTGGTCCAGTAGCTTTTCCTGCTTTCACATTGCGCAAGGCGTCTTCCAATTCTTCTTTGAGTATTTCTGGTCCTTCTCCTTTATCCTTAATATTTACTTCTGTTCGTTCATCATTATAAAGATCTTTAATGTATTCTGTCCATCTTTCCCTTATGCTTATTTGTTCAATCAACAGTTCTCCTTCCTTTGATCTTAAAACATCCAGTTTTTGATTGCGTTTTTCTTCCTGTTAATTCTTCAATTTGTTTGTATATAGCTTTGGTATCTCCTTTTTGTTGCATTTCAATCTCTTTGCATCTCTCTTTTAGTCATGCTTCTTTTCCTCCATTGCATTTTATTACAATGTCTTTTTAAATCTCTTATACTCATCTTTATTTTCTTTATTTCTTCTTCGTGTATCCATTAGCTGCAAAATGTCATCTGTCATCTATTTTTTCTTGAATATTTTCTCATTGCTGGTATGAACTCTTTTGATGTTTTTTTGCATT
Organism: Megaustenia siamemsis; assembly: GCA_032433765.1. Lineage (NCBI taxonomy): Eukaryota > Metazoa > Mollusca > Gastropoda > Stylommatophora > Ariophantidae > Megaustenia > Megaustenia siamemsis. The sequence continues at coordinate 18,199,970 of JAVIAB010000106.1, read as the reverse complement.
GATTCTTTTAGCATTTCTAACTGTTCATCAATGTTTTGTATCTTCTCCATTGCATTTTACCGGTTCTGAATTGTGATTTTATATTTGTCTTGCAACTTCTTGACTGATTTGAGTAAATCTAAATTTAACTTGATGTTAACTGAAGCTCGTTTTGCTGATTTCAATTTTACTCTAAGCTTTCCCACAATTGGTACATGATCCCTATTGCAATCTGCCACTGGTGTAGTTTTCACACACCAGACTGTTTTTAAATCTATTGCTTATCATTATGTAATCAATTTGATTACGTGAGTTGTCTCCTGGGTTTTTCCATGTCCATAGACATTTAAGATTTACATCTATTGGCTTTCCATTCAATTTCACTAAAAGGACTCTCTCAGATATTGGGTAAAAACCTTTCACTGTTCTTGCTCTTCCTGCAACCAAGATAACACATACTCCCTTTTGATGTTCAGTACCTCCAGAATAGATTATTTTATGTTTATCAGAATACATCTCCGCTGATCCGGTATATTTCATTTCGCAAAGACCCAGTAAATGTAAACCCATTCTTTTCATTTCTTGCATGATGTTTTCCAGTTTACCCTTCTGCATGAGTGTTTTCACATTCCAAGTACCTATCTTTAGAGTCTGTTTTATCTTTATTTTGCTTAGAGTTGTTAGGTTAAATAAAAAATAAACATTTCCAACTCCATGTTAAGTCAGTCCTATTATATGGCTGTGGAAATTCGAGAATAACAAAATTGACAATCATGAAGATACAGTCTTTCATTAATGGATGCTTACACGGAATAAAAGGATGGAAATGGCAGGACAAATTCACTAACATAGAATTATGGAAAAGTACCAGTCAAATACCGATAGTTCAGTGGTTAGTGAACTGGACTACAAAGGACAACAGGTAGGTTCGATCCCAATCGACGGCTTCCGGTTCACCCAGCCTTTAATGGGTACCGGATTTTTTCTGGGAAAGTAAATCGGCACGGGCGTAATACCGACCACATTAGCCCAAAAATCATGTGCCGAAGGTCTGTAAAATTTATGGTCACTAATACCATATTCCCTATACCCCACGTGGCGTGACGTGGATACTTTACTTTTTTTTTTTTTTACTACCAGTCAAATACCAGTGGATGAAGAGATACAGCGAAGACGATGGCGCTAGGTAGGACACACACTGCGGACGCCAACTGAGAGTATTACACAACAGGCCCTTTCTTGGAATCACCAGGGTAAAAGACAGAAGAGTAGAAGACAGATAGAAGCAGAGATGAAGATGACGGAGAAGACATGGAATAATCTTAAAGAATTTCAAGAAGCATAACGACTTGGAAAATGTTTGTTGATGACCTATGCTCAACAGGGAGCTGAAAGGAAGAGAAGAAGAAAGAGAGATTCTAGGCACTTCTCCAAAGGTGCAAGCTGGCTAACGCAAAAAAAAATAAATTCTGATCACTAATAGGAAAGAAACCCATACCTATAAGATAAATAATTTGTTGATATGATTTAAAGTTGATATTTATTTCCTTGTAATTGCCCTGAAGAGTGGTTAAAACGTCATGAATGAATTGGATTGTCATCATCATCATGTTCCTATATCTAGGAATCTATATCTTCGCCCTCAGACCCAACGTATCCGACATTTAGCAAAGAAATGTTTGTATTCGATTGCCGTCCATCTTCAATCCTTACTCTCTTTACCAGTCTGGCTAACTTGTTTCGTGTTCACTGCGATGAGGTAAAATATCAGCCCAAGTCCAGTGATCATGATTTAGGCAGAGACAACTATGAGTCGTTGACTGTTATCAACCTTAGAACATGTAACCTATTTAAAATGTATATAGTTAGAAAAAATATCCACATGAAAACCTAATATACCTGTACCTAAGACTTAAATAGTATGCACACGATTGGAAGAACGAACTATGAATGTCATCATGGACACGGGAATGTAGATTTGATCTCACGAACTAAAGACCAGATGAAGGCGTGTCTGACCAGGTCAACATTTACAACAATGCACCATAAGCCCAATGACGGAGTAAACCATGCGAGTAAGAATAACATACTAAGCTCTCTCCATGGGGATGGACATTCCAGAATACAGAAAACTGCTGCCTTGTAGTTGCCATCGGATGAAAGAACGGCCATGAGAGAACACTCAGATATTAACCACAAACAGGGTGGGTCCATCATGACATTCCAGAATACAGACCACCACTGTCTAGTAGATGTCATCGGATGAAAGAAAAGCCATGAGAGAACACCCAGACATTAACCACAAACAGGATGGGTCCAACATGACAGTCCACTAAACAGACCACTGCTGCCTAGCAATTCCCATCGGATGAAAGAAAGGCCACGAGAGAACACCCAGACTTAACCACAAACAAGGTGGGTCCATCTTCCCTAGCCGGATCTACCCAATGAGAAGGAAAACTTCGACGTCAAAGCCAGATACAGCCTGCCGAAGACGGTGTGTGTCAGCCAAGGCGTAGGATTAGGGAAAAAAAATTAAGACACGCGTATATTATACAAGCAGTGCCCATGCCATCAGCTCATCGTGTGTCATGATGTTGTTCCCATCCCTTCATCATAAAAGAGAATAAAAGCCAGGCTCAAATGATGAAAGACTTGAATGCTAAAGAAAAGAATACATATGGACAAAACGAAATATAATAAAGATACAGAAATAAAGGGTCGCGACTGTTTAGTTTGATCTTATTTTAGGTTGTAAATATAGGTTTGATTTATTCCATTAAATAGAGCATCATCAAGAGCCATGTCTGCTGGCGTTGGTGATCATGACTCTCCACAATTTTAAATCACGACAGTTATTTATCTGTTCTATTGTTGACCTTCTGTCAAGCCGTTCTCTTAAGCTGTCTGGTATCTTTCCTCTTTTCTTCTCTCTATGTCTTCGTCTCTCGATTTTTCCAGTTGTTACAATATATTCAAGCTGTTCCCTTCTCATTACATGGCAAGAAAATGAAGATTGTTTCTTCCTAATATTGGAAATTAGCTCTCTTTTTGCTTTGGCCTCTTTAATAACGTTTTTATTACTTTTCTTAGCTGTCCATGGTATTCTCAACATTCTTCTGTAAAACCACATTTTTACAGCCTTCAGTGATTATCTTGTCTGTTGTCCTATTATCCATGATTCACATTCATATGTTAAGACTGGCTATACATAACATTTAAGAACTCTTTTTTCTTGGTTATTAAATAAATAAATAACGTTAATATGCATTTTCGTTTATGAGTTGGACATATAAGATCAAATATGACACTTCATCTTGCTCTCTATATATTGTCTCTTTGAGTCAATGCCGACAAATGGGGCAGAAATTCTACTCGTTGTGTCGGACGATCTTTGCTGTCAAGAGTTAAACTTTGTTCAGAGCATTGGTGCAAGCCCTGTTCTGGGCGAGCCTCTAAACGTCGACTATGTAGCTATTTCCGGGTTTCTTTGCCTCTCGCTTCAGTGTTCATCTTAAACCCGTTGAGCTTGTACTGAGTTGTAAATAATCGTAATTTATACGATCTTACGTAGAGCTGTATATATTATTCTTTGAGTTGTTGTTGTTGTTGTTTTTACACTTGTTGATATTTATTATGAATTTGTGATAAGTTATTTGTGCCTTAGTGTCAGTGCTTTTCCTTTCTTAATACCGCGTTTGTTCATTTTTGTAAAAAATTACTCCACCTCATCCTGTGAACTAATTACAATAGGCGGAATAATAAAGCTGTGATAAGTCTTGTAACCTTCTCGTACATCACACAGGAGAAATGATACAAATATATAGGAAAAAAAGTTCCTATTCAGCAGGAACAAAAACATACAAGTAAGGACAATTCTGAAGGCCTATATGTCCGAAACGTTGTTCTAATTTGTATCGTCCAATTATTACGTAAAGCTTTAACCATACTGTTTGTTCTATTTTTTTTTTACTATATATTTTTTATATTTCTCCTTACAAATTGGCTCTACTGCAGCTTTGAACTTTGATGAATTTATATACATTTCTTTGTTTTGACACTACTTGTACATGACACAACCGCCTGCCGAAATATTAGAAGCTGGGTCGATATTATGTGACGATACATTCCCAGAATTCCCCACTATCTGCGACAGGATTCGAACCCGCAACCTATTTATGCAGAGATCGATGTATTATATCTGGATACCCTATCGAAATGAGACCCTGGCTTTTAGTACATGCAATTTAATGTGCTGGTTATATTGGCTTTCCTGATTTCCAGGGTAATGCTGGGTAATTTAGAGCTTGACCATCCTCTTCTTCTTCTACCCTTCCGCTCCCTGTGGAGCATAGGTCTTCAACAAACACTTTCCAAGTCGTTCTGTTTCTTGTCATTCTTTTAAGATCCTTCCATGTCTTCCCCATCATCTTTATCTCTGCTTCTATCTGTCTTCTCCAAGAATTCCTTGGTCTTCCTCTTTGTCTTTTACCCTGTGGATTCAAAAAAGGGCCTGTTGTGTAATACTCTCAGTTGGCTTCCGCGGTATGTATCCTATACTATCCAGCGCCATCGTCTTCGCTGTATCTCTTTATCCACTGGTATTTGCCTGGTACTTTTCCATAATTCTATGTTAGTGAATTTGTCCTGCCATTTCCATCCATTTATTCTGCGTAAACATCCATTAATGAAAGTCTGTATCTTCATGATTGTCAATTTTGTTGTTCTCCATGTTTCACAGCCATATAATAGGACTGACTTAACATTTGACTATCCTAGATCTACTATAATACTAGGTCTCCTATATGAACAGATCCCACCACTGGAGAGGTTATGCAGTTATTGTAGCATAATTGTGTACACTCCTGAACAATATTCTATCATGAAAGCTGCACAAACATAGCATCTCCATTTCAATAAACATCATCTTTCTTTATACCACTTTCAGCTGTATGGGGAATGTACAATTATGATTTTGGCTCTAATTTATAACCTGATTAACTGTCATTATAGATTTCTTTGTTATTTTTATTCAATTTTCTTTGTGTCTTTTTCGGGCTCTGCTTTCTTCTTCTTTTATTATGTACGACATTAAATTATCATACGCATCCATTGTTTCAGTAAAGCTGCATTATGATAGGTTTCTTGAACTAATCCGCACTGGATTCTGTTTTCTTAATTTCTTTATATTTATAGTGACAAAAAAATATATAATTACGGTATTTTTCTTATTACTGTGGTCTAGTTTTGGGAAGAATAACATTTAGCACATGAGACTGAAGACCGCTTGTCCAGTGCAGTCGACACGATGTGTTTGGGTCAAATGTGTTTTTTTAAAATTTTCCACTGTCAGTGCATAAAAAAAAAACTATTTTTTTGTCAATTTTAACATACTTTGACAAATAACACACACAACGTAAGAAGCCGGTGAATGCACTTATATCAAACACATCAGGGATATGTACGATCATATGTCTTAGACAGGGCTCTAGCTCATCAAATAAATTAGTTTACGTGGTAAAACATCACTTACAATTGCTGTTAGTTGCAAATAAGCGAACAGTTGTGTTTAAAAACATAAGTTGTATTTATCTTAAGTTGCTAGTATATCACGTTTATTTATAGTCGCCATGCACAATTTGGAATATAATGATGAAATAAAGAAGACGGACGTTTCATGTATTGCACAGTTTGACACTGGAAATAAGACAACACTGCAGTAGACATCATGATCTTACATGCCAGACAAAAACAAAACCATTTTCAAATGTAATATTATAGTCTGATAATGAATAACAAGCTCTTAAAAAAATATTCTCTTACAAATGTACTCTGGTTATCATGCCGGCTGAGTTGAGGAGTGATAAACCTCATAGCTAGCTGGTGTATACGGTGGTTGTTATTGTTATCGTAGATAACTTGTTTTCCCTTCATTACAATCCGAACTAGAAAGACATCATTTTGAGTGTCATATCTTTAGTTGTCTGACTGTGTTAACTACATCAGCGAGCATAGTCTAGAAGTAACTGATATTTTTGTTTCATCCTCTTTTAGGTCGCCCCCTTCTTCACTTTCCAGAAACTATACTCTCTGTTACTGTTCTTTATACACTATCATGATGAGTGCTAGCAGATGCGATAGCTCACTTATTCATGAACTGGACTACTAAGGACAAGAGTTTGGGTTCGATCCACTCTCCGGGTACACATAGTTTTAATAAAGTTACTACCGACCATGTTATAAATAAAATAATTTGTTGAAGGTCTGTAAAAAATGTAACGCCATATTCCCTATATATATGGGTATATTGAATGGGAATACGATTCCCTTTACTGTATATAAAAATGTTGAGAATACCATGGACAGCTAAGAGTAGTAAAGAAAACGTTCTGAAAGAAACCGAAGGAAAAAGAGAGCTAATATCCAATATTAGTACGAAACAATCATCATTTTTTGGCCCTGTAATGTGAAGGGGACAGCTGTAATATATTGTAGGAATTGGGAAAATTGAAGGACGATGAGATAGGGAGAAACAAAGAGAAATTATACCAGACATCTTGAGAGAATGGCTTGGCAGAAGGTCAACAACAGAAATGATAAATAATTGTCGAGATCGAAAGTTGTGGAGAGATATGATCACCTACACCAGCAGGCATGGTAAAAGTAATGTAAAGTACCCCCGTCACACCAAGTGGCGTATAGGGAATATGGTGTTAGTGACCGTAAATTTTACAGACTTTCGGCACATGATTTTTGGGGTAATGTGGTCGGTATTACGCTCGTGCTGCTTTACTTTCCCAGAAAAAACCTGATACCCATTAAAGGCTGGGTGAACCGGAAGTCGTCGTTTGGGATCGAACCCTACCTCTTGTCCTTTGTAGTCCAGTTCACTAACCACTGACCTATCGCGGCTCTCAGCAGGCATGGAACTTGATGATAATGATTCATTATACGCCACGTAGCGTGATAGAGCACTTTTTTTTTCTCCTCTAAATCCTTGTTTTGGAGTTCTTTAAACTATACATGGAATGTTTGTTGGAAACTTTTTCTTTTGAGCTTAATCTCAAACTGTGAAATCTTCAACTGTTTATCTGAGTGAGCGTCCATGTTAACAGCTTTTTTACTTCTTTTTTCCCCCTTCCACTTGCTCTTGTACCCGTACGAGTTTTGAGGGAGATACAAAGTTCTGGTTGTCGAATTTTTATGGCATCACTCAGTATATATTGATGTTGTTGTAGCGTTTCTATGATAATGTCTGTCCATCTTACTTTAGGTCTGCCTCTTGCTTTTCTCCTTTCTCCTCTTGTAATATATGCTTCGCATGGTAAGGAATCACACGCCATTCTTTCTAGATGGGTAAACCAGTTTTTTTTTGTTTCTGTATTCAGCTTAGAATTGGCTCAATGCATACTCTTTCTCTTATAATGTTATTTCTGATTGTGTCTTTTCTGGTTACTCACCCACTTATACATCGTATAAAATCTGTCTTTTATGTTTGGACGTAAGTGATCATGTTTGGCATTTTAGATTTGCCGGAATGAATAATAATCTGAATATTATTTTTCTTGAAGGTAGTAGGTATTGTTTTGTGTTGAAGCATAGAGGATAGCTGTCCTAATATTTGGTTTGCCTGATTGCATCGTTTGTCATGGCAAGATCAATATATTGCAATTATTGAAATGAACAGTCCGACAATCATCTGTTAAAAATTAATAAGTTCTTGTTTTATTGTTTTTGCTATTTTACTTTCAGCACTTGAATTTTCATTTTGTTTACCTTTGAATATGATGTGATTCAACTGTTGAACTTAGCTTTATTAGAGAATCAGTCTATATGGAAGTCTTTTTCAGTTTTTTTTATACTTTGTACCATTCATTGTATGTGGCTTCAGCAAGCAGGAAATTGTAACTATGCAATTACTTTTGATTTAATGTCATATCACGTTGATCATCATGTTAGAAATACACTTAATGTAATGTTACAAATGTATTTACTACAATGTTACAAATTAATTGACATAAATTGCAATATCAACCATAACAATTAAACAAGTTATAAACAATCCACTAGCATATTGGCTTCATTTGAACTAGTCCCTCTGCGCATGTCAACGGTAGTTGAACGATTTTCAAAATGGACTCACAAACACCTTTAAGGGCATCAATGCAGACGCTGAATGGAAGAAGCAGTACGTAAATCCACGAGACGATAAACGCTATTGGCCAGCCCAGAAAAACAAGAAGGAAGAACCACAGAATGGACCACAACAGACCAGGACAAATCCGTCCGCTGCCTGATCCATGTCCAGCTCCTTCGCCTGATCCCATTGTTCTAATTCAAAGTTCTAGTAGACTTTTATCTACAAAAACGATTGCTGGCTGGGTTTGGTTATTTCTTGATGGAATGTAGATTTCATAGCAGCCTGAAATTATATAATGTTTTCAAGGACAAGGTCGGTTACGCTATAAAAAATAAAAGTGAATATAATGAGGATATACATATGTCATGTAATGTTGTGTTTACTACCATCAAGTATTTTGCTTTCTTATAACGTCTGCAACATTCAACTTTGGAATATTTCAGTAAATCCAATTGTCTATTTTTCTATTCATGGTCTATGAATGGAGATTGGGAAAGTAATGGAGATTGTAAAGTTATGGTCAGTTGTATTAGGGTGTACTCAATTGCAAGAAAAAAAGGGCACATTTTCAGTGCTGTGGTTGCACAGTGTACATTTTGCGGGCTTATCAATCGATACCCACAACCACAGTTATAAATGGAAGCGTTTATTGAATTCTCCTATTTTGGGCACAATTATTAGTTTATTTCACTGGAAATCCCTCGATTTTCCCCCGCAGATCCCGTGTAGTGATAGAGCATGTAAAAGCGTTCTATCATTTTCTTGCGAAATGTTGGAGTATATAGATCAGGAATTGCTGGTATTTAATACAGTTCACAGTGCATTGCAACTGCTCAGGCCAGTCGTTCTCATTTCTGTTCTTTTTTTGCTACACGTCAGACAGCATATCATTAAATAGCACCCAGTTGTCCTTGTTTTTTTTTGTTCATACAGACGATATAGGCGCTGGCAAATGTCTGCTGGCCGTATGGTCGATCAATTTCAAGGAGCATTTATAGGAATGTCCTTATAAGGGCTTGATTAAGGAAAACAATTCATCTCTCATGCCTCTCAAATAAGACAGCAGGCAACAGAATAAATCAATTGATCACATTGTTCTTAAGTTGTGCGCATTGAAATCTGACTAGTAAGTCAAACCGCATGGTTAATGATCATTAATCGTGCAACAGAGTTTGTGCACTGTTCAGTATTTTCCTCTGAGATTCTCATTATTTTGAGGAGATGATCGGAGCAATTATAAATGTGTCTGGGGTGCAGTGAGGATGATATTATCATAACATAATATTGCATAACATAATTCATCCGCTGATAACCCTCTGAGCAGAAGTATGTATGAAACCATATATTATTATGATTATAATTATTTCGTTTCTGTACATAAACTTAAATTAGACTGAGCTTGTCTATAACATACACAATAAATACAATTAGTAACAGTATAAGATGTTTTAGAAATAAAGTTGTGACTAAATTAGACACAAATGTCAAACCGCGCCTTGCATCAAACACAAAGAGAAACAGAAAATAAGGTGATTCTACTCTCTTATGTAGATGGAACTTAAGCTGCTACAACTACCTGTAAATATCAGCAGACTAGATGGCTTTAGGACTCTAGATATGTCATTGTTCGGTTCACAAACACACAGACTAACATTGTGACACAGCTGACTCAGGATAGAAAAATGCAGCTTCCCATAACGCTTGGTATAATATATAGCCAGGACAATTATAAATAGAATATATCAGCATGAATATGTTACTTTTCAGGATCTTGCTGCGTATTAGTGATTGTCTTTGTTGTTCTTATGAGTCTATGTTTATAGTTATCAAGAACTCTGTAAATGTACCAAGTTACGTACCGATTTCCTATCATTTGTTTACCTGTGGATGACTCAAGAGCTATGTTATGTTACTACCATTATCAATGCACTCCGGACACATCCATAGGTGCCCCGATCTTCTCGTTGTTTCACTCTGCGGGATTTGCTGGGGAGGAGATCTAAGCACTTATGGTGTTGATCGATGCGCGATGTGGATAATCCGACAACTAACTCTCCTTGAAATACTTACAAAGAGAACCCTGAATATGTGCTCGAACTCCGGTGCACGAGTTCAAATCTTTAAATTGTACGGATGCTTTGCTGATCAGATTTAACTGCATGAAACGTAACTTAAGAGAAACACCATCCATTAAGTTATTTTGTTGCATAGTTTGTGGATCCCATCACGTGCTACGGAGTTCGTGCACACGACTCAAGATTCTCCTCTGGTTTTCTTGATTGGTATATCGGGGCACCTATGGCTTCATCTGGTGTGCAGTGATGACGATCCTAACACAAACACACTGTTGAATGATGTCAGATTAGACAGGTCATGGAAGGGTTGGCTCATGTCAGGATCTAGGGTTGTGCTAAGTTAATCACAGACCATAAATGTAGTTCCAAGATATCACTGTTATGTGACAATAGATGCAGCATCATATCACTGTTATGTGACAATAGATGCAGTGTCATATCACTGTTATGTGGCAATGGATGCAGAATCATATCACTGTTATGTGACAATAGATACAGTGTCATATCACTGTTATGTGACAATAGATACAGTGTCATATCACTGTTATGTGACAATAGATGCAGCGTCATATCACTGTTATGTGACAATAGATGCAGCATCATATCACTGTTATGTGACAATAGATGCAGCATCATATCACTGTTATGTGACAATAGATGCAGCATAATATCACTGTTATGTGACAATAGATGCAGCATCATATCACTGTTATGTGACAATAGATGCAGCATAATATCACTGTTATGTGACAATGGATGCAGCATCATATCACTGTTATGTGACAATGGATGCAGCGTCATATCACTGTTATGTGACAATGGATGCAGCGTCATATCACTGTTATGTGACAATGGATGTAGCATCATATCACTGTTATGTGACAATGGATGTAGCATCATATCACTGTTATGTGACAATGGATGCAGCGTCATATCACTGTTATGTGACAATAGATGCAGCATCATATCACTGTTATGTGACAATAGATGCAGCATCATATCACTGTTATATGACAATGGATGCAGCATCATATCAATGTTATGTGACAATAGATGCAGCATAATACCACTGTTATGTGACAATGGATGCAGCATCATATCACTGTTATGTGACAATGGATGTAGCATCATATCACTGTTATGTGACAATGGATGTAGCATCATATCACTGTTATGTGACAATGGATGTAGCATCATTGTAACAGTTACCTAACACAACAATTGAGTTACATTCTCACATTCCTAAATCTTCTTTCCTCCATCATTTGCTTTTCAGCGTCGAAGGGAGACAGTATTTTTTGTCTGTAGCTTTTCTGTTGATGTCTCCATCAGTTAGGTTTCCTAGTGTTTCTAACATTCAATTAATCCATCATTTCGTGGTCGACCCTTGAGTTTTTTTTTTCGTTCCTAAAAGCTAGAACTAAATTATTTATATTCAACGTGCCCCTTCTTAGTTTCCCGTTCACTTGACGATGTGTGTAGATGTGTATATTTTCCATAGCATATCAATTACTTTTGGCCATTCCTATTCTTTTGTCTATTCCAGCTTTACATTTTTCATCACTGATTATAGTATGTCTAAGGTAGTCGTAGCCCTGAACTGTCTCCAGATCTATCCTTCAGTTGTGATAACCACTTTTAGTTTTTGAATATTTTCTTTGTTTATGATCACAGTTTAATAATATATTTAATACAATCAATATTAATAACAACAACATAAAAATAAGACATTTAAATTTAAACACTCGGCAATAAAAATAAACACGTCTCTATTAAACGTTATTTTGTTACAGTTCCACGAACTAAATAAACACTTACCAACATTGTACCAGTGAAGTTTGAAGCTGCCTCTAATTAATGCATCTAGTATGATATATTGCACCATAAAATACTTAGCGAATACAAGTTGATAACCAGAACTATGTGTCGGTGACAGAGTACAATGGTCCGGACATGACGTCAATGAAACGTCAACACTATTTGGTAAATAAAGCCAAACCAGGCGTCCACGTCATACAACAATCGCGTGATGTTATTTGAAAGTCAGGGACGCTAAACAACTTTCTCGAACATGTTACTTCGGCAACTTCAAGACTGTGACATAGTATGGATGTTTAGTTGTGATGCTGGATGTTTAGTTGTGATGGTGGATGTTTAATTGTGATGCTGGATGTTTAGTTGTGATGCAGGATGTTTAGTTGTGATGGTGGATGTTTAATTGTGATGCTGGATGTTTAGTTGTGATGGTGGATGTTTAATTGTGATGCTGGATGTTTAGTTGTGATGGTGGATGTTTAGTTGTGATGATGGATGTTTAATTGTGATGCTGGATGTTTAGTTGTGATGCTGGATGTTTAGTTGTGATGCTGGATGTTTAGTTGTGATGGTGGATGTTTAATTGTGATGCTGGATGTTTAGTTGTGATGGTAGATGTTTAGTTGTGATGCTGGATGTTTGAGTTGTGATGCTGGATGTTTAGTTGTGATGCTGGATGTTTAATTGTGATGCTGGATGTTTAGTTGTGATGCTGGATATTTAGTTGTGATGCTGGATGTTTAGTTGTGATGCTGGATGTTTAGTTGTGATGCTGTATGTTTAGTTGTGATGCTGGATGTTTAGTTGTGATGCTGGATGTTTAGTTGTGATGCTGGATGTTTAGTTGTGATGCTGGATGTTTAGTTGTGATGCTGGATGTTTAGTTGTGATTCTGGATGTTTGATTGTATTGCTGGATGTTTAGTTGTGATGCTGGATATTTAGTTGTGGTGCTGGATGTTTAGTTGTGGTGTCTTATGTTTAATTGTGATTCTGGATGTTTAGTTGGGATTCTGGATGTTTATTTGTGATCCGGAATGTTTAGTTGTGATCCTGAATGTTTAGTTGCGATCTTGAATGTTTAGTTGTGATCCTGAATGTTTAGTTGTGATGCTGGATGTTTAGTTGTGATCCTGGATTTTTAATTGTCATCATGGATGTTTAATTTTCATCATGGATGTTTAGTTGTGATCCTGTCTGTTTAATTGTGATCCTGGGTGTGTAATTGTAATTCTGAATGTCTAGGTGTGATACTGGATGTTTAGTTGCAACCCTAACTCCCACCTTTAACAATAGACAACCATTTGTCCTCCTTGAGCATTGCTTTATGTATAAACACCCTTTTTAATGGAGATTCGTTTTAAAATTGTCAATTTATAAAGGAAGATTCAGTCAATGAATAGATGACATTTCATTGTTCCATATATGCACAACATGGATTAATATAAATGTTCTCTTATTGTCCATGTATGAACACATTTCAATAAAAAAAATGTGTGTTAACTCCAATCTTTCTATTTACAAACGTGCATATGGTTATTATACTTCTGACTTCCATCATGACACGTTAATGTGATGACTTAAAACATATTTTTCCATTTAGTTTTGTACAAGATTGTGACAGAATGCATATAAATGTTGGGCAGCAAATGCTGGATCAGTATGGAGTAAGTAGTTGCATTAAAAGATGCTGCAAAAGTTTATACAGATATTGTACAGGTGTAATTAGAAGAAATATAGGGACATCTAAGCCATTCATGGGAGCCGCACAGCTCAGTAGTTAGTTAACTGGACTACAAAGGACAAGATCGGGTTCGATCCTGATCGACGACTTCCGGGTTCACCCATCTTTAAATGGGTACCGAATTTTTCCCTGGGAAAGTAAAGTGTTACGGCGTAATACCGACCACATTACCCCAAAAATCAAGTAATGAAAACCTGTAAAAAGTATGGTCACTAACACCATATTCCCTTTTACGCCACTTGGCGTGACGGGGCTCTCATTTTTTTTTTTTACTAAGCCATTCATAGTAACATCTGGGGTTAGACAGGGATGCGTGTTATCTCAACTCTTGCTCATCACTTACATCGAGAGTGGCAAGCCACAAAATGAAGATATCAATGAACAACTCCTTGCTGCTGGTGCAGCTCTGATAGCTTATAACAAAACAGACTAAAGTGTGAATGAAGTATGCAAAATGAATAACATGAAAATATGCACTAGTAAATCATACATATGACAACAAAGGTAGATTTAAAAACAAAGCTGTTGAACAACAAATTATAAAACAAGTGATAGACTTCAAATATCGAGGAACAAGATTTGCTGAGGATGCAAAATGAACAAAGAAACAGACATTCGATGTAACAAGGCAGACCAAATATTGTAGCAGCTAGCTCCTATAGACAATGCATGACAGTAGCTACTATCATAAAGAAACATCGTATACAGAGTATTGCTATCTTCTTGTGCGATCACTGTCAAACATGATCACTCACGTGCTATCACTGTCAAACATGATCAGTCACGTGCTATCACTGTCAAACATGATCACTCGCGTATTAGAGGAAATGGAAACTAGTTACGATAGAAATGAAATGTTTGAGAAAAGCACTTGGAGTAACTAGAAGAGACAGAATTATAAATGATGTCGTAATAGAGAGATCAACAAGGAGCCAATGTTAAATAACAAACAGAGACAACTAATGAATTGGTTAGTTTATATGGAAAGAATGCCAAGAGATTCTGCATCATACAAAACATATGTTAATGAGGAAGATGAAAGCAAATATTGTAAACGCATATTAGAATGGAGTCACAATATCCGAAAAAACACTACAACAACATTAATTGTCAATAACTGCCAGCAGGACAATAAATAAATCTGTATCTCCCTTGACACATGGAGGGGTGTGTGTATATATGATTTAACAGCTTGTTGATCATGATTAATGAAACATAATATGGAAATGACGTTGTTGGTATGGGAAACCGTGTTTCAGAATAGTTATCTCTACCATCATTTACGTCCACATCCAATGTGTCTTCATGTATTGGGAAACAAGAGCGCTAACACCACTTCAACATAAATTACTCTTGAACATATCCCAGGTTACTTTTACCCGGCCATTATTGTTAACTCTTATATGACCCTTAAGCTAGATATCATTTACAGCTAGAAAAACTCTTCTTATGCTTCTTCACATTTATCTTCTTTATTTTTCTTCCGGCGAAGGAACACTGTTCATGTTATATCATAGGAGATGGAAGCAGTGACATTGACACATTCGGCCCAACACATTCGATTTCTTTATGACATACATTTAGGTCGAGTTTGCCCTCTAACATTATCTCCTAATTTCTTTAACAAGAATTGAACCTTTTTCCTTCCGTATGAGCACCCAAAGTAGTGTAATTATATCTCATTCAGCTCAGCTTGACAGATCGTGACGTCACCTACCATCTATGCCTCGTTGATTGCTATCAATACTTTCAACATTCCATCTATCTATCTATCTATCTATCTATCTATCTATCTATCTATCTATCTATCTATCTATCTATCTATCTATCTATCTATCTATCTATCTATCTATCTATCTATCTATCTATCTATCTATCTATCTATCTATCGCCTTTCGAGCCGAAGACGGCACATAGGGCAGAACCACAATCTCAAAAACAGAAACCTTGCGTGCCAAAGTGGCACATATTGCTGAGATCACTGCTCTAAAATCTATGGCTCTGTTTCCATAACAATACTTTTTACAATGACAGCTTGTCAAGCCATCGATCAACATCTCTAGTCGCCAAGAACATTTCAACATTAGGATAGACTAATTATACCAATCTTCTGTAATAACAACAAAATGATCACTCACTATTAAATCTGGGACAACAAAGATTTGACCAGACTTTGTTTCTACACTGAGCTATCCACTGTCTTTCCACTTGTCTGATTACTCTACAGCATAAGTAATAAACCACCCCATGTTTCCATCTTCTTCTTTTGCTCAGCGCTCAATTAATTTTTGTAAACGTCCACAGCCTGAGGGATGTGTACTAATTATCAATGATAGTCTTTGCAATATCCTTCCAGAGACATGCAACCATCGTTTCTGTTATCCACGCACGTATTACTACCACTGGTGGTCCACTTGTTTGATCACTGAAGTAGTTGGAACATGGGGCTGTCTACAGTGCCGTATGGTCGGTCTGTACAAGCAAGTGTCCAATTTCCCATGTACGTCACTCACTACCCACTCGCTTGTACTCGTGCATCTTTGACAAAAAAAAAAGACTCAAAAAAAAGATTTCGTAATTTGCACTGGTAACGACACAATATGAAAGAGAAATATTTAATATCTTTTGGGAGTCTCCAGTTGTTGCGCGATCTATTTAAAAAAATCACATAAAGTTTTTACTTTAAAGTAAAAAAAACTCGGTAAATTAATCTACAAGACGTATGCAAAAAACACAGAAGAAACAAATAATACAAATACCGCTCCAATTACAACAAAATAATGCAACAATTTCATACATATATAACATAGCGTGGGCCTGAAATTATGGCTGGACAATTATTATTTGACATTATTTTTTTTTATTTGTTATCTCTGGAATGCATAATCAGCAACATAAAAAAATATCCATGTTTAATTAAGAAATGACGGATTTGCTTTCAAGCTAGGAAAATGTAATAATGTGATAATCAAGCTCATTTGAAGACATGCACAATTATTATTATTTTTTTTTCAATATAAAGACGAGGATCACGATAATTATAAACAATTACTAGTGATTTTAAGAATGAATCTGTTTTCAATTTGTGCGGACTCATAGGTGCTCTCAATATAGTTCACAAAGTAATCATGTTGAAGATTCAGGTAGCTCATTGGTTATATACAAACTGTTCTTCATTTATGAGTTTCATTCATTTTGTTTTACTCATACAAAAGCTGGCGTTGTGGTACAGTAATTTTTAATCAAATGCAAAAAAAGTGTACCAAAGGTGTGGGTATTATTGTCCAACCTTTTATAGTTAATCGTATCTTGACACAGTCTAACTACAGAACAAAGCAAAAGCGAGGATAAAAGAGTAAATGTGATGTTGCGTAACTCTCCCTCACTAAAACCCATCAAACAGTTCTGTAGCTCAAACAAATTACAGTTACCTATATCATCGTCCACAAATAAAAGTAAAAAGGCGAAGAAATAAAAAGATGTACATCTAATCGTTGATACATGGAACAATCACACATCAGCAGGTAATGATGAGGATGACTATCAAACAATTTACTAACTCTCAAATAGCAGCTAGAAGTAGACAATCATTCATTAGAATGAAACATAATAAAAGAGTTATTCATTCACAATAAATTCTTTTAAGACGTCACATTCTCGACACTAACATATCGTTATTGTTCGTCACATTCACGACACTAACATATCGATATAGTTCGTCACATTCTCGACACTAACATATCGATATAGTTCGTTACACTCTAGACGCTAACATATCAATATAGTTCGTCACATTCTGGACATTAACATATCGATATAGTTTGTCACATTCTGGACATTAACATATCGATATAGTTCGTCACATTCTTGACACTAACATATCGATATAGTTCGTCACATTCTGGGCACTAACATATCGATATAGTTCGTCACATTCTCGACACTAACATATCGATATAGTTCGTCACATTCTTGACAATAACATATCGATATAGTTCGTCAAACTCTTGACACTAACATATCGATATAGTTCGTCACATTCTGGACAATAACATATCGATATAGTTCGTCACATTCTGGACACTAACATATCGATATAGTTCGTCACATTCTGGACACTAACATATCGATATAGTTCGTCACATTCTGGATACTAACATATCGATACAGTTCGTCACATTCTGGACACTAACATATCGATATAGTTCGTGCACAAGGGTTTTTCTTTTAAAATACGTGGCATTTGGGAATTAAGAGAGTAGTGGTAATTATCTATGAGTATTGCTGGTGATCTAATGGTATTGGTTGAAATTAGGATAGCAGTAGGAGGAAATGGGAATAAGGGCACAGGTGAAAATTAGGTGTCGGTGGTGGACATCAGAAAAGTGGTGGTGGTAGAAAATAGGAAAGTGGTCGTGATGGAGAAAAGGAAAGTGGTGTGACGGACATTAGGAAAGTGGTGGTGGTGGAAAATAGGAAAGTGGTGGTGGTGGACATTAGGAAAGTGGTGGTGGTGGAATATAGGAAAGTGGTAGTGGTGGACATTAAGAAAGTGGTGGTGGTGGAAAATAGGAAAGAGATAGTGGTGGACATTAGGAAAGTGGTGGTGGTGGAAAATAGGAAAGTGATAGTGGTGGACATTAGGAAAGTGATGGAAAATAGGAAAGTGGTTGTGATATACATTAGGAAAGTGGTGATAGCAGAAATCCGAAAAGTGGTGGGTGTAGAAAATGGGTGGTGGACATTAGAAGAGCGGTGATAGGGAAAATCATAAAAGTGATATTTATCTCAATAGGAAAAGTGCCGGTGGTGGAAATTGTGAAAGTGGTAGTGGCGGATTTTAGGAAAGCGCTGGTGATGGAAATGAGGAAAGTGGTGTTTTATTAAATTAGGTAGCAAGTGGTGGTAAGGGAGATTAATAAACTTGTGGCGGTATAAATTAGGAAAGCAACGGTGGAGGAAAATGGGTAACTGGTGGTAGTGACAGCTGAGAAAATGACGGTGGTAGTGAAAATTACATGGCGGTGGTTCAAACTAGGTAACCAGTGGTTGTAACAGTTGGATATGTAGTGAGAATTAGAGATGTAGTAGTGGTAGAAATTGGGAAATTGATAGTAGTGGAAATTAAGAAAATGGTAGTACGGGACATTTGGAAAGTGGTGATGGTGAAAGTAGGAAAATGGTGGTAGTGAAAATTGGAAAAGAGGCGATATTTAAAATTGGGAAATTGGTAGTAGTGGAAATTAGGCAACTGGTGGTAGTTGAAATTGGGAGAGTGGTGGTAGTGGCAAATGGAAAATTGGTGGTATTAGAAATTGGAAAAGTGGTGGTAGCGGAAATTGGAAAAGTTGGGGTAGCGGAAATTGGAAAAGTGGTGGTAGCGGAAATTCGAAAAGTGGTGGTAGCGGAAATTGGAAAAGTGGTGGTAGCGGACATTGTGAAAGTGGTGGTAGTGGAAATTGGGAAAGTGGTGGTTTTGAATTAGGAAAGTAACGGTGGAACCGTAAGATAATTTTGATAGAAAAAAAGAATTATTTGGAAACTTGACTGAAAAAAAAGAAAAATCAACGAAATACAAGTAGGGTTTATATGGATGGATGGATGGATGCGTTCGCCAGATGATTAAAGTATTCTAGATTATTCGTAGACTTTAGACTTCCTCTTCGTCATCCGCCCTTAAAAGGACGTTAAGTGGACGTGATTGCGTTGTGTTGCAGTTTGCAGTGTAACACTGTGATATCTGCGCCTTTCGGCCCAACACATCCGACTTCAGCACGACGTTTTTGAGTACCGTGTTGTCTTCCCTTTCGATCCCTGCTTGCTTGGCCAGACTAGACAGGTTAGTCTGTTTCTGGAGGCACCGCGGAGAGGTGGAGCAGGGTCTGGATGGTTTTGGTTCACCGATCCTGGCGCAAGCCATCAGCTATGAGTCACTGACAACTTCCAGCTATGGTGCTGGGAGGCGCTCCTTCGCCTCCAGTGTTTGCATGAGTCAAAGTCTAACTGTAAAAACAAACTAGAATCTTGAAACTCGGCAGTATGGGCTAGAGTGGTTGTACAGTAAATAATTCAAGAAGTCGAAGATTTGTCACGTCTGCTTACTTCACTGTAATTGTTTTGAATCTGTAACATTTCATTGGTGTTCTCTGACAATTTCCAGTTACGATTCCCTACACTTTACAGACAATTTACAGAAGAGTGTAAATTACACACCCATCTCGGTTATACCGTGTTTACATCCAGAATGTAATATTGAAAACCCAGTTACACTGAGCAAATGCAAACAGAATAAAGAGGTGTTCTAAAGAGGTGTTCTAAAGAGGTGTTCTAAAGAAACAACAGTAAAGCACTGTTATGTCTTTATTTTACTGTTAACTTTCCTTTCAAGACTGCGATCGTCAAGGGAAAAATGGTCTGTTTGGGTCAATATTTTTTTGTGGTTCCCGTATAGTAGATATTATTATGTCTGTTATTTTTTAATTCGTAGTCTTTTAGGTCTACCTTTCCAGTTCTCTGGTTATTTCTGAGTTTTAAAATACTTTGAAGGAAGCTGTCTGCTGTTCACCGTGTTATATTGTTACATTACCAAACAATTACTTTTTCTTCTGTCCGCAGCGCAGTGTGCAGGGAAGACATTTTATTTGTATTTCTTGTTCTAGTTCGAAATTATTATTTTAGTTATTATTTGTTTTAAATACATATCTCTATGTGTGTTGTATGTTTGTTCCTGATGAAGGCTTATTGAGTTGTTCTAATTTGTGTCGACCACTTGTTAAGTGAAGGAGCCATGATAGCTCAGTGGTTAGTGAACTGAACTACACAGGACAAGAGGTAGGGTTCGATCCCAACCGACGGCTTCTGGTTCACCCAGCCTTTAATGGGTACCGGATTTTTTTTATGGGAATGTAAAGCAGCACGAGCGTAATACCGACTACATTACCCCAAAAATCATGTGCCGAAGGTCTGTTAAATTTATGGTCACTAACACCATATTCCCTATACGCCACTTGACGTGACGGGGCACATTACTTTGTTACTTTACTTACTTATGACGTAAAGTTTTAACCATACCGTTTTTTTCTAATTATTTTGTTCAATTCTTGAAACCATCTGTCCTGTTTCAACTTAATCTGAACCAATGATGTCATCACAATTCAGTGTTAAATACAACCATCATCTAATTAGGTCTCTCTTTGTCACATTCAGTATCCTCTTAGATTTTACATTTTCGGTTTATCAATTCAGATAAATGAGTGAATGATTCGTCCAATCAGCTTAGGCGCGTTTGTTTCGTGCTCAGGAAGGAGGCGTTCATTCGACCTCAACGTCGTACCGTTTGTGTATAGCCCTTTTCTTATAATAAAGCTGCAGCTATAGATTTTGTTCGCTTTCTTGTATTCTCGTTACGTGCTCACTGTCTGCTGAAACATCGTCGACAGCAGTCACAATTAGAAAAACACCACCAAGAAGCTATCGCTGTTCCTGTCAAACTCATAAGGAAGAAAGAAAATATCCCCGAGCCGCCACGTGGCGTAAAAGAAGTATGGTGTTAATACCCACATTTTTTTTTACTTCAGAACATTATTTCATTTTAATTAATAAATTATTTGTTTTTTTTTTTTTTTTTTTTTTTTTTTTTTGGGGGGGGGGGGGGTTGGGGGGGGGGTGTAAAGTGATCTGTGTTTCGCCTCCCTGCCGCTTTTCCTTCCCGCAGTTTTGGCGTAATTTGGTCACTTCTGCTTGTGGATTATTTGAGAAACGGGAAGTGGGTAAAAGAAGATCAAAAGATAACATGAAAAGATAACATGAAAAGATAACATGAAAGAAAGGACAGACCTCAACTTTGCAGGTGTCCAAAGAATGAATGAAAATATAGAGGATGGTTGAAAACTGACTAAGTTATCAGTCACACAAACAATGTCAAGCCCAAAACAGGAAGAGACTCGTCTAAAAAATAAAGAACAACACATGTTCGCTTTCAGAAAAGACAGAACTAGCCCTGTAGTGGATACCAACACATTGGGGCATTCCTGGAAATGAGAAAACAGATGAACTTGCAAAAGTAGGCGAGAGCCTTGAACAATCCAACCAACCACAGAAAAAAAAGTAAAATACCCCGTCACGCCAAGTGGCGTATAGGGAAATACTGTGTTAGTGACTCTATATTTTACAGACCTTCAGCACATGATTTTTGGGGTAATGTGGTCGGTTTACGCCTGTGCCGCTTTACTTTCCCAGAAAAAAATCCGGTACTCATTTAAGCCTGGGTGAACCCGGAGCCGTCGATTGGGATCGAACCATACCCCTTGTCCTTTGTAGTCCAGTTCACTAACCACTGAGCTATCGCGGCTCCCAACCAACCACAGAGACTCAAAGAAATAAAAACAACCCTGAAGCAAACCAGGAAAACAAAATGGAGGGAGATGCATTGAAAATAGGAGCCAGAAAACGACAGCCTAAATAAACTAAGCAGACATTAGCAGACCAAGATATTCAGTTTCAAAACAGGTCATTGTGGCCTCAGTGCACCTATACACAAGATAGGACTCTGTGACACTGCAATATGTGGCTGCGGAGCAGCCAAACAAACTCCAGAGCATAACTTGCAGAAAAGAGCACATTAAGGACACTAAGAACACAAATATGGCACACAGAAACAAGCCTACATGACAAGTTATGGAGAACCGGTGATGACCTCAAACGCGCCGTCCTGTTCGTGACCTAAACTGGTCTAAATGTCTAAACGCATAGCTATAGCTGGTCGCTGAAGAAGGAGACTGAACTGTCAGTGGTGTTCTCAACCGACTCTCAAACCACCCCCCCCCCCTTTCCGGAGTTATAAGAAGGAGAACAAGAAGGTCAGCATTATGGCAGACGACCATTCTCTCATATAAAACACAACCTTGCTAATTAAAGGAGGGGTGAACAGAGAAACCATTAGTTCGGTGGATAGATCTCCACCTTTCGTTGTCAAAGGACCAGTTCTCTAACAAATGCTGTAATGTTAAAAAAAAATAATTTAAAAAAGAAAACTGTAATCGTGGTAAATTTGAATTTTATTTTATTCATGCAGAGTTACTCAAAGTCAGCAATCTAAGATACTGCTACTGAAATTCAATAATATAACGAGTCACCAAAGTAGTATAGTACAGCATTTATAGCACCCAAATGTGTCGTCTGCTACTCCCTGCTGCCGCCCACTGCAGCCAGTCTACCGTCCTGAGTTGGCCTAGAGAACAGCCGTTTTATTGAGCGATGCATGGAAGAAGCGTAGATCTCTGTGTCTGAGAATAAGATGGTGGTCATAGTTAATTTTAAAACGGGTTATCTGGATCTCAAACACATCCATTAGAACAGCAGTCCAGTCTTTCGTGAATGGGCGCGCTGGTGAGTGGAAGAAAGTATATATAGACATTGTCTTGTTAATACTAGTGTGGGTGTTTATAACTGACCAGTTTTGTTGATATACATCCCGCACATCATCGGGTTGTGTTGCTAAAGTGTCATCGAACCGATGGTGGTAAAATTTCAACATTAGCCGAAGCATATGTAGTGCCTGGCAGGTCAGCAGTGGGGGTGAGTAATGCCGGGTACTTGAACTCGCTTTGACACCAGATGCAATACCAGCGGAGTTCTATGATATCGCTTTAACCTCTGAAGGCTTCAATACCAATGTATCCCACTTCACCGAATGACAGGCAATTTTAAAGGTGATCCTTGCAGATCAGAAAACGTAGTTCCAATGCCCAAAAATTAGTCCAAGAGAGAAAATTTGTAGACTCAAACCTACAACAAAAAATCATAGATGCATACTAAAAACACCCAATAACTATATCATTTTCAAAAAGTTGAAAATGTAGGTTGTCTAGTGTGTGGCATTTACAGGCACGGGTAGACTACTTCTATAGAAAAAACAATCTTCGGGTAGAATAAATATATAACGAAAAAAAAAACTTCGGGTTGACTAAATATATCAGGGAAAATCTCGACTGGATGCAGAAGGGGGTATTATTGCCATATATAACTACTAATTTTTAATTTCCTTTATCCTCAAATTTGATATATGGACGTATCAATAATAAAGGTTGAGGTAAGTCTAGAGGTTAAATAAAATTTACTATTTGTAATAGTTTCATAGGCGTATCCGTCAAAAAGTGCTTGGGTGTGAAAAACATAAATTGCTTTTTTTAGTACATTCTTTATACGGGAGTGTTTAATATAAACTTTGGGGGTAAGCCTAGAGTGTAAATTTACTACTTTTAACGATTTCATTGGCGTATCCATACAAAAGTGGTCGCAGTGAGAAACATAAAAGTAATATTTTAAGCAACTTCTTGATATGGGGATGTCTAATACAAAGTTTGTGTTAAGTCTAGCGTGTAAATATACTATTTTTAATAGTTTCGTAGGCGTAGCCATAAAAATGGATGGGGGTAAAAATCATAAATGTGTTTTATTAATTAAAATCTTACTATGGTGATGTCTAATATAAAGTTTGGTGTAATCCTAGAGTGTACATTTACTATTTTTTATGATTTCATAGGCGAATCAATAAAAATTGCTGAGGGTAAGAAACATAAAAGTGATATTTTAAACAAAATCTTGCTACGAAGATGTCTAATATAAGGTTTGGGGTAAGCTTATAGGTTAAATTTTATTTTTTTTTATCGATTTCATAGGCGTTGCCAGAAAAAAATGAATGGGGGTAAAATCATAAAAATGTTTTATTAAGCAAAATATTGTCTAATTTCATTTAGAATATTTTCATTAATCATTTAGACAAATTCCTAACTATCATCATGTGTAAAATTTTTATAAATTGACCTTATTTATTAGGGTTTTTCTGCTGTATTAAAGTCTTTGGCTGATAAGTGGACACTTTGGTATTGCCTCAGAGATCAATTCTATTTTTGGTAACTCCTCCACCCCATCTCACCCCCCGATAGGAGCCAGAGTGGGTTTTTAGTGGTAAATATAACACCACTGTGAATCTTGTAATCAGACATACATTTACAGTTATTGACGGCTGCTGTGTCTCGCGCCTTGAGACATATATACAGTAAGTGTTATTTTAGTTCTTTAATATTATAGTATGTTACTTTAGTAATGTATTTTCTACAAGTTGATTGTTTAGTATCCATGTGCTATTTTTGTAACCTAATTTCGATAATTTGTAAATCTCGTTTATATCAAAGGTAAAAATCTATTTTTAGTAAATTATCAGGTAAAAATCACGACACACTAGACAGCCTTAATACAGCCATCAAGGCACACTGGACAACCCACATACAGCCATCATGCCAAACTAGACAACAAACATACAGTCATCACGACACAGTAGAATACATGTATACAGCCAGCAAGACACAGTGGACAACCAACATACAGGCATCAAGGCACATTAGACAACTCACAAACAGCCATCACGACACATTAGACAACCTACATACAGGCATCAAGGTACACCAGATAACCTGCATACAGCTCTCATAACACACTATACAACCTGTATAAAGATATCAAGACACTAGACAACATACATACAGACATCACGACACACTAGACAATCTGCATACAGCCATAATGACACACTAGACAACCTACATACAGACATCAAGACACACTAGACAACCAGTATACCAGCATCAAGACACACTAGACAACCTGCATACAGTCATCATGACACACTAGACAACCTACATGCCGACATCAAGACACATTAGACAACCTGCATTTTCAACTTTTTGACTATGAGAGAGTATGTGATGTTTTTAGTATTCATCTAAGATTTTTCGTTGTTGTAGGTTTGAGTCAAACTATTTTCTCACTTGAACTACTTTTTGTGCTTTGGTACTAGGTTTTCTGATCTGCAGTGATCACCTTTAATGTTGCCTGTCATTCGTTGAAGTGGGAAACATTGGTATTGAAGCCTTCAGAGGTCAAATCGATGTCATGGAACTCCGCTGGTATTGTATCAGGGGTCAAGGAGCGAGTTCAAGTAACCCACCACCCCGCATTACTCTCCCCCACCGCTGACTCGCCAGGCATTACATATGCTTCGGCTAATGCTGAAATGTTACTACCATCCCTAGTTCTCGACCCCACTGATTACCCGACAGACGCCCCAGTGGTTACACATGCCTTAACCCTCTTCTCTGATTGGTTAATTTGGATGCCGTCATTTCTTTGTTCCGCCTCTCATAATAATGCTCTTCTCTGATTGGTTATAACCCAGATGTCAGTTGTGTCTTTGCTCCGCCTCCCATAGTAATATGCTTCTTTGATTGGTTAATCCAGATTACAGTCGATATTGGCATAGTCACTCGCTGACTAGATCATTTATACACCTGTTACCAGATTATATTTTAAATAGACCCATGAGAGATTTCGTCTTATAAGTTTGGTTGATTCAAGGAAGGTTATTTTACACTACTGTTCAGTCTATAGTATTGTCTTGAGACTATATTTTATGGTGTAAGTTTGAAATTTTATTTGTTTTTCTCTTATCTCATAACGACGCGCAAAGGCTTAAAGATGAAAGTTTATTTAATTGTATTAGTGTGTTTAAAGTAGACATGTTAAAGCATTGTTGATTGTATTATTTCATCGTTTTTCATAAGTTTTTTTTTTCTTATTGGTTGATTAACGTATATATTTTTTAATCTTGTTGGTTAATATTATTAATGTATTTAAACTAGGAATGTTACGTATTGTTGACAAAAAGATTCTTTGCTTTTTCTACAGATAGTTTCTCATAACAAAGCATCTTCTGATGAACATCAGTGTCCATTGTGCCCAGAGAAGTTTAAATGGTGTAAAGATATGCTGTAAAACATCATATGCGCATCGCCTTATCCGGCATAAGTGTTCCCTTTGCCAACGCTTGTATACGATACGTAGTTCTTTAGCCAGTCAAATGAGACTAAAACATTCAATTTCTACAACAGCGCTTTCACCATCAACCACTTCGCCCTCGGTACCTGCTACAATCCCCACCTTGTCCGATTGCTCCTTCAACAACACCCGCTTCACCACCACCAGTGGTTGCCCTTCATCAATCACAAAAAAGATAGATGAGGAGCAATCGCCTGACGATAAAAAGCACAAGCCCGATGATCGTTTAGCAACACAACTCGATATCAACAAAACTGATCAGTTAGAAACACCCACACTAGTATTAACAAGACAATGTCCACATATACTTTCTTCCACTCACCAGCGCACCCATTCACGACAGACTGGACTGCTGTTCTAATGGATGTGTTTGAGATCCAGACAACCCGTTTCAAAATTAACTAAGGCCACCATCTTATTCTCAGACACAGAGAGAGTGGGGATCTACGCTTCCTCTACGCACTCCTCAATAACACGGCTGTTCTCGAGTTCCCACAGTTAGTCAATAATCTTGGAGATTTCACCAGATTCGTCGATTCTCTAAAGGAACACGATCCCGTAGAAACTGTCCTGCTCAACAGACCCGATACTAAGTTGATGGTGGAAAGTATTCCCGCCACTTGTTTTTATTTATTTCACTTACATGACTTCCCGATCAGCTGATTAGTCATCACGTTCCAGCTTGTGTGGTCAAAAACCACACGAACATTCAGAAAATACTTCCATTATGTTTGTGTGTAATGAAAGTCCCTTAAACGTGTATACGTATATTATAGATATGTATTTAAATTGTGTATTAAGCACATAGTTAAAAGGAGGATAATGCTGTCTACTATACTTGAATAAAAATATAAAGTTAATAATGTTTTATTGTCTTGAATAAATATTTTGAGAAAAGAATGTCACCCCACAGCTGACAATATATTTACATAAAAATTGAGGTCAGCGCAAGTACATAAAAAATCCAAAATCATCACACACCTTACAGCCTAAATGGTCACTTCCAGGGACACCGACACGCGAGGTCAAAATCCTGAAACGAGAGGTCACGGTCAACTCCAGATGGTAGACCGATGTAGCGGGCGGCAGCTGGGGTGCAGCAGGCGGCAGAAATTTTACTGCCGCTCTCGGTAGCTTTGACGATATAAATGCCCTAATATACTACTCACATTAAGACTAAAAAAGGTGGGCACATAAAAACGCTCTAAATTTGGGAGGGTAATATAAATAAATAACCAGCACACTCTTAGAACGTACCAAAAAGTGCTAGAAATCAGCAATGAACGATAACTTTTAAAGTTGTATGAAAACTGTACTTCCTGCGACTTGATAGGACGCAATGCCTGTTTACAAATAAATATCGACATTGCATTAAATTTATCGTAAAAAATTCCAGAGTAAACAAAGGATCCATCACTTGTCGCCCACAGATTAATGCGCACTTTTGAAGGCCAAAAAATAATGGAAGATAAATAGAATTTGGCTGTTCTAATCCAATGTTTCACAAACCTTTGTTTTAGAAAGGATACGCAAATATACATGTGTATGTATTTATGTGTGTATGTATGTATGTATGTATGTGAGTGTATATATATATATATATATATATATATATATATATATAGTACGATACCTAAAATAATCTTAAGTTGAATACTTTATTTTGTATAATTTATACAAAATAACTTTGAAAATAAAATGCCGCTGTTAATATTCAAATAAATCCAGCCTGCCGAAGGGGGAGTGTATCAGTCATGGCGAAGATTTAGTGGAATTATCAGGGCACACACACACACACACACACACACAAACATATACGGATATCGACCATGCGACAAACTCATGGTGTATCATGATGTTGTTCTTACCCCTACATCATGAAACAGGACAAAGAGTCAAGTTGACATGATCACAAGACATGAACGATCACGAAGAAGTGTTCAAATATTCTTGATTACACAAGTCTTGGTTTCTGTCAACATAAATCTCATAAATCTTATCACATAATATGTGGTCTATTTTTATTAATTGTGCACTTTGTTACAAGAAATCACACACTAGTGTCTCAGCACACATTGTCTATCTGTATGGAAGGAAGTAAGCACACATATATATTAAAACAATATTCAGTAATATGCGGGGCTGAAGGTATAACTCATCATCATCATCAAGTACCGGGCGTAGGTGATCATGTCTCTCCACAATTTTCGATCTCGACAGTTATTTATCATTTCTGTTGTTGACCTTCTGCGAAGCCATTCTCTTAAGCTGTCTAGTATCTTTTCTCTTTGCTTCCCTCTATTTCTTCGTCCTTCAATTTTTCCAGTTGTTACAATATATTCCAGGTGTTCTCATCGCATTACATGGCCAAATAATTATGATTGTTTCTTCCTAATATTGGAAATTAGCTCTCTTTTTTGATTTGGCCTCTTCCAGTACATTTTCATTACTCTTCTTAGCTGTCCATGGTGTTCTCAACATTCTTCTGTAAAACCACATTTCTACAGACTCCAGTAATTTGAAGGTATAACTATTCTATCTTTGCGACACATAGTACCATTGCTGGTGTATGTCGGGGGGCAACGATAGAACCCGAGGGATAAAGGCCGCTTGGTCAAGCAGTCGCCACAACGTGTGAGACTGAGGATTTTTATTTCACCCCCGATAGAAAAAAATCCTTTCTGTCTACCGCGGGGTTTGAACACCGTACGCTGTTTTTCAGCTAGCGGAACAGTGGTTTTAGTCGCACGACCACGCGCACCTCTTGAAGGTATACTACAGAAAACAAAATAATCATAAATCGTATTTAGCAAACAGACTTACAAAAGGACATGGTTTACACTCAATTTCTCTACTGTGTCCTATCCCTATTACTTACTCATTATCTCAATTACCTCTCTTGCTCTTCTTCTTCCCTGTCACCTCTATCCTCTCTCTCTCTCTTTCTTTTATTCTTCTTATCGTTTTCTTTGTACCTTATCCGACACGTTTAATTTGTTTCAGTTTGCCAATTTTGTATTGTTTGGTTCCTTTAGTCTAATCCTACCTACAGTATTATCATTTTTAATCTCTTAAGTAAACGCAACGTAAAACGTCCAATTACTCATCTACGGAAAAAATATGAGTGCCTCCGAAGTCGGAGTTATCTGCCTGTGCGGCCAAGGACCCCTGTGCACACGGCTGCCATTAACACGCACAATTCAGATCCTAGTCTCTAGGTACTTCGAAGGAGGTGAAAGCTGGCGAACGAAAAAAAAATCCTAGCCATCGTTTTCTTCGCCATTATTTCAGCCATTTTTGGAGATATGCTATTTATTGTGTTTTCGTAGTTGGATTTCTTTGTTTAATGTTTGTTTGATATACCCGAAGAAGGCTTTTGCCAAAACGTTGTAGTTTGTATTGCCCTTCTGATAGTCTAGCTGCTCAATACCACTTTATGTTTTTATTTTATATGTCTATTTGTATTGTTGAATGCCGATATGTTTGTCACTGCAACTCTATGTAGTCTAAAGACAGAAACACCATTGTCTGTCGATGCAAACCTTGGTTTTTCTGACTTCTAACCATTTGGGACCTGCACTTTACTCATTTCAACGTTGTCAACTATACGCTTATGAGATATATTTCAACAAATAAAACAGGGTGTTAGACAAGGTTGTGTGCTGTCACCAGATTTGTTTAATATTTATAGTGAGATTATTTTAAGATCTATAAGGGACATGCCTGGAATAACAATTGGAGGTCATAATATATAATCTAAGGTATGCTGATGATACAGTCTTAATCGCTAAGAGTGAAAATGAGTTACTAGAAATGTTGGACATTATAGTGAAAGAAGGCAAAAATAAAGGACTCAGACTTAATAGTAAAAAGACAGAGGTAATTGTAACAACAAAGAAAAAGACATTACCTCAGTGCAAAATAAAGACAAGTGGAACAATATTAAAACAGGTAAATAAATTTAAATATTAAGAACTTTGTTAACCTCAGGGGGAAGATGTACAAAAGAGATGAGATGCAGAATGTCTCAGGCAAAAGCAGCTTTCCAAAAAATGAGGAAGATACTATGCAATCCATTTTTGACAAAGAAACAAGAAAAGAGTTCTTAAACGTTATATAGAGCCTGTCTTAACATATGGATGCGAATCATGGACAATAGGACAACAGACAAGAAAATCACTGGAATCTGTAGAAATTTAGTTTTACAGAAGAATGTTGAGAGTACCATGGACAGCTAACAAGAGTAATGAAGATGTTCTGAGAGAGGTCAAAGCAAAAAGAAAGCTAATTTCTAATATTAGGAAGAAACAATCATCATTTTTTTGCCATGTAATGAGAAAAGAACAACTGGAATATATTGTAACAACTGGGAAAATTGAGGGACGAAGAGATAGAGGGAAACAAAGAGAAAAAAATAACAGACAGCTTAAGAGAATGGCTTGGCAGTAGGTCAACAACAGAATTAATAAAGAACTGCCGAGATCGAAAGTTGCGGAGAGACATGATCACCTACGCCAGCAGGCCCGTTACTTGATGATGATAATGAACCATACGCTTAAAATAAATCTTTCAAAAAAAACTTAACAGTTCTCTTGCAACTTAAATGATAATCTGTTTACACAAACAGTTCACCTTTCAGAACCCAGCAATTACAGTCAGCTTTAACCAAATTTCCAGTTTCAGAACTCAAACATTATAATATCATCCTCGGGTATCCTGTTGAGACAAAGACTGCGCCAAGTTCATGCCATTCTGTATTATTCTCAATGTCCACGGTCACTGCCTCATTGAGTATAGTCTCTTTATATGAACTCCTTGATATTTTACCCCTATCGTCTTCTAGCTTGCTCTCTCCATCAAATATACCTTTCATTTTCAGTCTTTAGTCAAGACATCATACCAGCTTTCACCAGTGTTAAGACATCCAAACATTTATATGCCAGCTAAATAACAAATGATAAATAGCATTTTCATACCAACTTTGTGCTATGAAAGTCAAACATGGACCCTTTCTAAATCACATTAAGAAAGATCATAGATGTGAGATGCGATACTTGAGAAAAGTAACAAACAACACAAGAAGAGACAGAATCCCAAATGCAACCATAAGAAAAATGGTAGGAACAAAACACTGCCAAGAATATATAGAACAACAACTTAAATGGTTGGGCCACCTGGTCAGGATTAATCCACACCAATCACCATCAAGGGCGTTCTTCTCGAGAATGCATGGAAAAAGACCAAGTGTAGGACCTAGAAGAATATGGATAGATGCAGTGGTAGAGACATGTAACACAAAGGAAAATCACTAATTCAGACAGTTCGAGCAGCTCAAGAACGACAAATGATATAAACCACGACACCTTTTAGGTATCAGTGAAAAGAGAAAAGAAGAAAAAGAAGTCAAGATATGTCCCTTGGCATTGTTCCTTAGTCGTATATGTCTGAATAAATTTAAAAACATATTCTCACACGCTTCATTTTCCTCTGTAGCTACAATCACAGTTGTCAGGACTACGCCTAATTTTTCTTAAACATAGTCTACATTTGTAAATGTAAAACAGCTTGGGAAGCACTCGGAAGAAATCACGGTCTCGTTAAAGCATCGTCTTTTTTAATCAAGTCGCCGTGGGTGAATATATCGTTATTTAACATACACCACCAACTAACTAATAATTATTTGTTGCCATAGTGACCACGGGGATTTCCAGTTGCTCCCCCAGGGGCACAATATCGAAGTAGCCATAGTGTAATATAAGATAGTCATTGGAAAACCCGCTAAATGTAAACAGATGGGTATCGTCTGTCTCACATATCTTGTACCCAGCGAGTCGTTCGTTATCAGCTGATTGTTTGACAGTTAGACACATAAAGAAATAGAAAAGATAATGTGATTGATGTTTAGTAATGACTCCTGGGGGAGAATACATATTGTGGTACTATGGACAGCCACACAGGTGGTCGGTTTCTTTCTCTCAACAGATAGCCAACATTATGACGACTACTGATGACGCCCATCTGAATACCTTCTCAGTCACAACATCGTAACCGCATCTGGGGTAACTTATTTCCAGACTATAGATTATTCTCCCTTCTTTAAACAGTTATACCATCCACTATTAAACAATGTGATTGAGTGGTGTGCCCAGTTGTGTTTGTCCTAGAGAAAAATGGTTGGCTATTGAAATAAGGACAGCAGTGTTGATAACCCAGGAAATAGGAGAAATAGAGAAGTGATCGTGATGTTTGAGGCATAGAAGTGAAATGGCTGAAATTTCCACTATACAAGAGTTACAACAAAAACAGAAATATAAACAGGAAGACAAAAAATATAATCTGGAAAACCAGAAGATATAAGCAGAAAGATCAGAAGATATAAACAGGAAGTATAGAAGATATAAACAGGAGGTATAGAAGATATAAACAGAAAGTATAGAAGATATAACCAGAAAAAAAAACATCAGAGAGAAGCAATCAACATTTTTCGGGCACATTATGAGAAGAGGAAAGTTGGAATACTTGGTTACAACTGGAAAATAAAAGGAAAGAGAGATCGCGGACGACAAAGAGAGAAAATACTGGATAGCTTGGTGTCATGTCATGGAAACAGTCAACAACAGAACTGATACGATAGATAACTGCACTGTAGATAGAACCGGCTTGTTGCAGGAGCTACTGAGTAAGTGCTCTGTGCACACCGTGAGCTGTGTGTTTCATCCGTTTTGATCATGTTCCGATATTCCAATTGTTTACGATGAATGCTGATATCGTATGACAGGGAACAGTTGGCCATGTTCACTTCTGTGCGGTTTCACCTTATGTCTTTTGGCGTGTGCTGAGACTGCTATGATAGGGACTACGGCTGCCTTTCTTTGTTTGGGAGATGAGTTATAATTCGGATGATTCCACTGGCATGGGCGGTTGAGCAATTATGGATTTTAATTCGTTTGCAGTGATACCGGGGCTTTCCATAACCAAATAACCAAAGCAGAAAGATCAGAAGATATAAGCAGGAAGTATAGAGATATAAACATAAAGTATAGAAGATATAAACAGAAAGTATAGAAGATATAAGCAGAAAGATCATAAGATATTAACAGGAAGTATAGAAGATATAACAGAAAGTATAGAAGATATAAACAGAAGATCAGAAGATATAGACAGGAAGTATAGAAGATATAAACATGAAGTATAGAAAGATATAAACAGAAAGTATAGAAGATATAAGCAGAAAGATTATAAGATAAACAGGAAGTATAGAAGATATAAACAGAAAGTATAGAAGATATAAACAGGAAGCATAGAAGATATAAACAGGAAGTATAGAAGATATAAACAGAAAGATCAGAAGATATAAACAGGAAGCATAGAAGATATAAACAGGAATAATAGAAGATATAAACAGAAAGTATAGAAGATATAATCAGAAAGATCAGAGATATAGACTGGAAGTATAGAAGATATAAACTGGAAATATAGAAGATAAAAACAGAAAGTACAGAAGATATAAGCAGAAAGATCATAAGATATTAACAGAAGTATAGAAGATATAAACAGAAAGTATAGAAGATATAAACAGGAAGTATAGAAGATATAAACAGAAAGTATAGAAGATATAAACAGAAAGTATAGAAGATATAAACAGGAAGCATAGAAGATATAAACAGGAAGTATAGAAGATATAAGCAGAAAGATCAGAAGATATAAACAGGAAGCACAGAAAATATAAACAGGAAGTATAGAAGATATAAGCAGAAAGATAAGAAGATATAAGCAGGAAGCATAGAAGATATAAGCAGTAAGTATAGAAGATATACGCAGTAAGTATAGAAGATTACGCAGGAAGTATAGAAGATATAAGCAGGACGTATAGAAGATATAAGCAGGAAGTATAGAAGATATAAGCAGGAAGCATAGAAGATATAAGCAGGAAGTATAGAAGATATAAGCAGGAAGCATACAAGATATAAGCAGGAAGTATAGAAAATATAAGCAGGAAGTATAGAAGATATAAGCAGGAAGTATAGAAGATATAAACAGGAAGTATAGAAGATATAAGCAGGAAGTATAGAAGATATACGCAGGAAGATAAGAAGATATAAGCAGGAAGTATAAAAGATATAAGCAGGAAGTATAGAAGATATAAGCAGGAAGTATAGAAGATATAAGCAGGAAATATAGAAGATATAAGCAGGAAGTATAGAAGATATAAGCAGGAAGTATAGAAGATATAAGCAGGAAGTATAGAAAAATATAAGCAGGAAGTATAGAAGATATAAGCAGGAAGTATAAGCAGGAAGTATAGAATATATAAGCAGGAAGTATAGAAGATATAAGCAGGAAGTATAGAAGATATAAGCAGGAAGTATAGAAGATAAACGAAGTAATACCAGAAGATACACACAATCTGTGCAGATTTAGAACCGCTTTCTTAAAGAAATCTAGAAAACTTAAAGAATACTTCGATTTATTACAGAACATTTAAATAGTGCAGAGAGAGTACTGGAAGGTGTAACATAAGATCCTTTCTTAACACCTCAGAAGTTGGATAGAACGAAAGAGTGGAGATGGAAGATTGAACGAAAGAGTGGAAGAAGGAGATTGAACGAAATAGTGGAAGAAGTTGGATAGAACGAAAGAGTGGAAGAAGTTGGATAGAGACAAAGAGTGAAAGAAGTTGTATAGAACGAAAGAGTGGAAGAAGTTTGGATAGAACGAAAGAGTGGAAGAAGGAAGATTGAACGAAAGAGTGGAAGAAGTTGGATAGAACGAAAGAGTGGAAGAAGGAAGATGAACGAAAGAGTGGAAGAAATTGGATAGAACGAAAGAGTGGAAGAAGGAAGATTGAACGAAAGAGTGGAAGAAGGGAGTTTGAACGAAAGAGTGGAAGAAGTTGGATAGAACGAAAGAGTGGAAGAAGTTGGATAGAACGAAAGAGTGGAAGAAGTTGGATAGAACGAAATAGAGTGGAAGAAGTTGGATAGAACGAAAGAGTGGAAGAAGTTGGATAGAACGAAAGAGTGGAAGGAGGAAGAGAGAACGAAATAGAGTGGAAGAAGTTGGATAGAACGAAAGAGGGGAAGAAGCAAAACGATATCAAGAACACACCATTTTGTTGAGGAAAGTAAAAGAAGCAGTTAAAGAGAGAAGAAAATTAGTGCCAAACTTTATCAATCACAATGTCTCAGAAAAGAAGGTTAGTCACCATAGAAATAAGATGTTCAAGAAAAGCTGTATGGGTGACCAGAAGAGACAAAATACAAAATGAGACTATAAGAGAAATAGTTGGCATTGGAGGAATAATGAATTATATACAAAGACAAGAAATAATGGTTCGTCTATCTGTACAGAAGGTATTGAGATTCTATACCATACAAAGCATGCACAAATAAAGGACACAGCGCTTTAGATAGACCGAGACAATTTTGGAGTGACAACATCAGAAATACGCTATAAAAGCATTAAGTCACAATGACTGAGGTTGCTAGAAAAGCAAAGACCAAAATTTCGTATCTCCCTCGACACCATGAAG
This sequence comes from Megaustenia siamemsis, assembly GCA_032433765.1. NCBI lineage: Eukaryota > Metazoa > Mollusca > Gastropoda > Stylommatophora > Ariophantidae > Megaustenia > Megaustenia siamemsis. The sequence goes on along the minus strand of JAVIAB010000106.1, from coordinate 18,163,792 downwards.
CGGTATCTATCTATCTATCTATCTATCTATCTATCTATCTATCTATCTATCTATCTATCTATCTATCTATCTATCTATCTATCTATCTATCTATCTATCTATCTATCTATCTATCTATCTATCTATCTATCTATCTATCTATCTATCTATCTATCTATCTATCTATCTATCTATCTATCTATCTATCTATCTATCTGTTCGTCACTCCGTCCGTCCGTTCGTCCGTCCGCCCGCCCGCCCGTCGTCCGTCCGTCCGTCTGTCTGTCTGTCTGTCTGTCTGTCTGTCTGTCTGTCTGTCTGTCTGTCTGTCTGTCTATCTATCTATCTATCTATCATTATCTCGCTCTCTCTATGTCAATGTTTCTCTCTCCATCTCTCTCTTTCTTTCTGTCTTAGTTATATCTCTCTCCATCTATCACTTCCACTCTAAGTTCGATATCTTCCTAATTTAGATCTGCCGCCTTATGTCCACTGCATCAACTGGATTTACCGGACAAAATGTTTCCCTCTCTGTTGCCATCTCTCTTCCATCGCCCTAACATTCTCGTGATGAGCAAATGCTTATATCTCTCTCATCTCACAACTCAACCCCGAGCTTGTCCTCTTCTTAAAGCATCCCTGAGTTTGCTCTCGTCTCATATTTGTTTAAGAACCTCTCAAACCCTGTCCTCCGGTTTGTCCTGATAATCTACGCCATATCTCACCAGAACCACATCTTCGTTCTCACTTCTTTCTGTGTTGATTTGATGAACAATATTGTCAGATATGTTCAAGATTTAGTGGGGAGCATTTTTTAACGAAAGCCTCCATAATTTGTTATTATTTCCCCCATAAATACTCGATAAAGAGCTCTTTATTGTTACATGGAAGCATGTACTATAGTGCAGTAGCAAGAGCAAATTAAACTACTTAAGAGTGATCAAGGTATCGCTCTTCTCTCATTGGTTGCATTTCACAGGAAACAATTTGCGTCACAACAAATTGACCAATAAAGATAAGGCTCGTCATTCGTTATTGTCTGCTGTAGTGTTTATGTAGACGATCCAACATTGCACTATCAACAGTGTGAGGCAGCTGTTTATTTACATCTCTACGTGTATTTTTTGTTATCGTCTTAGAAAAAGTGCAGAACTTATGGAAGAAAACACAATTCTCAGCCTAGTACATTCCACTCATTCTTAAAATTGATATTTTAGGGAAGTGGTTTAAATTTATTACGTCAGACACATCTTCTACGATTTCCTGCTAAAGTAGAAATATATGAATGCGATTTAAGCCACAATTATAGAGTTCTCGACAAGGTGAGATGCAGATTGGTTCAGGCAAAAGCAGCTTTTCAAAAATGAGTAGGATACTGTAAAATCTATTTTTGACAATAGAAACAAGAAAAAGAGTTCTTAAATGTTATGTAGACGCAGTCTTAACATTTGGACGTGAATCATGGACAATAGGACACAACACAAGAAAATCACTATGTAGAAATGTGGTTTTACAAAAAAATGTTGAGAATACCATGGATCGCTAAGAACAGTATTGAAAACGTTATGAAAAAAGGCCAAAGCAAAAAGAGAGTACATTTCCATTATTAAGAAGAAACAATGATCATTTTATGGCCGTGTTATGAAAAGGCAACAGCTGGAATATATTGCGACGATTGGGAGAATTGAAGGACGAAGAGATGAGAGGCAAAGAGTAAAGATACCGGACAGTTTAAGAGAATGGCTTGGCAGAAGATCAACAACAGAAATAATAAATAACTATGAACTGTCTGGGAGCCGCGATAGCTCAGTGGTTAGTGAACTGGACTACAACGGACAAGGGGTAGGGTTCGATCCCAACCGACGGCTTCCGGGTTCACCCAGCCTTAAATGGGTACCGGATTTTTTTCTGGGAAAGTAAAGCAGTACGGGCGTAATACCGACCACATTACACCAAAAATAATGTGCTGAAGGTCTGTAAAATATAGGGTCACTAACACCATATTTTCCTATACGCCACTTGGCGTGACAGGACACTTTACTTTACTTTACTTTTTTATGAACTGTCTAGATCGAAATTTGTGGAGAGACATGATCATCTACGCCAACTAGCATGACATTTGATGATGATATTTTAGTAGTTAATGCTTGCAAAAAAAAAAAAAATCAAAGTTTGGCAAATTAACAGCATATCCACGCTTTAACCACCAAATGTTTGTAAGATAAGAGTTTCTTCCCTTCACTTTGAATGTTTAATGGAAAAAGCAAGTGTATTCATTTTGCTAAAGAAAGAATAAGCGAAGCAACTAAAGTATTAACTACAAATAGCTGTGATGGGGAGATCAAACTTGCACAACAAATCATGGGAAATCAGGATTGGCAATCTGACCTTCAACATCAACAATCGGCGTCTAAGAGCAAAAGTCGGTCGTCGATCCCGTGACAGTAACGAATCAATGAGATCCCGATCTGACATATGGAATGAGTCAGGAACAATTAGTAAACACGCAAGTATGACATTCGAGGCAGGAGAAACGTCATTCAACATTAGATTGTTGATAATTTCGTGACAGCTAATTGGAATAATGAACACGTCATGAATTAGCGCAGTGGGCGAAGAAAACCTAGCAGGGTTATTTGAAGAATGAAATGGTGGACGTTTATAGATTACGTCACGAGAAGTCAAGTCACGGGATACACTATGTCCGAAGGAGGTCACGGGACACTATGTCCGAAAGCTGTCACGGGATACACTATGTCCGGAGACTGTCACGGATACACTATGTCCGAAGGCTGTCACGGGACACTATGTCCGAAGGCTGTAACGGGACACTATGTCCGAAGGCTGTAACGGGACACTATGTCCGAAGGCTGTAACGGGACACTATGTCCGAAGGCTGTAACGGGACACTATGTACGAAGGCTGTCACGGGATACACTATGTCCGAAGGCTGTCACGGGATACTCTATGTCCGAAGGCTGTCACGGGATACACTAGGTCCGAAGTCTGTCACGGGATACACTATGTCCGAAGGCTGTCACGGGATACACTATGTCCGAAGGCTGTTACGGGATACACTATGTCCGAAGGCTGTCACGGGATACACTATGTCCGAAGGCTGTCACGGGATACACTATGTCCGAAGGCTGTCACGGGATACACTATGTCCGAAGGCTGTCACGGGATACACTATGTCCGAAGGCTGTCACGGGATACACTATGTCCGAAGGCTGTCACGGGATACACTATGTCCGAAGGCTGTCACGGGATACACTATGTCCGAAGGCTGTCACGGGATACACTATGTCCGAAGGCTGTCACGGGATACACTAGGTCCGAAGGCTGTCACGGGATACACTATGTCCGAAGGCTGTCACGGGATACACTAGGTCCGAAGGCTGTCACGGGATACACTATGTCCGAAGGCTGTCACGGGATACACTAGGTCCGAAGGCTGTCACGGGATACACTATGTCCGAAGGCTGTCACGGGATACACTATGTCCGAAGGCTGTCACGGGATACACTAGGTCCGAAGGCTGTCACGGGATACACTATGTCCGAAGGCTGTCACGGGATACACTATGTCCGAAGGCTGTCACGGGATACACTAGGTCCGAAGGCTGTCACGGGATACACTATGTCCGAAGGCTGTCACGGGATACACTATGTCCGAAGGCTGTCACGGGATACACTATGTCCGAAGGCTGTCACGGGATACACTATGTCCGAAGGCTGTCACGGGATACACTATGTCCGAAGGCTGTCACGGGATACACTATGTCCGAAGGCTGTTACGGGATACACTATGTCCGAAGGCTGTTACGGGATACACTATGTCCGAAGGCTGTTACGGGATACACTATGTCCGAAGGCTGTTACGGGATACACTATGTCCGAAGGCTGTTACGGGATACACTATGTCCGAAGGCTGTTACGGGATACACTATGTCCGAAGGCTGTTACGGGATACACTATGTCCGAAGGCTGTCACGGGGAACACCCGATATCTTCATGGCGATGTTTCCTCGAAAAGGGGAGGGGCGGGGTATGAAATATAAATTGTCACCACACTGCGTTGCCACATTTGGAGGTGAGGGGGCCAGATCACTTCTTCTTCTATGTCACTCGCAGTTGTTTGTCACTCACAGCTGTTTGTCATTTATACTTTTAGTGCATTTGTTCATTTGAGACATTCTATGAAGATAAATTACAAGACAAAGTAATACATTACATTAATTCATTAATTACAACAATTATACCAGCTTCCTCTGATAAGAATTTAAGTGATTAGAAAAAGCTGTATTTGAAAAGTTAAAAAACTTTGATGGTTTCAAATAGTAGTAGGAAACTCTTTGTACAGAGCTTCGCAGCAGGTGGTAATCTGATTATCAGAAGAGGACCCCGTCGAGCAAGTGTTTCGGCCCTTTAGTTTCTTGACACTCTAGGGGAGGTAGGCCCGCTTGGGTCATGACTCCCAGGCGTCGATCTCCTGCTGCATTGCCTCTAAGGCTTACACAGCATGTTCGGCACAAGATAGCTACACTTAATACACAAAACATTCGAAAATAGTTTAACTAACCTAGCCTAAGGCTTACACTCTATGTTCGGCACAAAATAACTACCACTTAATACATAAACCAATCGAAAATAGTTTAACTAACCTAACCTATGGCTTACATTGTATATTGGGTACAAAATAGCTACACTTAATAAGTAAGACACTCGAAAATAGTTTACCTTACCTGTCTTGGTTTATCCTAGCACGTGTCTGCGCTTTTCAGTCGAAATAACGTGGCTACTATTGACAACGCAATTTTATAGACCCGTCAGTGTCTGACTTCCGTGGGAATTCGGAAGTTGCGATGAAAAATTGTCTGGCCTTCCTATTGTTTGAGGACTTATTGTTTGGCCTGCCGTCGCCAAAAACACCTGGTCTGATGCTCACCTCCGACAGTTATGCAACTTCTTATCTCTTCGTCTCGGGCCCTACTCCGATTCTCCCTACTCTGTTGACTTATGTGGGAGCAATAAGTGGTCAAGATGTAAAATAGTCGCCCTATCGTCTGGGCTGGACATAATGTTATTTGACTGTTGGTCTGTCACGATTCTGCCACAGCCAGCACGACGCTCTTTCGGTTGACCCAGCACTGGTCTTCATTGTTCCTGACCGCATCCCCCCCCCCTTTAATTCCTAGCCTCTTTAAGAGGTCGTAGAAGGATGGGGTTATGAGTCCTCTGGCACTAACCACCACCGAAAATACTCTACTCTGGAGTCCCTGCTGTCTCAGCTCGGTGGCGAGATCCTTGTATTTGGATAGTTTAAATATGTGTATTTTCCTCTATCCTAGATTAAAATGGCACTGTAAACTCTATTAAGATGACGTGGGTCATATTTGACGTGTAGAGTGCAATGTCATGACGTATTTTATATCTCTTAATGCACTCTGGGTACTTCCCTCGCCCTGGGAGGTCAACCGCCATCTCCAAATCGTTTGCTATGTCCAGGATAGTGAAGTCTCTCCAGTGGTTCTGCTTGGGGCGTGCGGCCTGTCCCGCTCTAAAAAAGTAGGTGTTAGTCGTAGCTGGTCGAACTTTATTGTTGGCCTTCATCCGTGCCCCATCCACGGTGGCAGATAGATCATGCAGCACTCTGTTGTGTCACCCATCCACGGTGGCAGCCAGTTCATGCAGCACTCTGTTGTGTCGCCCCATCCACGGTGGCAGCCAGTTCATGCAGCACTCTGTTGTGTCGCCCCATCCACGGTGGCAGCCAGTTCATGCAGCACTCTGTTGTGTCGCCCCATCCACGGTGGCAGCCAGTTCATGCAGCACTCTGTTGTGTCGTCATGTGTACCGCCCTTGACCTAGTGCTGTCTTGCATGAGGAAAGAACATGCTCCATCGGCTGTCTTCCTCCGCAAACAGGACATCGATTGTCATCTGTCTTCCCCCACTTCACAAGGTTGCAGGCTGATGGTAGAAGGTCGTACATCGATTACCATCTGTCTTCCCCCACTTCACAAGGTTGCAGGCTGATGGTAGAAGGTCGTACATCGATTGTCATCTGTCTTCCCCCACTTCACAAGGTTGCAGGCTGATGGTAGAAGGTCGTACATCGATTGTCATCTGTCTTCCCCCACTTCACAAGGTTGCATGCTGATGGTAGAAGGTCGTACATCGATTGTCATCTGTCTTTCCCCACTTCACAAGGTTGCAGGCTGATGGTAGAAGGTCGTACATCGATCTGATTATGTAGCTGAGCCGCAGCGGTGCCATATGCCACATTCCATGTTAGTGTCCAATGCAAGACCATATCCCATGTGGTCCATTGGCCTTGCTGCACCTGTTGTGCTGCCTTTTGTACACGCTTGTTCTCCTCGACATCTCTGATCTCCCTGACTACCATGTCCCTACGTTGACTATTTGATACCTTTGACCACCATTGGATGTCTCCATGACCAAATCCACGCCTGTTGGTCTGCGTGTAGCCCATTACTTCCTTTAGCTGGAAACTCTCACGTGCTTCCCGTACTGCTGCACACGCCTGCCACTTCTGACCAGTCTTCACTGTGGGTTCCATTGTTCGGACAGTTTCGTCTGACGAGCTTGAGCCAACTGTCAGTCTAACCTTGCCGGCCTTATATTCCTCTAGGACTGACTTGAACGGAAGCAGTATCCCAAAACTCTCAATTTTGTATCTTTCTATTAAGACTGTGTCAGGATTGTATAGTTTGCTTCTTATTTATATCTCTTGATTGGACTTCTTCTATTATGTTGACAGATGACTATATCCAGCACAGAGTTTTAAAATTTGTTTTAACATAACCAAAAATAACAGACGATGAACTATTCATATTGACATTTATTAATCATTAATTTGCACATGCTGTATTGTGGTGTACGTAATTTATAGGTACTGTTCTTCATTGAGATTATCATCATTATAATGTGCCATACAGGTTGGCGTAGGTGATCATGTACCCCGCACAATCTTCTATCTACAGTGCATCGTATAAATTCTGTTGTTGACTGTTTTCCATGCCATGACACCAAGCTATCCAGTATTTTCTCTCTTTGTCGTCCGCGATCTCTCTTTCCTTTTATTTTGCCAGTTGTAACCAAGCATTCCAACTTTCCTCTTCTCATGATGTGCCCGAAAAATGTTGATTGCTTCTTTCTGATGTTTTTTAAGGGCTCTCTTTTTGTGTTGGCCTTTTTGAGAATTTCCTCATTTGTCTTTTCAGCTGTCCAGGGAACGTTCAACATTCTTCTGAGAAATCCCATCTCTGTGGCCTCTAATCGTCTGTTCAATTGTTTGTCTACTGTCCATGATTCGCTTCCATAGGTCAGAATTAGTTCTATATAGCACCGATGAACTCTCTTTCTTATTTCTATTGACATAGATTTGTTGCATAAGATATTTTTCATTTTCTGAAATGCTATTATAAATTAATTGAGATTGTAGTTATAGTTAGTCGAAGGACCCGGTATCACTGCAAACGAATGAAAATCCATAACTGATCAACAGTCCGTGCTAGTAGAATTATCCGAATTAACATATCTCATTGGAGGATCCAAGCAAAGAAAGATAGCTGCAGTCCTCATCATAGCAGACACTGCACACGCCAAAAGACTTAAGGCTTATCCGCACCGAAAGTGAACGCAGCCGAACTGCCGTGCGTCATACGAAATCATCATTCATCGTAAGCGATCTGAATATCGAAACACATCGGATGAAAAACACAGCTCACGGTGTGCACAGTCAGTAACAGTGCAGGAAGCCGGACTTGGTATATGCGGAAACTGCAACAAAGAACGCTTTTCCGACAGAGCCCAAACGGATCCTACCGCCTATCCGCCATATTGACCGTAAGTCATGTCTACTTCGTGTAATTTTAATTGTTGGTTTCCCACGTTTCTGCGTTTTTTGATGTTCTAATTTGTGTTTTCAGAACATTAATTAACTCAGAGGTTATCACTAATTTATAATATATTCACAATTTACATTATTTTACACTTCTATTGTGTTTGCTCTACTTACTATTGTTCTCTAGAGCACAAATTATCTCTTAATCTCACTTGAAAACACTTCACAACAAAATTATAATATTATTGTCTATCTATCTATCTATCTGTCTATCTATCTATCTATCTATCTATCTATCTATCTATCTATCTATCTATCTATCTATCTATCTATCTATCTATCTATCTATCTATCTGTCTGTCTGTCTGTCTGTCTGTCTGTCTGTCTGTCTGTCTGTCTGTCTGTCTGTCTGTCTGTCTGTCTGTCTGTCTGTCTGTCTGTCTGTCTGTCTGTCTGTCTGTCTGTCTGTCTGTCTGTCTGTCTGTCTGTCTGTCTGTCTGTCTGTCTGTCTGTCTGTCTGTCTGTCTGTCTGTCTGTCTGTCTGTCTGTCTGTCTGTCTGTCTGTCTGTCTGTCTGTCTGTCTGTCTGTCTATCTATCTATCTATCTATCTATCTATCTATCTATCTATTTACCTTTCGAGTCGTAGCCGGCCCATAGGGCGTAGACCAAGATACTCCCTCTCTTATCTAAATTTTTGTTCTACCAGTTTTCAATTCTTTTAAAGATATTTTATCAAATCTCGCCATTTGTCTCTGTTTTATGCAAGCAGCTCTATCTCATTGAGGGAGCCGATTCTGCTGCTCTTGCCTCTCTCATCAATGTTCTTCTCAGTGTCTCTCTGCGTCTTCCTCTTTTCCTCTTACCTGTTGTTTCCCATCTGAGGTCTTGCTTTGCTATTCGGTTATTATCTCTTCTCATCACATGTTCAACATATGACCATCGTCTTTTCTTTATTACTGAAGATATTAGTGGTTGATTGGCGATTTCTCTAGTTTCCTCAAAACAAACGAGGATATTATTGTCCCTAACTGCTAAATTTTGGACTGTTCTCTATGTTTCTAATTCTACTTATCCTGTTATTGTTCTATCACCTTCTCCACTAACTAGTAATTCTACTCCTCAATCTCTCAATCTAATTTAGCGTCTACTAATCTTGTCTTTAACTGCTCCTACCTATCATGTGTGCATGAGATTAAGTACCTATAGCTTGTTTCATAAGTCGTGCCCACCTTTTAAAATCAATATCTTTTAAACCGCTTTTTGTAATTTTTTCAAAATTTGCATGTAAAGTTATAATGAGTAGAACCCAACAGGGAATTAATTTCATTAAAAACAAACATTTGGTTATTATTATTGCTTATTTGATTTATATAAATTTATAACGACCCATTGATGTAGTCAAAACTTAGTGTTTACGGTATTTAAGTTAAAAATAGCGATTACAAATCCAAACACGGTCCAATTTACGATTTTTCACGCTTTAAACGTGAGTTCTCTGACACAATTAGACACTTGTAGAAAACACGAGGCATTGTGTGTTCCATTTCCGTTCATTCATAGGTGTAGACGTGTTACGCTAACATTTATCATGAGTCTTAAAATGAAATTCTGCAGTTTACAAATCATCGCAATAAAAATGTATGACTATTTTTGCAAAGAGGCTAAACGAGGAAGATTATTTAATTCTTTAGAAAACCCTGAGAATAGGACAAGACACATTTTGGATTTATCTAAACGGTCATTTAATCGTTGGATTCAAGCACGTGACCGTCAATGTTCCAAATATACAAAATCACAAGGAAGAGCAAAATTGTTGGATAATTTCGACAGTGAACTTATTAGAAGTGAAATTCGCAAAATGTTGGGTATGAATGAAACTGTTACAATAAGAAAATTAAAAGTATCGCTGAAAAACAACAGTATTGAAATATCAAAGTCTACATTATGGAGGAATGTGAGAGCTGCAGGCTTTACATTCAGAAAGTATTCCAATGGACGAAACATCATCTGTGAGAAGCCACAAATAGTAGTCATGAAAAGCAAGTACTTACGTGAAGTTAAAGAGGTGCGCAAGCAAGGTTATGATATTGTGTACTTGGATGAAACATGGATCAATGCTCACCACACTAACCAAAGGGAATGGCAGTCATCATATGGAAAGATTAAGAGATTAATACCTAGCAGCAAAGGACAGCGCTTGATAATTGCTCATGCAGGTAGTCGACAACATGGACTAATACAGAATGCAGAGCTCATTTTTCTTTCAAAATCCATAGACAATCGGGATTATCACTCTGAGATGAATGGTCACATATTTAGACATTGGATTGAAAATTCTGTTCTCCCATCACTAGATCGACCATCTTGCCTAATAATGGACAATGCAGCGTACCACAACATTGTTGCACTTGAAGATAAAGTCCCGACGTCATCCAGTACAAAAGATGCTATTAAGATATGGCTCACAAAGGAGCACATACAATTTAATAACATGTACTTAAAACCTGAATTATTATCTCTAGTAAAGCAAAAACAGAGGACAAAGATTTTTCAAATAGATAAGATTATCCAAGAGCACGGTCATATAAGTTTGAGGCTGCCACCTTACCATGCTCATTTAAATCCAATAGAACTAATCTGGGCAAAATTAAAAGGACAAGTGGCAGATGAAATACAACATTCAAAATATGCGATGTAAAGACTCTTGCTAATCTCGCTTTATTAAATATAGACAAAGATTATTGGGCTAAATGTGAAGACCACGTCTTAAAACAGGAAGAGAAATATTGGAAAAAGGATGGTTTGTGGAATGTTCAACCCCAAACAGTTATTAATCTTTTAGACTCGTCTGATTCAGAATGAAAGTATATAGCCCCCACAATGTTGGCCCCTATATTACCTTAAATTATTTCAACAAACGGTCCTTTTCAGGACCACACAACTATGAAAATTGGACATACAGGTATACCTTGAAATTATCGTCCGTCCTCGAACTAAGCAGACAATAATTATCCTGGTGTTTTGTTTTATCCAGTTATTTCCCCATTACGGCCACGCCTTTACCTAGTGAAAATTAATCGTAGACCAGCAACTACGGTAATTTCTATTCTTTAGGGCTTCACAATTTACAATTTTGACAAACATCAAAGAAATTCGCCGCTTTAAGAAAACTGCAGCTGCAAGATATTTGTTAAATATACATTTAAAGGGTCTTTTGCATTCTAATAACATTTGGAAAATTTCAAAAGTATTTAACAAACGGTTAGAGAGTAATAGCGTTTTAAAATTGGGCAAATGTTTTGAAACGAGCTATAGTCTCATTTGTATAATTTATTGGCTTTCTCTTTGCGAAGCCATACGCAGCCAATAACTTGTCGCGAGGTCTAAACGCTGTTGGAACTAAGTGTCAAAATTGCGAAAACGAGACGACATATTGACACTTTGTTTTAAAATAACGATATTATGACCTCATAATATATATATATCTATCTCATGATATGTTATACATGCGATATGTATCTCATGAACTTGACCTGCCTCGGAAGTTGTTTGTCAACCTAATTTCTGACAATTTTGACTGATCAAGCCATGTACATTTACTCACATTTTCCAATAACAAGTTGGACAATCTCCATTCGCAAAACTTGCAGTGTTATTCTGTGTCTCTGTCCATAAATGTTTACAATTCAGTTACTGTTATACCTCTTGAAAAAGGTTAGCGACTAAGCTGTCCGACTCTATATACTGGTACACGACCATTAACTAATAAAATATCTTTCCTAATGAATTATTCACTTTAGCTCAAATATTAAAAACTGTTTGTGTCTGGTGTCACAAAGTGAAGTCACTTCCCTAAAATAGCAATTTTAAGAATGTTAGAATGAGGGGAATGTACCAATGGCACTCATAACCTCTGTGAAATGTCCAAGATAGATTGGAACTAAAATGCCAACTTGTGATGAACAAAAATACAGCTGTTGCCTTCATGTTGCCAGGTACGTGAACCGAGTGGTCAATACGTCATCAGCAGTTTTATTTGTTGATTATTTGTCAATTTTTCCGAGTCCTGTAAACATACCTCTTCCTCTGAATTGATTCGATGATTATCGCCTCGAAGTTTCCCTCTATAATAATATCCATTTATTATTATTCGTCTCCAGCCTAAACCACAGGAAAACACCATTCGTGCTGATATGCTATAGTCATGAGAACACCTGCGCGAAAGACATTGCCAATGAAGCTAATTTTTTTTAGTTAGCTGAGTGGCAGTGCTCCCCAACGTTTGGCTTTTCGTAGCAAGGCGCTGTGCTACTGAGTACGGGTTCGATCCTGCCTTGGTCCATATTTTTTTCTGTTGTTGATTATTTGTCAATTTGTCCGAGTGCTGTAAACATACCTCTTCCTCTGAATTGATTTGCTAGAGCAGACTAGCCCTTGTTGGCAAAGTCTCCCTGTTACTATGGTTGCGGTACCGACGCTTCCATCATGAGAGGAGGACAACTAAAATATTACAACAAACAGAACAAACGATCAGAAATGACAGAGGATAACCAAAATATTACTACAAACATTACAAACGGAAAGAAATGACAGAGGACAACTAAAGTATTACAACAACAGTCAAAACAACAGGAAATAAATGGCAGAGGATAACAAACATAGAAAATACCAGGCGGTTTAACATATGTGAGTAAAGACAAAAAGCCAGCAGCAGAATTGAGAAGGAGCTTTATTAACATGAATAAGTGGAAAAGCATGATCTTATACTCCTTTAGAAAAAAAAAGAAATCTAAAGAGCCCCATGAGATCAAGTGACGTATAGGAAATATATTAGTGCCGATACTTTTTACAAACATTCGGCATAATTATTTGTGGGGTAAAGGTGGTCAATATTACGCCCGTACCGATTTTCTTATCCAGAGAAAAATGAATCCGATACTCATTTAAGACAAATTGTACCTGGAAGCCGTCGATCAGGTCGAAATTGACCTATTTTTTTATTTTTTTTTTTAAATTGTAGTTTAGTTCACTTACCATTGAGCTTTCCTTGTTCCCATTTCTTGTAGAATAAACACTGAATGATGATGATATCAATTTGAACAAAATATTATGAATTGTATTATTGCCCGTGCAATTCTTTCATTTTATTAAAGCTAAAATGGAGAAGATAAAAAGTTGGAATATTTGGTTACAAGTGGCAAAATGAAAGGAAAGAGAGATCGCGTACGACAAAGAGAGAAAATGCCGGATAGTTTGGAGTCATGGCATGGAAAACATTCAACAGCAGAACTGATACGATGCATTGTAGATAGAAGATTGTGGAAGGACATGATCGCCTACGTCAACCGGTATGGCACATGATGATGATTAAAATGACCCTCCTGTTTGTTTATCTGTCTGCCGGTCTCTCTTTTTCTCGTAACTACTGTGAATTATATAAATAATATGTTCCGAGTGCAATGATGATGACCCGCAAATAACTCAATAACTCAATACTGTGATTTGTTTTCTTCTTACTGAAACGTAATATCGTAATAAATACTTATCTTTTGTAATTGCATTCTGGGTCTGACAGAAATAGAACTGACAATCCTATTTCCACTGATAGTCATTCTTAATATGCAGCTGAATATATATTTGTCTTTTCTCGACATCGTAAATTATTATAGTCATTATGACACGCTGGTCGAACTTGTTAACCCGGAAGTAAAAACATCCAATAAATAAACTTGATCGACTTTCTAAATAAAGCCAACCAATCAAATGTTAACACATATTCTAAACAGTAAAATTTCTTCTAAGAAGTGAAAACAGTAACAAATATATAAATAGAATTAAAAGAGAATATAAACTGAGCGACGATTGAAAGTCTTATTCTGATCTGGCAACTTACATGGAAAAATGGGAGAAAGAAATAATTAATGGATAAATGCTCGGAATAAAATGATAGAAATGGCAGGACAAAATCACTCATTCAGAATTATGAAAAAGTACCAGAAAAATATATGTGGACGTTGTAATTGTTTGCTCGATGAGTCACTTCCCGTTTAATGTTGTTCATGGGCGTATCTGGTTGTTTTTAAGATAGTAATGTTTTGATGCTTGTATCTAGACTCCTCCGTCTCAAAGTGTCCCATTCAAATGAATGCCCATGTGGAACTGATATCCCGACCTCGAGCATATCCATCTTCGTTGACGCTCAAAAGGAGCCACGGTTTTATATCAGGCCAGTGGGTACTGAAATAAGGTAGAAACTATGTGGCGGTCGGCACGACCTGGAGAGAACTGCCAGCATCGTCATAGAAACGGGTTTGCTGAAGTTACCTGATGAAAAAAGAGCAGATGGAAGGCTTATAAGTGCAGATGGAAGGCTTATAAGAGCAGATGGAAGGCTTATAAGAGCAGATGGAAGGCTTATAAGACCAGATGGAAGGCTTATAAGAGCAGATGGAAGGCTTATAAGAGCAGATGGAAGGCTTATAAGAGCAAATGGAAGGCTTATAAGAGCAGATGGAAGGCTTATAAGAGCAAATGGAAGGCTTATAAGAGCAGATGGGAGGCTTATAAGACCAGATGGAAGGCTTATTCTACAAGGATGTGATAGGGTCAATTGCCCCATTAAAATAAAAAAAACGCTCCATATTGCCATCGACGGGACAGACTATGCGAGTAAAAACCCGCATTCAAACCTCTATCTGCGAGAGGACACCCAGGAAAACATACCACTTCTACCTTCAGGAGAAGGAAAGGCTATGGAAGAACATCCAGACAGAAACCACGGCAAGTGGTGGGATCAACAGTCCTAGACGTCATCAGTCCGACGAGAAGAAACTCCTACATCAAACCAAGATCCAACCTACCGAAGATGGAGTGTGTCAGCCACAGCGCAGATTTAAGGGAAAAGTCAGGACACACGCACATATAGAAGTACTGATCATGTGATCATCTCATCGTGTGTCGTGATGTTGTCCTTAACCCTCCAGCATGAAATAGGACAAGAGTCAAGTTCGCATGATGACTTGAACGCCGAAGAACATGGTGCTTGCATACGTCATTTATTCTGTCTATCCATTTATTTCTTGGTCTTCTCTTGTCCAATGTCATGATGTTTTAAGGCAGAAAACTTTTGATATTACTTGCCAGATTTTATTCTTACTGAGTTTCCGAACCATTTCATTTGTTGTTTGTATACGTGTTTCAGCCACGGCTTAATTCCGAGATATTATGTGATTTTCTCTCGTGTAACGTGACATAAGAAAAGAAAATGAGACAAGAAGCAGTTCTCAAGTTAATGTGAGTATGTTCATCATCATCAAGTACCATCGATGCTATCGTAGGTGACCATGTCTCTCCATAACTCTCGATCATGACAGTTATTTATCATTTCTGTTGTTGACCTTCTGCCAAGCCATCTCTTAAGCCGTCTGGCATCTTTTCTCTTTGTTTCCCTCTATCTCTTCGTCCCTCAATTTTCCCAGTTTTCACAATATATTTCAGCTGTTCACTTCTCATTACATAACCAAAAAATGGATGATTGTTTCTTCCTAATACTGGAAATTTTCAGAATATTTTCATTACTCTTCTTAGCTGCATATTTTATTCTCAACATGTATGTATGTTAACAACAGCCAAATATAGTTAACGGTGGTCTCTGCTAAAAGAGAAACAAACTGAGAACCGCTGATCAAGACCGAATACACCCCAATCCCCACAAAGGTCTAGTTCAGTGTAGACAAAAGGGAAATAACTGAACGTAAGAGTGACTGAAAGTGAATTAAGTGATAGCGTGTGTCGTTGGCGACAGTACATCAATATAACAGTGTCATGTCTGGAGTTAGCGCAAAAGAAGAGTCACGCATTAGCTCTGTGTATTGTATGTTTGGATATGTGTGTATGTTGTGACCTCAAGTGTGTGTATTGATGTCTTTCCTATTTTAGTCAAATCTGTGTGCTTTTTGCATTGTCACGTGTTGGCGATGCCAAGACACGTGACCAAGACTGAGTTCAGAATGTACAATCGTAAATGTGGTTGAATACACGTTTTAGATCAATATATTTCTGTCGTATTTCCAAGAATTATATGTGCCATATTGGCAGATAAAACAGTTAGAAGATCAACTATTTATACAATACAATAATTGCAGATGTATCTGTTTATAAATTATTATTTTTCTTATTTGGTTTTGATAAACAATGAGTAATTGTCAACAAATCCAGTCAGATGTTTTTTTCCAACGAAAGTTAATCTCATTACTGAATCTGCATGTATTAGTTACGTAGATATGGTCGCAGAAGTAGCAATAAGTATTTGTTTTTGTCGCAGAAGTAACAATAGGCATTTGTTCTTTGTTTTCTTTTATATGTTATATTGAACACCTTTTTTCATCTCATCCTCGGAACTTGTCCATTTATTTTGTACTCAGCTCCCTCCCTAATGGCTCTCATACAAGTATATAATGTAAAGTGCAATTTAATTTTAGGGAGCCGCGATAGCTCAGTAGTTAGTGAACTGGACTACAAAGGGCAAGGGATAAGGTTCGATCCTAACCGACGGCTTCCGGGTTCACCCAGCCTTAAATAGGTACCGGATTTTTTTTCTGGGAAAGTAAAGCGGCAAGGGCGTAATACCGACCACATTACCCCGAAAATCATGTGCAATTCTGTACAAAATGTCTGTACAATTTACGGTCACTAACACCATATTCCCTATACGCCACTTGGCGTGACGGGGAATTTATTTATTTATTTTTTTTTTTTACTCACAATTTAATTTTAAAATATAATAGTAGGATATGCAGCATAACAAATGGCAATGAGAATGGAAACACAGGAAATGGATAGGATATAGAAACGAAGAAAAATTAAGTGTGTTGAATATTATTAACCAGATTATTATAACCCTCTAAGTCTTTCAGGGAAAACAATTGGTGCTTGGTCGCTTTCAGTAAATGGAAATGTGTGAGGATGTTGATAGTAGCTGAGACCGACGTTTTAGTGACTTTGAGAATTGGTAAAAGATGTTTATGTGGGAAAAGTAGAGCGCCTTGATGTGATATTTCACCACTCATGTCCCGATGGTCATGGTGCAATGTAGGCGTTAACACCATATTTACCAAAATGTCATAAGGGGTACATGATGCTATGATATCGAATCAAGAAACTCGCGAGTAATGCATTTATCTCGTTAGCACGTTCTTGCATCTGTAGTTCTTCAAATGTATGAGGTATTGCTTACAATTATTGTTGCTTTGTTGATATGTTTGTTACCTCAACGATAGTTGTGTTGATATGCTAATATCAGCACTGATAACAAAGTTGATGTATTGACGTCATCACTGGAAAGATGTGTCGACATATTATGTCCCCGGTGGTTGCTGAGCAGAACAAGAAAAGAGTAACCAACAGCTGAGTTATCCCTAACATCATAGGCAACACGGACCATGCAATTGTTCTGATTACACTCAGACGGCCAAAAACAAGGAGAAACAACGCAAGCGAACAAATGAAGCAAAAAGAACAGACAATAAGAATAAAAGAATTAACTGATGAAGCATCAAGAAAAACCATAGAAGTAAAACTAACAAAGGAATTCAGGAAACGCACTAGCGAAGTAATCACAGTAGAGGAAGAGTGGGAACAGTTTAATAAAACAGTAATCAACATCTCAAAAGCAGTATGTGGAACGAAACTAAGGAGAAAAGAAGGGAAAAAAGAACCCCGTGGTGGAAGGAAGCGATCAAAGTAATAATTAATGAAAAGAAGAAACAGTTTACAAATTGGAGAGAGAATTAGAACCAAGTTGAGTAAGAAAAAATATGCCTTAGTTCGGAAAAAAGTTAACATTTTCATCAAAGAAGCTAAGGAAAACACGTGGACAGAATAGTGACAAAATATGAACAGGGACTATACAAATTTAACTTTTCCTGTTTATAATTTTTTTATTTGGATATTTTGCCTAGTTTGCTTTGCTATCCTGGTTCTGATCTCCCCTTTTATTTGTTTCACCTTCTTGATCTATATTACTTTGTTGTTTGATATAGACACGAAATAATAACACAGGAGGTCAAACTAAAAAAAATTATTATACAAATAGGAATCTTGTGTCATTATTCATTTGTGTTTAAATATATGTTCCCCAGCACGATAAGGAAAACACAAGCGATGAATATAGAATGACAGGTAAGAAGAGCATGCAAGCTTCCCAAATTGTCATTTTCGCTGCCATTTTTGACGTTTGTTTCGTTCAGACATTATTTCGAATGTGATAAAACGTGACGTTTATAAGAGACGGTTTAAAATGGAGCAACATAAAGGCTCGACTGTAATTTGTTACATTTGTTATAATTTGCTGTCAGATTTTAAATTTGTATAATTGAAGCTGTTAGGGAGGAATTATTTGCGCGTTCAAATATAAATCCTGTTTTTTTTTTATTTGCGAGATTAAAATGAAATGTTTTCGGGGAATGTAAGCAGACAGTTTTGCAAATGGACAGACTAAACAGGCAGACAGAAATGATGAATGGGAGGGATGATGAGAAACTGTAACATATGCAGCGAGAGAGAGGGATCCTTTGATCAGAGAGTGATTTTTCTTCTTATTTTTTCCTTCCTCATTTGCCTTTCAGCGTCGAGAGGAGATATAATTTGCGTTTTTTGCTCTCCTGTTGGCCACCTCTACTGCTATATTTCCATGTGTTTATAATATTCCATTAATCCATCCTTTCGTATCCGGACCTTGAATCTGGTGATCTTTCAACTTTTAAAGGCTGGTTGTGTTATAATTTCGTCCTTCTGTCTTACCACACAACAAAACCATTGTATCTTGTTGTTTCTTAAAGTTCCTATGGCGGGATTATATCTTGTTTTTTTTTTGTTTTTGTTTTTCTCAGTTCTTCATTTCTGGTATTTTACTTGCCTGTCAATCCTCTAGCACATTCAGTGTTGGTAGCGGTTATTTTTCTTATTGTTCTTGAGTGCAGAGTTCAGATCCTAGGTCGGGTATAGGTAGCACAATGTTGCGATGATGATTGTAATTAATTGTTGAATATATGGGTAGAGGGGAAGGGGAGAAGACTGAAGGAAACAGAGAGTGAAAAAAACAACAACAGATGGTTGTGAAAGACTTAAGAAAGGGACGATAACATGAGAATGGAAAGTGTCATAAAGATGGAAAGAAAAGATTGTGGAGGATTGGACACAAAAATAAAGAGAAGAAAATAAGAAAATTAGGAAGAGGCGAGGTTAAATAATACACAGCTAGTAATAGATAGAGATGGTGTGAAAGAAATAGAGAGAGAGAGAGAGAGAGAGAGAGAGAGAGGGAGGGAGAGAGATGGAGGGAGAGAGAAGGAGGGAGAATGACAAGGCGATGATGATAACAATAATTTGAAAAAGGAATTCAAAAGAAAGGAACGGAATTATAATTATATAAATTAGCAAAGAAAGCAGATAAAAATATATTAGAGTGCATGGAACGCGGGAAAAACTGATGGCGGATGAAAGTACATGAAAGAAATATATAGAACGAGAGAGGGCAGATAGGACGCTAAAGCGACCAGAGGCAAATTAGGAGTAAAAGGAAGGAATAAAAAGGCTAAGAGAGAAATTTAAAGAGAATGAAAGAAGAGAAGACGAATTCAAAATAAAATCATTATTCCACACGTGAGTGCAAGCAGACCGTCCTTTTAATGTTTGAATCCAAGTTATTTCTGAATCAAATCCTGGATACACTTAATGCACTCAAATTCAGACAATTTATTATTGGATGTGTCTCTAAGATAATCTCTAACCTCGTCAACTTTTTCATGGCAGTTTTCTTATTTTGTGATCATATCTCTTCAAAACGTGTTATAGAATCAGTAGCTTATCAATTATGGCTCAGGCAAAAGCAGCTTTCCAAAAAATTGAGGAAGATTCTGTGCAATCCATTTTTCAAAAAAAAAAAAAAAAGATAAAGGGTTCTTAAAAGTTATGTAGAGACAGCCTTAACGTATGGATGTGAATCATGGACAAGAGGACAACAAACAAAATAAAATCACTGGAGGCTGTTGAAATGTGGTTTTACATAAACATAAAGGCTAGAATGTAGAGAATGCCGTGAACAGCTAAGAAGAGTAATGAAAACATTCTGAAAGAGGTCAGAGCAAAGAAATTGCTAGTTTCCAAAATTAGGAAGAAACAATCATCATTTTTGGCCATATTATGAGAAGGGAACAGCTGGAATATATTGTGACAACTGGGAAAATTTAGGGACAAAGAGATAGAGGGAAGCAAAGAGAAAAGATACTAGACAGCTTAAGAGAATGGTTCAGCAGAATTCAACATTCGGGATCGAAAGTTGTGAAGAAATATGATCACCTACGCCAGCTGGCATTGTGCCTGGTGATGATCATTTCAACCATGGTTGAAGTAAAAATGTAGTCCAAGTCTAAAAGGTTCTGTGGTCCACCCAGCCTCTTTATGTGGGCACCAGTGACATTCTCTGAGAAGTAAAAAGCAACGAGAAAGAAACTGGCCACCTCTCCGACAACATAAAGACGAGGTTTAGCACAAGGAAGTCACTAACACTTTATTAAAAAAAACATCAGTTTCTATGGGTCTACCTTATTTTGTACCATTTCTACTGTTTGACTGTCAACAGTTTTTTTTTAGCTCTCTGAAATCTTCCGCTATCTTGTAATCTCTCTTTCACCCATTTCTTATTTTAAAATATCCTAGATTGATCCAACGTTTCCAACCTCAATAACGCTTTAAAAAATTATAATTCTTTTCTTTGATGCTAATTTCAAAGAAACTTTTGTTTTTTGTTTTCTTAAACTCTTTTGAAACTTAGTCGTTAATCAATCTGGCCGGCACCAGCATTCTTAACATTCTTCTGAAAAACCATAGTTCTATGACCTCTCAAGGTTATCTTCATATACAATAATCATCATCATGTGCCATATCGGTTGGCGTAGGCGATCATGTCCTTCCACAATTTTCTATCTACATAGCATCGTATCAGTTCTGTTGTTGACTGTTTTCCATGCCATGACACCAAGGTATCCAGTACTTTATCTCTTTATTTTCCGTGATCTCTATTTCCTTTTATTTTGCCAGTTGTAACCAAGTATTCCAACTTTCCTCTTCTCATGATGTGCCCGATAAATGTTGATTATTTCTTTCTGATGTTTTTTAGGAGTTCCCTTTTTGCGTTGGCCTCCTTGAGAATTTCCTCTTTGGTCTTTTTAGCTGTGCAGGGAACTTTCAACATTCTTCTTAGAAATCCTATCTCTGTGACCTCTAATCGTCTTTTCATTTGTTTGTCTACTGTCCATGATTCGCTTCCATAGGTCAGAATTGGTACTATATAGCACCGATGAATTCTCTTTCTCACTTCTGTTGACTTAGATTTGTTTCATCAGATACTTTTCATTTTCTGAAATGATTTTTTGGCCTAAGCTATTCTGCTTTTTATTTCTGTGGTACATCTTCCAGCTGATGTTATTATTGTGCCCAAGTATTTGACGTGTCGCACTCGTTTCATATTTGTCCTGTTTATTTTTATGCTGCATGACGGTGATTATTGGTTCTTATCTTCATGTATAATAGATTAATTAGAACTAGTTTTGTGTCTTTAGTGGACTTAGACGATACATGCGCAATGCCTTTGGGTTTGTGTTAAATAAACAGAAACTATAGGAAGCAACTAAACTAATAGCACGACTAGGCAAACTAGGATGTTAGATTTGTGGCTCTCTTCTGTTAAATCGCTTATCTAAAACATATATCAATATTGCGTACACAATCAGGTATTTTACCAAACTGACAGTTAGAAAACTCTCAAGGTAAAATTATAATCAGTTCACCGTTAGCAAATTAATTAACCTGCAAAATAAATAAATACAACAACAGGTTAATAAACAAAATAAGTAAATACAGCAAAAATTAACAAACAAAATATACACATACAAGAACAAATTAAAAAACAAAATACATAAATACAAAAACAAATTAACTAACAAATTAACAAATACAACAAATTAACAAAGTAAATAAATACAACAACAAATTAACACAGCAAATAAATACAACAACAAACTAACAAACAATATACATATATACACAACAAATTAACAAAGTAAATAAACACAACAACAAATTGACAAAAAATACATAAATACAAAAACAAATTAACAAACAAAATACATAAATAAAAAACAAATTAACAAACTAAAAACATAAATACCAGAACAAATTAACAAACAAAATACATAAATATAACAACAAATTAAAAAAAAAAGAAATAAATACAACAACAAATTAACAACAACAAAAAATAAATACAACAACAAATTAACAAACAAACAAACAAAATATCCAACAAGTTAAAAAAATAAAATAAAATTATGTACATATACTTCATAACAATATGAAATTTCATGCAGAGATTTGCAGAAGAAGGTAAAACATATGTTTCTACTTGATGTTTCGTCTGTCTGTCTGTCTGCCTGTCTGTCTCTCTGTCTGTCTGTTCGTCCGTCCGTCCATCCATCTGTCTGTCTGTCTGTCATGTCTGTCTGTCCTGTCTGTCTGTCTGTCTGTCAGTCTGTCTGTCTGTCTGTCCTGTCTGTCTGTCTCTGTCCGTCTGTCTGTCTGTCTGTCCATCTGTCTGTCTGTCTGTCCTCTCCTGTCTGTCTGTCTGTCAGTCTGTCTGTCTGTCTGACTGTCTGTCCTGTCTGTCTGTCTCTGTCCGTCTGTCTGTCTGTCCGTCCATCTGTCTGTCTGTCCGTCCATCTGTCTGTCTGTCTGTCCTCTCCTGTCTGTCTGTCTGTCCGTCCGTCCGTCCATCTGTCTGTCTGTCTTTCTGCCTTGTCTGTCTGTCTGTCTTGTCTGTCTCTCTGTCTGTCTGTCCGTACGCCTGTCTGTCTCTCAGTCTGTCTGTTCGTCCGTCCGTCCATCCATCTGTCTATCTGTCCTGTCTGTCTGTCAGTCTATCTGTCTGTCATGTCTGTCTGTCTGTGTCTGTCTGTCTACCCGTCCATATGTCTGTCTGTCTGTCCTCTCCTGTCTGTCTGTCTGTCCGTCCGTCCGTCCGTCCATCTGTCTGTCTGTCTATCTGCCTTGTCTGTCTGTCTTGTCTGTCTCTCTGTCTGTCTGTCCGTACGCCTGTCTGTCTCTCAATCTGTCTCTAGCTATCTATCTTTCATCTTCGGAGGTTTCCATTATACTTAATATTAATATTTTTTAAGTGTATTATTGTTTTCTTTCAAACCACTGGAAACGACTATCTCGTGTCATTACTACACATGTTGTGTCAGCAAGTGAAGCATGTCAACCTATATCTGTTTACCTGTGTATAATAAGTAACTGAGAACTCAACTGCGTTCAAAAAAATTAATTGTTGCAGTAACCATTAGATCTAATCATGTTTCGATACCCGAGGCAAAGTTAATCACCGAAAGCAACTTTTTTTTGGTAAATGAGTCAGCAGTCTGCTGAAATAAAGGTCAAGTACGAGACTTGAATCAGTTTTAACACGCAAGTTTTCACCCATATGTGTTCAGCCGCCTATCCAGGAGTATTCGGAGACTTCTGGATAGTTTCGCCTCAAGCATCGAAACTCACGATGAGAGGCGGCATTCATCACCTTCCCAGAGTACTACTCTGGTACATATTTCTACCAGCGGCTGGGTCGACCGCTGGGGTATTTTTTTTCCCAACCACGAGTACAACTCACACTGCTTCGAGGGGGAATCGAACACGGGTTGTCTGAACGTCGGTAGCCCTGTCGAGTAACTTTCCCAACTAAACTATCCAGGCTCTCTCTATACTGCTGAAGTACATGTCTCTAGGAAGAAGATATGTTGTGTCGAAGAATAACGATTGTAATCCTAGATATGACAGTCTATTATTTTCCATTTTTGTTTGTCTGTGGATTTTGTCGAATTCTGTACAAATATCCTCGTGCCTTCGTAATTTTGCTTCAGGTTGCTGGATTAAAGAGAAGTTGGAACTTTGCATCTCCCTCGTCACCTTAAAAGATGAATGTAAGAAGAAGTGAAGAAGAACTAAACGACATATATTCAGTTGTTTAAAAAAACTATCTTTACGACACATATTACCATTACTGGTGTATGTAGGGGGGCTCACGATAAGACTAGAGGGATAAAGGCCGCTTGGTCAAAGCAGTCGCCACGACGTGTGAGACTCAGGATTTTTATTTCACTCAGATAAAATCCTATCTGTCTACCGCGAGTTTCGAACACCATACGCCGGCATTTCAATCAGCGAAACAGTGGATTTCGCTGCACGTCCACGTGCTCCTCATTTATTTGTTTAAATGACAAAAATAGGGAAGCGTGTTACTTTCTTCTTCTTGTTCTTCCCTTCATCATTTGCCTTCCAGCGTCGAGGGGAGATATAATTTATTCTCTTCTGCTCTTCTGTTCACCTCTGCTGCTTATATGTTTCCTAGTGTTTCTAATAATCCGTCAATCCATCTTTTTTCGTGGAGATTCCCTTGGGTCTGATGTTCCAGCAAAGCGTGGCCAAACTTTGTTATCTGTTGTTTCTTTATATATTCTATGGCGTATTAATTTCGTGTTATTTTTTATCAAACTTTTAAGCACGTTATATTTCTTGTTTACTTCATGTCTCTTAATTCAATTTACGAGTTGAAATGCACGTGTTCGTTAATAAACCGGCTCCTCTCGGGAGGGACATTTCTATTAAATAAGACAGATGGCAACAATTCAAAGTAGGCGCACTATTTACTGCAACAAGTCTAGTCATAATATTAATCCGCGTAGTTGCCACCGCAGTTTCTCGTGAAGTAATTAGTCTCGGTGGACTTTGTTTAAAATTATTCCGATGGTTTATACTACGTTCTTACTGGTGGTAGTAATTTTTGCGTGGTAGTAAATACCACATTAAGAAGAATTAACGTTTCCCAGATTATCTTCGTAGAAAGGAGTTCCTGTATTAACAAGATCTAGTTCCATCCCTTTTCTTATCGTCTCATAGTTGTTGCTAAAACAGTTTTTATTGCAGTAACATTGAGTCATAGAGAATTCTAGTCACGCTTATTTCTGTCCTGATAATTTCACAATCGGGAGGTCTTTTCTCTAAAGGTTATGTTTCACTGCGTAGTTCTATTTTAAATAGAATTATTTCACACTGTCATCATCATGTGTTGTACCGTTTGACGTTTGTCGCCATGTCCTACTACAATTCTTTATCCACAGTGCATCGTATCAATTATATTGTTGGCTGTTTTCCGTGCAATGACACCAAGCTATCTAGTATCTTCTCTCCTTGTCGTCCGTTATCTCTCTTTCCCTGTATTTCGCCAGATGTAACCAAGTATTCCAACTTTTCTCTTCTCATGACATGCCTAAAAAAATCTTTATTGTTTTTTCCTGATATTTCATAGGAGCTCCCTTTTTGTGTTGACTTTTTTGATAATGTCCTAGCTGAACTTTATAGCTTTCCAGAGAACTCTCAACATTCTTCTGAAAAATCTAATCTCTGTGGCCTCTAATCATCTTTTTATTTGTTTGTCCACTATTCATGATTTACTTTCACAGGTCAGAATTGGTTCTATATAGCACCAATGAACTTTCTTTCTCACTTCTATTGACATAGATTTTCTACACAAGACGTTTTTCATTTTCTGAAATGCTATTTTGGCCTGAGCTTTTCTACTTTTTATTTCTGTAGTGCATCTTCCGTTATTGGGCGAAGTATTTGACGCGTTGGACTTGATTTAGATTTGTCCCGTTTATTTTTTATTTTACAAAGATACACATATACAATGTTTTTTTGTTTCAGAAATAGAAGTTTGCCGGCACTCAATCATTGCATACCACGAAACGAGATAACTGTAATTTGCCGATCCACAAAAAGCCGACTTGTAGATTAACTTGCATTATAATTGTCAACAACCTTGATGGGAGTTAATTTGCAGCAATTATAGCTCTCAGTTACTGCCAAAATGTGTAATTTGTATGTCTAGATTGTTAAAGTCTTAGAAGTTTACCAGAACGATCTCTGGCCGAAGATAAGTTCTACATACACATGTGTTTGTATATCAAGAGGTCAACTCTTACATATTTCTTAATATAATTCCGTTGTTATTTTATCCCTTACTATAATGTCTAATAGGATTCCTAAATACAAGGTAACAAAATATATCTGTTCTGTATTTTTACGCCTTGTAATGCATATAAATAAAAATACATATAAATAAATATAAACACACGCTCACACGCACGCGCGCAGACACACACAGACGCAGACAACCACACACATACGCACACACGCATACTCACACACACACACACACAAACAACACACACACATACTGTATAGTTGTCACGGATTTGACAGACAGCCTCCATCACACCCAATTGGAAAAAGAAGGGGCGGTAACTGTAACAATATCCAGTATAAGGAAAATAAAATATTTGTAGGCAAAATACTAAGAACTACTAGATAAGACACTATATCTGAACCAGAATTATTGTAGAAATGAGACACAATTTTGATCTTAAATAAATCGGAGTTGTACGATCCCACTTTTGTTTATTATTAACTACAAATAGCGTATGGTTGCCGAGAAAAACACTCACAAAAAGGAGACACACAGCATCTGTGTAAAATATTTTAAAAAACGCCTATGGTTAAAATAGGAACCGCGATAGCTCAGTGGTTAGTGAACTGGACTACAAAGGGCAAGAGGTCAGGTTCGATTATAACCGACGGCTTCCGGGGTTCACCCAGCCTTAAACGGTTAGCGGATTTTATTTTTTTTTTATGGGAAACTAAAGCGGCATAGCCGTTGTACCGATAACATTACTTAAAAAATCATGTACCGAAGGTCTGTACAAATTATAGTCAATAACACCATATACCCTATACGCATTTTGGAGATATAGGGCTTATAGTAAAAACAATATGTATATATATAATTGTGAGGGGAGAAAATAATAGAGCCACTGTATCCTTCCATGCATGTAGTACGAAGCGATTAAAAGGGTTAGTGCATCTAAGTTAAAGCCATAAAAAAGGGAGAAAAAAAAATTAAGTACCCCCATCACGCCAAGTGGCGTATAGGGAATATGGTGTTAGTGACCATAAATTTTACAGACCTTCGGCACATGATTTTTGGGGTAATGGGGTCGGTATTACGCTCGTGCCGCTTTACTTTTCCAGAAAAAAATATCCGGTACCCATTAAAGGCTGGGTGAACCGGAGCCGTCGGTTGGGATCGAACTCTACCTCTTGTCCTTTGTAGTCCAGTTCACTAACCACTGAGCTATCGCGGCTCCCCAAGTCAAAGCCATTCTCAGTGCTTTTGATTATGTATGGGGTGAGGGGGACGTGTTTCACATTAGAGAAAGTACTGATGAGGTGATCAGGAGTACTATGGAGTTGCCTTTTGAGGAGTGAAGATGATCTTTTGACTAAACTAAACCAGATTAATTAATATATGTAAGTCACAATTAATCAGATTATGCAAACAGCAATGTCAGTCAAGCTAAAGTTACGATCCAAGTTGGTCAATCAGAGATATTTAATGTCCAAGACGGAAGGTAGTGATGTGTGCATCCACCAACGCTACACTTCCATTATGTGGACCATATATGTAAATCATAAAGATCTAGTAATTGAACATTGTATATGTAAATGAACTCCCATTATCATACACCTACGCCATAAATACGCGATCACAATATGAGTTCAAACAATTACATTCCGACGAGAAACATCAATCTGGAGATTACACACAGAAAACACAGAGGTCATGACCATAAGCAGAACGCAGCAGAAAGAAATCGCTGATTAGCGTTGAGATTAACGTGCTGAAACAAGTAGAGATTTAAATACTTGGGATATATTGTTGCAGAAAATTAGAAAATTGTAACTGAAATTAAGAACAGATAAAGCAGACTAAATAATAGGATAAATAGTAAGGATAATAACAGTAAAGAAGCGTATTACGATTTTATTACTGTCCATGGAGTATTATATTGTTGTCCATGGAGTTGTCTATTGTTGTCCATGGAGTTCTCTATTGTTGTCCATGGAGTTGTCTATTGTTGTCCATGGAGTTTTATATTGTTGTCCATGGAGTTGTCTATTGTTGTCCATGGAGTTTTATATTGTTGTCCATGGAGTTGTCTATTGTTGTCCATGGAGTTGTCTATTGTTGTCCATGGAGATGTCTATTGTTGTCCATGGAGTTGTCTATTGTTGTCATTTTAGTTGTCTATTGTTGTCCATGGAGTTGTCTATTGTTCTCATTTTAATTGTCTATTGTTGTCATTTTAGTTGTCTATTGTTGTCCATGGTGTTGTCTATTGTTGTCATTTTAGTTGTCTATTGTTGTCATTTTAGTTGTCTATTGTTGTCATTTTAGTTATCTATTGTTGTCATTTTAGTTGTCTATTGTTGTCCATGGAGTTGTCTATTGTTATCATTTTAGTTGTCTATTGTTGTCATTTTAGTTGTCTATTGTTGTCCATGGAGTTGTCTATTGTTGTCATTTTAGTTGTCTATTGTTGTCATTTTAGTTGTCTATTGTTGTCATGTTAGTTATCTATTGTTGTCATTTTAGTTGTCTATTGTTGTCATTTTAGTTATCTATTGTTTTCATTTTAGTTGTCTATTGTTGTCCATGGAGTTGTCTATTGTTACCATTTTAGTTGTCTATTGTTGTCCAAGGAGTTGTCTATTGTTGTCCATTGAGTTTTATATTGTTGTCCATGGAGTTGTCTCTGGAGTTGTCTGTTTCTGTCCATAGAGTTATTAAATTTTTTCATGGAGTTGTGTATTTCTGTCCATGGAATTGTCAACTGCTATCTTTGGACTTGTCTGTTGCTGTCCCTAGAGTTGTCTATTGTTGTCTACACCTGTTTGTTCGAATCTGTATAGTCTCTATAGCGGTCAAAGAGAGATCTTTTGTCAGGAGAGATCCAGCCTTACATCACAACAGTCAGAGAATAATGAGTTAATACAAGATCACGCTTAGGTCCCAAGTACCATCAACGCCTTAATCACGCACTTTAACAGAACAAAGAATAAGACAAAGCGCCCATATGTGTTGTGCAATAACTCCTTGTATGCACATTTGTCAACTATTGAGAAGAACTGAGCAGCTATCTGGCTACTTTAAGTACGATAATATCGATATTTTCAGAGATTAATCAGTAAATTTGAACCGACAAATCAGAGATCCCACTGACGATGCGAGCACTGGTGACACGCTGTCTGTGGACAGTTTACGACTCCGATCAATATCTGGGTTAACACTGTCACTTAACAACCTTGACCGTCCGGACTGTCCCGGAAACAGAGCGACTCGATTAGAGTAGTACCAGACACTGACTACAATATTTGTCGACCTCCAATTTTGAACGGGAAAGGTTTTCTGCAAAAACTCTCATTTTGACTTCCTTGCTATAAAAACTGTCATCATGTTCCATGCCGGCTCTTCAGTTCTTGTTTCCTAAATCCCTTCTTTTGTTACTGATTGTCACCACAGGATTGTCTTTGTGTCTTGAGCCAAGTGCAAGTCAGCCAAGCTCAGTGGATAGTGAACTTGTCTAGCTAGGACAAAGAGTTAAGTTCAAACATTGTTACATGTTGTATATTCAAATTACTTTTAAATGAGCATTACAATTTATTTTTTTTGGAAAGGATACGCAAACTAATTTTCACCTCAAATATAATTACACTGTAAGCTATGATTTTACTTAATCAATTAAAATATCCAACAGAAGAAGAAGAAAATACAGATTATATTTCTAAATCGGTAAGCAGCAAGACAACCAAAATATTATTGACAAACAATTGTAAACTAGTTCACAACATCCCAAACTGTCTTTCATTTAAATAAATTGTTTCTTCTTTAGTTATCTCAATTTTCTGAAGCTTTAATTCCAGCATTAACATTAATATATTTGTATTATCAAATCACAACAAATACAGATGAACACCCAAATACAGATAAAACCCGGCTATGTTATTATCGGCACAATAAAGAAGAAATCACAAGCAATTACATCAATATTTGTATGTTATGCCGTTATATATATGACGAATTGTATCCCGCTTATTACTTTATTACATTATTCAAATCATGACAGAATAAAAACGTTCTCTTACCAAGTCAAATACAAACAGCAATCAAAACAACAACAAAAGAGTTATATTGACAGCAAACATTCATCGCCACATCTATGATATCGTATATCCGCCCACAATGTGATAACAAATCCAATTTTTGGGTTCGATCTTTTAGGAATGAAAGAGCGTCATTATTGATCAGGAAAGATTGAACTTGATGGAAGTGTACCGGTTAATATATCGATCTATTGGTTCCAATTATCCAAATAATTATAGCTAAATATGTGCTTGTGTTCAGCTAATTGTAACTTGGAGTATACCAGCTATTGTTTTTATAGACGATATCACATATTGGGAGCGGCGATAGCTCAGTGGTTAGTGAACTGGACTACAAAGGACAAGAGGTAGTGCCCGATCACAACCGACGGCTTCCAGTTCACCCAGCCTGTAATGGGTACCTGATTTTTTCTGGGAAAGTAAAGCGGCACGCTTTCTGTGAAAGTAAATGTACAAAAGGGGTGAGATTCAAAATTGCTCAGGCAAAAGCAGCTTTCCAAAAATGAGGAAGATACTATGCAATCCATTTTTGACAATAGAAACAAGAAAAAGAGTTCTTAAATGTTATGTAGAGCCAGTCTTAACATTTGGATGCGAATCATGGACAATAGGACAACAGACAAGTAAATCACTGGAGTCTGTAGAAATTTGGTTTTACAGAAGAATGTTGAGAGTACCATGGACAGCTAAGAAGGGTAATGAAGATGTTCTAAGAGAGGTCAAAGCAAAAAGAGAGCTAATTTCCAATATTAGGAAGAAACAATCATCATTTTTTGGCCATGTAATGAGAAGAGAACAACTCTAATATATTGTAACAACTGGAAAAATTGAGGGACGAAGAGATAGAGGGAAGCAAAGGGAAAAAATAACAGACAGCTTAAGAGAATGGCTTGGCAGAAAGTCAAGAACAGAAATGATAAAGAACTGTCGAGATCGAAAGTTGTAGAGAGACATGACACTTACGCCAGTAGGCCCGGTACTTGATGATGATGAAAGCGGCACGATCGTAATACCGACCATATTACCCAAAAAATCATGTGCCGAATTTCTGTAAAACGTAGGGTCACTAACACCATATTCTCTATAAAGGGGGTACTTTACCACTTTTTTTTTTTTTTTTTACTTTTATGACATATTATATTGTTAATCACGTAAAGAAAGCTATTGTATGTTTTTTTTTTTTAAATGTCAGCTAAGTATACACATCTAGACTATTCTTGTATGTGTATATCCATACAGTATGTATTTGTGTTGTATGTGTGCATATATATAAATATGTGTGTGTGTGTGTGTGTGTGTATGTAGCAAACATGTATAGACGTATCGAAATTACGTTAGTTTGTTCAGTGTTGATTCGTTATAGCATCGTTACACACAAGAAGGTCAGTTCAGCTGCGTTCACTTTCGGAGCCGCTTGGCCTTACATCTTTTGGCGTGTGCTGTAGCTGCTATGATGGGGACTGCAGTTGCCTTTTTTAAATGCAGAACTAAACAGCAACATGTGTAATATGCGATCGAAGGTGGTGATGTTGGTTTTAAGAGTGCACCTAGAACAGGATATTTCTCCATGAACTAGAGAAAACACTCAGCAAGGAACTGATAGTGTAATAAAACGTGGAACATAATAGATGGGAACTATGCACAAACGACAGATGTGCTGAACATCATTGACATAAATGCCGGTGTTATGGTAGAAAATGCTCATAAAACAAATCCACGGAGAAAAATTAAACATGACAATTTATAATGAAGAACATAACAACAAGAAAAATAAAATAGTGTGGCTATAAAAAACAATAAAAAATAATAAACAACATAATGGCCTAAAGAGGATAATTCTGGAGGGTATAGTTCCAGCTAAGTGAGCAGTAGGAAGACTTTGAAGAAAGTGGATACAAAATATGACATACAAACTTGGTTGATTGATACAGAAGCTGGACATCTCGCGTAGAGAGAGAAGACTTCAGAGTAGCTGCCATGAGAGCCAAACTAGAAAAGGGACATGGTAGATGATGATGATGATGATGATGATGATGATGATGATGATGATGATGATAATAAAAAGATAAAAGTAGCTTGGTAAGATATAAATATTGTATTATATATATATAACGTCTTTGTGCTGCGCTATTTTGTCGGAGTTTCTGATCATCATTTAACGCGGTCTGATCCTTTGTTTGTAGAAAAAGAAAGATAACGAACAACTAATTGTCCCATACACTATTGACGAATTGACTTACGATATATGGGGAATGTAGATTAATGCCCCATATATTTAACAATCTTTCTCTCTCTCTCTCTCTCTCTCTATCTCTCTCTCTCTCTCTCTCTCTCTCTCTCTCTCTCTCTGCGATCAAGTCTCAATCAGAGTAGGATTCCAGACTCTCTTATGGAATTAGCTGTCTATTTAAACGATTCGATTGTCCCATATAGTTTCTCTTCCAGGGAGGTGTGTGTGGACCACATTGCTCTTCTCAGGGCTGTGTACTTGGGGCAATCCTGTAGAACATGCTTTGTTGTCAAATTTTACAATCTATAACTAACAGAACATTGCGTTGTCTATATCAGAGATCCCCAAACTTTGGCGCACGTGGTTCTCTTTTCCTGATGATCATGTACCGGCCCCGCCCTCATGGCAGCTACGACCGTACATGTCGAGTGAACTCTGATTTCCTGATTGGATATACAGTATACGATGATAAATGACAACAGAATTATACTTTCCTGTTTTAGCGTCTTTATGCGCTAAAGTTATTACAACTATGTTTGAATTCTTATTTTGATGACTTCTAACCACTGTGTCGGCACATAACACTATCCACAATGTTGCGCCCCTGGAATCCGCAGCGCCGCACACTTTGGGAACCACTGGCCTATGTGGTTTACCCCATGCCGTCATACTTTGCAGGGGAAAAAAATCATTCAATTTTCATTGGCTGGACGATTTCGGAATCCATGTTGGTCCGAAAAACATATGCCACTTCTGGGAATTGAACTCAGATTCTTCTGGTGAGTGGTGAGTGCACCAACCATGCAGTCACTGAGGCATTCTATTACAAACCTAACTCATGGTTACACAACAATGTATGGATATAACAGGATCTGTTCTGTTCTGTTCTCTCTTTTCCTCTCTCTTAAGCAAATAAACTTGACGAGAGTGTGTGGGATGTTCTATATGAAGTTTTATGTGTCGCATCATCGATTCTTGTGTACACAAACGATACACGCAATTTAATGCAGTGTTTGATTCTTTGATATTTTTTCCATTTTTTGGGATTACATTTATTCACCTGTGTTGTTACATGTAAATATTAATGGTTGCTGCTCACAGCTTTTTGCTTCAAGTTAAAGTGGCATTTTAGTTACAGTCAATGAAGGTTTACAGCATTTACGTGTGAAGTTGAATCTACCCACATTTAGTTCATGCTAAAATAATAATAATGTGACAGGAATCAGGGGCGTATCATGTTATCCAGTAGGTATGTTGCCAGTGCCAGGGAAAAGGGTAGTTTTACACAACCTAACCTGTTTCATGTTATTTTTTTTTTATTTTTACGATTTTCATTTTTGTTTTGAAATCCAATCACCGTTGATCACTCAGATCCTATACGCCACGCCCCTGATTTAAAAAAAGTTAAATTTGGTACAAAACAGACTTTACCGTTCCAGTTTGATAAATTCTAAATGTTAGTGATATTTTAGTTAATTAAAACCTCCAAGAAGAAAAACATGATTAATTTGTCAGTGTCTTGTCTGAAACGTCCCATATTTTTATCGCAATTTATGTTCAGATCGAAACTACACATTTCTAATCTTCTAAAGAACAACGATTAGACATGAAAGGATTCACATGCAGATTTTATTTATGAAATGACAGAATAAAAATGCAACTATTATAGCGTTGATAAACAGCATTCTGTTAATTAACTGGTAGTCAGATTACATATTAAACTATAGATGTATTGTGTGTATTGTTTATAATTTCTTTTTTTTTTGCATCTCATAATCGGTTTTATCTTAACATATGGATGCGAATCATGGACAATAGGACAACAGACAAGAAAATCACTGGAGTCTATAGTAATGTGGTTTTACAGAAGAATGTTGAGAATACCATGGACAGCTAAGAAGAGTAATGAAGAGGTTCTGAGAAAGGTCAAAGCAAAAAGAGAGCTAATTTTCAATGTTAGGAAGAGGCTATCATCATTGTTTGGCCATGTAATGAGAAGGGAACAACTTGAATATATTGTAACAACTGGAAAAATTGAGGGACGAAGAGATAGAGGGTAGCAAAGAGAAAAAATAACAGACAGCTTAAGAGAATGGCTTGGCAGAAGGTCAACAACAGAAATGATAAATAGCTGCCGAGATCGAATGTTGTGGAGAGACATGATCACTTACGCTCCAGGCCCGGTACTTGATGATGATGAATTGGTTTTACGTTTATTCTATTTATAATATTTTTTTGTCTTGAAAGTATGTTCCTAATATATTTATTAAAATTGTTATAAAACGTATCAGTGCTGTAGTTACGATTGACTGTTTGTTACTTGATGTTAATGTTCATTTTCAACTTTGATTGCACAAGTTGAGTTATAGACTTTTTACTTTTACAGTTGTCTATAGCAAAAGTATCTCTTCTTCCTCTTTTTCATCATCTGCTTCCACCTTTTATTATTCATCATCTGCTTTATCTTCCTACTATTCTTTTTATTACCTTTTTGTCAAATTCCTCTTCTTTGTCGTCTTCTTTTACTTCTTTTAATTTTTCTGTTTCTTCTTCTTCGTGTTCATCTTCTTGTTCTTATTGTCTAGCACTTCTGCTTTTTTTCCTTTTTCGTCTTCTTATTTCACTTCATTGTTATCATCATTTTCTTCTTTGCTCAACTGACGACCATGCCTCTTCATACCCATACAATAAAAATAATTCTAGCTTATAGCAAGACGTGATTTCTGAGCGTTTCGGTCATATTCAGTCGTTCTCGGCGTGGCATTACTGTGTGTATCGAGCTGCCTTCCAACTTCGATCCCAAATCTCCTCTCCGGATTGCGTAATCTATTTCCCCGGAAGTTTAGTCGAGTCTGAGTCAGCTGTGTTGGTCGTCGCTCCTCACGCATGTCTTCAGCTCAGCTCGTCACCGACCCTGGCACAAACAGTCAGATATGAGTTGCTGAGCGCTCTCGATGAGTTGATGGTAGACGTCTCGGCCCACATGAACTATTCGAGAGAATATAAAACTGAGAAAGGTAGGTACACTTCATGTCTGTGATAAACTAACTGTAGCATATAATCTTCTTCTTTTCTTCCTCATTTGTTTTTCAGCGACGAGGGGAAATATACTTTGCAGTCTTTTGCTCTTCTGTTAGCCTCTTCTGCTGTTATGTGTCTAAGTGTTTCTAGTATACCATCAATCCATCATTTTCGTTGTCCGCCTTTGGATCTTGTCTTCTCGCAACGTTTATTTAAGGTTCGTTGTGTTGTGTTTTGATCTTTCTGTCTTATCACGTGACCAAACCATTTTATCTGTTGTTTATTTATGTACTCTAAGAAATGTATTCCTAAGACTATAATTCCTATCTTTTTTCTCAGTTCTCCATTTCTGATCTAACCTCTGAGGCTGTTTCTTATCATTTGTCTAATACATTTCCTCTCGGTAGTGGTTATCTGTCTCTCTATAATTGATCTGATCCTTTTTTCAATAATTTTGGAGTCTTTCCCACATTGAGAGAAGGAAGATACTTCTATATTGGTTGCAGTCTCTCGTGCTATCTTTCTTTTTTCATATTGTTACGCACGATTATTGTCTGTTGCCTATCTTCTGGTGCTTTTTATTTTTGCCATGCTGCACTGAATATTATGTGCAGTCATGCAACTCCTATTTTATTATAGAGAGATATATTAAGAGAAGAAATACATTATGAAGTGAGAAAGATAAACTCTACATAGATGAAATGTGTTACACAAATGACAGGAAACAGCATGAGAGACAAGATCAGAAATGAAGAACTGAGAAAAAAGTTAGGAATAGCCCCCGTCATATAATATATAAAGAAACTATAAATAAAATGGTTTGACCACATGACAAGGCAGAGTGATCAAAACACATCACAACGAGCCCTCAATAAATGTTGTGACAACAATAGACCCAGGGCTCGTCCATGAAAAA
Source organism: Megaustenia siamemsis (assembly GCA_032433765.1). NCBI lineage: Eukaryota > Metazoa > Mollusca > Gastropoda > Stylommatophora > Ariophantidae > Megaustenia > Megaustenia siamemsis. The sequence goes on along the minus strand of JAVIAB010000106.1, from coordinate 18,127,610 downwards.
GATGGATAGACTTAACATTAGAAGCACTAGGAAACATAACAGCAGCAGAGGCCAACAGAAGAGCAAAAGACCGCGAATTATATCTCCCCTCGTGCTGAAGGTGGATGTGTTGGGCCGAAAGGCGCAAATATAACAGTTATACTGCAAACCACAACACAACGCAGACACGTCCACTACGTCCTTGTAAGGGCGGATGATGAAGAGGAATATTCTAGTCTACCATGATACTCTAGAATCCTTTAGTCATCGGGCGAACGCAACCAACCATATCTCCCGTCAACGCTGAAAAAGAAATGAGGACGGAAAGAAAAAAGAAGATCATCCAGTTATCTGGAGTTTTAGTTTTTTGACAAATTGTCATGTATGTTCTTTTCTTGGTCATGGTATTCTGGGTATTCTTCTGCAACATTTGCGTTCTAAGACACTTTTATTTTTCAGCAAATCTGTGTTGTGTTCATGGTTCACAGCCTTATGTTGCTATAGGAAACCCCTACAGAGATCGGCACAAATATACAATATCGCGTGCTGTCAAGCTGAATCAAATGTGGAAAAAAATATACAATTGTTTATAGCAATTCTGAAAAAAAAAATGACAGTCCAAAAAAGTATATATTGTACTCTATGTCATGTCATTTTTTCAATAATGGTCAGCATATCATAATCAAATACCATGCCTTCTGGCGTAGGTGATCATGTCTCTGCACAAGCTTCGATCTCGACATTTATTTACTATTTCTGTTATAATCTTCTGCCAAACCATTCTCTTAAACTGTCTGGTATCTTTTCTCTTTGCTTATCCCTTCGTACCAGTTTTTCCCATTTTTTTCCAGTTATCACGATATATTCCAGCAGTTTCCTTCTCATTACATGGCCAAAAATGATGATTGTTTCTTCTTAATATTGGAAATTAACTCTCCTGTTTTTGGTTTGGTCACTTTCAGAACTCATTTCTTTGGAAATCTGCTTTTGCCTGAGCCATTCTGCATCTCATCTCTGTTGTACATCTGCCATCGGAAGTTAATTTGGTCCCAGATATTTAAATTCATTTACCTAATTTAATATTGTTCTATTTGCCTTATTGTGTATTGCGGAGATGTCTATTTCTCTGTTGTTACCATTACTTCTGTATTTTTGTTTTTGCTATTAAAGCTGAGTCCTTTATTTATGTTTTCCTTCACTATAATCTCAAAACAATGTTCTCTATAGACAACTATATATTTATTTTCCTACTTCTAGAAAAAGTACAGGCTTATGAAAACCCAATTTTGCGTTGCTATATGATTGTCTCGTCCATGGTTACGTTAGATTTAACTAGGCTATGGTCTCACCATATGTCGTGCAGTTCATTTATTTGAGGATTTTCTAGAAATGAATTTTTTTACAAAAATACATTTTAATTTCCAAGGACGAACAGATAGTTGTTTTTTTTTTTTAAAATATGTTTCTTGAAGTGAAATAGATAAAATGTCGAGAAGTAGAGTGGTTAGAGTTCTATTCACGGATCATAAGCCTCCTGGTTCAAATCCTAATTGTGGACATTTTCTTTAAAACTCACCATCACAAAATCGGGGCGCACCAATCACTGAAAATGGTTACCAGAGTTTCTATTATGGGAACGTAGAGCGGCTTGACGTATTAATGTCCATATTACCAATGGATATCCCAAAAGTCGTAAAAAATATAGGCATTATAAGATTTGTTTAAATATATCAGAAATCGTTATTGAAATATTATGGTTCAAGACAACTACTAAGTTTGTCTATTATAAATGAATGCCTTTTCTTAATGATGACTGCCAGGAATCCTATGCTGTAAATGTTTGCTTAACAGAAATAGACGACAAATCTGTTTAGACTCGAAGTTCATGATGTTTCTAGGTGAAACTTATACCCCAAGGTAATGATAAAGGTAATTTGAAAGAAGATGAACAATTTTATGGTATCTCATCTTGGTTCATTCTCAAATCAAAATTAAATTTACCTTTCATGTTCCGTCTGTGTATTCAAGTTCAGAATCTTCTCAAATTTAGACTTCCATTTCTATTCAGTGTTTACAAGATTTGTGTTTACAGGCTGTGAGTTGTTCGTATTAAGTTGTCCTCCATTCTGACTCAGTCTGTCATTAAGGTTCAGTCTACCGTGCAGAACTAGGCTCCTTTTCATAAAATTCTCTCGTCCAGAAATAACTTTTCCAGTTTATGTCTCTCATTCAGTTTCTGGCTGTCATCCAGGTTCGGTTATTTATCCACTTTCTGTCTCGCATTCAGTTTCTTTCTCTCATTCAGGTTTCTGCCTTTCATCCAGTTTCTATTCATTACCCAGTTTCTGACTCACATTCAGTTTATTTCTCTCAATAAGTTTTTGACTCTCAATCAGTTTCTGCTCTCGATCATTTTTTGTCTCTCATTCAGTTTCTGCTCTCAATAAGTTTTTGTCTCTCATTCCGTTTCTGTCTCTCAATAAGTTTTTGTCTCTCATTCCGTTTCTGTCTCTCAATAAGTTTTTGTCTCTCATTCAGTTTCTGTCTCTCAATAGGTTTCTGTCTCTCATTCAGTTTCTGTCTCTCAATAAGTTTTTGTCTCTCATTCAGTTTCTGTCTCTCAATAAGTTTTTGCCTCTCATTCCGTTTCTGTCTCTCAATAAGTTTTTTGTCTCTAACTCAGTTTATGTTTTTTTTGTCCAGTCTCTGTCTCTCATTCAGTTTCTGTCTCTCATCCTGTTTCTGTTCTTTATCTAGTTTTTGTCTCTCATTCAGTTTCTGTCTCTCATTCAGTTTCTGTCACTCATCCAGTTTCTGTTCTTTATCTAGTTTCTGTCTCTAATTCAGCTTCTGTCTCTAATTCAGTTTCTGTCTCTCATTCAGTTTCTATCACTCATCCAGTTTCTGTTCTTTATCTAGTTTCTGTCTCTAATTCAGCTTCTGTCTCTAATTCAGTTTCTGTCTCTCATTCAGTTTCTGTCTCTCATTCAGTTTCTGTCTCTCATTCAGTTTCTGTATCTCATTCAGTTTATGTCTCTCATTCAGTTTCTGTCTCTCATTCAGTTTCTACCTTTCATTCAGTTTCTGTCTCTCATTCAGTTTCTGTATTTCATTCAGTTTCTGTTTCTCAACAGTTTCTGTCTCTCATTCAGTTTCTGTTTCTCAACAGTTTCTGTCTCTCATTCAGTTTCTGTCTCTCATTCAGTTTCTGTCTCTCATTCAGTTTCTGTCTCTCATTCAGTTTCTGTATCTCATTCAGTTTCTGCTTCTCAACAGTTTCTGTCCCTCATTCAGTTTCTGTCTTTCATTCAGTTTCTGTTTCTCAACAGTTTCTGTCTCTCATTCAGTTTCTGTCTCTCATTCAGTTTCTGTCTCTCATTCAGTTTCTGTTTCTCAACAGTTTCTGTCTCTCATTCAGTTTCTGTCTCTCATTAAGTTTCTGTCTCTCATTCAGTTTCTGTTTCTCAACAGTTTCTGTCTCTCATTCAGTTTCTGTCTCTCAACAGTTGCTGTCTTTCATAAGGATTCTATCCCTCATCAAGATACAGACTACATCCAAACCCACTTCCGTCTAATTTCCTTTGAACATAAAATATTCATTTTCTATTGACATAACAAACAGAATGGCATTTGGAAGACTTAGTAAAAGACGTAAACACACAAAAATAATAAATATGTGTTTATTTTGCAATGTCTAAATATCACGTACATACATTTTACTATTTTACTTATTCAATAACAAATAGTCACAATAGCATAAACAAGGAAGCTAATTAGCATTTCATTTGAGTAAATATTCAATAATTGTTTGATGTCGCTTAAAGCACCTATGTAAGCATTAAATCAATCGAAATGAGATTATGCAGCTCTTTTGATGAGAATGCATGTCAAAACATGTGCTCATTCATATATTTTAATTTTGTATTTAATATCAGTTTTATCAAATACACTACATAAAGTACCATCACGATACAAAATAAATTACTATGACATATTTAGATGTTATATTCTTCCTCTTGTCTATTTCTTGTTGAAATATGAAAGAGGCAGTTGTGCTGTAACTTGTATATATTTTGGTGCATTAACTAGCGCAGATGACACGAGATTACTACATTCCCCGCATTCAAAACATATACAATTTAGGACAGTTGTTTTAATTTGTGACACGAAACATGCGGAAGTCCTCGTTTCATTAACTTATTGCGTTCATGATAAATAGATCAGATTAATGCTCATGTGGATAAATTGGTAAAAATTGATCAATTTGCTAATTTTTGGTGTGAAATGTTTCATTACTAATCGTAGATGCGATTCAAAATGTCGAATACAAGTTCTCATAAGTATGGATCTAGAACAGAACAATCATATACTCTGATTATTTCCGCGATAGCTAAGTTGTTAGTGAACTGGACTACAAAGGACAAGAAGTAAGGTTCTTTCCCAACAGACGGCTTCCGAGTTCACCCAGCCTTTAATGGGTACCGGATTTTTTTTCTGGGAAGTAAAGCAGCACGGGCGAATTACCGATAACGTTACCCATAAAAAAAAAAAAAAAAAAAAAAAATCATGTGCTGAAGGTCTGTATGGTCACTAAACATCATATTCCCTATAGGCCACTTGGCGTGACGGGGGCTCTTGACTTTACTTTTTATTAGACTAAAATAAGCAAATGTGCAAGGAAACAAAAATAGCGTTGATAACAACCGCGTCTCAGACATCTGCCTTCCCGTGTAAAGAAAAATTCTTCCAGGCTCATTTACAACTTTTGCAAACTCTTCACTTTGAAAAGAAAACTCAAACTAAAAACTAAAAAAATAATTCATGCCTTTTTCTTCATTTTAATCTTGGTACCTTTTCTTAACTCATGAATTATAGTTACTCGTTTCCATGAGACATTTTAGAAAATAACATTTGGATTGTCAGTAAAAAACAACCAACTTGCTGTTCACACACGATGTGTCTTTATTGACACTATTAATTTAAACGAAGCAAATCAGGTTTTATTTTTAAATTACAACTTCCAGAGATCGACAATCCACGTCTAAAACTTGTATTAAACATCGACTTGGTCATGATCTAACATTTTCCTGAAATGTGTCCAATTGACATGTCCAAAAGCTAAATCTGAGACGTGTAGGATATTAAGTCTTGACGTCACATCCCGCTACTGATCTCGGTAGAAGTGGATGAAAACAATTCAGTTATCGATGTAAAGATAAATATACATTTCTATGGTTTTAATTATGTTATTGGTATAGCATTCGGCAGACCAACACTTACGTATAGTGATGTTTGTAAAGCATTAATGAGAGCAAGTATGGCAACAGACAGTGTCGCTTTGAGAGCAGGAAACCAAATAAATGGCGGAGGGATTTTCGAGAGACGGATGAAGAATAAATATCAGAAGATATGTGGGAAAAAAGAAAAGAAAAGGAGTGCAATATCACACATGAAAGTACAACACCTTGCTTCTTCTACGGCCGGACCTACGGATCTAATATTTACAGATTCTCTAGAGAAGTTGTTCGTTGACAAATTTATTTGCCAAGATCTCCTAGCATTTATTGAATACTGTCTACAGACTGTCTGTCGAGATGACGTAGACTCTTCAAGAGTTGAATTATATGTATTCTCGTGCACACGATTCACAGTTAGTAGGCTCGGAAGTGGGTGCAGAAAGAACACACATGAATTATTATCTGTCTTCTTTTTCACGATTTCTACTAGTGTCCTCTGTTTCACGATTTCTGCGAGTGTCCTCTGTTTCACGATTTCTACGAGTATCCTATGTTTCACGATTTCTACGAGTGTCCTCTGTTTCACGATTTCTACGAGTGTTCTCTGTTTCACGATTTCTACGAGTGTCATCTGTTTCACGATTTCTACGAGTGTCCTCTGTTTCGCGATTTCTACAAGTGTCATCTGTTTCACGATTTCTACGAATGTCCTCTGTTTCACGATTTCTACGAGTGTCCTCTGTTTCACGATTTCTACGAGTGTCCAGACAGAAACATAGTTTTAGTTCTTGTATCGTTGTCGCTCTCAGCCGTTGTCACTCTCAGCCGTTGTCACTCTGAGCCGTTGTCACTCTCAGCCGTTGTTACTCTGAGCCGTTGTCACTCTCAGCCGTTGTCACTCTCAGCCGTTGTTACATGCAAATGTAACAGTTATTTACACATTGCCAGTGCATCTTACTCTTCCACGAGTTCTATTTTTTTCTCTTCACCTCTCCTCTCCTTCTTCTCTTAACTCCTCTCCTCTCCTTTCCCTTTTTCGTAAATCATCTCCTTTAACTCCTCTCCTCTGCTCTTCTGTTCTCTTCGCAATTAATACGTGCATTGGAATCACTCGAAATTTTCTTCAGATAGGCAAACCATTTAATGTATTTTGTTTATATAGTTCGCTATCAGCTATATGTCATTCTCTTCCATCTGCAGTCTACAGTATAGGTTTGTCTCTTCCTGTCATTTCTGCAGCTTTCTTTGGTGAGATGATAAACTTCAAGACCGCGGGGGTACTTTTTTTTCCAATCACGAGTACAACTCACACTGCTTCCAGCGGGAATAGAACACGGGTTATCCGAATGTCGGTAGCCCAGTCGAGTGGTCCCCCTCCCGATGTTGAGTTTCCTAGACTTGACAAATTAGAAACAAATATTATAGGAGAGTATGACACAACAAAATTGAAGCCTTTGAAATGTGGATTTATAGAAGAATAGGTAGAATTGGATGGAAAGAAAATAAACAAACGAGGACATTTTAAAACAACTAAAAATGAAGAAAGAACTACTAAACACAATTAGAGCAAGACAAATGAAATTTGTTGGTCATGTTAAAAGACACAACAGTCTAATAAAAGTAATATTAGAAGGGAAAATACACGGTAAAGTGACAGAGGCAGACCAAGACTAACATGGACGAGTAACATCAAAAGATGGACAAGTCAGCCTATGGCAATCTGCACCATCAAAGCAAGAGACAGAGTGGAATGGCGCTCCATGGTAGCCAACCTTCGTTGCGAAGACGGTACTCAATGATGATGATGATGATGATGATGATGATAACACTACTGCTAATAATGGTAATTTTAATAATGGCTCACATGACTGGATATACGTAATAGTAAATGAATGCACTGTGAATTGGTTTCGCCTTATGTCTTTTGGCGTGTGCTGAGACGGCTACGATGGGGACTACAGTTACCTTTCTTTGTTTGGGAGATGAGATATTAATTCGGATGATTACGCTGGCATGGGCGATTGAGCAATTATGGATTTTAATTCGTTTGAGGTGATGCCAGGGCGTTCCACAACCAAATAACAAAAAAAAACTGAAAGGTCTAAGTCTGAATTTTAAGAAAACAGAAGTAATGGTCATATTGAAGAAACAATCATCACTATCATGCAGCATACAAATAAACAGGACAAATCTGAAACAAGTACAACGTTTGAAATACTTGGGCACAACAATAACATTAGATGTAAGCACCACAGAAGTAGAAAGTAGGAATAGTTCAGGCGAAAATAGCATTTCGGAAAATAGAAAAGTCAAATGCAACCAGTCTATGTCAATAGAAGTGAGAAAGAGAGTTCATCGATGAAATTTAGAGTCAATTCTGATTATGGAAGGGAATCATGGACAGCAGACAAAGAATGAAAAGACGATTAGAGGCCACAGAGAATGGATTTCTCAGAAGAATGTTGAAAGTTCCCTGGACAGCTAAAAAGATCATTGAGGAAATTCTTCAAAGAGGCCATCACAAAATAGGGAGCTCCTAAAAACATCAGAAAGAAACAATCAACATTTTTCGGGAACATCATGACAGAGGAAAGTTGGAATACTTTGTTACAACTGGCAATGTACAGGGAAAGAGAGATCACGGACGACAAAGAGAGAAGATACTAAATAGCTTGGTATCATGGCATGGAAAACAGTCAACAACAGAATTGATACGATGCTCTGTGGTTAGACTATTGTGGGAGGACATGATCGCCTACAGCAACCGTTATGGCACATGATGATGATGGCTCAAAGTCTGAGTGTGTTACTAAAGAAATCACTTACATCAAACTTAATAATCATTTAAAACTTGGAGCACGGAACGAAATGCACCTCTGAATGAAAGACATCTTGTAATAATACAACAGAAATAGAAAGGCTTAAATTACAAATGTATTTGTAATTTAATATATTAAAAATATATTATGATGGTTACACATGTGCAGTTCGAACAGAGGAAGGACTGAGCGAATGTTTCCCAATAGAAACTGGCGTTAAACAAGGATGTATTTTATCGCCCTTGTTATTTGGAATTGTTATGGACTTCATAATGAAGAAATGCTGCACTGGTAATAAAGGCATCGAATGGATACAAGGAGACCATTTGGAGGACCTCGACTTTGCTGATGACATAGTTCTCATCGGCAGTCAGATAAAAAACGATGCAGTAAAACACAATGAACTATCATCAATAGCCAGAAAAATTGGGCTTGAGATCAATCATGAAAAGACTAAAGTCATGAAAAGTTTAATTCCAACAGATGACAAAATATACATGGAAAACAAACCAGTAGAAGAGATCAATCACTTTATCTATCTTGGAAGTCACATTGATCGACAAGGGGATACAAGTAAAGAAATTAGAATCAGAATAGCTAAAGCAGCAATGTCTTTCAGAAGCCTTGAAAAGTTGTGGAAATCAAAACTCATCAGCACAAACACAAAACTTAGGCTATTCAAGTCAAATGTACTATCAACCCTTACGTATGCGTGTGAAAGCTGGAAAACAACAAGAGATATAGAAACACAGTTTAACGCATTCGAAAATAAATGTCTAAGGAAAATACTTGGTATAGCGTGGAACGAATTCAAAACAAACGAGGAAATTAGAGAAATCGCCAATCAACCACTAATATCTTCAGTAATAAAGAAAAGACGATGGTCATATGTTGGACATGTGATGAGAAGAGATAATAACCGAATAGCAAAGCAAGCCCTCATATGGGAAACAACAGGTAAGAGAAAAAGAGGAAGACCAGGGAGACACTGAGAAGAACATTGATGAGAGAGGCAAGATCAGCAGGATTCGGCTCCCTCAATGAGATAGAGCTGCTTGCACAGAAGAGAAACAGATGGCGAGATTTGATAAAATATCTTTAAAAGAAAACTGCTAGAACAAAAATTCAGATAGGAAAAGGTGTATCTTGGTCTACGCCCTAAGGGCCGGCTACGGCTCGAAAGGTCAATAGATAGATATTACAAATATTTAATATATTAATTTATTTTGCTCTTTATGGCATGTTTTTCCATTACTGGGGCCTGTTTTATTGGATCGGAGTATAAAGGTATCTGAGAAAGAAATTGTTGATGGACTTGTGCGAACAGAATATATTATACTTAATAGAATATACTGTAATTAAAAGAAAATGTTGCAATTAATAAAATATACTGTAATTAAAAGAATAGGCTGTAATTAATAGAATATACTGTATTGAATATCTTGGCTCACTGATAATAAACGGTGGAAAGACTGACTATCAAGGAGCTCAGAAATCTAAACGAAGCTACGAATTAATTAAAACAATCTCACAACAATGGCAAGTAATTGATACAGCGCATACATTTTGTTTTTATGAGTCTGTACTTTGTTCATTGCAAAACGTGGGTGTGAAACATGCATAAATCTGCTGAGAATAAAAAAAAAATTGGTCTGTGAATACAAGTGTTAAAAGTCAGAGTAGTCAGAATACAAATGACGTAGAAATAACAAATTTGTTAAATTTCCAAGAACTTAAATTCTAGCAAATTAGTTGACGCAAAATTAAAGACTCAGCGAAGGCAACAATGTAAGCCCCATAATTCAACGACATTTGTTCAACGTGTTGACTAACTGCCATTACCAGAACAGAACTAATCAGTCATTACAAATGTTGTCATCGCACTTGTCTGATCTACTGTGACACATCAATATAATTGTCCATGTAGATCATCGTCATCAAGCATGCTGGCGTAGGTGATCATGTCTCTCTACAACTGTCAATATTGACAGTTCTTTATCATTTCTGTTGTTGACCTTCTGCCAAGCCATTCTCTTAAGCTGTCTGTTATTTTTTCTCTTTGCTTCCCTCTATCTCTTCGTCCCTCAATTTTTCCAGTTGTTACAATATATTCCAGCTGTTCTCTTCTCACTACATGGCCCAAAAATGATGATTGTTTCTTTCTAATATTGGAAATTAGCTCTCTATTTGCTTTGACCTCTTTCAGAACATTTTCATTACTCTTCTTGGCTGTCCATGGTATTCTCAACTTTCGTCTGTAAAACCAAATTTCTACAGACTCAGTTATTTTCTTGTCTGTTGTCCTATTGTCCATGATTCACATCTATATGTTAAGACTGGCTCTACATAACATTTAAGAACTCTTTTTCTTGTTTCTATTGTCAAAATTGGATTGCATAGTATCTTCCTCATTTTTTTTTTTTTGAAAGCTGCTTTTGCCTGAGCCATTCTGTATGTCACCTCTTTTGTACATCCTCCGTCTGAGGTTAACTAAGTTCCCAAATATTTAAATCCATTTACCTGTTTTAATATTGTTGGTGTAGATAGCTTACTGTATTTATTATCAGCAACAGTAATAACAGTAGTAATATTAATGACAATCATCATAAAAAATACAGACAATAATCAATCATATTTATGAAAATCTATTGAAATCATCAATTTCCATAAATGAAACCTGATTACATTATGAAGGTAAAATCGAACGCCTTCACTAAGCTTATCCCTCGCGTCCACAATGCAGCCATATTTAACAACAATAGACTTGTACCACCTCAGGCAAGCAGACTGACGACTTCTAATGACAAATAAGAAAATCCGGCTGAAACGAGATAAACATTTGGATGTAGGAGAGTTCCTCGACACATTTCTATAGCCGCTAATCTCACTTGAGGCTATGTACCGTTACCAAACACAACATTGGTTAGAGGCATTTCATTTTTGAAATATCTGACGATGTTTGGCTGTAAATATTGTATAATTATAGTCATATTTTTTTACAATTATTATATAATTTATATGTCTCCAGTCGGTCTCCAACGTGGTTGCCTTAAAACCTGAAACATTAATAAGGATTGTTTGGGATATCGATAATTTTTGGAGTTAAAAGAATGTTGAAAATGTTTAGTCCAAAACTATGGCTCAGTCAAGATTTTTGAAGTAATATCTTGTTCTTCCTGAGTACACGTATAGTAGTAAGTGTAGAATGAGATATAAAGTCTCTCTCTCTCTCTCTCTCTCTCTCTCTCTCTCCGATCAAGGCTCAATCAGAGTAGGATTCCAGACTCTCATGAAGTCAGCTGTCTGTTTAAGTGAATCGATTGTCCCATATAGTTTCTCTTCCAGGGAGGTAGGTGTGGACCACATTACTCTTCTTAAGACTGAGTACTGCAGGAATCCTGTAGAACATGTTTTGTAGTCATATTGTCCAGTGTACAGTGGCATAATGTGACTGACAAACTCAGCGATAAAAACAACCCAGCGATGGGTAGAAATTGTTTTACTGAATTTCTGTTGAATTTATATCTTTTTGTCTTCTGTGTGGAATCCTAAATAAACCTGAAGTGCAAGGCAACATCTTTTTGTTTTACTTCTTTTGCTAATTAGCAGTTGTTCGTTGTAAAGAGACTGTTTGTTACGTTGTGTCTTAAATTACGCCATGAAGACTGGTGGTCTCGAGGCTAGACACCGGCCTCGAGACAAAGAGGCTGTGGGTTCAATCCCGGCTGCACCAGTTGGGATTTTTATTTATGATTTCTTTCTGCGACATCCCTGGTCTAAGCAGCGAGGCCCGGCTTGAAACGACAATTACTCATGAACGGAAAAAAATATGAGTACCTCCGATGACGGAGTTATCTGCCTGTGCGGCGGCTAGGGACCCCTGTGCACACGGCTGCCAGGGAAAAACGGATTAACACGCAAAATTCAGTTCCTGGTCTCTTAGGACATCGTCATAGGTGAAAGCTGGCGAACGCAGAAAAGCAAGAACAACAACAACAACTAAATTACGCCAAGCTTTGATACTTTGCGCCAATTAGCTCATCACCATCATCATCATGTGCCATACCGGTTGGCGTAGGTGATCATGTCCCTCCACAATCTTCTATCTACAGTGCATCGTATCAGTTCTGTTGTTGACTGTTTTCCATGCCATGACACCAAGCTATCCAGTATTTTCTCTCTTTGTCGCCCACGATCTCTCTTTCCTTTTATTTTGCCAGTTGTAACCAAGTATTCCAACTTTCCTCTTCTCATGATGTGCCCGAAAAAATGTTGATTGTTTCTTTCTGATGTTTTTTAAGCAATTAGCTAGACATTAGTGTTTCCGATACAGTTCACTGTTGAGTTGGGGATTAATTGTCTGTGTTGAGGTAAAGCTAAATTGTTTCAGATGAGTAGCCTGCTTTCAGGATCGGCACGTGAAGATTCTTTAAGAAGAGTAAAGAGAAATTTAAAAAAATAGAGAAAAAAAATGTGGTTAAAGATTTGCGTAACAAATGGACAACACAAACCAGAACGATGTCTCTGCAAAATAGGCCTTCATCTGGAACAAACAAACAACACACGTACAAATATGTATTTAAAATAAAACATAGGATACAGAAAAAAAGTAAATTACCCCCATTATGCCAAGTGGGGGTGTCCGGTTAGCGCAATCGATAGGCGGTTGGCTTACCACGGCAACAGCCGGGGTTCGTAATCCTGGCGAGGACACCTGGGTTTTACTAATTCCCTAAAAATTAGTAGGAGCCGCGATAGCTCAGTGGTTAGTGAACTGGACTACTACGGACAAGGGGTAGGGTTCGATCCCAACCGACGGCTCCGGGTTCACCCAGCCTTAAATGGGTACCGGATTTTTTCTGGGAAAGTAAAAGCAGCACGGGCGTAATACCGACCACATTACCCCAAAAATCATGTGCTGAAGGTCTGTAAAATATAGGGTCACTAACACCATATTTCCCTATACGCCACTTGGCGTGACGGGGGGTACTTTACTTTTACTTTATGCCAAGTGGCGTATAGGGAATATGGTGTTAGTGGTCATACATTTTACAGACCTTCGGCATATGATTTTTGGGGTAATGCGGTATGTATTATGGCCGTGCCGCTTTACTTTATCATAATGATAAAAATATAGTAATTTCGAATTATTTTTTTATTTTTTTATTTTTATTTATAATTTATGTGCATTTCTTTGTCTTGACCATATCTTAAGAAGAGTAACCGGCTTTCAGGATCAGCACGTGAAGATTCTTTAAGGTGTTTGTCAGTTGTGGTCACTTATATGGACGCCAGGATTTAGATCTAAGCTCAAAAATGATGGCAGCAAATTTGATGATTTTAAGACCATTGGAAAGTGGATTTTTATTAAATACCACCATTCATAGCTGTCGTTGTGGCTATTTGCTTATTGCCTACAGATATCGCTAGCTTGAGTTAATTTGCAAGTTTTTGTTTGTCTAATCATTGCCCTGAAGAGCCAGGCCACACTCAGTGCCACAGCTACCAGAGAGCTTATCAGCTATTTCATTGCCATGAAAGAGTCAGGCCACACTAAATGCCATAGCTGCCAGAGAGCTTATCAGCTATATCATTGCCATGCACACCAGCGAGCCCTGGACGGTACACCCAAGTTAACGCGCTCACTGCAGAGCCATGCAAGAGCTGCATCAGCTCCTGCCGCAGACACTGTCTATCAATATTCTGTAGCATGCTTTGCGAGACCGTCACCAAAACTGTGTGATCCACGTTCTGTTTTATCAACTATGGTATCGCCCACATTGCTGCCTCTATCTCTATTCCCATGATGGGCACCGTGATGCTTCAATTATTAGATTACCTTGTAGAATAGTTTATGTTTAAAACTATACAGATCTGTATTCTGTTTTCATCATCATCATCGAGTGCCATCTCCGCAACGAAGGTTGGCTACCATGGAGCGCCATTCTGCTCTGTCTCTTGCTTTGATGGTGCAGGTTGTCATAGGCTGATTTGTCATTGTCAATCTTTTGATGTTACTCGTTCATGTTATTCTTGGTCTGCCTCTTTTACCTTGTATTTTCCCCTCCAGGATTACTATTAGTAGGCTGTTGTGTCTTTAACATGGCCCAAAAATCGCATTTGTCTTGTTTGAATTGTGTTTAGTAGTTATCTTTTTATTTTTAGTTGTTTTAAGACTTCGTTGTTTGTTTCCTTTTCCTTCCATCCAATTCTACCTATTCTTCTATATATCCATATTTCAAAGACTTCAATTCTCTGTTCTGTTTTCTTGTTTAATGTCCATGTTTCTGCACCATATAGGAATATTGAGAAGATGTAACATTTTGCTATTCTTGGTTTTAGCCCTGGTGTTATTTGTTTTGATGTTAGTATGCTCTTCATGACATTAAATTACTTTTTGCTATTCCTATTCTTTTGTTTATTTCAATTGTACATTTTCCATCACTGGTTATAGTATGTCCAAGGTAGTTGTAGTTCTGAACTGTCTCCAGGTCTATTCCTTCAATTTTGATATCCATTTGCGGGTTTTGAGTATTTCTTTTGTTTATGATCATAGTTTTAGTCTTTTCGATATTCATATCTAGTTCATATTTTTTTTTTTTGTTTCTCATGTTTATTTCATTAAGTAATTGTTGTAAGTCTTTAGGATTTTCTGCTAGTAGTACAGTATCATCAGCATGTCTTAGGTTATTGATTATCTTTCCATTAATGTTTAGGCCTGGCATCTCTATGATGTTTTTAAAGTTTTGCTCAGTGTATAGATTGAACAAGCTTGGTGATAGGATGCATCCTTGTCTTACTCCTCTTTTTATATCAATGGGTGTAGAGTTCTCTTTGTTATATTTTATTATTGCTATTTGCTCCCAGTATAGATTACATATTAGTCATATGTCCATGTCATCTAGATGTATCTCTTTCAGGCATTCTATAAGTTGTTTGTGGTGTACTCTATCAAAAGCTTTGGTGCAGTCTATGTAGCAGGCATATATTGGTGTGTTTACTTCTGTGTATTTTTCTATTAATGTTCTCATGCACAATATGTCTTCTTTTGTCCCGCTATTTTTCCTAAATCCAAATTGCTGCTCATCTAATTCAGTATTGATTGTATTCTGAATCCCTTCCTTGTATAACTTTTTAGCAAGATTTTTTGCAACATGGCTTTGTTTTCCTTCTGTTTTGCATATGTTTATCCTTCCTGAAGTCCTTGTGTCGAAACGTCTATTTGTCCAGTCATTTTATTCAAACACAAAAATATAATAACCAATTTGCGGTTTACTTTGCCTGTATCTATTACAGATTTGTTCACGATTTCACGTAACTCCACGTATTTTCACGTACTTTCACGCCTATCACAACCGGTGTACGTGATCTCGCGTGTATACATTGCCAGGTTTTCCCCACATTCTGTTTAAAACTGCTAGATATGCGTTATTTATTGTCATTTATCTTAATTTATATATTTATCAGACGACATGTAAGAAAGCTGTACTCTGTCTGCCACAATACACCTTTCTCTCTCTCACACACACACACACACTTCTCATTCTGGCATTCTTTCCCTCTTTCTTTTTCTCCCTCTTTCAGTCCGTCTCTTCCTCTCTTCGTATATTCATCGAAAATGGTCTTATATTTTACTAGTACTTTATCGCTTCTCATTCTTGCATCTCTAAAGTGTAAACCAAATATCAGATACACATTATCACCTCCTAGCTATTTCCGTCTTGCCCATTTTATAAACTTTCCACATTATCGTAACCTATGTTTATTTCCTTTTGAAAACTATCGTTCCTTGTATTTTGGAGAGTTGTCCATATTTACATATTGTGTCTTTGCACTTTAATATTTTATTAATTTCATAGCTGCTTTCTGTATAGATAATCGCCCACTTTTAACGCTATTTCTTTTATGCAAATAACGTTACTAATTTTTTTTTCTTTGTAGTCTTCTTGAAAATTTACTTGTGAGATATAACTGAAATATTTACTCGTTTCAGTTCAGTTTAATTTTTGCTTTTTCTTTATTTGGTCTAATGTCTGCTTATTTCAGTTATTGTTTCAGTGTTGTTTCAATAGATAGTAATATTTTTACTTCTTTCTGTTCTCTGAAATACTTGAATGTTTGTGTTCAGTTCTCTGAAATATCATTGAATGTTTGTGTTTAGTTCTCTGAAATCATTGAATGTTTGTGTTTAGTTCTCTGAAATACTTGAATGTTTGTGTTTAGTTCTATGAAATACTTGAATGTTTGTATTTAGTTCTATGAAATACTTGAATGTTTGTGTTCAGTTCTCTGAAATACTTGATGTTTGTGTTCATTTCTCTGAAATCATTGAATGTTTGTGTTTAGTTCTCTGAAATCATTGAATGTTTGTGTTTAGTTCTCTGAAATACTTGAATGTTTGTGTTTAGTTCTATGAAAAACTTGAATGTTTGTATTTAGTTCTATGAAATACTTGAATGTTTGTGATTAGTTCTGTGAAATACTTGAATGTTTGTATTTAGTTCTCTTAAACACTTGAATGTTTGTATTTAGTTCTCTTAAACACTTGAATGTTTGTGTTTAGTTCTCTGAAATAATTGAATGTTTGTTTTAATTTTTCTGAAATAATTGAATGTTTGTTTTAAATTTTCTGAAATAATTGAATGTTTGTTTTAAATTTTCTGAAATAATTGAATGTTTGTTTTACATTTTCTGAAATCATTGAATGTTTGTTTTAAATTTTCTGAAATCATTGAATGTTTGTTTTTAGTTCTCTGAAATAATTGAATGTTTGTTTTAAATTTTCTGAAATCATTGAATGTTTGTTTTAAATTCTCTGAAATAATTGAATGTTTGTTTTTAGTTCTCTGAAATAATTGAATGTTTGTTTTTAGTTCTATGAAATACTTGAATGTTTGTTTTAAATTTTCTGAAATCATTGAATGTTTGTTTTAAATTTTCTGAAATCATTGAATGTTTGTTTTAATTTTTCTGAAATCATTGAATATTTGTGTTTAGTTCTCTGAAATCATTGAATGTTTGTTTTAATTTTTCTGAAATAATTGAATGTTTGTTTTAAATTTTCTGAAATAATTGAATGTTTGTTTTAAATTTTCTGAAATAATTGAATGTTTGTTTTAAATTTTCTGAAATCATTGAATGTTTGTTTTAAATTTTCTGAAATCATTGAATGTTTGTTTTTAGTTCTCTGAAATAATTGAATGTTTGTTTTAAATTTTCTGAAATCATTGAATGTTTGTTTTAAATTCTCTGAAATAATTGAATGTTTGTTTTTAGTTCTCTGAAATAATTGAATGTTTGTTTTTAGTTCTATGAAATACTTGAATGTTTGTTTTAAATTTTCTGAAATAATTGAATGTTTGTTTTAAATTTTCTGAAATCATTGAATGTTTGTTTTAAATTTTCTGAAATCATTGAATGTTTGTTTTTAGTTCTCTGAAATAATTGAATGTTTGTTTTAAATTTTCTGAAATAATTGAATGTTTGTTTTAAATTTTCTGAAATAATTGAATGTTTGTTTTACATTTTCTGAAATCATTGAATGTTTGTTTTAAATTTTCTGAAATCATTGAATGTTTGTTTTTAGTTCTCTGAAATAATTGAATGTTTGTTTTAAATTTTCTGAAATCATTGAATGTTTGTTTTAAATTCTCTGAAATAATTGAATGTTTGTTTTTAGTTCTCTGAAATAATTGAATGTTTGTTTTTAGTTCTATGAAATACTTGAATGTTTGTTTTAAATTTTCTGAAATCATTGAATGTTTGTTTTAAATTTTCTGAAATCATTGAATGTTTGTTTTAAATTTTCTGAAATCATTGAATATTTGTGTTTAGTTCTCTGAAATCATTGAATGTTTGTTTTAATTTTTCTGAAATAATTGAATGTTTGTTTTAAATTTTCTGAAATAATTGAATGTTTGTTTTAAATTTTCTGAAATAATTGAATGTTTGTTTTAAATTTTCTGAAATCATTGATGTTTGTTTTAAATTTTCTGAAATCATTGAATGTTTGTTTTTAGTTCTCTGAAATAATTGAATGTTTGTTTTAAATTTTCTGAATCATTGAATGTTTGTTTTAAATTCTCTGAAATAATTGAATGTTTGTTTTTAGTTCTCTGAAATAATTGAATGTTTGTTTTTAGTTCTATGAAATACTTGAATGTTTGTTTTAAATTTTCTGAAATCATTGAATGTTTGTTTAAATTTTCTGAAATCATTGAATGTTTGTTTTAAATTTTCTGAAATCATTGAATGTTTGTTTTAAATTTTCTGAAATCATTGAATATTTGTGTTTAGTTCTCTGAAATCATTGAATGTTTGTGTTTAGTTCTCTGAAATCATTGAATGTTTGTGTTTAGTTCTCTGAAATCATTGAATGTTTGTTTTTAGTTCTCGAAAATCATGGCCTGCACTTCTGCCCAACGAACAATGGGTTTTGTTGTCCACATTTTGTCCGGTGTAATGACGACAAAAATGACGTTCTACACTCTTACGGCACTGGAATCCATTCTTCTTTGAGTTCTATATCTTCGACTGAACATCCCTGCTGAACAATACCCATAGCTTTTCCATCTAAGATTTTCATCTTTTTCAACTTGCTGCCGTTTGTACCAATAAATTCACAGTGCAGCGGATGATGTGGGTCTGCACTTGAATGTTCGTGTTTGCTTCTTTCAGATCTCTGAAATGCTCGCTTGTTTCGATTCACAAGTACTAACAGGGCTTGTGATCTTTTAATTGTTTTATTCTTTCATCTTTCCCGAAAAAAAACTGTTCTTTTCATTAATCCAAACTGATATTTGTTGCATTTAATTTTAATGTTACGAACATTCAAAATGGCGAAAATATTTTAAAGAATCATCATGAGACATGTAAAGGAACACAATAAAAACAGATATAAGTGAGGAACAATGTGGATTTGTGGAGGAAAAAGCACCACTATAGCAAAATACATCTTAAGAACATTGATAGAAAGATTTATATAGGTAAAGAAAGATATATATATATATATATATATATATATATATATATATATATATATATATATATATATATATATATATATGCTTTTTAGACTACACAAAAGCATTTGACAAAGTAAAGCATGTGGAAATAATCAATATGATGGATAAATTAAAAATTGATGGCAAGGATCTGCGAATCGTAAAAAAAGAACATGTACTGGTAACAAACAGCAGCTATACGAATTAGCAACTAGACAATTCTAATATATAAAACAAGGAGTCAGACTTGGCTGTGTTCTGTCGTCGGATTTGTTTTCAATTTTCAACGAAAATATCACGAGATCTATAGTAGACAAAAAAGGAATTCAAGTCATCGATCACAAAATAAATAATTTGTGATACGCGGATGGCACAATCTTAATAGCAGAGTCAGAGAATGAACTACAAGAAATGATAGACGTAACAGTAAAAGAAAGCAACAAGAAAGGTCTATATCTGAATAGTACGAAAACAGAAATAATGGTCATATCGAACAAACAATCATCACCTTCATGCAGCATAAAAATAAACAGGACAAATCTGAAACAAGTGCAACGTTTCACATCTATCTATCTATCTATCGTCCTTTCGAGCCGAAGACGGCACATAGGGCAGAACCACAATCTCAAAAACAGAAACCTTGCGTGCCAAAATGGCACATATTGCAGAGATCACTGCTTGTTTCACATACTTGGGCACAATAAAAACATTAGATGGAAGATTCGCCACTTAAATAAAAAGCAGAATATCTCAGGCTAAAATAGCGTTTCAGAAAATGAAAAATATCTTAGGCAACAAAACTATGTCAATAGAAGTGAGAAAGAGTTCATCGGTGCTATGTGGAACCAATTCTGGTCTATGTAAGCGAATCATGGACAGTAGACAAACAAATGAAAAGGCGATTAGAGGCCATAGAGATGGGATTTCTCAGAAGAATGTTGAAAGTTCCCTGGACAGCTAAAAAGACCAATGATGAAATTCCCAAAGAGGCCAATACAAAAAGGAAGCTCATCAGGAGGCTGGGCTCCGGCAATAGTTAAGCTGTTTAGACAGGCGATCAACGTGGACGTCAAGTCTGTTGTGTAAAGACAAGAAATAATCAATATTTGACTAATAAACTTCTATCTATCTATTGACCTTTCGAGCCGTACCGGCCATAGGGCGTAGACCAAGATACACCTTCTCCTATATGAATTTTTGTTCTAGCAGTTTTCTTTTAAAGATATTTTATTAAATCTCGCCATCTGTCTCTGTTCTGTGCAAGCAGTTCTATCTCATTGAGGGAGCCGATTCCTGCTGCTCTTGCCTCTCTCATCAATGTTCTTCTCAGTGTCTCCCTGGGTCTTCCTCTTTTTCTTTTACCTGTTGTTTCCCATATGAGGGCTTGCTTTGCTATTCGATTATTATCTCTTCTCATCACATGTCCAACGTATGACCATCGTCTTTTCTTTATTACTGAAGATATTAGTGGTTGATTGGCGATTTCTCTAATTTCCTCGTTTGTTTTGAATTCGTTCCATTCTATACCAAGTATTTTCCTTAGACATTTATTTTCGAATGCGTTCAACTTTGTTTCTATATCTCTTGTTGTTTTCCAGCTTTCACACGCATACGTAAGGGTTGATAGTACATTTGATTTGAATAGCCTAAGTTTTGTGTTTGTGCTAATGAGTTTTTATTTCCACAACTTTTCAAGTCTTCTGAAAGACATTGCTGCTTTAACTTAATAAACTTATTTAACCAAAATTATTTAAACATAGAAATAATTAATAACTACGTTTAAATAATAATTTGATAATGCGTAGAAGGTCTATAATAGTGTGGGCACTTATTCCCTATACGCCACGTGGCGTGACAGGGCTCTTTACTTGTACTTAGATATAATTTGAGCTGAAGCTACCAACAGTACGTGTGTGGTAGGAGTGTTTCCTACTGTGGAAGATGCTGAAAAAGGAGGGTGGGGGGGGGGGGGGGATCTGGGCAATACGGAGTTGTCTGTTGTGCAATGAAGTTGATCTGTCGATTAGACTAGACTAGATATAATTCACAACTTCGAAATGTAGCTAAAGCGTATATACACATATTTTATGCGAAAATGTGTACAAATTTATTTTGTTTTAATTAAGGACAATAATAAGAAACAAATCGTAGGCGTTGCTCTTTTATTTTGTAATATTGGTTAGTTAAAAAGAAATTAAATTTGTATGTGACGTTTTTTTTTTCTTTTTTTGTTGTTGTCTTGAAAACTAAACAAAAGATAACTGGGCCAAGATCTTGAAGTAAATGTGGGCTAAACAAATCTTCTACCTGAGGACTTTAACCAGGCAAAAATACACATGAACACGACAAGAGGTCAAGATTGCTGCCTGAGAGCTGCATTAAGCCTCTAGCTTTCTACGCATGTTTTGCTGGGGTGAAATGTATTATTTTAAGATTCGCTTTGTGTAATTTCATTAGTTCACATCTTTTTATTTATATTTTTTTTTTAACAAAAGAACATGCAAAACGTATTGGAGTTAATTTTTTTCCCAAAGTTTCTATCAGATTTTTATTTTTTGCTTGAATTATTTTCCTACTTCTGCATTTTATAGCAAGGCAGTATTCATTCACGGAGAATGCTAACATCTATTTTTAAAGTTATTTTCTTCAAGCCGTGGATTTAAAAAAAAGTTCCATTCTCTAAATAAACCAGTTAGTACCAGCTGAAAAATATATAACACAATTGTATCCTAAATCTTCTGTTTTGACTGGTTCTCCTTGCACCAAGTTTAGTAGTATGAGCTTAGATTGTTGTCTTTAGTGTTTTCCTCCATATTTTCATCAGTTTGCTTCACACTCTCGATGTCTGTCATCCATCATAAAGAAAATATAACAGGGGGTGGAAAGCATAATATTCTAAGAGCTAAACATTGTAAGGATTACAATGTGTCACTATTACAATGTGTCACTATTACAATGTGTCACTATCACAATGTGAAACTATAACAATGTGTCACTATTACAATGTGTCACTATTACAATGTGTCACTACTACAATGTGTCACTATTACAATGTGTCACTGTTACAATGTGTCACCATTACAATGTGTCACTACTACAATGTGTCATTACTACAATGTGTCACTATTACAATGTGTCACTATTACAATGTGTCACTATTACAATGTGTCACTATAACAATGTGTCACTATTACAACGTGTCACTATAACAATGTGTCACTATTACAATGTGTCACTATTACAATGTGTCACTATAATAATGTTTCACTATTACAATGTGTCACTATTACAATGTGTCACTACTACAATGTGTCACTATTACAATGTGTCACTACTACAATGTGAGACTACTACAATGAATGACTTTTTGTCACGTCAGATCTAGTGGCACAGAAACTATTCCTTACTGTCAAATTCAATTACTTCTTATTCTTACTATCAATTTAAATTACTATTATTTTATTGATGCTGTTTGAATGCTATGTTTTCGTTATGTTAGTTAAATGTTTAGAATTGAAACATCATTATCACTGAGTGCCGTCTCCGCACATAAGCTTTGGCTGCCATACGAGTACCTTTCCGATTTGTCTCTTTTCATTTTTAGTTGTTTAAGACTTCATCGTTTTTATTTTTTCTTTCCATCCAATTCTTCCTATTCTTCTATAAATCCACATCTAAAAGGCTTCAATTTTCTGTTTTCTTATAATTTGTCTAATGCCCATGTTTCAGCACCATACATAATGTCAAGAAGATATAACATTTTATTATTCTTAGTTTTAGCCCTGGTGTTTTTTTTTTATGTTAGTATATTTTTCTTAGCATTAAAATTACTTTTTGCCATCCATTTCTTTTGTTGATTTAAATGTTGCATTTTCCATCACTAGTTATATTGTGCCCAAGGTTGTTGTAGCTCTGAAATTGGAACACTTTCCACAAATCACCGGTACATTTCCGTCTCTACAATTAATAGTTTACCGTCTGTTAACCAATGATCTATTTTCAATACCTCACTACAAGCGTAACCATTTGTGAACTCTAATTCTTTCATTCGACGACATTCCTTTAATTTTGTTTTGTAACGATTGCTTTAGTCAAACCTATCACGGTCTATAGGGCGTCTTTCACACGTTACCAGATCCGTGATTTCTTTAATAATTTTACCACTTCACACTCGCTATGTTAGTAGCCCGAAACATTGTGTAGCCATTCTGTGTAAATTCGCATGTACCACTAACACTCACGAACAACAACTGTATTGTGTAGATACCTTCAGCCAAGTGACAAAGATGAGCAGAGAGGCTCGTCAAAAAGACGGCTCTACTAGGGTATACTATACTATCGAGTGTCGCAACAACCAGGCGCCTCATTCACCCAACAGACACGTTTCTTTTCATTTCTCCAACAAGAACTTACTTCTGTTCAAGTTTCGCCTATTTCTTCATCGGTGTTAAAATTATTACAAAAAGTCCGAGTTAGAAAGAAAGTGAGACGCTGTAATTTTGATTGTTAATCTTCAAAATATTATAAATGAGTTACCAGATTCATCATCATCAAGTACCGGGTCTGCTGGCGTAGGTGATCATGTCTCTCCACAACTTTTGACAGTTATCATTTCTGTTGTTGACCTTCTGCCAAGCCATTCTCTTAAGCTGTCTGGTTTTTTTCCCTCTTTGCTTCCCTCTATCTCTTCGTCCCTCAATATTCCCAGTTGTTACAATTTATTCCAGTTGTTCTCTTATCATTACATGGCCAAAAAATGATGATTGTTTTTTCCTAATATTGGAAATTAGCTCTCGTTTTGCTTTGACCTCTTTCAGAACATTGCTCTTTTTACCTATCCATCGTATTCTCAACATTATTCTGTAAAACCACATTTCTACAGACCCCAGTGATTTTCTTGTCTGTTGTCCTGTTGTCCATAATTCACATCCATATGTTAAGACTGGCTCTACATAACATTTAAGAACTCTTCTTCTTGTTTCTATTGACAATAGAAACATACAAACACCAGATTACATATACAACAAAAAAAATACAATAAAAAGATAAAAAAAATATTAATGAGCTGTTCAACGTTAAATGTTCAACACAAATTCTGTTTACTTACAACTCTAATTTTAGACCATGATTATGCGCACATTAATGGTTAATAATATTTTCTTTAGCGCACTTAATGATCTTTAATGTACACGGTTATGCGGATATTGTTTCAGTTTAAATGTAGTTATGCTACACACAACACAACAATGACGGTAATGTACTCAACAACTGTGACGTGAGAGAGCTAAAGGAACTGAATCTACCAGCTTGCACAATGACGTATTCGATACATCGTATAATCGTGTTTAAGCACGAACATGAACTCAGGATCAGTTTTGCACGGAAGTCTCCGGAAATAACATAATCGATTCCATGACCACAAACAAGTGCCAACAGAAACTGAAAGTTGAAGGGTCAGCATATGAACTGCTGCATTTTGAAGAGATTCTATGATCTATAAATAGCAATATCACTAACATGAATGTGAAATACATCCAATAGCGTTGTTACATGAATGGAGTGCACGGTCCTTCATATCTTCGGTGCATTCTTTGAGAGAATAGTGCTTATCGTAGCTTGTTAGACCAAATCGTGGAGACAAGAGTCGCTTGATAGCAAGAGATCCGGAAGCTGTCAGCGACTCATAAATGAGGATTGGTGAACCAGAACCATCCTGAACCTACACCACCTCTTCGCAGTGCTTCTAGTAACACACTAACCAGAGCAGGTAGGGATTGAAGGATGAAGGCAACCCGGTATTTACAAATGCCATGCCGAAGTCGGATGTGATGGGCCGAAAGGCGAAAATGTCACAATTTTACTTCGAACAGAAACACAATGTATCCATCCCCCCTCCCCCCCAGAAGTTCAAGGACAGATAAGGGACACGAACATCCATTTAGGTAGCCATCGGAGGAGATCCAGAGAGAAGAGATTACTTCGCAAAGTTGTCATTCTTTTATCTTTTGGGTTGACAATGAATTAAGCATGGACGTTAAGATTATTGTTAAGCAATAACAATATTGCGTGCAGAGACATAGATAGAAAAAAACATCAACAAGGTATTAAATGAAGTAGACAAACTCAAGTCTAGTTCATTATCATCATCATCATCCTGTGCCATACCGGTTGGAGTAGACGATCGTATCCTGCCACAATCGTCTATCTACAGTGCATTGTATCAGTTCTATTGTTGACTATTTTCCATGCCTTGACAGCAAAGCTATCAAGTATTTTCTCTCTTTGTCGTCCGCGATCTCTGTTTCTTTGTATTTTCCCTTTTGTAACCAAGTATTCCAACTTTCCTCTTCTCATGATGTGCCCGAAAAATGTTGATTGTTTCTTTCTGATGTTTATTTAGGAGTTCTCTTTTTGTGTTGGCCTCTTTGAAAATTTTTTCATTGGTCTTTTTATCTGTCCAGGGAACTTTCAACATTCTTCTGAGAAATCCCATCTCTGTGGCCTCTAATCGTCTTTTCATTTGTTTGTCTACTGTCCATGATTCGCTTCCATAGGCCAGAATTGGTTCTATATAGCACTGATAAACTCTCTTTCTCACTTCTATTGACAAAGATTTGTTTCATAAGATATTTTTCATTTTCTTAAATGCTATTTTGGCCTGAACTATTTTGCTTTTTATTTCTGTGGTGGATCTTCCATCTAATGTTATTATTGTGTCCAAGTATTTGAAACGTTGCACTTGTTTCAGATTTGTCCTGTTTATTTTTTATGTTGCAGTCTAGTTCAAGCAATTTAATTTCAAACACAATGTGGGTACAACAGCCTTCCTGTTAACGAATCATTGTGGTGGACAGTTATGTTTGCTATACTCAGAAAAAATTACAAAAATAAACAACGACAAAAAAACATACAAACAATAGATATCGAAGTAGAATCGAACACGTATCCATCGACACAGCGACTTGCCAGGAGAGACCTGCATTACAACACACTGCCAGCTAAAGAACCTAAAATAGTTGCTATCACTTGCGATGTCTTTCACACATGTGTTCTCGTGGCTCTAGCATGAGATTACGACACGAACTCGGGAATCAGTTGTATATCTGTATCTGCTTTTAAACGATTATTATTCATTTATTATTCATTTATTATTCATTTATTATTCATTTATTATTCATTTATTATTCATTTATTATTCATTTATTATTCATTTATGATTATTACTTCTCTGCAGCTTTCCTGTTAGAACCGTTCTTGATTCAGGAGTTCAAGTTTTACTTTATTTGGTCCTACCCTTTGTACTTGATAACTCTATCACCTATTATTAAACGTTTTTTTTCTGTCTCGTACTGTTGTCTGTCTACTCTATCCTGTTTGGATCGAAATAGTCTCAAGCCTATCTGGCTATGTCTAAGTCTCACCCCTAGTCTGAATGATCCCCTATGTTTGTTTCTTACTCTGCATGATCCTCTATGTTTGTTTCTTAGTCTACATGATTCAAACTTGTATATCCTAGCTCTCAGAATCCATAAAATCAGTCTGAATCATCCTCTATGTTTGTTTTTTAGTCTTCATGATTCAAACTTGTATATCCTAGCTCTCAGAATCCATAAAATCAGTCTGAATGATCCCCTCTGTTTGTTTCTTAGTCTTCATGATTCAACCTTATATATCCTAGCTCTCTGAATCCATAAAATCTCACTATACTCTATCTAGTTCTGAATCTGTCTCAAGCACTGCATCTGTCTACAATAGCCTTCCCTCATTACTCTCTGTCTAGTTTCCTATCAGTCTTTAACTGTTCTTTCATCTGTCTATCTACCTGTTATACTGAATCCCTGTTTCTCAAAATATACTTGTCTTGAATCATTTTGTTGTGTTGTCCTTGGGCAAAATGCTAGCAACAGTTTGCTTTCCCACGAACACTCAGAAACATAACGATCAAGAATATTTGTCCAATTCTGGCTTTTGTCAAAAACTGAATACCTGGCTATCAAAAATGACCAGCTTTCCGGTTACAAATAGTCAACTTGAACTAAATATTTGACACCAAATATTTGTAAGTGATTTATCACATCCGTGTCTGGAACAATTAATTCCTTTGAACCAGGAAGTTCATTGGCAGATCGCTTCTTTCTCTGTTCTGTCCCATTTTACTTGTCGGGGTCACATGGACTATATGGTTACCTCTTCGCTACTGAACACTGCTATTTTGCTTTATTTTATAGCAATTGACTAAGTTGTTTCAGTCTTCATATTTTCTTATTCTACTGTTGCTAAAATGAAGGGATATATATATATATATTGTTGCTGTGTTTTGGGAGGATCATCACTATTGCACACCCGACAAATCCATAGGTACTCCGATGTCTCCTTCAAGAATGTCGAGAAAATCCGACGGCACTCCTGACCCGCTTGCACGCATTCAGTAGCACGGCTTATAATCCACGTGCATACACATTTTGCCAGGCTAGCGGCCATATTTATGGCCTATATATTTTCTATTTAAATTGACAAGTACTCTTTAATGTGCGCGAGTGCACACGGGGAATTCAGTTTATTATTGTTATCCGGGAGAGTTAGACATCGGATCTCACTACCCAAGATATCAGGGGAGGATAATGTCTTAAACAAACCACTGATTAATTTTTCCTGTGTTTTGGTTTGTTGTTCCTGCTGAAGGTCTGTTGTCCAAAACGTCGTTCTACGTTGTTGTTATTGTTCACCTACGTAAAGCTTTTACCATACCACTTTTTACTTTAAAAAAAAAATGTTTATTACTGTCATCAGCTTTACAGCAGCTTCTCATTTCAATGCATCTTGATGCCTTTACCCATAGACGAACCATAGACGACCCATAGACGACCCATAGACGACCCATAGACGAACCATAGACAACCCATAGACGACCCATAGCCGACCCATAGACGAACCATAGACGACCCAAAGACGAACCATAGACGAACCATAGACGACCCATAGACGAACCATAGACGACCCATAGACGACCCATAGACGAACCATAGACAATCCATAGACGACCCATAGACGACCCATAAACGAACCATAGACGGCCCATAGACAACCCATAGACGAACCATAGACGAACCATAGACGACCCATAGACGAACCATAGACGACCCATGGACGAACCATAGACGAACCATAGACGAACCATAGACGAACCATAGACGAACCATAGACGACCCATATCAAACCATAGACAACCCATCTCCCAAATATATATATATATATATATATATATACATATATATAAAGTAAAGTAAAGTACTCCCCGTCACGCCAAGTGGCGTATAGGGAAATATGGTGTTAGTGACCCTATATTTTACAGACCTTCAGCACATGATTTTTGGGGTAATGTGGTCGGTATTACGCCCGTGCTGCTTTTACTTTCCCAGAAAAAATCCGGTACCCATTTAAGGCTGGGTGAACCCGGAGCCGTCGGTTGGGATCGAACCCTACCCCTTGTCCGTAGTAGTCCAGTTCACTAACCACTGAGCTATCGCGGCTCCCACTAATTTTTAGGGAATTAGTAAAACCCAGGTGTCCTCGCCAGGGAACGAACCCTGGCTGTTGCCGTGGTAAGCCAACCGCCTATCGATTGCGCTAACCGGACATATATATATGTATGTGTGTGTGTGTGTGTGTGTGTATCTGTGTTTGTATGTCTATGTGAATGCATTATGTATGTTATTGAGTATATATATGTATTATTTTATCCTTCACGGAATATGGCTCCGTACAAAGAACGGAGATTAGTCTCTGTTTATGTTGAAAGCTGTGTAATCATACAATAATTTAGCTTCTGCAAAAATAAATCCTGTATCTTTTTTTTTTTTTCTTCAAAATTCGGCAAATAAAATTCACTTACCCGACTCCCTATTTTCTGACACGCCCCCATATATATATCCCCTACTTAAAACCGCTTATTAGGTACGCCACAATAAGTTATTCTTCTTATATTACCAAACTGATGATTCATCGTGACATAAACATTCTCCCCTAGCGCAAGACTTTCTAGCCCAGCATGATATTATCTTTATATTTCTAAATATATTTGGGATTTATAAAAAGTCACATTCCCTTTGCGGAAGTCTATGTAAATATTGATCTGAACTCTGAGAACAAATATAACAAATCTGAAGATGTGAATGGATAATAAACATCTGCACCAAATGATTTATCTAACTCCATTGAGGTAATAGACTTGATAATAAAAGCATTGCTGTTTATCTTAAACCAACATTTACAGGTTTATCTCTGCATTTCTAGTCCGTCATATTTATATTTCCAACAATCATGTGCTTGTAGGTCTCATTCTGACTCTCTTTTTTCTATTTCTTTCTCTGCCTGTCTCCCCAACTCAGTTTGTTAAGCTTGTATTTCAACAGACATGCCTGGCAGTATCAGCCAGATCTCAAGACATGTATCTCAAGATATGCAGCCGCATAGCATTGTGCTTTTAAAAAGATCCTGAGTTTAATGTTCTGCTAGATCCACATATCATTAACAAGTAAAACATAAATGTAATACAATGAAACGGGAAAACAAGAATTCATACCACGCACAAGCCCAGAAATGACATTGACATTGTTTGTACTTGTCTCCCTTAATGTGTTTCTCTCTACAACTTGGTAACAACGATTGTTTAAATGTGTCATCTATGTTTCTCATAAAAACATCAATAACTGGTTTGATTAATTTCATAGGAACAATAATATATGCTCATACACAGGACATATGGGCAATATTAGTTCATTTTACATTTAGTGGGGACATTAACATTTTGGACTCCCGATCAATGGGAGCCGCGATAGCTCAGTGGTTAGTGAACTGGACTACAAAGGACAAGAAGTAGGGTTCGATATCAACCGACAGCTTCCAGTTCACTCAGCCTTTAATGGGTACTGGATTTTTTTCTGGGAATGTAAAACGGCACTGGCGTAATACCGACCACATTACCTCAAAAATCATGTGCCGAAGGTCTGTAAAACCTAGGGTCACTAACACCATACTTCCTATACGCTACTTGGCGTGACGACTGTACCTTACATTATTTGAATCCCGGTCCATATAGAGAATAAATCTAACTGATAACTGGTTTTAACCAAAAATAATTGTATCAATTGGCACATGATTTTTGGGGTAATGTGATCGGTATTATGCCGTGTCGCTCTACTTTCCCAGAAAAAAATCCGGTACCCATTAAAGACTGGGTGAACCGGAACCCGTCGGAAGGGATCGAACCCTACCTCTTGTCCTTTGTAGTCCAGTTCACTAACCACTGAGCAATCGCGGCTCCCTGATAAGTATTATATTGTATCTAATTGGGTGATCCAGAGGTAAGACGTTCTCTTCTGGATAGGAAGGTCTCCGGTTCCATTTCCGTCACAAGTTTTTGGCAATTAAAAAAAATATCTAACCTGTGCTGTCGTCGTGCCTTCGCTATCCTCTGATCTGTGTGTAGTGAGATCAGATATTTAGCCATCTCTGAGTAGTGAGGTCCGATGTCTAGCCAACTCTGCGTAATAAGATCCGATGTCTAGCCCTCACGGAAAACGGTGACAAATAGAAGTCCCGTGTGCACTCACGCACGTTAAAGAACCCTTGGCAGTTAAATCGAAAAGAGGAAGCCAAAAATGGCAGCTGTCCGGGAAAACATCTTTAAGAAAACAGTACCCAACCATGCTGAAGACGGATGTGTCGGGCCGAGAGGCGCATATAATTATATATATATATATATATATATATATATATATATATATATATATATATATGTGTGTGTGTGGTTATGTAAATTATGTGTATAGTTTGTGTATTGTATGTGTAATAGGGTTGGTAGGTTATTTATCTATCTTGTCTATAGTTAGATGAACATTACAATTAATCACATTGATCGTGAACGTAGTTTGGTATAATCATCACATACTATTCAGTTATAACACATATTCATTTATTGATCTTTAGCTTACATGTGAATCACAACAGTTATCTTAGGACGCACTTATCTTAGAATTACTGTTCTTTAATTCTGGACACTTCAGAGGCTACCGCCGAATTTATATTGGTCCAGAAGTGCTTATCTGCTGTGATATGTAAAATTAATTCTCTCTCACAACTTACTTACGACTTTTTCGCTGAAACACAACTTGAAATACACTTAAAACACTTTCACAACTAAATGTTCGCTATGGTCTAATTTACTAGTTCTGGTTATATCTAGTAGTAGTATCTACTGCTCAACTACCAAGTTCCTAAGTCACTGCTATCTTTTGCTATGTTCTATACTCTTAAATTTGACTAGTTACTTGTATGATTCTCGACTAACTCGGTTTACTACTGTCTGACTTAATAACTCTTCTGACTTCTGTGCCTAACTACTGACTTCCTTGTCTGTCCTAACGGCTTGACTTATCTTGCGTGTCTACGTTTTTATATTGAAGTCTCATTTACCGCGCTGTACACATGAGACGAATCGGCGTCCAATGAGCTGTCGCAGCGTCCAATGGGCCGTCATGATGTGACAACCTGCGACACCCTCCGACCAATCGAAAGTTGATCTTTGTGACTTTTGCCTCCAAACTACCACAACAGCCGACATCTAGTAGTACTTTCAGTGAACTCTTACGTTATAGAATGGTCCAAAGAGGGTGTTTTTGTGATTCTCGAGTAACCTCTGGTCAGCTTAACCTTTTCTGAGTTTCAAAATAATGATGTTTATTTCATGACTTTGACCTGTCCTGGAAGTTGTTTATCAACCTATTTACTTGACGGGTCAACAAAACATGCGTTACACCTTCACAACAACTATAAAATGTCCATTCTCCCAAAACCTGTCATGTTCGAATCCTATTCTGCACCCACTCTTGTCACCCTCCATTTTCCTTACCTTTGTCCACTAACCACTTTCAACTTTCCATTGTTTACGTATCGCCGTTACCACTGACGATTGCTGCTCTAAACCATCGTTATAAGCTGTTAAAAAAATGGGTACCGACCGAGTTACCCGACCCATGCTTTATATACTGTTACATATGTGCCTATGTAGCATAGACTGTGTATATTGTATGTGCCTATGTACAGTAGGCGTGTGTGTTAGTATGTGACTGTGTATTGTCTGTATCTGCGCAAACATGTCTTTTTTTCTGTTAATGTCTGACCGTTCTGTGTTATCCTCTTTTAAAGTAAATCTTAGCCACACTTTTTTTCTGTTGTAATTGTTTATAAACTCCCTACTCAATTTGTCTGCCAAAACTACACAGCAGATGCGAAACGTCGTGATCGCCACTTCAAGATCTATGAACAACCTAGACTCAACACAGCTGGATAGTGTACACGATTTACTTCTCCCCGTCCAAGTGCATAATGAAAGACTGGCAGGTGACAGAATCAGTCTTAACTTTCCAACGCCAGTTTCTCATCTTTCAACAGTTCGATTCAACAGGTTACAAACATTCGTGGTTTTTATTTGTCACTGTGTTGATATAATAGCACCATGTGTATCCATTACGGTTAGAAAGAAAATCAAGTGCACTGAATCACCGTTGTTTGTTTAAACCATCAAAGGGACATTTTAGTTATAGCCTTAGAACCTAGCTATGTTTATGAGTGAAGTAGACATAAGTGTTACACTATCTCATGATTAAAATATTGTGGGACTTGTTCCAGCTTGGATGCTATACAAACAAGATAACATGTAGTTTCATTATTGCTGCTATAATTGATATAGTAGACCAAAGTGCTATACTATCTCATGATTAAAATATTGTGGGACTTGTTCCAGCTTGGATGCTATACAAACAAGATAACATGTAGTTTCATTATTGCTGCTATAATTGATATAGTAGACCAAAGTGCTATACTATCTCATAATTAAAATATTGTGGGACTTGTTCCAGGTTGGATGCTATACAAACAAGATAACATGTAGTTTCATTATTGCTGCCATCATTGATATAGAAGATTAATGTTTATTTTAAAAAATGGACTAACTTATAATTTATTATTTGTAAACACTTTTTTTCTTCCTCTTTTGTTTTATTCATTTGTTTGTCAGCGTGAAGGTGAGATATAGTTTTCGGTCTTTTACTAGTTAATATTTTAAAATATTTAATCAAACAAACTTATTGTTAGTCAACCCATGGGTCTAGTGTTCTCGTAACTTGTATTAAGGGATCGTTGTATTTTTATCTGTCTGCCTTATCCCGTGGCCAGTCTATTCGGTCCATTATTTATTTATGTATTCAAAGACGGGAATTATTCCTAACTTTTCCCTCATGTTTCATTATGATCTTTTCTCTCATCAAGGTAAAGGTTATATTCTTATTGTTCTTGAGTCTAGCTTCGTGGTTGGGAATTGAAATATAGATCTCATAAAAGAGTACTCGTTTTGCCTCTTGTGTTTTTTTTCCCTTTTGTTCATTTGTTCATCACATGTGCCCGATGATTCCAAAAACTTTGTTTTCAACTTGAGACTATTTCTGTTGCTTGTGAATTATTGTTTGTCATTAGATGTCCTAGGTATTTGATTTCCTTAACCTGAACAGGCCACGTCTATTTCATTGATTTTATCAATTTTACAGGAATGTAAATTAGAGAGTCCTTTGCTGAAAGTGAGGAATATGGTCTTGCAGTATCATATATAATCAAGAAAAGGATGTGCGTATATATCTGCCTTTTAAAGAAAAGAGCTGACAAGAAAATCATAAAACAAACTCTCAAATAGAACACAGCGGGCCAAATAAATAAAGACGTCTAACTAGATTACCAATAAGAGTAACAACGACGGGGGGCATAATTTCCCTTGTCAAGGTTCATAAGCTTGCCATATACACGGACGTTTGGCGAGACATAGTGACCGCAGCATTGCAATCATTTGCCTGTTCCCGAGACATAGTGAATCTGATGTTTCTCACAAAAGATCGTTGGGAATTTCTACCGCAC
The DNA here is from genome assembly GCA_032433765.1 of Megaustenia siamemsis. Lineage (NCBI taxonomy): Eukaryota > Metazoa > Mollusca > Gastropoda > Stylommatophora > Ariophantidae > Megaustenia > Megaustenia siamemsis. The sequence goes on along the minus strand of JAVIAB010000106.1, from coordinate 18,093,608 downwards.
TTGTCGTACTCTGTTGGAAAAGGCAATAAACATAATTAGATAGAATTGAGGAGAGTGGCAAACAGACACGAAGAGATTGGCAGTAAAATAACAGTGACTAGTCAGGAGATTAGGGACAGTTCGTGTTGGAGTCATCTAATAGTTCCAGTGGGGTTTCAGTTCAAAAAGTAACCGGAGTAGCAATGACAGTACCAATACTAAAACTATATAGGGAGACAAAAGTCTATATATAAATGATAATCATATTTCAGAGCTCCCTTATAACATAAATATTCTATAGTTCGTTCACAAAGTCGTGCCCACAGAGTTTATTAATTATCTCGGGAACTGTTTGATGAATTTCTGTAATTTTGTTTGGCGACGAAGCAATCTGATCATCAGAAGGAGTCCCCCAGTCGAGTAAGTGTTTCGGCACTTTAGCTTCTTGACACGCTAGGGGAGGTGGGCCCTCCTGGGCAATGACTCCAGGGCGTTGACCTCCTGCTGCATTGTCTCTAAGGCTTACACAGTATGTTCGACACAAAATAACTACTTAATACACAAAACACTCAAAAATAGTTTAACTAAAGCTTACACAGTATGTTACTTTCAAGCTTCTGGGACAAGTTCAGCCGTTTATGGTGGTGGTCTATGGCTTTTGCTACAGACTTGTCTAACTTTTTCCAGACTACTGTGTTGCAGGCAGGAGGAAACTTGATCTTCTCTCTTTTCTCGTCCAAGAGATCAGCGATTTCGTCATCAGACAGCTCAGCTTGAATGTTCTCAGTTCTGTTGATTGACTCCTGACTGAGATCTTCTGACGTCTTACCTGTCGAGACAGTGCGCTGTTGAGCTACTGGTAGTGTAATAGAGTATAGCTAGTGAGAGCATGGGGGCAGGTAACTTAGTTGTTACCCGCTTCTCAATAGATAATAGCAGTAACAAATGGTAGCGACCATCAGTGTTAAGACATATAATTTAAGTATGGAAAGTTTCCAGCCAGAAACAGAAGTTCACATAGGGGGGGGGGGGTAGTGGATGCACAGAAAGTGGGAAAGAGGTAATGTCCAGAATTGTTGGACGACACATAATAGTTTAGGTCCATGGAAATTTCCACGATTTCCACAACGGCAGGTTGGGGAAATAACAAAATAGCATGCTTTGACCCCATGACCTTGGCCCGTCTGATAAATAAGTTGTCATCCAACTACCAGGAAAGGTCATTGTCATGAGGTAACCATTATTTTAAATAGGTTATAGAAGTCACGAAAATAATCTGTTATTGTAAAATAGGGGGACAGTTGAGACACAGGTCAGATTTGGAGTTCAAGTCTCGCACACAGAGTGAGGAGGGCTGACCGAGTTGCAATTTGTCACTTCGCGACAAAATTGCGAAAATTGTATTGGCTACTGATTTTCAGGTGAAGAGTTGTGGTTGAGTATTTAAACGTTAACACTATAGGTTTGAGACAGTCAGGATTAAATTAGCCAGGTATGAGAATAGTCAAGATGTAGACTAAGTAAGCTTAGTCCGGCTACGGCAGAACTTCCGAAGGCAGTTATATAGAGTTAGAACAGTCAGAACAGTTAGAAAGTTAGGATTAGAAAGTGAAGCTAATTAGTTAGGAAGTTAGAATCTCAAGTTGTAGCTTTAAAAAAGTTGAGAAAGTATTAAAATAAGTTGATAGCGAATAGTGAGTCTAGCAATGAGAATATGAACTTTAGTGTTGTGCAAATGCTTAAGAGTAATTCAAGTTGTTTCACATTCATCATCAGCGTAAGTTGAATAATGTTGTATACAATATATACACTTGGGACTGAATCATAGTCATCGGCGATTTGCCTCAGAGAAGTCCCGAATTAATTAACATTAATTTAAGATAAATGCATCCACCACTAGTCGATCATTGTGTCTAGAGATATCAATAAACTTGATTATCATTATGTATCCAGAAAAAGAGTCTGTCTTGAATTACCTGTTGTGGTCAACTAAAATAAATGTGATGTGCTGTCAAGAGAGTACAAAGATAAAATAAAAGAATAAATAACATTACAGTTCTATAACAATAGTATATCATCATCATCAAGTACAACTCCTGCTAGCGTAGGCGGTTATGTCTCTCCACAATTTTAAATCTTGACAGTTACTTATATTTTCTGTTGTTGACCTTCTGCCAAGCCATTCTCTTAAGCTGTCTGGTATCTTTTCTCTTACTTCCCTCTATCTCTTCGTCCCTCAAATTTTCCAAGTTGTTACAATATATTCCTGCTGTTCTCTTCTCATTACATAGCTAAAACAATTACGCTTGTTTCTTCTTAATATTGAAGATTAGCTCTCGCTTTAATTTGGCCTCTTTCAGAACACGTTCATTACTCTTCTCAGATGTCCATGGTATTTTCATCATTTTTCTGTAAAACCAAGTTTCTACAGACACCAGTCATTTTCTTGTCTGTTGTCCTATTGTCCTGACTCACATTCATATGTCAAGACTGGCTCTACATAACATTTAAGAATTCTTTCCTTGTTTCTATTGTCAAAATACCTATTTTTTTATATTATTACCAAAGCATTGACAAAGTAAACCACCGAGTAAAAATTAAAATGTTAGAAAGCATAAATGTAGACAGCAAAGATCCAAGGATAATAAAGAACATGTACTGGCAACAAACAACGGCCATAATAATTTAAAACCAATTGGGAATGTTTCAACAAATAAAACAGGTGTTAGACAAGGTTGTGTGCTGTCACCAGATTTTAAATATTTATAGTGAGATTATTTTAAGATCCATAAGGGGCATGCCTGGGATAACAATTTGAGGTCATAATATAATAATCTAAGGAATGCTGATGATACAGTATTAATCGCTAAGAGTGAAAATGACATACAAGAAATGTTGGACATCATAGTGAACGAAAGAAAAATAAAGGACTCAGCGTTAGTAGCAAAAAGACAGAAGTAATGGTAACAACAAAGAAAAAGACATCACCTCAGTGCAAAATAAAGACAAGTGGAACAATATTAAAACAAGTAAATGAATATAAATATTTGGGAACTTTGTTAACCTCAGACGGAAGATGTACAACATTGGTGAGTTGCAGAATGGCTCAGGCAAAAGCAGCTTTCCAAAACAATGAGGAAGATACTATGCAATCAACTAATTTATTATTATTCATAATTAATTAATTAAATGTTATGTAGAGCCAGTCTTAACATGTGGATGTGAATCATGGACAATAGGACAACAGACAAGAAAATCACTGGAGTCTGTAGAAATGTGGTTTTACAGAAGAATGTTGAGAATACCATGGACAGCTAAGAAGTGTAATGAAACTGTTCTGAAAGAGGTCAAAGCAAAAAGAGAGCTGATTTCCAATATTAGGAAGAAACAATCATCATTTTTTGGCCATGTAATAAAAAGAGAACAACTGGAATATATTGTAACAACTGGAAAAATTGAGGGACGAAGAGATAGTGAGAAGCAAAGAGAGAAAATAACAGACAGCTTAAGAGAATGGCTTGGCAGAAGGTCAACAACAGAAATGATAAAGAACTGTCGAGATCGAAAGTTGTCGAGAGACATGATCACCTACGCCAATAGGCCCGGTATTTGATGATGATGATTGTCAAAAGTATTTCACAGTTGCTTCATCATTTTTTGGAAAGCTACTTTTGCTTGAACCATTTTGCATCTTACCTATGTTGCACATTTACCATCTGAAGTTAACATTGTTCCCAGATATTGGAATTCATTGACCTGTTTTCATATTTTTCCATCTGTCTTTATTGCGCAATGTAGTGATGTCTTTTTCTTATATATGTGTTTGTGTGTATATGTGTTTGTGTGTGTGTGTTTTATAAAAAAAAAAGTATGGGCATTAACACAATATTCCCAACACGCAGAGCTTCTTTTCTTTCTTTTTATTCTTTCATGACTCTAGCAACAACAAATGTCAAATGTTGAAATTTCCGCCATCATTGAATTCAGTAATCCATTAAAAGATCCATGTAGTCCAAACAATAACACGCACTGAAACACATTAGATCAATTGGATTTGGGTGAACTATTTCCATGAAATCAGGCCAGGAAATACACATGGGGGTTAGATTGTGCGCGTTATTGTATGAGCTGGCAGTCTTAAGTCAGCAAAGATTACCGTAAAACAAAATATTGTTATCGTAAAAAAAAAATTGATGTCTTTTTAAATAATAGCATAAAGATTGTTGTAAAGTTAACCACTCGTGTTACTATAGTCTTGATTAATCATATAGTGAGATTTTCATTCGATATCAAGAAAACATTGCAATGTCAATGAGATAAGAATGACGGTTGATGTTGTTGTTGTTAAGATCATCATAACTGCATACCGGGCGAAACCATAGGTGATCCGATATCCCACTCGAGAACATCGAGAAAATCTGAGGAGAACCCTGACCCAAGTGCAGGAACAAGACCCGTGATCTACGATGTGGGTCGGTTTTTGCGAACAATTTTGCCAAAACAGCGGCCTAATTGAAGATCTACTCTTTTCGATTTTAATTTCCAAGAGTTCTTTAACGTGCGCAAGTTCACACGGGACTTCCTGTCTATTGTCGTTATCCGAGAGAGCTACACATCGGATCTCACACAACTCAGTGAGGGTTAGTTACCTACACATAAGATCAATTTGGTCTAAGTTCTCAAGTTTATTATATAACCTGCAGCACAATTTATCGGTTCTCTGTTAACGTATATTCTCTAAATAGCCTGATGATAGACTGTGAGACAAAGGTGGTGGCTCATACAAGTAAACTGTCAGGAAAATGAAACAACTAGGTCGGAATTTGTTATGGGCTTAGAAAATATGGTAGTGGTGCTCATAGACCCGGGAATGGGTGGTAAAACGACGGCTTCTTAAAACAATTTGAGGGTTCAAATCCAACCACAGGCGGTGGGGAATTTTTCGTTTCGAATCGGAGATTTCTTTGGTTTTATCGTACACTGGACTCTCTGGGTAGTGAGATCCGGAATTTCCTTTTGGCTTTATCGTGCACATGACTCTCTGGGTAGTGAGTTCCGGAAATTTCCTTTTGGCTTTATCGTGCACATGACTCTCTGGGTGGTGAGGTTTCGGAGATTTCCTTTTGGCTTTATCATGCACATGACTCTCTGGGTAGTGAGATTTTGAAATTTCTTTTTGGCTGTATCGTCCATTGGACTCTCTGGGTACTGAGATCCGAAGTCTAGCCCTTTCGTTTAACGGCGACAGAGATGGAGGTGCTGTGGGCACTAAGTGTGTCATTAAGATCCTCTGATAGTTAATTGTTGAGAGTAGTAAATCAAAGCTGGCAGTGAGCTGGCAAACGTGTTCAGTAAAATCTACCCATGTTGAAGACGGAAATGTCGGGCAGAAAGGTGGCTTGTCGTAAACTAGTGACACAACACAACCACGACAGTTTACCGAGTTAACGCTAAAATAGTCAACAAAAGTGCTCCTATAGTTTAACAAGCGGCACAATTTTGATGGAGCAGGGAGGGTAATGTGGTCATTTCTAAGTCAGTATCGTATTTTATTTCCACCAACAAAAACATAAAAACACAAGTTCTAGTACCGGAGATTTCTTTGTTACGTTACCTTCACTGGACTCTCTAGGTAGTGAGGTCTGTAGATTTCTTGTTACGTTACCTTCACTGGACTCTCTAGGTAGTGAGGTCCGTAGATTCTTTGTTACGTTACCCTCACTGGACTCTCTAGGTAGTGAGGTCTGTAGATTTCTTTGTTACGTTACCCTCACGGACTCTCTAGGTAGTGAGGTCCTTAGATTTCTTTGTTACGTTACCCTTCACTGGACTCTCTGGGTAGTGAGGTCCGTAGATTTCTTTGTACGTTACCTTCACTGGACTCTCTGGGTAGTGAGGTCCGTAGATTTCTTTGTACGTTACCCATCACTGGACTCTCTGGGTAGTGAGGTCTGTAGATTTCTTTGTTACGTTACCCTTCACTGGACTCTCTAGGTAGTGAGGTCTGTAGATTTCTTTGTTACGTTACCCTTCACTGGACTCTCTAGGTAGTGAGGTCCGTAGATTTCTTGTTACGTTACCCTTCACTGGACTCTCTGGGTAGTGAGGTCTGTAGATTTCTTTGTTACGTTACCTTCACTGGACTCTCTGGGTAGTGAGGTCTGTAGATTTCTTTGTTACGTTACCCTTCACTGGACTCTCTGGGTAGTGAGGTCTGTAGATTTCTTTGTTACGTTACCCTTCACTGGACTCTCTGGGTAGTGAGGTCGTAGATTTCTTTGTTACGTTACCCTTCACTGGACTCTCTGGGTAGTGAGGTCCGTAGATTTCTTTGTTACGTTACCCTTCACTGGACTCTCTAGGTAGTGAAGTCCGTAGATTTCTTTGTTACGTTACCCTTCACTGGACTCTCTAGGTAGTGAGGTTTCGTAGATTTCTTTGTTACGTTACCCTTCACTGGACTCTCTAGGTAGTGAGGTCCGTAGATTTCTTTGTTACGTTACCCTTCACTGGACTCTCTGGGTAGTGAGGTCTGTAGATATCTTTGTTACGTTACCCTTCACTGGACTCTCTGGGTAGTGAGGTCTGTAGATTTCTTTGTTACGTTACCCTTCACTGGACTCTCTGGGTAGTGAGGTCCGTAGATTTCTTTGTTACGTTACCCTTCACTGGACTCTCTGGGTAGTGAGGTCCGTAGATTTCTTTGTTACGTTACCCTTCACTGGACTCTCTAGGTAGTGAGGTCCGTAGATTTCTTTGTTACGTTACCCTTCACTGGACTCTCTGGGTAGTGAGGTCTGTAGATTTCTTGTTACGTTACCCTTCACTGGACTCTCTGGGTAGTGAGGTCTGTAGATTTCTTTCTGGCTTTACACTAACGTTACCCACTGTTGTCAACAAACGGCATGATGAAGCTTCGGTGGTTGAATAGCTAGCACCCTAGCTTCAGATCAGAACGGTTTGGGTTCGATTCCGAGATGTAGCATTTTTTTTTCAGATCGACATGACTTCAAAATTCACACAACCTTTAAAAATTGGTACTACAGATTTATCTGGGTATAGAGATGGCTGGTGTGATACCAACCACGTCAGCTAAAATATGTGATATTGTCACAGAAAAATATGATCCCTAGCCCAATATTCCTCGTACGCTTGTTGAGGCCTGGAGGGAACCTTTTCAACCTTCTGGGTAAACTGGAAGTGAGAAAATGAGAAGTTGTCGATCGAGATATGACTGTCCTGTTCCTATCTACCTATTGACCTTTCGAGCCGTAGCCGGCCCATAGGACGTAGTACAAGATACTCCTTCTCCTATATGAATTTTTGTTCTAGCAGTTTTCAATTCTCTTAAATATATTTATCAAATCTCGCCATTTGTCTCTGTTCTGTGCAAGCAGCTGTATATCATTGCGGGAGCCGATTCCTGCTGCTCTTGCCTCTCTCATCAATGTTCTTCTCAGTGTCTCTCTGGGTATTCCTCTTTTTCTCTTACTTGTTGTTTCCCACATGAGGGCTTGCTTTGCTATTCGGTTATTATCTTTCTCATCACATGTCCAACATATGACCATCGTCCTTTCTTTATTACTGAAGATATTAGTGGTTGATTGGCGATTTCTCGTTTGTTTTGAATTCGTTCCACGCTATACCAAGTATTTTCCTTAGATATTTATTTTCGAATGCGTTCAACTTTGTCCTGTTTCAGTAAGAATCTAATCAGTAGATGACTACCCTAACTATTCTGTCAGCGCGATGAACTTCTATTGTTTAACGCTGTTAATCTATTCATACAATACGATGCACTGTATGGTTATGATTGTCTTTATTGAATATATCCTACATAAACATCACTTTAATTCAACATATATTGAATCAAAGTTATGAAAGTTATCTATTTTTTTATTTTGTCCTATCTTTTCTTACCTCATCGCATATGATCATCATTATCATCCAGTACATTGCCTGCTGGAGTAGGTGATCATGTCTCTCCACAACTTTCGATCTCGACAGTTATTTATCAGTTCTGTTGTTGACCTTCTGCCAAGCCATTCTTTTAAGCTGTGTGGTGTCTTTTCTCTTACTTCCCTCAATCTCTTCGTCCATCAAAATTCTCCGTTGTCACAATATATTCCAGTTGTTCTCTTCTCATTACATGGCCAAAAAATGATGATTGCTTCTTCCTAATATCGGAAATAGCTCTCTCTTTGCTTAGGTCTTTTTCAGAACGATTTAATTACTCGTGATACGATTATACCTTACCGTTTCTTATCGTGCCTTATAGTTTTCTTATTGACCATACCATACCTTGATTTATCGTGTGTAATTCTAACTTATCAGTCTTATCTTATCCTATCTTACCTTATCTTCGTGATTGCATTTATTGTATACACAGGAACGGACAAAAACAGTAACTATTCACATGGGATTTCTTAGCATGGCTTTAAATGCATTTTTTGTGAGAAAAAATCCAGAAAACACCTGCAATGTAAACATCCTGGCTATACTGAATGACACTTGTCCCGATGGTAATTTTAGGCTACAGTGCGAACTGACGTCTTCTGATGGCTGTGACGTCATATGTGACCGGAAAGTGCAGACTGTATGTGCAAGGAAACGTACTACGGGTCAGACTGCATTCTCAAATGTCCGGACAACTGTTTCAACGACACCTGTGAACAGTCAGCCGGGAACTGTACATGCAAGGGAACGTTCAACGAGTCAGACTGCACTCTCAAATCTCCGGACAACTGTTTGAACGGAACTTCTGAACAGTTAACCGGGGCCTGCGTCTCCTATGTCGATGATTCCCATTTTAAGAAGAGTCTGCCGACTACAACAAACCCAAGCAAACGAACCTTTCGCGATCGCTGCTCTTCTACCTCCGCTTCTGCTTCTCTTGAATTGAGCCATGGCTCAATTCTCAGTGTATATCCGTGCTAGTCGTAGCTCATATCTTAGTGGGTGTCTGCGATAGCCATGGCTGATATCTTAGTGGGTGTATGTGCTGGCGAAGCTCATATCTTAGTGTGTGTCTGGGCTGGCCATGATTCACATCTTAGTGTGTGTCTGTGCTGGCCATGGTTCATATCTTAGTGTATTTCCGTGCTAGCCATGGCTCATATCTTACTGTGTTTCAGTACTAGACATGGTTCATATCTTAGTGTGTATCTGTGCTGGCCATGGTTCATATCTTAGTGTATTTCCGTGCTAGCCATGGCTCATATCTTACTGTGTTTCAGTACTAGACATGGTTCATATCTTGGTGTGTTTCCGTGAAGCCATGGCTCATATCTTAATGTGCTTCTGTGCTAGCCATGGGCCATATCTTAGCTTGTATGTGTGTGTGTGTGTGCTAACCATGGCTCATATATTGGTGTGTGTCATGTTAGTCATATCTCATATCTTGGTGTGTCCGTGTTAATCATGTCTCATATTTTTATGTGTGTCTGTGTTTAGTCATATCTCATATCTTAGTGTGTATCTGTGTTAGTCATGTGTCATATCTTGGTGTGTGCATGTCTGTGTTTGTCACATCTCATATCCTTGTGTGTGCATGCTTTTGTTAGTCATATCTCATATCTTTGTGTGCATGTCAATGTTAGGCATGTGTCATATCATTGTGTGTGCATGTCTATGTCAGTCATATCTCATATCTTTGTGTGCATGTCTATGTTAGGCATGTGTCATATCTTTGTGTGTGCATATCTATGTCAGTCATATCTCATATTTTTGTGTGCATGTCTATGTTAGGCATGTGTCATATCTTTGTGTGTGCATGTCTATGTCACTCATATCTCATATCTTTGTGTGCATATCTATGTTAGTCATGTGTATATCTTTGCGTGTATTTCTGTGTTAGTCATATCTCATATCTTGATGTGTGTCAGTGTTAGTCATGCCTCGTATCGCTGTGCGCATGTCTGTGTTAGTCACCTCTAGTGACTCGGGCAGATGGTGCTCGTAAACCTTGGAGGGCCGACCATCTAAGGGCATAATCCCCTACAGAAAGGCAATCTGCTGCCTTGCGGGAAGATTGGGGACAAGCAAAGGCTAAGGAAAGCAAACCTGAATAAAATGCTGGCTGAAATCGGATGCACTGGGCCACTGGCGCAGAACACAGTGCAACGTTTTAACGGGGTGTTCAATCAGAGTGGTTTCTGGCAGACTCTAATTATGATGTACTGTTTGTGGGGGCGATCAACACACTTAACCTGACAGCTGACTTCATGTGAGGGTCTGGAATCCTACTCTGACTGAGTCCTGATCGCAGAGAGAGAGAGAGAGAGAGAGAGAGAGAGAAAATGCTACCAGCATCGTCAGAACCATAAAGGAGAGATTAAAACAGAACCAGAAAGGAGTTATTAAAACAGAAACAGAAAGGAGATATTAAAATAGAACCAGAAAGGAGATATTAAAACAGAAACAGAAAGGAGATATTAAAACAAAAATAGAAAAGAGAGATTAAAACAGAACCAGAAAGGAGATATTAAAACAAAAATAGAAAGGAGATATTAAAATAGAACCAGAAATGAGATATTAAAACAGAAACAGAAAGGAGATATTAAAATAGAACCAGAAAGGAGATATTAAAATAGAACCAGAAAGGAGATATTAAAACTGAAACAGAAAGGAGATACTAAAACAGAAACAGAAATGAGATATTAAAACAGAAACAGAAAGGAAATATTAAAACAGAAGAGATTAAAGCAGAATCAGAAATGAGGTATTAAAGCAGAACCAGATAATGCAAAGATTCAAATCTTGTACATAAGGAAACTCCACATTAAATGGTTCAAGCCATTTCCACTGTTGTCAACAAACGGCATGATGGAGCTAGTGATGAAATGACGAAAGAGTAGAGAGAAGGCGTCACAAAAAATGATGGATACGTGAGATATCAAATGACTACAGAATACAGTGTTTGAAGCAAACTTTCATAGTTTTGTCAATACTTCAAATTTTCTTCAACGCTGTTAGGCAGAGGAATATATTAAGTAAATATGTTGTAACCTATCCAATGTTAGGTAAAATACAAGTGTTAGTCCTTGTTCAGGTCTATTGCAATGTCAGTTGTTTTGCCCTCATCTTCATTATGTGCCATACCGGTTGGTGTAGGCGATGGTGTCCTTCCACAATCTTCTATCTACCGTGCATCTTATCAATTCTGTTGTTGACTATTTTCTTTCCATGACACCAAGCTATCTAGTATCATCTCTCTTTGTCGACCGCGATATATCTCTTTCCCTATATTTGGTATTTACTTTCTTACGCGGTCTATATATATTTCAATGTCGAACCTCGAAGCTAGACTCAAGAGCAATAAGAAAAATAATCAATGACCTCTCTTTCCCTGTATTTTGCCAGTTGTAACCAAGTATTCCAACTTTCCTCTTCTCACGAATATCCCCAACAAATATTGATTGTTTCTTTCTGGTGTTTTTTTAAGAGCTCACTTTTTGTTTTGGGGTCTTTTAGAATTTCTACGTTGGTCTTATTAGTTGTCTAGGGAACTTTGAACATTCTTCTGAGAAATCCCATCTCTGTGGCTTCTAACCGTCTTCTCATTTCTTTGTCTCCTGTTTGCCCTGACTGCTGCAGAATTCATGTGCCCTTCTCGTTCTGACTGTCGAGCCGTGAAGCAAGATTGTCGGCTGATTAACTTAAGTTACCATGAGTTACCAATTAGAAGTTACCATGAATCACCATTATACATTACCATGAGTTACCAATTAGAGGATACTATGAGTTACCATTAGAAATTACTATGAATTACCAATTAGAAGTTACCATGAGTTACCATTAGAAATTACCACGAATTACCAATTAGAAATTATTATGGTAACTCCTTTCATAACTTCTATGAGTACAAAACCAACTACATAAAACAACAAATAAATTAAACTAAAAATACCTACCATGTTTCTTCTATAAATTACTTTCTAGTACAGTACTCACTTACTTTTATGTAACAAATATTTTGTTTACTTTAAGCTTTAGCACCGGTATGTTACCAATAGAAGCAAACTATATTCGATTTATATTTTGTTCTCTTGAAGTGCGTCAACTCGTACAAGCTATTTCCTGCATGTTCCCTTCTGGCTATTTTCTCAAATTATTCAATTTACTTCTTTCTTGTGGTTGGCAGTGGTTTCCTGTGTTTCTGGTCTTGTTTTTGTTGTTCGTGACATTTTAAATGAGTGGCTCCCACCCTGATTCACGCCGCTACCAAGTTCTCGATAATGTAAATTCATTAACTTTTGTTTCAAAAACATAAGAAGACGATTACTTTGGTTGCTTGCATGAACACTTTCTCTATTACATTTCGCTCAAATACCTCTCCACTCTTTTTCTTCTTTCCTTCCTCATTTGATTTTCAGCGTTCAGGGCACGTATAATTTGCTGTGTTAAGCTCCTTCCTTTGGCTTCTCTTTCTGTTAGGTTGCCTAGTGTTTCTAGCATTCCATCAATCTATCTTTTTTTGTTTGTGTAATCGATCCTTTGATTTGGCATTCTCGTAACGTTTATTGGTGCCTTCTTGTGTGGCCTTCTAACATTTAGACCTAGACCTTTAGACCTTTCTGACTTTACGACGATCATCATTTTCGGGAGGACGCGAACTTCCATGGTATATGGTGGATAGGCGGCAGGGACCATTGAAGGCTATGTCTGAAAAGTATTCCTTCTTGCAGTTTCCTCATATTCCAAGTCCGGCTTGTTGCAGGAGCTACTGAGTTAAGTGCTCTGTGCACACCGTGAGCTGTGTGTCTCATCCGTTTTGATCATGTTTCGATATCCCGCTTGTTTACGATGAATGATGATATCGTATGACAGGGAACAGTTGGCTGTGTTCACTTTCTGCGCGGTTTCGCCTTATGTCTTTTTGCGTGTGCTGAGACTGCTACGATGGGGACTACAGTTACCTTTCTTTGTTTAGGAGATGTGTTAGTAATTCGGATGATTCCACTGGCACGGGCGGTTGAGCAATTATTGATTTTAATTCATTTGCAGTGATACCGAGGCCTTCCATAATCAATAACCAATAACCTTTCTGACTTATCACGTGGCACGTAACATTGTGTTTGTTGCCTCTTGTAATATTCCATATATTATTACTTTTTTAAAACTTAATTCTACAATTCTGTCATTATAAAACACCATTATTTTACAGAAATAATTTTCTCATTAATGGATTTGCCCAGTGTACTGTGATGTCAACTTTAACATCGAGGAATGAGTAACAAATATGAACAGTGATTATATTCCCACTTAAGGTTCACGTTCTTCTCCTTCTTCTTTTCTCTTTTCACTGATACCTGAAAGGTGTCGTGGTTTATATCATTTGTCGTTCTTGCGCTGCTCGAATTGTCTGAATTAGTGATTTTCAACGTTTAACGTTCACGTTACCCAAACAAAAAGAGAGCTAATTTCCAATATTAGGAAGAAACAATCATCATTTTCTGATCATAGAATGAGAAGGGACCAGCTGGAATATGTTGTAACAACTGGGAAAAATCAAGAGTAGAAGAGATAGAGGGAAGCAAAGAGAAAAGATACCAGACCGTTTAAGAGAATGACTTCGCAGAACAACAGAAATGAAAGAACAGGTCAACAACAGAAATGATAAATAACTGTCGAGATCGAAAGTTGTGGAGAGACATGATCACCTACTCTAGCAGGGACGGTACTTGATGATGATGGTGAACGTTCACATCCAAATATCTCTCTGTCTGTCTCTCTGTCTCTCTTTCTGTCACTATTTGTCTCTCTCACTGGAATGTCTCTCTCTGTCTCTCTCTATCTGTATGTCTCTCTCTGTCTGTCTCTATGTCTCTCTTTCTGTCACTCTATGTCTCTCTCACTGTAATGTCTCTCTCTATCTCTATCTGTCTCTCTCTGTCTCTCTCTGTCTGTCTCTCTGTCTCTCTTTCTGTCACTCTTTGTCTCTCTCACTGGAATGTCACTCTCTGTCTCTCTCACTGTAATGTCTCTCTCTGTCTCTCTCTGTCTGTCTCTCTGTCTCTCTTTCTGTCACTCTCTGTCTCTTTCACTGTAATGTCTCTCTCTGTCTCTCTCTGTCTGAGTCTCTGTCTCTCTTTATGTCACTCTCTGTCTCTCTCACTGTAATGTCTCTCTCTCTGTCTGTCTCTCTGTTTCTCTCACTGTAATGTCTCTCTCTGTCTGTCTCTCTGTTTCTCTCACTGTAATGTCTCTCTCTGTCTTTCTCTGTCTCTCTCACTGTAATGTCTCTCTCTGTCTGTCTCTCTGTCTCTCTTTATGTCACTCTCTGTCTCTCTCACTGTACTGTCTCTCTCTGTCTCTCTCACTGTAATGTCTCTTTCTGTCTCTTTCTGTCTCTCTCTGTCTCTCTCACTGTAATGTCTCTCTCTGTCTCTCTCTGTCTCTCTCTATCTGTATGTCTCTGTATGTATGTCCCTCCATTTCTGTCTCTCTTTCTGTCTGTCTCTTGCTCCGTTACTCTAGAGACCTCTCTGTCTGTCACTGTCTCTCTGTGTCTCCTTTGTCTGTCTGTCTGTCTCTTTATGTTTGTCTCAATTTCTGACTCTCTTTCTGTCTCTCTCTCTTTCTCTCTGTACGTCTCTCTGTCTGTCCCTGTCTCTCTTGTCTCTCTTTCTGACTGTCTCTCTCCGTCTCTCTCTGTCTCTGTACGTCTCTCTGTCTGTCCCTGTCTCTCTCTGTCTCTTTTTGTCTGTCTCTCTCTCCGTCTCTCTCTGTCTTTATTTCCTCTGTAGTTTTCTATCGTCATCATCATAAAGGGCCGTCCTCGCTTCTAAGGTTGGCTACCATAGAGCGCCGTTCCGCTTGTCTCATGCTTTGATGGTGCAGATTGTCATAGGCTGACTTGTCCATCGTTTGATGTTACTCGTCCATGTTAGTCTTGGTCTGCCTCTACCTCAGGCTCTTTTACCCTCCAAAATTACTTTAGTAGGCTGTTGTGTATTTTAACTTGGCTCAAAAATCTCATTTGTCTTGTTTGAATTGTGTTTAGTAGTTCTCTTTTTATTTTTAATTGTTTTAAAACTTCATCGTTTGTTTCTTTTCTTTCTTTCATTCCAATTCTTCTATAAATCCACATTTCAATTGTTTCAATTTTCCTTTCTGTTTTCTTGTCTAATGTCCAAAGTTTCTGCATCATACAGGATTGTTATGAAGATATAACATCTTGGTATTGTTAGATTTAGCACTGGTGTTATTGGTTTGATGTTAGTATATTTTCCATGACACTAAAATTACTTTTTGCCATTCCTATTCTTTTGTTTATTTCTACTTTACATTTTCCATCACTGTTTATAGTATAGCCAAGGTACTTGTAGTTCGAAACTGGCTCCATGTCTATTTCTTCAATTTTGATATCCACCTATAGGTTTTGAGTACTTTCTTTGTTTATGATCATAGTTTTAGTCTTGTTGATATTCATATCTAACGCATATTTTTTGCTTGTCATGTTTATTTCATTATATAATTGTTGTAATACTATTTGCAGACGTCCAAGTTCTGATACATGAAACAACTGAGAACCTGCAAGAACATATCAACAGGCTAAACAACACTTGTAAACAATACAACATGAAGATCAACATAAACAAAACCGAAGTAATGGCAATAACAAGAGAGAAAGAAAAACTAAACATCATAATAGATAATATAACTCTGAAGCAAGTAGACAATTTTAAATATCTGGGTAGCACGTTAACACAAGACAATAACCAAGAGACAGAGATAGATATAAGGTGTAACAAGGCATGCCAAGTTATAGGCCAAGTATCAACACTATTAAAAAACAAAGCAATAACTACGGAAGCAAAAAGGGCAATATACAAATCAATTTTTCTACTAACTCTGTGCTATAAGTGCCAGAATTGGACGCTGGACTCTAGAACAATAAGAAAGATAACGACCACCGAAATGAAATGTGTCAGAAGAATGACAGGAAACAGCTTAAGGGACAGAGTAAGAAACACCGACCTGAGGAAGAAACTCGGAATTGAAACTGCTATCGAATACATAAAGAAACAACAGATAAATTGGTTCGGCCACATAATTGGACAAAAAGAAACTAACAATGACTCAAAGAGCCATAAACAAACGCTAAGAAAACGCCAGATTAAGAGGAAGACAGAGAAAGAGATGAATAAAGGAATACTAGAGTCACTAGGAGGAATAACATCAGAAGAGGCCAACAGAAGAGCAAAGAATCGCAGATTGTTTCTCCCTCGACGCCTACGGCAGCAGAGGAAGGATAGAAGAAGAAGAGGACGAAATGTAAATCTTTAGGATTTTCTGCTAGTAATACAATATCATCAGCATATCTTTGGTTATTGATTACATTTCCATTAATATTTAATCCTGGCATCTCTGTGACATTTTAAAGATTTTCTCAGTGTATATATAGATTGAATAGGCTTGGTGATGCATCTTTGTCTTACTCCTCTTTTATATCGATGGGTGTAGATTTCTATTTGTTATGTTTGATGATTGCTCTTCAATATTCCTTCAACACATACACTATTAAGTAAAACAACAGTAATTGAGTCACAAGGGGTTGTTACTAAGGATGCAGTCAATGACTACTATATCGATATAACGGTAAATAAACCAGAGCTGATCAAGACCTAACACAACATTAATTAACAATTATCGAAAATAGTATAACCAGTTCGATGAAACAAGTAGGAATGGTAGAAAGAAAACAAATCTAGAGATTAGTAAATGCTGTACGGAAGTTTCGAAAGTCGTATAGTAAAGATCACAGATCGATGTAAACCACAACATACGCACAACGGCGACCTTTCAAGCATCCGTTAATGGATGCTAATGTAGACATGTAATCGTCAGGCCAGAGCAGAAGACGTTATGTTTTGTTAGAGTTAACCCACAGCACTCTAGGCAAACCTATAGGTATTTAGTTGCTTTCAGCAAATGACGATGCTTTTCTTACAGGGGGTATTCCAAAAGCTCGATAGTTATGCACACATCTACTTTGTTCCTGCAGAGTTATTCAAACACGACCGGATTGTTATCTGAGCTTTTATGGACGTGGCATATGTACAATGAGGATGACCGTCGACTAAAATAAACTAAACTGACCACACTAAACTAAAATAAACTAAACTACAACAAACTAACCTACACTAATCTAAACTGGTCTAAACTAATCTAAACTAACCTACATTAAACTAACCTATACTAAACTATATCCAATGGTGTGTTCCAAACCGTGGTAAATACAAGCCCTCACCCTCACATCCAACATAAGCTCTTAAGGTCAGTTCAGCTCCTATAAACAAATAAACAAGTCACAATGTTCAAACATCAACAAATCAAAACAAAAACAAATAAACTTTAATAACTAAACTGAACCGCTTAGGAAATGAAAGAACTTCAGGTTCTATTTACAATCACCGATTCAATCATTCTGTTTCCTTAATCTCTTTCCCATCAATCTGCACACAATCACAACATAGGCATCAGTCACGTGATCATGAAAATATCGCTAGGGAACATTTGATAACATTTACGGTCTAAAATACTGACGTTTTACATTCTTGTATTCTTCTTAACGATCGCACAAATACTGACGTTTTACATTCTTGTATTCTTCTTAACGATCGCACAAATACTGACGTTTTACATTCTTTTATTCTTCTTAACGATCGCACAAATACTGACGTTTTACATTCTTGTATTCTTCTTAACTATCGCACAAATACTGACGTTTTACATTCTTGTATTCTTCTTAACGATTGCACAAATACTGACGTTTTACATTCTTGTATTCTTCTTAACGATCGCACAAATACTGACGTTTTACATTCTTGTATTCTTCTTAACGATCCCACAAATACTGACGTTTTACATTCTTGTATTCTTCTTAACGATCGCACAAATACTGACGTTTTACATTCTTGTATTCTTCTTAACCATCGCACCAAATACTGACGTTTACATTCTTGTGTTCTTCTTAACCATCGCACCAAATACTGACGTTTTACATTCTTGTATTCTTCTTAACGATCGCACAAATACTGACGTTTTACATTCTTGTATTCTTCTAACGATCGCACAAATACTGACGTTTTACATTCTTGTATTCTTCTTAACCATCGCACCAAATACCGACGTATTGTTTCAAATTCTAAAGAATGCGGGTATTTATAATCGTCATTATATACATTTGTTTTTATAATTTATGACTGAATTCTGCAGAAACTGGACATTGAGCACAAGACATAGAAAACGTCAGATTAGCTTTGATGTGAGTGTAGTTTAAACACATGGAGAAGCAACTAGGTGATGATGTCTCTCTCTGTCTACCCCATACTCTTCCATGAGATTTTGAATACAAATCACTTACAGCTGTCGGGTTGTAACGGATGCCAGATATACCCAACTCCCATCAAGTAGAAGAACAAGTGTTTTCTCTCAATATGTGTATGTGTTAAATGCAAAATGTGTCTTCAATCATTTTGATCATGTCTGTATATCTGCAAAGTCCAAGAGGTCGGTCAACGGCTACCAGATTCAACCAGCCTTAAATGGGTCCCGATTTTATTTCGGGGAAAGTAAAGCGGCACGGGCGTAATACCGACCACATTACCCCAAAAACCATGTGCTGAAGGTCTGTAAAAACTATGATCACTAACACCTTATTCCCTATACGTCAACTAGCGTGACGGGGGCTCTTTACTTTACTTACTATGTCTGTATATCACATTCTCTTGCTTCTTCTTATTCGTGTATTTTGTTCAGCATTCTTCTGAAATGTTATAATCAATCTCTATTTTAAAAACGGCTTCGGCCACAACTTGTGGCTGACGATGTTAGTGCATCTACGATGTTAGTGCATCTACGATGTTAGTGCATCTACGATGTTAGTGCATCTACGATGTTAGTGCATCTACGATGTTAGTGCATCTACGATGTTAGTGCATCTACGATGTTAGTGCATCTACGATGTTAGTGCATCTACGATGTTAGTGCATCTACTGTGTAAATAATATAGCGCATTTATTGTGCACATTTCAGTTTTATCACCAGGCTGTCCTGTTTTTCCATTAGAAAACTGATGATTCAATTTTTCTGAGACAATTTCAAGTGAAGCTTAAGACAACAACCTTCGATCTCAACAGCAGGACGGCGGCCCCACCCATCTGACCAAAACCTCGCCTCATTCTCGTTGCTCCACTCTATGGAGACGAACTGTGTTAAAGCAAGTTGGTTGACAGAGACAAAGAGCGCTGTATTTCTAGTATTGTTATTTGTTGATATAGAAGACCTAGTATTGCAATACCGTTAAATAGGACAAGTTCAGCTTCTCAAAAAAAAAAAAAACGCTATTACAACCGCTATTATTATCTCGGGTTGAAGAACTCTGGCCTGTGGCGCTCATCATCATCATCGTGCCAGTAGAGAACACAAATATCGCGAAATTGAACAGTTTAAATCGGACCTTCATGTCGGGTAGACGATCTCACACAACTCTTCTCTATGACAGCTTCAATCTCTACTTCATCATCACCGTCAGTTGTCGGATCTCTATCCCACATTTCCCGGTCCTTCATGCAAGTCATAATTATCTCTACCCCACATTTCCCGGTCCTTCATGCAAGTCATAATTATCTCTATCCCACATTTCCCGGTCCTTCATGCAAGTCATAATTATCTCTACCCCACATCACCCGGACCTTCATGCAAGTCATACTTATCTCTACCCCACATTTCCCGGTCTTTCATGCAAGTCATAATTATCTCTACCCCACATTTCCCGGTCCTTCATGCAAGTCATACTTATCTCTACCCCACATTTCCCGGTCCTTCATGCAAGTAATAATTATCTCTACCCCACATTTCCCGGTCCTTCATGCAAGTAATAATTATCTCTACCCCACATCACCCGGACCTTCATGCAAGTCATAATTATCTCTACCCCACATTTCCCGGTCCTTCATGCAAGTCATAATTATCTCTACCCCACATTTCCCAGTCCTTCATGCAAGTCATAATTATCTCTACCCCACATTTCCCGGTCCTTCATGCAAGTAATAATTATCTCTACCCCACATCACCCGGACCTTCATGCAAGTAATAATTATCTCTACCCCACATTTCCCGGTCCTTCATGCAAGTAATAATTATCTCTACCCCACATCACCGGACCTTCATGCAAGTAATAATTATCTCTACCCCACATTTCCCGGTCCTTCATGCAAGTAATAATTATCTCTACCCCACATCACCCGGACCTTCATGCAAGTAATAATTATCTCTACCCCACATTTCCCGGTCCTTCATGCAAGTCATAATTATCTCTACCCCACATTTTCCGGTCCTTCATGCAAGTAATAATTATCTCTACCCCACATCACCCGGACCTTCATGCAAGTAATAATTATCTCTACCCCACATTTCCCGGTCCTTCATGCAAGTAATAATTATCTCTACCCCACATCACCCGGACCTTCATGTAAGTCAGAATTATCTCTACCCCAACATTTCCGGTCCTTCATGCAAGTAATAATTATCTCTACCCCACATTTCCCAGTCCTTCATGCAAGTCATAATTATCTCTACCCCACATTTCCCGGTCCTTCATGCAAGTCATAATTATCTCTACCCCACATCACCCGAACCTTCATGCAAGTCATAATTATCTCTACCCCACATTTCCCGGTCCTTCATGCAAGTCATAATTATCTCTACCCCACATCACCCGGACCTTCATGCTAGTCATAATTATCTCTACCCCACATTTCCCGGTCCTTCATGCAAGTCATAATTATCTCTACCCCACATTTCCCGGTCCTTCATGCAAGTCTTAATTATCTCTACCCAACATTTCCCGGTCCTTCATGCAAGTCATAATTATCTCTACCCAACATCACCCGGACCTTCATGCAAGTCATATTTATCTCTACCCACATTTCCCGGTCTTTCATGCAAGTCATAATTATCTCTACCCCACATTTCCCGGTCCTTCATGCAAGTAATAATTATCTCTACCCCACATCACCCGGACCTTCATGCAAGTCATACTTATCTCTACCCCACATTTCCCGGTCCTTCATGCAAGTCATAATTATCTCTACCCTACATTTCCCGGTCCTTCATGCAAGTAATAATTATCTCTACCCCACATCACCCGGTCCTTCATGCAAGTCATAATTTCAGTCGGTGATCTTTTATTATGCCATTTAGATAAGCTTGGAATGAAAAGACGATTAGAGGCCACAGAGATGGGATTTCTCAGAAGAATGTTGAAAGTTCCCTGGACAGCTGAAAAGACCAATGAGAAAGTTCTCAAAGAGGCCAACACAAAAAGGGAGCTCTTAAAAAACATCAGAAAGAAGCAATGAACATTTTTTGGGCACATTATGAGAAGAGGAAAGTTGGAATACTTGGTTACAACTGGCAAAATAAAAGGAAAGAGAGATCGCGGACGACAAAGAGAGAAAATACTGGATAGCTTGGTGTCATGGCATGGAAAACAGTCAACAACAGAACTGATACGATGCACTGTAGATAGACGATTGTGGAAGGACACAATCGCCAACGCCAACCGGTACGGTACATGATGATGATGATAATGGATAAATTGTTCAATAATTTTTCTCTTGGTGAATCAATTCAGAGGAAGAGGTATGTTTACAGCACTCGGAAAAAAATTACAAACAAATCAACAACAGAAAAAAAAACAAAGAACAATATATGGACTGAAGCAGGATCGAACCCGTACTCAGTGGCACAGCGCCTTGCCACGAAAAGCCAAACGCTAGGGAACACTGCCACTCAGCTCAGCTAACAACTAATTTTTCTCTTAGTTTTCCTCTGCTCTTCTTTCCAATCAATCTGCATGTTGTTTTAATATTCTCAATACCCTCTATTCGCGTGACATGTCCAATAAATGTAGATTGTCTCTTCCTTATGATTGTGACGATATTTCTGGTTTCTCCAGCTCGTTTTTAACATTTTTCACTTGTAATTGTTGCTGTCCATAGAATTTGTAGTATTCTTCTTATAAACCACATCTCAGCTGCCTCTAATGCTCTTTGTGCTGTCTTACTTATCGTCCATGACTCGCTTCCATATAGTAGAACAGGTTCGATGTAATACTTTAGGACACAATTTCTAACATCAATTGACAATCATTTGTTACATAGGATATTTATCATTCGATGGAATTCTGTCTTAGCTTGTCCTATTCTGCTTCTAATGTATGCAGTGCGTGTGCCGTCTGATGTTATTATTGATACCAGGTATTTAAATCTATGCAATTGTTACAGGATTTTTTCATTTACTTTTACTCTACATTCTTGTGTGTTTGTTTTCTTTCATATTATCATATTTAATGTCTTTTTGATACTGAGGTCCAGGCATTTTTGTTCACTTTCTGTCGCAATTTCATATAATGGATTTTTTTTTTTATATCTTGCTGGTTTTCTACTATCAATATTCTGACATTTGTAAACCTGCGATTGTTTATGTTGCTTCCCACCCCCCCCCCCCTTTTTTACCCCCACTTTAATGCCAGGCTGATTTATAAATCTTCTTAAAATATTTCACTGCACACAGAAAATAGTTGTGGTGACAATAAACACACCTGTCGCACTCCTTGTCTTATTTGTAAATATTCTCCATGTTTGTTTTTAATTATAATGGCAGCTCTTGCTTCCAGTATACATGTCCTTACCTACAACAACAATTGTAACTGCTTCCACTTGTGAAAGAGTACCCCTCCACTTCTTGCTTCTAACATGTACATTGTGTTCTCACAAAGGAAAATAAAATCTCGTTTAAGCTCTTTATAGGCTTGCCATTTTGGTTGATGATGAGTGCAGACGGACAGTGACTCGCGCTGTTAATTCGGAAATCCTCAGGAACATTTGACGAAAGACTGACTCAAGTAATGGCTGAATCTGCAACCATGAATAGACTGCAAGAATACCAGGTCAAGATGGGAGAAGTCTGATGGAGACGCCACTCAGGAAGCCAAAGAAGACGTGTCTATCAACACTATACCAGTGTCGTTAGTCGCTACACGTTGAGGGATATACTTCTGAGGCGATCTCAGCACTTATAGACTTGTGCAATGTGAACTAAAGATAGTTAGTGACCAAACTAAACTAAATCTAACTCCTTAAGTAATGACCAAATTTCCAGGTAACTCCGAAGCGTTATGTCCGAGTAATAGCATACGCTGTTAATGTTATAGTGTGACTCAGTCATGGGCGATAATGGAAGAATAGAAGAATATGACGATAGACAGAAGAATAAAAGAATGAGGCGATGACGATGTGAAGTAGGATAGTTTTAGGCGGCGTAGAAAAGACACTCTTCAGAGGATTAGGAAGGAGACGTTAAGTCTACCCAACTCAGTCGCTGAGTCGTAATCAACTTGAAGATTACCAGTGAAATGCGTACAGGTGGTCAGCCTAAAGCCAGACAGATGTTTGCTCTGGTCGACAAAGTTGCGTAACGCAACGACACGGCCGCTGGTTCCTAGGAAACTCTTATATCGGCAGACGCCTTGAGGTCCAGTGAAGACCTGAGATGAAAGCGGACAACTAAACTGCCCCGCGTAATCAAAAGACCAGGTTATCTTTACGTTCAACAGTGATTACTCTTTGAGTCTCTGAATTGGAAATCGCCTGGAGTTTTAGTTGTTAGGGGACGGACTTAGGAAGATGGACAGGTTCGACAGGACTCCTAAAGTAATAAGACTTTAGAGATAATTAAAAAAGGCGGAGCTAGAGAGATAGTGACGGTCAGGAGACGTAGGTTAGGCCGTATCAGTGGTCGGGGGGGTGTGGTCACTGGGACTTAAACCCCGAGACCCTGGGAACTGGGGAGATTAGGGGAGGAGAGGCCCAGAATGCTTTTGGGGCGAGGAGCAGTAGCTAGAGAGACATTTAGCTACACTCGGGGAGACTCAGCCACACTCGGCCAGACTGAGCACATTCAGATGCTAGTTCCTCAGCACTATCAGAAAGAGACAGGCAGATGTACTTAAGAATACTATACGGAGTATACGGTCAACAAGATAGATAGATAACCACAGATAGAACTTTATGAATACGAAACGGCCACACACAAACGTTATTTGACAATTCATCATCGCCGATAGGCTATGTCAAGTAACACCAATAAAGACCTTGTTTATACTTGTACTAATAAGATTGATGAGTTATATATGTGTGTCCAAAGAAAGTACAAGTAGTAAGGACAGAAAGAAGTTTGAAAGAAACTCTGCAACATCACATTTCTTTCTGTTGCCGTGACGCAGGATTCTATTCTTTAGAAAGGACCTGGAGAGAAAAAAAAAAAGAGTAAGAATTTTCTCTTAATTAACCAAGACGTCCACCTACGTACTTCCAGTATAACCAAGAAGTACTTCCAGCAACGAGTGCAGTCCTCATAATTTGCAAGTACCCATGAAGTTGAGCCTAGTAATGTGTTTGTGTACAACACACCAGCGAACCTTGTCTACAGAAGTTAATCAAGCCTAGCCATCTGTGTCCAAAATAGTACATCGAAGTCCAGCGTAAGAATGGCTGCCTGTTTGTGAGACTACACCCTGTTTATCTTAAAATCCCGAAGAAGCGACTAGAAGTGCCAACCCGCAGTGTTCTTTCCCCGAGCTATATCAAAGTAGAAGTGAACATTCATATTCATAAAGTAGAACTTCCTGTAAGGAAAGAAGTAAAAGTGAAATAGACAGAGAGA
Source organism: Megaustenia siamemsis (assembly GCA_032433765.1). NCBI lineage: Eukaryota > Metazoa > Mollusca > Gastropoda > Stylommatophora > Ariophantidae > Megaustenia > Megaustenia siamemsis. Next base: position 18,068,894 of record JAVIAB010000106.1, on the reverse strand, counting down.
ACAAAATGTGAAAATGATGTCCACATTGAGAACCTGAAAGAAGACTAAGTAGTTAATTATTGTTTTAAATTAGTATATTATTGTGTAGTTGTTAGGATGTTATAAGGTGTGTTAGGTATTCCATGGACTTCAGAAGCATGTAAGTTGGATTTTTCTTAATATTTTAGAGATGCATATGATATGTTGAACAAGGTTAGTGTGAAGTAAATAAGTTTTTTCTTGAGTGTTAGTGGAAGATCGTAGAAATTCTTTGACCGATCTAAACGTGTGTGTGTGCGTGTGATTTGCTAGCGAACAAATTTATTAATTATTAAGAAAGGCGCAGAGGTACCCAGTCGGTAGGAAGTACAATTTTTTTCTTACCTTAATTCTTGTTGGTATATATATGTTATAACGATTTAAGTAGAAAGAATAAGTAAGACGAGAAGTTAAGTGGTCAACAAGAATCTATAGTATTAACAACAATATGGAACCTAACGAGACGTTGGAGGCTACTAACGACATGATAAAACAGATAGGAGGGGTGTTAAATAAATTGAGCACCGCCATAACCAATCAAGGGGTATACGCGGGTATACAGAACTACAGCGGGGAACAGGCAAACTTCAAAAGATGGATAACTGAGATTGAGAAGTTTGCCTATATATCGCACATACCTCCAAATGAGATGCGAAATATAGCATTCCAGACTAGTTCTGACGGAGTCTCAGAATTTCTGAGGAGAAGGATAGAACAGGTGCCCGTCGAAGAATGGCCAATGGTCAAGAAGGAACTACAGAAGAGATTCTCAAACGACGGAGATGCACCGTACATGTTCATCAAGCTGAGGAAGGTCAAACAAGAAGCACAAGAATCAGTACAAGCTTACAGCGACAGGTTGCTAAGCCTAGCAGAAAAGGCGTACATGAATCAAAACATGAACGACCCAATTGTGCAAGGACAATTGACGGCCATGTTTATAGACGGGCTAGTAGAGACGGGGTTAAAAATGCACCTTTTTAGGAAGGGCCCCGACACGCTCGATCGAGCATTAGATCTAGCCAGAGCGGAAGAAAACTTAAGAGAAAGGCTACCGACTCAAGATGAATTTCGTGGTCAACCACATCAAGGATATAGAAGCCCCCGGAGAGAACAGATAAGAGAACTAAATCATAGGACCCGAAGAATAGAACAACCGAGAGAACTGGAACATGCCCCTATGGAGGTCGACCACGGTAGACGTCGCTGGAGTGGAGTGAGAAGGGAACAGTCTAGAAGAGTCGACCTCATTGGAGAGCAACGAAGGTGTTACAATTGCAACAGGGTAGGTCACATTGCTAGGGACTGTAGAGCACGTAATAGTGTGACGTCTAAGAATTACCCAGGACGGGTAAGTAGTCAAGGGAATCGGGGAAACTAAAGCATCGCTCCAGAACCCAGACCGCCAGGAGGGATGTAATGAGATATAGGTCTGGAGAACAAGAAGAACTTACAGGAGATCCTAGTTCATGTACGGTAAAGGTAGATAAGTGTAGGTTTAGGGCTTTAATTGATACGGGAGCCGAGGTGAGTGTTATAAAGGACACCGTTTACAGAACGCTGAGGAAGCAGTTTAAATTAAAGAAGTCCGACGACCGGTTAATGTCAGCTAATGGAGGGACTCTACAAGTAGTGGGAACTACCGTCTTGATCTACGGATAGGAAATACCATATGGAGACAACAATTTAGAGTAATACGAGGATTATCCAGATCAATGATACTGGGGAGAGACTTCCTCTTCAGGAGAGGGGTGAGAATCTATTTTGATCTTAGGAAAATTAAGGTGGGGAAAGAATGGGTTACCATGGAAAATGACCTACACATTGCCAGCCTGGTGAGATCTAGAAGAACAGTGGCATTAAAGCCCAACACGGTGAACATCGTACCAGCAAAAACCACCGGGAATAGCGATTCACAATCAGTAAGAATAGTCCGGACAAAGGGACTCGGCAACTCATATATATTAGAAGAACCCGGACTGAATGTTATTGAGGGAATAGTAACCATAGCCCGAGACAATAACTTCCCCATAATGATACTCAACAGTACGGGGAAGACTGTAAAACTCAAGAAGGGATGTGTAATCGCAGCACTAGATACCGGGCACGACAGGCCAGGACAGTTAGCTATGGTAGACAGAGGTAGGTTAAGTAACGGGAACCGGAGGAACCACAATTATCGGGACAACCAGTACGAACGGAAAACTAACCGGATGGGCTCACTGCGACAGCCACACGTATCGGGGTGGTTTTACCGAGATGGCAAGGTGAATCGGCACGACGGAAGAAGAGAATGGAAAAGAGTGGAGCCCACACAGACGCGAGTGATGAAGGTCGATGATAAATTACTAACCGAAGAAAGGAAGAGGGATTTGGTGGCTCAATTAAACACAGGTGACGAACATAAAAATTGCATCGAACCATTGATACTAAAACACCATGATGTCTTTGCCTTAAATGACTTTGAACTGGGCCGAACCACGACCACAGAGCTGGAGATAGACACTGGAGATGCACTACCAATTAGCTCAAGACCATATAGGACTCCATTGAAGGATCGAGAAGTAGTGGAAAAGGCCATAGAGGACATGCTCGAAGCAGGCTTAATAAGAAGGAGCAAGTCTGCCTGGTCCTCACCGATAGTACTAGTCACAAAGAAGGATGGTACACAAAGATTTTGCTGTGACTATAGAGCCCTTAACAAAATCACGAAAACCATCTCACATCCAATGCCCTTAATAGATGACATCTTAGGCATGTTAAATGGGGTTAAGTATATGACTCGCCTGGATGCAAAATCCGGCTTTTGGAGCATAGGGGTCCACGAGAAGTCACGTGAACGCACAGCCTTTAGCACTCATATAGGCAGCTTTGAATGGAACGTCATGCCCTTTGGACTAAAGAACTCTCCGGCAACTTTTATGGGTCTTATGAACGAGGTGCTAGCAGGGATGCAAAAATTCGCTTTAGCTTACATAGACGACATTCTGGTCTACACCTCTGGGATATTAAGGACCACCTGAAACACTTAGAACTAGTGTTTGAGAGACTGAGGAGACACTCAGTGAAACTAAAAATCAGTAAATGTGAGTTCGTAAAGACTGAAACCAACTATTTAGGATTCGTAATCAGCAGAGATGGCATAAAACCAGACGGAGACAAAGTCAAGGTGATTAAGGGTATGGCCAGTCCCACCAAGGTCAGGGAGATCAGGAGTTTTATAGGAATGTGTGGGTACTACAGAAGGTTCATCCCCAACTTTTCCGAAATTGCAGAACCGCTAATCGCGCTGACGAGAAAATTTGCTAGGTTCAAATGGACGAAGGAATGTCAACGAGCCTTCGACTCCTTAAAGGAAGCGCTATCCACGATACCTCTTCTTTCACACCCCGATGTAGGGAAGGAAATGATACTGTATACGGACGCCTCCGACCAGGCAGTAGGCGCCTGTCTGGTGCAACTCAGCAGCGAAGGAAGTGAACTAATACCCGGAATCCGTAATGAGAAACCCATCTACTTCCTGTCTCACAAACTTAGCAAGTCACAGCGGAATTGGTCAACGGTAGAGAAGGAAGCCTTCGCCATTCACTACGCGTTGCAGAAATTGGATTTTTACCTACGCAACACTAGATTTATTATTAGAACTGACCATAAGCCACTGAGAGCCATGCTGGAAGCTCCAGTACAAAACAGGAAGATACAGACTTGGGCGTTGAATCTTCAGGGCTATGACGCACGAGTCGAGTACATACCCGGCACAGAAAACACCTGCGCCGATCTCCTGTCTAGGATCCCATATGCGAGGAATGGGGAAGATGATAAGGACGAAGGGGAACCAGAGATCGACGACAGAAATCTGCAGGTAAATGTGATAAACACGGACAGAATTGAGGAACAAGACAGCCCAGAACAGACAGAAGTAGAGTTGGCAGAAGCGGTTGGGGATACAGACATAGTATTAGAAGAACCCATAGTTAGAGCGAAACAAGAAGAAGACCCGGAGATGAAGAAGATAATAGATGATCTATTGATCAACAAGAATTTAGATAAGTGGAAGAGGTTTCGAATCGATGAAAAGGACGGAACCCTTTGTTTTATTTCCCAAAAGGACAACGGTCCTCGATGCAAAGTATATGTGCCCCTAGAGTATCGTACGCAAGTCCTGGAAAGCTACCATGAAGGGAACGGACATGTAGGAAGGGACAAAACTCTACACGCCATCGCCTTAAAATATTACTGGCCACGTATGTTTCATGATGTGTACGAGCACGTTTATAAATGTAGGACGTGCAAACTCAGAAATATGCAAATGATAAAATGTCCGCTCCAGACAATGGACAAGCAGTTTTTTCCTATGCAGAAAGTTAGCATAGATCTGACTGGGCCGTATCCGAGGACGGCGTCAGGAAACAAGTATATTGTACACTTCACCGACTGCTATAGTCGCTGGCCGGAAAGCTTCCCAGTTGCAGATAAGAGTAGCAGTACCGTGACGGACATATTGCTCAACGAATTCCTTCCACGATACGGATGCCCGCAGATCATACTCACGGACAATGGGGGCGAGTTCACCAGCGTGCTATTTGAGCAAACGATGCGTAAGCTCAATATCCAACACATCACCACTTCTATCTACAATCCCCAAGCGAATGGCATCAACGAAAGGCAGCACAGGACATTAAACGATGTGCTGGCCAAATCAACCAGTGATGGACAAAAGGAGTGGGATGTAGTCTTAAACCATGCCCTCTCAGCGATTCGTATTAACAAAAACGAGAGCACGAAGTTATCGCCGTATTTTCTGCTGTTCGGAAGGGAGCCCATGCTACCTCTTGACAATTTGCTACGACCCAGACGGAAATACTACGGCGAGGACGTTCTAGAAACAACACTAGAGGAAATGCACCGTGCTCAAAGAATAGTGTGGGAAAACCTCAAGAAGGCGGAGGAAAGGAGAAACAAGCGAACAGGTACAGATGAGCCACCGCATTTTAAAGTGGGCGACAAAGTATTCTATCGAAAACAACACCTCAGTTCCAAATTGGAACCACGATGGGAAAGCGGGTACGTAGTAGTAGCGCAAAGAGGTCCAGTCACCTATCAAATTAAACATCAACTAAAGAACAAACTCCTCCGGACGCACGTACGATATTTACGGGCAGACGACCAGTTGTGGGCCGAATGTGAACGTGCAGAAAACACCTCTAGTCGACACCCGCGTGGGGTGAACTATGCGGTACCAAGAAGGGACTCTATGACCTATTCGGAAAGCGAGAGTGAACCGGACATCGACAATGACCTCGTTGCGATCCGAGAGAAGGAAACTTTAGCACCAGAAAGAATGAGCCCTGCAGACTCTAGTGCGCCGGAATCTACACCCGATGGCGAGTCGGCCCATTCCAAAATACGCGCCAGGCTCGGAGGAGGAGGCTAGAAAGACAAGAGAAAAGAGCCAAGCGACGGTTGAAAAGGCTGAGATCACACTCCTCCGGAGATAGCGATATACCTATACCTGAACTAAGGCGACGGTTAGACGATAGGCAACACAGAATAGAACAGGAGGAAGGCAGAATCGACGACACACAATACGAAGAATTAAATTACTCAGCAGGTTATGAGACTGTGGAAGAAACACCGGACCGAACTGCAAAACGACAGTTTGAATTGTCTTCTGACGACGCACCAACAGAAAAGAAACGGGAGGTAATGAGCAGGTCCGAGGACTAAATTGGTAAGACAATATACATAGATTCATAGGTTCATCTGACTGATAATGTTACTTATTGATAGGAAGGGTGTACAAGTGGAGAGTATAGTTAACTATCCACATAATCATTATGTCCGGCAAGGGACTTAGAAACACTTGAATAATAGAGTGTTACTGCACAGGCATAATTTAATCAGGGAATTGTTTGTATGAACCTGGAGATCTATGACCATACGATATGAAGTTTGAGGGAAGTAAAGTAAGCCCGTCAGTAAAGAGAATGAGAAGAGATGTAAATTAGTCGTAGAATCAGCCCCAGAAGGTGACAAGATGTAATAATTGAGTTTTCTTGCTATTTCATATTTTGGATGTTGTAACTAATAATAATGTTATATGAGTCCACTAACTTTTAGACAAATTCTATATGTAATATGTCAATGTGCACTGAATGATGAGTATGAGTCTGTAAATGTACTGTCGCCTTAATGAGAAGCCAGAATTTAATTAGACGTATCGCTGACCACTTGAGGAGTGAGTCACCTGAAGTAAACAAACAAAATGGTAACCATGTTTACGTCGGTTTAAAAAAAGTTTGAGTCAAGTTAAGAGAACTCAGAATTTACAGAAAATAGAGTATTCATGGAGAGAAAAACATAGGGAACTAAGAAGAGTGAGTCAGTGACCCGAGTTGGAGAGACTCTATGAGTTATATAGGAATTCCAAGTGTGGAACAGCACTGTGAGGTGTGCAGATGTGTGGATGAAGTGTGTTGTGGATATTTGATGGAAGTCTAGACAGACTAGATTCTGTACCAAATTTAAGTCATAATTTGGATTGTTATGTGTTTGTGATTACTCTATGCTTCAATGTTCGGTCTGTCCAAGACTGTGGTGTGTATGATTTGAGGAGAAACATGTTGTGAGATGCACTATTTTTTAAAATACAATTTTATGAAAATGTAATTATATGTTGACGGGGAGAATTGCCTAAAATTTAGGAATATGCGGGGAGAAGGAACAGATAAGAAGACTGTCGACCCGACATGAGTTGACCAGTAAATTAAGCCTGTGGCTAAGAGATTCTGTAAGAAAGCGTATTGCTATGCAGACAACTTTATTAGCAGTGCCAGAAGAGCACGTGTTCAGGGAGAATAAGAGAACAGAGTAGACGGGTCTTGTTTCTTTTTCAGAACTGGCACAGATATGATGCCGAAGAAAGACTAAACACGTCTTATTAGGCAATTAAGAGAGTACAGTGCGAAGGCCGATCGAGCCTTAAATATTTCAGAATTGATGTTTCCACAAAATGTTTTGTATACATGAGACACATGTTGTGTCGCAAAGATGTTTATTGAATGTCATGATATTGTTGTAGAATTATGAATGTTGTATATGTAAACACCAATTACAGAACCTACCAGTTTAAATTAAGAGACGGAAAGAAATGTGGGTTAGACATAGACAAAACAGACGATGACCTCAATTTAGCTGGCCTACATTCAGGCTAGGTCCAGAGTGACGTCACGTTAGTCAGAGGCTTCAAAGCAAAACAAAGTGGCATGGCAGAGCGATGTTGTAAGATGATTGTATACATGATGGATTTTCTTTTGAGATTCCAGTTTATAGATGTTGAATTTGTATTTCTAATTGTTGTAATAATTGATGTACAATGAGAAAAGGGAAATTAGTTAGCCCATTAAGGAAGTAGAAAGAGAGCAGTCACACTATGTTTTTATTTTGAGTTAAATTGATCTATGAATATATCAATTCAACTGAAATGTTGACGGAGATATATGTTATAGTGTGACTCAGTCATGGGCGATAATGGAAGAATAGAAGAATATGACGATAGACAGAAGAATAAAAGAATGAGGCGATGACGATGTGAAGTAGGATAGTTTTAGGCGGCGTAGAAAAGACACTCTTCAGAGGATTAGGAAGGAGACGTTAAGTCTACCCAACTCAGTCGCTGAGTCGTAATCAACTTGAAGATTACCAGTGAAATGCGTACAGGTGGTCAGCCTAAAGCCAGACAGATGTTTGCTCTGGTCGACAAAGTTGCGTAACGCAACGACACGGCCGCTGGTTCCTAGGAAACTCTTATATCGGCAGACGCCTTGAGGTCCAGTGAAGACCTGAGATGAAAGCGGACAACTAAACTGCCCGCGTAATCAAAAGACCAGGTTATCTTTACGTTCAACAGTGATTACTCTTTGAGTCTCTGAATTGGAAATCGCCTGGAGTTTTAGTTGTTAGGGGACGGACTTAGGAAGATGGACAGGTTCGACAGGACTCCTAAAGTAATAAGACTTTAGAGATAATTAAAAAAGGCGGAGCTAGAGAGATAGTGACGGTCAGGAGACGTAGGTTAGGCCGTATCAGTGGTCGGGGGGTGTGGTCACCTGGGACTTAAACCCCGAGACCCTGGGAACTGGGGAGATTAGGGGAGGAGAGGCCCAGAATGCTTTTGGGGCGAGGAGCAGTAGCTAGAGAGACATTTAGCTACACTCGGGGAGACTCAGCCACACTCGGCCAGACTGAGCACATTCAGATGCTAGTTCCTCAGCACTATCAGAAAGAGACAGGCAGATGTACTTAAGAATACTATACGGAGTATACGGTCAACAAGATAGATAGATAACCACAGATAGAACTTTATGAATACGAAACGGCCACACACAAACGTTATTGACAATTCATCATCGCCGATAGGCTATGTCAAGTAACACCAATAAAGACCTTGTTTATACTTGTACTAATAAGATTGATGAGTTATATATGTGTGTCCAAAGAAAGTACAAGTAGTAAGGACAGAAAGAAGTTAGAAAGAAACCCTGCAACATTAACGATGTTGTCTTCCTGATAACTTTTTGTTTTTGTTTTATTTTGTTCATATTTTTATAAACTTTAAGCAAAAACAAAAAAATATACACAAATATATGCAGAATGGCATTAAGTACTTTACTAATTATGAGTCAGACCGTTCTAACTAAACTGAAAAAATAATTTAAGGAATTAATGTCACTAGAATATTATGGCACAGCAGCCCTAAAATCGACATTTGCATTGAAACCATAAATTATTTCATTATTTCTATTTATGATCAGCTTGATAGCTATCCCGCATCGCTGCAGTATGCTTACCTCCATCATTTGATAGTGTCACAATATCACCATTTCCTTTTTATTCTAATAAAAAATAAAATTAGCATCATATTATTATATTAGTGTGCAGAACTCATCGACATATCGTTAGTATTTGCATTCAAACAATTTATTTACACATTTTGTTACTTAATAAGTGTGAAGAACGTTCTCAAAAGATAGTCAATTTCATATGAATTGTCTTGACAATAAATTAATGTAAATAAAATAAATACTGTTTGTACAACAAATACATAGTGAGTGAGAAGTAACCAGTTCTTCTGTTAAAATTGGATGTGTTTCTAAGATAATTACGGTAAGTATTAGTACTTATTATATTATAATTATCTCCATACCTTAAAGTGCTTGGATGGTGCTGGGTTGGGGTATTTTTAACGTTAAATAACCTTTCACGCGCAATAAAATAAAAAACGTAATGACGTCAGAGACAAAAGTTCAAAGATCAGATAAGGGAGATCTTTCCTTCCTCGTCTGGCCCTCAGCGGTAAGGCGAGATATAGTTTGTGGTCTTTTGCTCTTCTGTTGGCGTCTCCTGCTGTTATGTTTCCTAGTGTTCCTAATATTCCATCAATTCATCTTTTGCTCTTCTGTTGGCCTCTCCTGCTGTTATGTTTCCTAGTGTTCCTAATATTCCATCAATTCATCTTTTTCTCTTATGTTGGCCTCTCCTGCTGTTATGTTTCCTAGTGTTCCTAATATTCCATCCATTCATCTTTTGCTCTTCTGTTGGCCTCTCCTGCTGCTATGTTTCCTAGTGTTCCTAATATTCCATCAATTCATCTTTTGCTCTTCTGTTGGCCTCTCCTGCTGTTATGTTTCCTAGTGTTCCTAATATTCCATCAATTCATCTTTTGCTCTTCTGTTGGCCTCTCCTGCTGCTATGTTTCCTAGTATTCCTAATATTCCATCAATTCATCTTTTGCTCTTCTGTTGGCCTCTCCTGTTGCTATGTTTCCTAGTGTTCCTAATATTCCATCAATTCATCTTTTGCTCTTCTGTTGGCCTCTCCTGCTGCTATGTTTCCTAGTGTTCCTAATATTCCATCAATTCATCTTTTGCTCTTCTGTTGGCCTCTCCTGCTGCTATGTTTCCTAGTGTTCCTAATATTCCATCAATTCATCTTTTGCTCTTCTGTTGGTCTCTCCTGCTGTTATGTTTCCTAGTGTTCCTAATATTCCATCAATTCATCTTTTTCTCTATGTTGGCCTCTCCTGCTGTTATGTTTCCTAGTGTTCCTAATATTCCATCAATTCATCTTCTGCTCTTCTGTTGGCCTCTCCTGCTGCTATGTTTCCTAGTGTTCCTAATATTCCATCAATTCATCTTTTGCTCTTCTGTTGGCCTATCCTGCTGCTATGTTTCCTAGTGTTCCTAATATTCCATCAATTCATCTTTTGCTCTTCTGTTGGCCTCTCCTGCTGCTATGTTTCCTAGTGTTCCTAATATTCCATCAATTCATCTTTTGCTCTTCTGTTGGCCTCTCCTGCTGTTATGTTTCCTAGTGTTCCTAATATTCCATCAATTCATCTTTTTCTCTTATGTTGGCCTGTCCTGCTGTTATGTTTCCTAGTGTTCCTAATATTCCATCAATTCATCTTTTGCTCTTCTGTTGGCCTCTCCTGCTGCTATGTTCCTAGTGTTCCTAATATTCCATCAATTCATCTTTTGCTCTTCTGTTGGCCTCTCCTGCTGTTATGTTTCCTAGTGTTCCTAATATTCCGTCAATTCATCTTTTGCTCTTCTGTTGGCCTCTCCTGCTGCTATGTTTCCTAGTGTTCCTAATATTCCATCAATTCATCTTTTGCTCTTCTGTTGGCCTCTCCTGCTGCTATGTTTCCTAGTGTTCCTAATATTCCATCAATTCATCTTTTGCTCTTATGTTGGCCTCTCCTGCTGCTATGTTTCCTAGTGTTCCTAATATTCCATCAATTCATCTTTTTCTCTTATGTTGGCCTGTCCTCCTGTTATGTTTCCTAGTTTTCCTAATATTCCATCAATGTATCTTTTGCTCTTATGTTAGCCTCTCCTGCTGTTATGTTTCCTAGTGTTCCTAATATTCCATCAATTCATCTTTTGCTCTTCTGTTGGCCTCTCCTGCTGTTATGTTTCCTAGTGTTCCTAACATTCCATCAATTTATCTTTTGCTCTTCTGTTGGCCTCTCCTGCTGTTATGTTTCCTAGTGTTCCTAGTATTCCATCAATTCATCTTTTGCTCTTCTGTTGGCCTCTCCTGCTGTTATGTTTCCTAGTGTTCCTAATATTCCATCAATTCATCTTTTGCCTTCAGTTGGCGTCTCCTGCTGTTATGTTTCCTAGTGTTCCTAGTATTCCATCAATTCATCTTTTGCTCTTATGTTGGCCTCTCCTGCTATAATGTTTCCTAGTGTTCCTAATATTCCATCAATTCATCTTTTGCTCTTATGTTGGCCTCTCCTGCTGTTATGTTTCCTAGTGTTCCTAATATTCCATCAATTCATCTTTTGCTCTTCTGTTGGCCTCTCCTGCTGTTATGTTTCCTAGTGTTCCTAATATTCCATCAATTCATCTTTTGGTCTTATGTTGGCCTCTCCTGCTGTTATGTTTCCTAGTGTTCCTAATATTCCATCAATTCATCTTTTGCTCTTATGTTGGCCTCTCCTGCTGTTATGTTTCATAGTGTTCCTAATATTCCATCAATTCATTTTTTTCATTGTCGGCTCTTTTGTCTGGTGTTCTTGTATCATTTATTAAAGGCTCGTTCTGTTTTGATCTTGTCATCATGACAATCCATTTTGTCGTTTGTTTCTTTATGTTTTTGTTCTCGGAAATAACCCCTAGTTATTTTTCTTCAGTTCTGCATTTCTCATCACATCATTCAGGCTGTTTCCAGTCATTTGTCTAACACATTTCATCTCAGTAGTGTCTATTGTTTTTGTTCTTGAGTCTAGGGTCCAGGTCTGGAATTGGTAGCACATCATTGGGATGAAGATTGTGCTGTAGAGGGCCCGTTTTCCTCAAGTGTTTTCTTTCCTTGTTTGGCAGGAGTGGTGACAGTTGTCCGATGATTTGATATGCTTTGTTCGATCTTGAGTCTATTTCGGCTGCGTTGAGGAAAGTGAGAAGTGAATTATGGAACTGAAATACAATAGTAATATATAAGAATGGACCCTTGTATACTACTTACAATGACTTGACATAAACAATCTAAAACAGTGGTAGAGTCTCTGTTGCTGAGTGCTTTCTGATCATAAGAGTCCGGGTTCAAACTTCGCTGATTGTGTTCGGCCCGATGAGGTTCCGTGGTTCACCCAGCCTCTAAACATTGGTATCCAAGATTTTTCGGGGAAATAAAGGTGGCATGGTGAGACTGATGGCATCAACCAAAGGTGTGCCGTAGTCATTGAAAGCTATCGCCATTAACAACAGATTCGTCCTACGGCTAGCAAGGCATCATGTGGACCTTTATTTATTGCTTAATGCCGTGGTGCCTCGTACGTTGATTTAGGTCGTTCCAGGAGGAAATTCCAGTTTTTAACTGTTTGAAGTTCGAATCAATTTGGATCATTAGAAATAAAGGAAAGATAGTTGAATCTACTCCCAGATACCAAACAATGACATTTTTGTAAACTTAACCAGCAAATGCTCGTAATTTATGGTATAGAAAACACAATAACATTTCAAGGGTGATAAATTAAAACAAGAGAATAATAGTTAAAATAATGAAAAATTAAATTAAAAAAGGAAAATTGCATTTACTGTAACTTAGTTAGGATTGGTGACGTCACGTTTGACAGTTGAAGAAGAAGAGAAAGTTTAATGTTTGAAAGAATTTGTGTGTTTGTCTTTTTTAAGAGAACTCATAAAACATCAGAAAGAAACAATCAACATTTTTCGGGCACATCATGAGAAGAGGAACGTTGGAGTATTCGGTTACTATTGGAAAAATACAGGGAAAGAGAAAATACTAGATAACTTGGTGTCATGGCATGGTAAACAGTCAACAACAGAACTTATACGATGCACTGTGGATAGAAGATTGTGGAAGGACATGATCGCCTACGTCAACTGATAGGAACATGATGATGTGTAGGTACTTCAGGATTGGTCCAATGCCTACACTTTACAAGATCATGCTACACAAAATAAGTAAATATAAATATTGTGCGTTGTTTTTGACTCAGTAAATCAAATCAAACTATATAGTGGAGAAACATGGACATTAGACAAGAAAATAGAACAGAGAATTGAAACCTTTGGAATGTGGATATATAGAAGAATAGGTAGAATTGGAAGGAAGGAAAAGAAAACAAACGATAAAGTATTAAAACAACTAAAATGAAAAGAGAACTGCTAAACACAATTCAAACAAGACAAATGCGATTTTTGGGCCATGTTAAAAGACACAACAGCCTACTAAAAGTAATCCTGGAGGAGAAAATACAAGGTAAAAGAGGCAGAGGGAGACTAAGACTAACATGGACGAGTAATATAAAATGATGGACAGACCAGCATATGACAACCTGCACCATCAAAGCGAGAGACAGAGCAGAATGGCGTTCCATGGTAGCTAACCTTCGTTACGGAGATGGCACTCGATGATAATGATGATGAATTCAATTCCAAAACAAAACACAATTATTTTGTAACTAAATTGATAACGGATACATTAATTGTCTGCAGGAAAAGCGTTATTAACGTCAACAATAACCGCTAATTATATAGAATACAAATATTGGCTATTTTACGAATGTTTTCGCGGTGTTTGTTCATTGGCAGGACACACAATGGAGGAACAGATTTAATTGGTTGGGTCATTAACCAATGGTATGGGTTGTTTCATTAATGGAATCAATGTTGTGAACCTTTGAATGTGGGATAGCCCTCTACAAATGTCATCAGAATGTTTGTGTGCTTTTACTTATGTAAGAGATTGATATTTTGATATTTATTGATAGATATTGATACTTGATTGATATTTTGATATTTATTGATAGATATTGATACTTGATTGATATTTTGATATTTATTGATAGATATTGATACTTGATTGATATTTTGATATTTATTGATAGATATTGATACTTGATTTATATTTTTATATTTATTGATAGATATTGATACTTGATTGATATTTTGATATTTATTGATAGATATTGATACTTGATTTATATTTTTATATTTATTGATAGATATTGATACTTGATTGATATTTTGATATTTATTGATAGATATTGATACTTGATTGATATTTTGATATTTATTGATAGATATTGATACTTGATTGATATTTTGATATTTATTGATATATATTGATACTTGATTGATATTTTGATATTATTGATATATATTGATACTTGATTGATATTTTGATATTTATTGATAGATATTGATACTTGATTTATATTTTTACATTTATTGATAGATATTGATACTTGATTGATATTTATTGATAGATATTGATACTTGATTGATATTTTATATTTATTGATAGATATTGATACTTGATTGATATTTATTGATAGATATTGATACTTGATTGATATTTTGATATTTATTGATAGATATTGATACTTGATTGATATTTTGATATTTATTGATAGATATTGATACTTGATTTATATTTTTATATTTATTGATAGATATTGATACTTGATTGATATTTTGATATTTATTGATAGATATTGATACTTGATTGATATTTTGATATTTATTGATAGATATTGATACTTGATTGATATTTTGATATTTATTGATATATATTGATACTTGATTGATATTTTGATATTTATTGATATATATTGATACTTGATTGATATTTTGATATTTATTGATAGATATTGATACTTGATTTATATTTTTATATTTATTGATAGATATTGATACTTGATTGATATTTATTGATAGATATTGATACTTGATTTATATTTTTATATTTATTGATAGATATTGATACTTGATTGATATTTATTGATAGATATTGATACTTGATTGATATTTTGATATTTATTGATAGATATTGATACTTGATTTATATTTTGATATTTATTGATAGATATTGATATTTGATTGATATTTGACATCTTTACTTTCGTCCCCTTTCACTCACATCTGGTTTAACGCTCTCTCCATCTGCTTCTCTCTCACTCTAATCAATCTCTCACATTTTTTTACACTCACACTTTACATTATCTACCTCTATCTTCTGTGATTTCTCTCAGCATAAAACATGTATCCCTTACGAACCTGCTGAGTCTGTCGTAAGTTAAGGGCTTAAAAATACATGTTGAGGGTTTAGCCCGTGTGATATTTCCCCCCACGTGTTTGATCTCTAAGATCTCACATGTGATCTTTTACGGTCATTTTTAGGAGGCCGCGATAGCTCAGTGGTTAGTGAACTGGACTACAGAGGAGAAGAGGTAGGGTTCGATCCCAACGATGGCTTCCGGTTTACCCAGCCTTTAATGGGTACCGGATTGTTTTTCTGGGAAAATAAAGCGGCACGGGCGTAATACCAACCACATTACCCAAAAAATTATGTGCCGAGGGTCTCTAAAATGTATGGTCGCTAACACCATATTCCCTATACGCCACTTGGCGTGACGAGGGTACTTTATTTTTTTAACTTTTTATACATTTTAGTTGTTTACATTTAAGAAGTACTTTTCTGATTCTATCCTCCTCCTTAAATAGAAAACTATACACAACTTTTAAAAAAAATATAATCCGTTGGTAGCACTTTTTAAATCACTTTAATCACATAAACTACACTCCGAAATACACATGAAACAGCCTGAAAGACAAAATCAGAATTGAAAAACTCAGAAAACAAACTAGGAATAGCCCCGCTATAGAATATATAAAGAAACAACAGATAAAATGGTTTGGCCACGTGACAAGGCAGAAAGAACAAAACACAACACAACGAGCCTTCAACAAACGTTGCGAGAATAACAGACCCAAAGGTCGACAACAAAAAAGATGGATCGATTTAATATTATAAACACTAGGAAACATAACAGCAGCAGATGCGAACAGAAGAGCAAAACACCACAAATTATATCTCCCCTCGACGCTGAAAGGCAAATGATGAAGGAAAGAATAAGGAGAAGAGGAAGAAGAGGAGGAAGAGGAAGAAGTGGAAGAAGAAGAAGAAAACACTTTAATTCACATGCTCTCTAATCCCGTTTTGGAGGCGAAACCTGCGCCGCAGAGCTGGAAGTTATCAGCGACCCACAGCTGATGACTTGCACCAGTATCGGTGAACTAGAACCATCCAGACCCTGCTCCACCTCTCCGTGGTGACTCTAGTAACAGACTAACATGTTTAGAGAAGCCAAGCAAAATTCCTGCTGAAGTCGGATGTGTTGGGCCGAAGGGCGTAAATATCACAGTTATACTGCAAATCACAACACAACGTAGTAACGCCCACTTAACGTCATTTCAAAGGCGATTAACGACGAGATATACTCTTTAATCATCGGACGTACGCAAGCTAGTAATTCTTGTTTAATTTTGAAAACTGCTTCAATGAGTTTCTTCTCCCACCTTCTCTCATCCTCTTGTATAACCTTATTTTCTCTCATTATCTCTCTTCGTTTTAATATCTAGCTCAAACTTCATTTCATGGCCAGATTTTATTTTTCTCTTTTGAGATATTTCCTTTTCTGACCAAGGATTGGTTAACTTGATCTAGCTATCTGTCTGTCTTGTATGGCTGTGTGTCTTTGTATGTCTGTCTGTCTGTCTGTCTTGCATGCCTGTCTGTGTACGTCTGTCTTTGTATGTATGTCTGTCTTTGTATGTCTGTCTTTGTATGTCTGTCTTTGTATGTCTGTCTTTGTATGTCTGTCTATCCATCTCTTCTCCTTCTCCATTTTTGTTACTATAAAAAGTTACTCTTTTACGGATCTTGTCAACACACTTCTAATGATAACTGTAGCGCTGAGGTAAGGTGCTCGCTTCTCTTTTTAAAACTAGCCTGGTATGAAACTCATAATTAGAGATCGAGTTTTGATCTTTGAACTTTAACCTCAACGTAGGTCAGACCGAGTGCACGGTCTTATCGTAGACGGATGATAAAAGTGTGCGCAGACTGAGCACGAAAAAGAACCACTGAAATTTTCAGCTGAAAAATATCATCTAGCATGACGATGTGAAGGGTGTCGTTAAAAAACAACAAATCATCAACATTTCAATAAGATATTTCTGTATTTCTTCAATGCCAAAAACGGAAGCGTTGTGACGAAACTCACTGGTATCTCATCATTCATTCACTGCCCTCTTAAGTCGAAGAGTGTACAAATGGCACAAATCATCGTACTTCGCGATTAACAATTTGCTGCTAGTTCTAGTAGTTCTTGGTTATTTCTTAGCCCTGTGGTTAAGCTTTCACTAGTAATTGAAATCGCTACGATTCTTTTCACACGCCTTATTTCTGTTACCGGATGGTACCCACACCAATGCCTGATAGGGCAAATCAACATATGTTTCAACTTGCTATAAACTAACAACCACATCGCACAATGGCAACTCAAAGTTCTTCGAAGTGCCGACGTATAAGAGACGCAGTCTTTAATTGACCTCAGACGAGATAGCTTTTTTTACAACAGCTTGAAGAATCCTGTCCAGTGTAACAGAGATCTGTCACGAGAAATCTTTGTTCTAATTAAAACTATATAAGACAGTAACGAGGTCAATAATGCAGTGAATTAATGATCTTAAATGGAAATTTAAAATCATTTCTATTATTATTATTATTATTATTATTATCATCATCATCATCATCATAATCATCAAGCACCGTGCCTGCTGGCGTAGGTAATCACGTCTCCAGAACTTTCGATCACGATAGTTATTTATCATTTCTGTTGTTGACCTTTTGCCAAGCCATTCTCTTAAGCTGTCTGGTATCTTTTCTCGTTGCTTCCCTCTATCTCTTCGTCCCTAGATTTTTCCAGTTGTTACAATATATTCCACAATACAATATATTCTTGGTTCACATTGAAGCCTTTACTACAATATATTCCAGCTGTTCCTTTCTCATTACGTGGCCAAAAATTATGATTGTTTGTTCCTAATATTGGAAATTAGCTCTTCTCTCGCTTTGCTTTGGCCTCTTTCAGAACATTTTCATTACTCTTCTTAGCTGTCCATGGTATTCTCAACATTATTCTGTAAAATCACAATCCTATTGGCTCCAGTGATTTTCTTGTGTGTTGTCCTATTGTCCATGATTCATATCCATATGTTAACAAGACTCTACATAATATTTAAGAACTAATTTTCTTGTTTCTATTGTAAAATGGATAGCACAGTATCTTCCTCACTTTTAGGAAAGCTGTGTTTGCCTGAGCCATTCTGCATCTCACCTCTGTTGTACATCTATTTTTATTATCAATAATTGAATAATTGTTGATTTCAACATTTACGAAATTAAACTAATATTAGAACCGAAGTGGCAGTTTCCTGCCTGGTATTTGGTATCACATATGATTAAACAGCATTCATCTGCACATATCAAAGTAAGTTGATAATTTGACGTGAATTGCTCATTTATAAATAACAATAGCTTGTGAATCTGGGTCACTGTTATTATTTGCAACATTTGATCACAGTTCTTAGCAGTTAGGTAACTGGGTAACTAACCTTCAGACGAATATCAGAGCAGACCTGTATACTTTACCAAAACTGAGAAAGAGGCTGGAAACTTTGAGTAAAACAAACAGTTTCAACCCTACGGCACAGGATGCTGGTATAATTAGTTATAGTTTATTCCTGTAGTAGAATGCCTGTAAGATACGATATCTTGTGCATATTGTGTATATTGTATATTGTATATTATCATATATATACGATATATTGTGTTGAGGCTAGACACAACAGATTTCGCAACCGAAGATTTTGATAATTGATTTTGCAATTCCCTATCGATTGCTCTTTAACTCAGCGCATCACATGTCATGATGTTGTTCTTACTCCCTAAACATGAACATGAACAAAGGGTCATGTTTGAATGACCAACAGACTTGAACTTTGAAGAAAACAAAGATCTTAAGCTGTTCTGTTAAAGCACGTTATTTTACAAGACCGCCACCTGGAGGTGAGGTAATCAACTCAGGTTCGGTAACTTAAGCCAGCAATTCTACAACATTAGCTGCGAGTCATCTCTTCATGTTTTGTCTCAAGGCCCAGATCTCTTCTCTATTCTCTTCTCTGGTTTCTTTTTTCTAATGGACTGCACCTGGAATAAAAAAAAACATGAAATGGCAGGACAAAGTGACAACAACATATACTCTGCTGCGTCCTGCGCACTAAACGAGTGCGAGAACAACGAAGAGTCATAGATTCGGGTAGCCCTTTCAAATAATATATTTTTTTCATTTCTCCTCTCTGTTAGCTTCACTGGCAATTTGCATTTTGATGCATTTATGTACATTTCTTTGCCTTGACCATTATAGCCCTTTTCAAAGTTTGCAGACTGAAAATAATCGAATCGCTAATAGAAAAGCACAATGAAAGTTTGTTAATGGTCTATGGGCAGAGCAAAACAGAGATACAGTAAGTCTGCAAGACAGCCTTGAGATAGTTGTCATTAGAGAAAGGTACTTTAAACATTTGGAAGAAGATCAAACACATAATATATTTGAGAAAAGACACAAAATCCGATAATGACCTAATGTTAAAATTACGTCACCAACGGAAATAGATGAGAATTTGTGACGTCAGTGCTTGTGTTATGAATGGAAATAGACAAGAGGTCTCTGTTTATCGTTGACAGTGCACTTCTCTCTATCGGATGTTGAACAGCCCTGCTTATCGGTGCGACTTATCAAATATGCATGTCCTTGAGGTGTTAAACAAATACGATTTCACCTAATGTTGACTCATCTGAGCAGTATGATTTAGTTCTCCTTTTTTCTTTCACTTCTTTACCTTTTTCTACTCCTGCACTTTCTTTTTTATTCTTGCTTAGCAGATCGGGTGACAGAATCGATAACTTGTGTTCCAGGAAACCAGGAGAGCGTGGGTTTCAATCAAGGTAAAGTCAACGTTTTTGTTTTCAAGCGACTAGTGTTGCATCAATTGAGTGTCTTCTTGTAAATGATAATCAATAATTGATTAAATTATCTCAAACGTTCCAATAAATGTCTTTGTAATATTAGCATTTGAAAAGCTAACCTTTCAGTTCACCTCTTTCAACCAACTAAAGAACATCGTTAATGTAATACAAACAAGGCCTACATTTTGGTAATACTGTCCGCAGTTTGGTAAGAAAGAAGCATAGCAGAACAGTTAGAGGCTGTCATTTTATAATAGAGCTATTTGGTTATTTGGTTATTTGGTTATGGAAGGCCTCGGCATCACTGCAAACGAATTAAAATCCATAATTGCTCAACCGCCTGTGCCAGTGTAATCATCCGAATTAATATCTCATCTCCCAAACAAAGAAAGGTAACTGTAGTCCCCATCGTAGCAGTCTCAGTACAAGCCAAAAGACATAAGGCGAAACCGCGCAGAAAGTGAACACAGCCAGCTGTTCCCTGTCATACGATATCATCATTCATCGTAAACAATTGGAATATCGAAACACGATCAAAACGGATGAAACTCACAGCTCATGATGTGCACAGAGCACTTAACTCAATAGCTCCTGCAACAAGCCGGACTTGGAATATGAGGAAACTGCAACAAGGAACACTTTTCATGCATAGCCTTCAATTGGTCCCGCCACCTATCCACCATATACCGGAAGTTCACGTCCTCTTGAAAATGATGATCGTCATTTTTTTTTATGTATAGCGCTTGATGATGTTAGGCCATCGTTATTGACTCCAATTCCCAACATATAAACACACAATTAGTCGTCAGATTATTCCCCGTCGCACATCAAACAACAGACCGTAAGATTAGCGTACGGCCGGTCTAGGGATAAACGATGAACCATTACGATGACGTAGCACACAACAATAATAGAGCTACTTCGTGGTAAGGCCCCGTGTTCGCTTTTTGAGTGATTTAGAGTTTGTAGCATATACACGGGTGGTTACGTACAAAATAACGGTACTGAAACTAAAAAATCTTTTTGACATTAAAAAGTCAACAATTCATTCAAATGTATCTCCCTTTAGTAATACTACTAATTCTGACCTATGGAAGCTAATCATGGACCGTAAACAAACAAATGAAACAACAATTAGAGGTCACAGAGATGGGATTTCTCAGAAGAATGCTGAAAGTTCTTTGGACAGCTAAAAAGACCAATGAGGAAATCCTCAAAGAGGCCGACACAAAAAGGGAGCTCCTAGTAATATCAGAAAGAAACAATCAACATTATTCGGGCACATCATGAGACAATGGTAATTTTAATACTTGGTTGCAACAGGCAAAATACAAGGAAAGAGAGTTCACCGGACGACAAAGAAAGAAAATACTGGATAGCTTGGTGTCATGGCATGGAAAACAGTCAACAACCGAACTGATACCATGCACGATAGATAGAAGTTTGTGGAAGAACTTGATCGCCTACGTATACAGGTATGGCACATAATGATGATGAGTAATACTGTTAATCTGAACTTACAAGCATCAAGAAGGCTGCGTTTCTACAAACATAAATTAAACAGCAAGGATTATAACACCGATGTTACTTGTGTTAATAACGTGAAGGAATATTGGTTATTGGTTATTGGTTATGGAAGGCCTCGGTATCACTGCAAGCGAATTAAAATCCATAATTGCTCAACCGCCCGTGCCAGTGGAATCATCCGAATTATAACTCATCTTCCAAACAAAGAAAGGTAACTGTAGTCCCCATCATAGCAGTCTCAGCACACGCCAAAAGACATAAGGCGAAACCGCACAGAAAGAGAACACAGCCAACTGTTCCCTGTCATACGATATCATCATTCATCGTACACAATTGGAGTATCGAAACGTGATCAAAATGGATGAGACACACAGCTCACGGTGTGCACAGAGCACTTAACTCAATAGCTCCTGCAACAAGCCGGACTTGGAACATGAGGAAACTGCAACAAGGAACACTTTGCAGACATAGCCTTCAATGGTTCCTGCCGCCTATCCATAATTTTTCTGATGTTTTTTATGAATTGTTGAAGGAATATTTCCCGCCAATGAGTGCGTAAAGAAACCACAGATTAAAATGGTTTGCATGAAGACAGAAAGATTAAAATGGTTTACACAAAGACAGAAAGATTAAAATGATTTGCACGAAGACAGAAAGATTAAAATGGTTTGCTTGAAGACAGAAAGATTAAAATGGTCGGCACGAAGACATAAAGATTAAAATTTTTTGCACGAAGACATAAAGATTAAAATGGTTTGCATGAAGACATAAAGATTAAAATATTTTACACGGAGATATAAAGATTAAAATGTTTTGCATGAAGACAGAAAGATTAAAATGGTTTGCACGAAGAAATAAAGATTAAAATGGTTTGCACGAAGACATAAAGATTAAAATATTTTGCACGAAGACAGAAAGATTAAAATGGTTTACACAAAGACAGAAAAATTAAAATGGTTTACACAAGACAGAAAGATTAAAATGGTTTGCAGGAAAACAGAAAGATTAAAATGGTTTACACAAAGACAGAAATATTTAAATGGTTTACACAAAGACAGAAAGATTAAAATGGTTTGCATGAAGACAGAAAGATTAAAATGGTTTGCAGGAAGACAGAAAGATTAAAATGGTTTGTAGGATGACAGAAAGATTAAAATGGTTTGCAGGAAGACAGAAAAGATAAAAACACAACACAGCGAGCCTTCACTAAATGTGTGAGAGCATGAGCCTGAAGAAAAAATTGAATATTGGAAACACTAGAAAACATAACAGCATGAAGCAGACCAGAAGAGTAGCTAAATACTGTAATTTATATATCTCCTGAATGCTGAATGGCATATGAGAAAGGAAAGAAGAGGATTAAAGTGAAGAATATCATATAGTAAACCTGGAGGATACAAAAGAAGTAAACAAATTAAAAGTTTTGGGTTTGCCCCAAAACCTTATCTATCTATCTATCTATTGACCTTTCGAGCCGTAACCGGCCCATAGGGCGTAGACCAAGATACACCTTCTCCTATATGAATTTTAGTTCTAGCAGTTTTCTTTTAAAGATATTTTATCAAATCTCGCCATCTGTCTCTGTTCTGTGCAAGCAGTTCTATCTCATTGAGGGAGCCGATTCCTGCTGCTCTTGCCTCTCTCATCAATGTTCTTCTCAGTGTCTCCCTGGGTCTTCCTCTTTTTCTTTTACCTGTTGTTTCCCATATGAGGGCTTGCTTTGCTATTCGATTATTATCTCTTCTCATCACATGTCCAACGTATGACCATCGTCTTTTCTTTATTACTGAAGATATTAGTGGTTGATTGGCGATTTCTCTAATTTCCTCGTTTGTTTTAAATTCGTTCCATTCTATACCAAGTATTTTCCTTAGACATTTATTTTCGAATGCGTTCAACTTTGTTTCTATATCTCTTGTTGTTTTCCAGCTTTCACACGCATACGTAAGGGTAAAACCTTATAGCGAATGGGAATTTGGTGTTAAGGGTCTGCATTCCCAATGATCAATTTCAATTCTCTTTTATGCTTGATATGGTAAGTATATTTCATCATCATCATGTGCCATATCGGTTGGCGTAGGCGATCATGTCCCTCCACAATCTTCTATCTACAGTGCATCGTATCAGTTCTGTTGTTGACTGTTTTCCATGCCATGACACCAAGCTATCCAGTATTTTCTCTCTTTGTCGTCCGCGATCTCTCTTTCCTTTTATTTTGCCAGTTGTAACCAAGTATTCCAACTTTCCTCTTCTCATGATGTGCCCGAAAAATGTTGATTGCTTCTTTCTGATGCTTTTTAAGAGCTCCCTTTTTGTTTTGGCCTCTTTGAGAACTTCCTCATTGGTCTTTTTAGCTGTCCAGGGAACTTTCAACATTCTTCTGAGAAATCCCATCTCTGTGGCCTCTAATCGTCTTTTCATTTGTTTGTCTACTGTCCATGATTCGCTTCCATAGGTCAGAATTGGTTCTATATAGCACCGATGAACTCTCTTTCTCATTGTTTGTATATTTAAATCTCTTTAATTTGCAGTTGTCAAGGAAGATACTGCCTGTGTAATAGATCTCTCTAATTTTCTTATCATCTGTGGTTTCCTTGTTAGCAATATAAATCCGCCATGAATTTCAGTCATTTTACCTCACTCATGATCGATGAAAGATGAGCGTGTGTCAAGTTGGTCAGCCGATAGAGGATTTATTTTATATTGAAACAGGGTTACTGAAGTAAATACGTGAGAAATGAAACATAATTCGGGCAGGAATTGAACAAGAATGACGATTATAATGGTGAAGGTCATTCGATGTCAGAGTCAATCTACTATACGTGACTAACATCCCTTCTAGCTTTTGACGGCTTCTACGCACGCGTCGAAAGCTCGGTTCACGCACATTAATTTAGTGACACGAGTCATGAGTTTCTCAGGCGTCAAGGAACCTGTGAACAACATACAACATCTCAATGGAACCGATGTCAATATTATTAATAGCCAGATCACAGTCTGTACATATAAATTAATGTCACACGTAAGTAATGACATCGAAATGTTTTGCTTCACACATACTGTGCCACATATCCCTTAAGGGACGTGTCAATGGGGAGATAATTTCAGCTCTGTTGAATTTGTTTCACCTAGACCAAAAATAGCTTCAGATCAACTGGCCAAACCAGTGCAAACACATTTTATGGGGATTATTCTTGTGGTCACATAACTGTGTTATAGTAGTGTTGATGAATTATTCTTGTGGTCACATAACTGTGTTATAGTAGTGTTGATGAATTATTCTTGTGGTCACATAACTGTGTTATAGTAGTGTTGATGAATTATTCTTGTGGTCACATAACTGTGTTATAGTAGTGTTGGTGAATTATTCTTGTGGTCACATAACTGTGTTATAGTCGTGTTGGTGAATTATTCTTGTGGTCACATAACTGTGTTATAGTTGTGTTGATGAATTATTTTTGTGGTCACATAACTTTGTTATAGTCGTGTTGATGAATTATTCTTTTTTCAATTGTGGTATATTTATATAGTTTGCATTGAGGACTTTCAGTCAAAATAATGAACATTCCTATTTTTAGAAAAATGTTGGGCAGCTTTATTGCGACATATATAAACCATGTTTCTTCTGATCATTATCTTCCTGCTTTCTCCGTTTTCTTCGTATCTTCTCCTTTCTTCTTCACTTCATTTCTCTTCTAGTTTTTGTACTTTTTCTACTTCAGCATGTTCATCTCATCCTCCTTTTTATGTGTTAGTTTATCCTCCTTTTCTAATTCCTTTTTCTTCTTCGTTAATTCCACCCTATCTTCTTAAAGTAAACAAATTAAGACCTGGCATAAAAACCAAAACTTGTTTTTCATTGTATATGTTGTCTTCGTACACAGTTCAATATTTAGTCTCATGTAGATTCTTTCTCTATTGTTCACATTTCTACCTGTGACTCTTCTAGTCATTCTGTTTTCCATAAACTTTACATTTTCTCTGCGACTGACTTCAATTTAAGAACAAACAAACAACCCGTACTGTTTTCTAACGTAAACATTATAAGGTAAATATTTCTGTTATGATTTATTGTGCCCTAACATGATATGATTTTCCTACAAACGTTGAGGCGATAACCAGCGATAACATGAGTCAGTCGCAATATCTTCAACCATCACACGTGTTCCTGCTTAAGGCACTAAAGGGATACTCCACAATATATCTGAGTTAAGGGAACTGTTTATGTTGTGTACTATTTTAATAAATTGTAAATATCTGGGCAATATTCTTGATTTAAGATCAACAAAAAATGAGGGAGGCTTTTTGATATACCAGCAGCGTCAAAGTCAAACAAGACCCTATTTGTCCAGCAGAACTCGCGAAACAATTAAAACAAATCCAGTCACCACATAAACTACCATTGTCTAAGATCGTTCTACGATCAGTTCGTGTCGACCACGTGGCATTCGATCGTCATCATCATACTTATAAGTTATGTCTCATCATCATCATCATCATCATCATCATCACCATCATCATACTTATAAGTTATGTCTCATCATCATCATCATCATCATAATTATAAGTTATGTCTCATCATCATCATCATCATCATCCTTATAAGTTATGTCTCATCATCATCATCATCATCATACTTATAAGTTATGTCTCATCATCATCATCATCATCATACTTATAAGTTATGTCTCATCATCATCATCATCATCATCATCACCATCATCATACTTATAAGTTATGTCTCATCATCATCATCATCATCATCATCATCATCACCATCATCATACTTATAAGTTATGTATCATCATCACCATCATCATACTTATAAGTTATGTCTCATCATCATCATAATCATCATCCTCATCATCGAGTACCGTCTCCGCAACGAAGGTTGGCTACCATGGATCGCCATTCCACTCTATTTCTTGCTTTGATGGTGCAGGTTGTCATAGATTGGCTTGTCCATCTTACTCGTCCATGTTAGTCTTGGTCTGCCTCTGCCTCTTTTACCTTGTATTTTCCCTTCCAATATTACTTTTAGTAGGCTGTTGTGTCTTTTAATGTGCCCCAAAAATTTCATTTGACTTGTCTTAATTGTAATTAGTAGTTCTCTTTTTATTTTTAGTTGTTTTAAAACTTCATCATCATCATGTGCCATACTGGTTGGCGTAGGTGATCATTGCCCTCCACAATCTTCTATCTACAGTGCATCGTATCAGTTCTGTTGTTGCCTGTTTAAAACTTCATCGTTTGTTTTCTTTTCTTTCCATCCAATTCTACCTATTCTTCTATATATCCCCATTCTAAAGGCTTCGATTCTCTTTTCTGTGCTCTTGTTTAATGTCTATGTTTCTGCACCATACAAGAATATTGAGAAGATATAACATTTTGCTATTCTTAGCTTCAGCCCTACTGTTATTTGTTTTGTTGTTAATATATTTTTCAAGTTAGGATTTCTCTCCATGGCTTTCTTTGGAGTGTTACGTGATGAGGCTCCAATCTCTTTCACGGTGGTCTGCCATATTCGTCTTTCGTGTTCTGAGTATGCCTCATGTGTACCACACACTTTGCTGATTTCGCTTTCTGGGCCGGTGATCATTTCTGATTCATCCGCCGCATCCACCTTCACAGACTTTTCACATACGGGTAAGTTATGTCTAATGTGTGATAATTGTAATACAAGACAAAAAGAAACAACAGAAGAAGAAGAAGCAGATGAATGTTATACACAAACCACTCCCCCCCCCCCCAAAAAAAAAAAAGAACTAATAATAAAATTAACACTTCTATGAAAAAAAATGATTTAACTTCATACATTTATCATACATATATCGAGCAACATTCCTAAAACAAATATACTATCAGCAATTATTCTTTACTGATTTTATCTAATTTCGCCTACCGTCTAAAATGTTTTTAGTCTAAACTCTCACAAACTCTCCAACACAAAAACTCTATTATTTAATTATCTCTCTTATCTAATTTCGCCTACCGTCTAAAATGTTCAAAGTCTAAACTCTCACAAACTCTTCAACAAAAAACTCTATAAACCTGGCAGTTTTCTTGTTGATGTCAGTGACACAGCTGACCTAGATTCTACCTCTAGAATGTTATATCAAAACAAACCCCATCTCTTTAATTACAGCTATTCAAATCCCGCTAGGGGATCCATGTAATCAACAGCTAACAGTAAGTGGGGGAAAAACCAAGTAAAAAAAGGATAAGAAAAGATTCTGCTGTCCTCAAATCGTGTATCAAAAACGCTTTCCAAACCACAAATAACATCCTGCTATGTACACGCAATGGCCTTGAGTTGTAAATTATGCAGCAGTGATAAAAGAACCCTATTTCTTTGAGCACATGAAAACATGCTCATGTGGCTAAAATTATTGATGGATAGGATAATGTATTACGTAAAAGCTATCGAGTCTAAAATAGGATTTTAAAAATGCTCTGACGGAAATATATTTATAAATATAAATCTGAGCTACGCACCACAAGCTTATACATGGCTGCTTGTTATAATTTCAAATTAGTATTTTAGTTACAGCTTCAGAAATTCTACAGCATTTATCAGTCAGGCTACTGTGAATGTACATTTCTCTCATTCGTTAAATGGATGTTTATAGAAGTGGTTTAAACATATGACATCGCACTACAATGTTAAATCAGCGCTATTATATGGCTGTCAAACATGGGGATCAACAGAAACGACAAATACGAAGGTACATACCTTCATTAATGGATTCTTGTACAGAATAAAAGGATGAAATTAGCAGGGCAAAATCACTAACGTAGAATATAGAAATGTGCTAGTCAAATCAAATACCAGTGGACAAAGAGATGCAACGAAGACGATGACGCTGGATAGGGCACACACTGCAAAAGCAAACAAAATATTACTCGACAGGCACTTTTATTGAGTCCCCAGGAGAGTAGACAAAGAGGAAGACCAAAATATACTTGGACAAAATCAAGTGGAAGCAGACATGAAGATGATTAGTAAGACATGGAACGATATGAAAAGAGTGGCAAGAAATCGAGCTGCTTGGACAGTGTTTATTGAAGACATATCAATGCTCCACAGAGAGATGAAAAGAGGAAGACACAAATGTGAATTTGTTAGTTTTTATTACATTATTGTGTTGCCATTTCAGTAGAATACGACTCGTATGTGGAAACATTTGAAAGATTAAATACTTGAACACTTTACGATGTGAAGCAGGGGTGGCCAAATGGCGGCCCGCGGGCCGGATCCGGCCCGCCAGCCTAGTTTTCTTGGCCCGCGAAGCTCCACGGACTTACTTCATTTTTTACCCCTAATAGCGGATTTCTCCTGGTTTTAATCCGTGTCGGAGTTAACTCTTCTATCGTTCAAGAATACACAATTTGAAAATCTCTGTCAATTCCTCGCAACAGCTAGATTGGCAACATAATTTCAAATAACACACACACACACACACACACACACACACACACACACACACACACACACACACACACACACACACACACAAACACACACACACACACACACACGCACGCACGCACGCACGAACGCACGCACGCACGCACGCACGCACACACACACACACACACACACACACACACACACACACACACACACACACACTGCACAACTAATGGTGCCGACAATATTCAAAGTCTTTGCTTCGAGTTGGTACCGCAAAGTTGCTTTATTGTCAGTGCGGTGATAGCGTCAGATCTTTGGCTCAACATTTGTCGTCTGGACTTGTGGTGGCTCTTTCATTTCGCGGTAAGGGATTAATGAGGTTGGGAGGGACAGGGGTGAGGGGACTTCGTAGCTCTAATTCTGTCTTTGAAGTTACATTCAAAATGTTTCACTGTTCGCCTTCATTCCCTTTGATCCCATCGTCTTGTCTTGTCCATAAAATGACTGCAACGTGTTTATTTGGTCACAATCTTTTGATTTCATTGTCAAACACAAGTCTGTGTATAACTGTCAAATCTGGACTTATTTTCGATAGTGGACCAACATTCTGTGACTTTTAACTTTGATGTGAGATTTTGTATTAAATCATGTTAAAACGTAGAAAAGTTGATTGTGAAAATCGCATATTTAAACCTGAATGGGAATTAGATTATTTGTTCATCTTCAATAAGGATAGTAAACCTCAGTGCTTAATTTGCGTTCAAGTGTTAGCCGTTTTGAAGGAATATAATTTAAAACGGCACTATGCCACACATCATCAAGAAATGTATGAGAAACATAGCATTGAAGCTAGGAAGCTTTTGGTTGAACAGCTGAAGACAAAGTTGAATCAACAGCAAAGTATGTATACAAAGGGCAATAAAATTAAAGAGTCATCGATCATCATTGCATCATATACAGTTACCTATGAGCTTGCAAAATCTATAAAACCCTTTACTGACGTAAATTTTGTGAAGAAATGTGCGATTCAAATGGCAAAGGCATTCGGTCAAGAAAAAATAGCCAAAGAATTTGAATCTGTGCCTCTTTCAAAACAAACTGTAGCCAGAAGAACAGAAGACATCAGTCTGCAACTGTCTCAAAGTTTAAAATCTTGTATTGAAAACTGCTCATATTTTTCGCTCGCGATTGATGAAAGTACTGACATCACTGACACTTGCCAGCTTCTTATTTTTGTTAAAGTTATCCAGGAGGATTTTACTGTTATTGAAGAATTGTTGAAAGTTTGCTCTTTGCATGACACTTGTAGAGGGACAGACATATTTTCTGCAGTTCATAGTGCCGTAGATGAAGTAGGTGGTTTTGGAAAGTTGTCTGCAGTGTGTACTGATGGTTGCAAAGCTTTTATTGGTTCAAATACTGGTTTTGTTGGACTTCTAAAGCAAAACAAAATTAACGTACCTACATTGCATTGCATAATTCATCAAGAGGCCCTTTGTGCAAAGTCCATAAATCTAAAAGACACCATGGCTACTGTTGTGAAAATAACAAATTTGATAAGAGGAGGACACCAGTCTTTAAATCACAGGAAGTTTTTATCATTTTTAGAGGAAGTAGATTCTAGCTACGGTGATCTCCTGCTTTATACAGAAGTAAGATGGCTTAGTCGAGGGAAATGTTTAATAATATTTTTTGAACTGAAGAATGACATTTATGACTTCCTGCGAGAGAACTTACCATGCTCCATTGATCTTCAACATGCACTCAAAGACATTAATTTCCTTCATAATCTGGCATATCTCACAGACATCACACAACATTTGAACATATTGAATTTGCAGCTACAAGGGGAAAAGCAAACCATTTTTCAATTGATGGGATATGTTGATGGTTTTAAAAAGAAGCTGAATCTATTTAGACTTTCTTTGCAAAAAAATGATCTGTTCCATTTTTCAAGTTGTAAGCAGTTGTTGTCAGAGATAGAAAGTGCAAACTTCAGTAAGTACGCAGCTGACATTGAACATTTGATTTGTGAATTTGATCGACGATTTCAAGATTTTGAAATGTTTCGTCCGCAAACGGAACTTTTTAATAACCCAATTAAGTGCACAGTGGAGTGCCAGCCATCAGATCTTCAACTAGAGTTGTGTGACCTTCAGTGTGACCCCTTCCTCAGTACTGTAAAGGCATTAGGAGCTGACTTCTGGAAATTGCTACCAAATGAACGTTACCCGTGTCTGAGAAAATGGGCACTAAAGATGTGCTCTATATTCGGCAGCACATATCTCTGCGAGACAACATTCTCTTCCATGAAGTTAATTAAATCTAAGACCAGGAACAGAATGACCGATTCGACATTGTCCCATACTCTCCGAATCGCCACGTCAAAAATGGAAGTGGACTTCAAATCTCTGGTGGAAAGCTGTGACAAGTCACAATCGTCGCACTGAGACATTAAAGGTAATTTTAAAATGAATAATTAATGGATTTGTTACAAATCAAATATGTAGTCAAAGTGCAAGCATTATTTATATATTACTATATCGCATAGGTCCCTACTGTCATTTTTGACGATATTCTTAAGTGTGGCCCGCGGGTCTTGGCCTTGGCTTTAATCCGGCCCTCGGGCAACCTCAAGTTGGCCACCACTGATGTGAAGTATTAGCAGGCAGAAAG
Organism: Megaustenia siamemsis; assembly: GCA_032433765.1. Taxonomy (NCBI): domain Eukaryota; kingdom Metazoa; phylum Mollusca; class Gastropoda; order Stylommatophora; family Ariophantidae; genus Megaustenia; species Megaustenia siamemsis. The sequence continues at coordinate 18,037,351 of JAVIAB010000106.1, read as the reverse complement.
GAAAATACTAGAAAAAAACCTACTATCTTAACGTCTTCAGCTTTGCGAGCTATAAGCGGCTGGCGTCATTCTACCCACAAACCCCCTGTTTGCAAACCTTAAAATACCTCAAAATTGAGGTAAAGACCTTCTGCTCGTTGGATTTACTAGTATAGATGGCCATGGACAGACACATGCTGTGAGAAATAGTTTAACCTCGCTCTGTGGGCTATAGGGAAACTGACTTCAGTGCTCATTTATTCAGCATCAACTTATTTTTAGGTAAAATGGCCAGCACGACGCAGGAGCCGCTTTTTCCCCAGTAAAATATGAATAGTATTCATTGATATCCTTAATATGTATTTATATACCTAGTATGTTTTATATCCTTAGTGTGTATTTATATCCTTAGTGTGAATTTTTATCCTTAGTGTGGTGTGTTTATATCCTTAGTGTTTATTTATATCCTAGAATGCATTTATATACTTTTTTAATAGTCCCGTCACATAAAGTGGCGTATAGGAAATATAGTGTTAGTAACCATAATTGTTATAGACTCTCGGCACATAATATTTGGGGTAATGTGGTCGGTATTACGCCCGTGCCGCTTTACTTTCCCAGAAAAAATCCGGTACCCATTAAAGGCTGGGTGGACTGGGAAATCGTCGATCAGGACCGAACCCAACCTCTTGTCCTTAGTAGTCCAGTTCACTAACCACTGAGCTATCGCGGCTCCCATTTATATACTTAGTATGTATTTATATCCTTAGCATATTTTATATCCTCGGTGTGTATTTATATCATTAACCTGTATTTATATCCCTAGTATGTGTTTATATCCTATCATGTATTTTTATCCTTAATATGTATTTATATCGTTTTATGTCTTTATTTCCTTAGTATGTATTTATGTCCTTAATTTATATCATTATCATCTATTTATATCATTAGAATGTATGTATATTCTTACTATACATTGAAGGTTGGATAAACCTAAGAACGGAATCGAACTGAACTTCTTGTCTACGGTATATCGGTTGACCAAACTCAGTCTACAACTGTATGTATAGGGCTTTATAAAACGTTCGTGGAATCAGCAGGCAATTGGTGGCGGGGAAAGAGCACATTGAACAACGCTGTCGTGGCTACAGTATCATGGAGCACAACCCAGTTGTAAAATTATCTCTGACATAGACATGGCACATTCTTTCTTGTGACTCAAGACTATCATAAGCAGGACATTCACAGACACTCAAGAATAATAATAGTAACACGGTTTTATTTATACAGAGTTTTGCAGCAGGAGACAATCTGATCACCAGATGTAAACCCGTCGAGAAAGTGGTCCGGTTCTTTAGCTTCTTCACCCTCTTGGGTTTATGTTTAAGTAGTGGGTTGCATGTCAGGTCGGGTAATTTTACCTGCTACTGTATGCAGTAAACAGTACAACCTGTGGCTGCCCTGCTGCCTTGCAGGTAAGCTCGGGAGAGTAAAAGGCTAAGGGAGGGTACCCCGAAGTAAAACAACCCCACTGCCTTGTGGGTGAGACTTTTTAGTCAAAGGCTAGCAGAGCCAACCGTAAACAAACCGACGGAAGGCAACAGAAAACCACCGTCGTAATTTCTTTGTATAATCATGAATCGCCACAACATTAGACATAACGACAACAACGGTAAGGGGGGATTCCCATGGAAAACCCTCGTTCTGTAGGGGATATCATGTGCTACAGTGGGTTTATGACTCCCAGGCGTCGACCTCCTGCGCGCTCATCTTGTTCTCTATAGTTAATAGTTTAGAGTAGGCGGCGTGTCGGTACGCTCAGACGTTGGACCTAGTCTTTCCCAGCATCATATCTTGCCAGATGTCCTTTGGTATATATTCGGACTGTCAACTAAAAACCATGCAGCAATTTTATTAAACTCTTTATGCAAAGCATCGCAGCAGGTAGCAATCGGATCATCAGAAGTAGACCCCGTCGTGCAGTGTTTCAGCCCTGTGTCTTCTTGACACTCTAGGGGGCAATGAACTTCTGTAATTACCCTGCCGATGGGAGGGTCAACGACGTGTAAAGGGCTTTTATTCGACCTCCTATCTATACATAAAATATATGAGCTTTGTCGTCTTGAAAGACAGTTGGTAGCAAGCAGTCATGATAAGTCAGTAGTTTGGTAAAATATTAGTGCCTTATGTTGGATGCTGCTTGGCTGAACAGCTTCTCTTGTACCTGAAAAAAAAAGTAAAGTACCCCCGTCACGCCAAGTGGCGTATAGGGAATATGGTGTTTGTGACCATAAATTTTTCAGACCCTCGGCACATGATTTCTGGGGTAATGTGGTCGGTATTACGCCCGTGCCGCTTTACTTTCCCCAAAAAATCCGGTACCCATTAAAGGCTGGGTGAACCGGAGGCCGTTCTTTGGGATCGAACCCTACCACCTGTCCTTTGTAATCCAGTTCACTAACCACTGAGCTATTGCGGCTCACTCTCTTGCACCTGAATCTGCCAATCTTGGGTAGACAGATCCATCCGCAGAACGAACAAGATGTATTCGTGGTGTCTGGCCTCGTCTCCTTTCTCCTGCGCCTTTTGTCTTCTGAATTCGATATCAGCACTGCCTTGACAATTATTGTGCCATTTTTTATTTTTGTTTTTCGTGTGTTACAATCTGTAGTTAGATTTTCCCATTCTTTTTCACTGATAGAGAATTCCTTCAAGAATGCCCTGCAAACAACCAAAACTACCAACACAAGAAAATATGACACAGAACTGAGCGGTAACGGTCCCCATATGATGTTCAACAAAACACCAATCCACCAGCCAAACAATATTTCTCTTTTGGCAGAGCATTGCAACATGTCTATGACCACTTTAGCTTGCATTCAATTTTAATGTACTTTTTTTTAGACATTTCTCGATCGGTCGTAATCCAGAAGGTCAGTTGGAACGGCACCGTTTTGTTAATTAATTCATGCTGTTTAATTTTTTAATGACAACTCTAATAGATGAGTCTGCCCTGTATGTAGCAATCATAGTAATGGTTAATGTAAGATAGGACTTTGTTGTTTTAGTGAAACTAAAATTAACTTACAAATTGTTTTTCGTCAAGTTCTATTATAATAGATTGTAATATTTAAATAGCTCAAATAGATATATTACAGGGGGTTTAAGGTGGTTTTGAGGTAAGACGTCGACCTCTGGATCGCAAGGTTCAGGGTTCGATCTCCACCAACAGCGGAAGTAATTGTTATTAAAAATAGAATCCATAGTTTCATCGTGTCCTTCATCATTATCATCATTATCAAGTATCAAGCCTGCTGGCGTAGGTGATGACTCTCTACAACTTTCGATCTCGACAGTCATTTATCATTTCTGTTGTTAATCTTCTGCCCTTCTCTTAAGTTGTCTGTTTTTTTTTTCTCTTTGATTCCCTCTATCTCTTCGTCCCTCAATTTTCCCAGTTATCACAATATATTCCAGTTATTCCCTTCTCATAACATGACCATAAAATTATGATTGTTGCGAGCCATGATTATACACAGAATTTACGACGGTGGTTTTCTGTTGCCTTCTGTCGGTTTGTTTACGATTGGCTCCGCTGGCTGTTGACTAAAAAGTTACACCCACAAGGCGGTGGGGTTGTTTCACTTCAGGGTACCCTCCTATAGCCTTTTGCTCTCCCGAGCATACCTGTAAGGCAGGTGTCTTTACTCTTCTGAAAAGAGTAGGCCAAAATAACCGATGTCCGGGCAAAACAAAATGTAAGCAAAATCTACTCATCTAAGCCGAAGACGGTTGTGTCGGGCCGAAAGGCGCAGATATCGCTGCGTTGTCGTAAAGTAGCGACACAACGCATCAACGCCCACTTAAAGGGTGAACGTTAAGAAGAAAGGAGAGATATTATAATCTTGACACACGTGGAGTGATAATACTATTTATGATTTTTATTTTTTTTATATTTTTTTTAAAACTGAAATCTTAAAATCATCTGTGAACAAAACAAGGAAGGTTACATACAATGTGGGAGGAGAGTGATGTATTAAAGGTCACCAACTACCTCACAGTTGTATAAGGTGAGATTCATCTTCCTTCCTTTTATTATCGTATCATCCGAGGCAGATGTGTAGGCTAAGCACAAACATACTTCTTGAATTACCTGGAAATCCTTATCAATTAGTTGATCCCAGAACTACCTGCAAAAGGTGGTGACTATTTTGTTTCAGCAGGATAGGGCACTGGTTCATCGGCTACTTCGTTGTACGCAAATTTCTCAAAGGGCATCTGCCAAACAGATCAATTGGCCGCAGTTTTGTCTCTTTGGGGAATTTGCTTCGTCTTTTGTTCGTCATGGGCTGCTTACAATAGAGTAATCAGAAATCTAAAGGGAGATTGTGTTCGGCATTGTTGTGTGCTACGTCATCGTAATGGTTCCCTAGACCGACCGTGCGCTAATCTTACGGTCTGCTGTTTGATGTGCGACGGGGATAATTTGACGACTAACTATGTGTCTATATGTTCGGAATTGGAGTCAGCAACAATTGCCTAACATCATCAAGTGCTACGACGGTCATCATTTTCAAGAGGAAGTGACTTACCGGTATATGGAGATAGGCGGCGGGAACAATTGAAGGCTATGCATGAAAAGTGCTCCTTGTTGCAGTTTCCTCATATTCCAAGTCGCGTGTCTGTGTTAGTCACCTCTAGTGACTCGGGCAGATGGTGCTCGTAAACCTGGGAGGGCCAACCATCTAAGGGCAGAATCCCCCTACAGAAAAGATCATCGGGTGGATCTAACAGGCTTAATCAGACAGCTGTCTTCGTGTGAGACTCTGGAGTCCTACTCTGATTGAGTCCTGATCGCAAAGAGAAACTTATTGCATAGTTAATAGTTATAACAAACGCGGATTTTCTAGTTAATGACTATAACTAAAGCGGATTTCCTAGTTAATAATTATAAAAAACGGGTCTGTTTGTTCAGAGAATAGACTTCGGGAGTAAATCATGAGGAAAAATCCGTAGATGGAGTCCCTAAGGCAGTTCAGTGTTGGTTTCAACATTGCTCCGGCAAATGATGCGACGCAGTTGGCACCAAACTGTTCTTGTCCCGCTAGACCTTTGGATCGCTCGGCTGTGGAGAGAGAAGAAACATGTTGTATGGGCTCGGCTGTGTGGAGAGAGAAGAAACATGTTGTATGGGCTCGGCTGTGTGGAGAGAAGAAACATGTTGTATGTGCTCGGCTGTGTGGAGAGAAGAAACATGTTGTATGGGCTCGGCTGCGTTGAGAGAAGAAACATGTTGTATGGGCTCGGCTGCGTGGAGAGAAGAAACATGCTGTATTTGCTCGGCTGCGTGGTGAGAAGAAACATGTTGTATGGGCTCGGCTGCGTGGAGAGAAGAAACATGTTGTATGGGCTCGGCTGTGTGGAGAGAGAAGAAACATGTTGTATGGGCTCGGCTGTGTGGAGAGAGAAGAAACATGTTGTATGGGCTCGGCTGTGTGGAGAGAGAAGAAACATGTTGTATGGGCTCGGCTGTGTGGAGAGAGAAGAAACATGTTGTATGGGCTGACTGCGTGGTGAGAAGAAACATGTTGTATGGGCTCGGCTGCGTTGAGAGAAGAAACATGTTGGATAAGCTCGGCTGCGTGGAGAGAAGAAACATGCTGTATTTGCTCGGCTGCGTGGAGAGAAGAAACATGCTGTATTTGCTCGGCTGCGTGGAGAGAAGAAACATGCTGTATTTGCTCGGCTGCGTGGAGAGAAGAAACATGTTGGATAAGCTCGGCTGCGTGGAGAGAAGAAACATGCTGTATTTGCTCGGCTGCGTGGAGAGAAGAAACATGTTGTATGGGCTCGGCTGTGTGGAGAGAAGAAACATGCTGTATTTGCTCAGCTGCGTGGAGAGAAGAATCATGTTTTATGGGCTCGGCTGTGTGGAGAGAAGAAACATGCTGTATTTGCTCGGCTGCGTGGAGAGAAGAATCATGTTGTATGGGCTCGGCTGTGTGGAGAGAAGAAACATGCTGTATTTGCTCGGTTGCGTGGAGAGAAGAATCATGTTGTATGGGCTCGGCTGTGTGGAGAGATGAAACATGCTGTATTTGCTCGGCTGTGTGGAGAAAAGAAACATGTTATATGGGTCGGCTGTGTGGAGAGAAGAAACATGTTGTATGGGCTCGGCTGTGTGGAGAGAAGAAACATGCTGTATTTGCTCGGCTGTGTGGAGAAAAGAAACATGTTGTATAGGTCGGCCGTATGGAGAGAAGAAACATGCTGTATGGGCTCGGCTGTGTGGAGAGAAGAAACATGTTGTATGGGCTCGGCTGTGTGGAGAGAAGAAACATGCTGTATTTGCTCGGCTGTGTGGAGAAAAGAAACATGTTGTATGGGTCGGCTGTGTGGAGAGAAGAAACATGTTGTATGGGCTCGGCTGTGTGGAGAGAAGAAACATGCTGTATTTGCTCGGCTGTGTGGAGAAAAGAAACATTTTGTATGGGTCGGCTATGTGGAGAGAAGAAACATGTTGTATGGGCTCGGCTGTGTGGAGAGAAGAAACATGCTGTATTTGCTCGGCTGTGTGGAGAAAAGAAACATGTTGTATGGGTCTGCTGTGTGGAGAGAAGAAACATGTAGCACGTGCTTGCTGCGTGGAGAGAAGAAACATGTTGTATGGACTGGCTGCGTGGAGAGAAGAAACATGTTGTATGGACTGGCTGCGTGGAGAGAAGAAACATGTTGTATGTGCTCGGCTGCGTGGAGAGAAGAAACATGTTGTATGTGCACGGCTGTGTAGAGAGAAGAAACATGTTGTATGGACTGGCTGCGTGGAGAGAAGAAACATGTTGTATGTGCTCGGCTGCGTGGAGAGAAGAAACATGTTGCATGGGCTCGGCTGTGTAGAGAGAAGAAACATGTTGTATGGGCTCGGCTGTGTTTAGAGAAGAAACATGTTGTATTGGCTCGGCTGTGTTGAGAGAAGAAACATGTTGTATGGGCTGACTGCGTGGTGAGAAGAAACATGCTGTATGAGCTCGGCTGTGTGGAGAGAAGAAACATGTTGTATGGGCTCGGCTGTGTTTAGAGAAGAAACATGTTGTATGGGCTCGGCTGTGTGGAGGGAAGAAACATGTTGTATTGGCTCGGCTGTGTTGAGAGAAGAAACATGTTGTATGGGCTGACTTCGTGGTGAGAAGAAACATGTTGTATGGGCTGACTGCGTGGTGAGAAGAAACATGTTGTATGGGCTGACTGCGTGGTGAGAAGAAACATGTTGTATGAACTCGGCTGTGTGGAGAGAAGAAACATGTTGTATGGGCTCGGCTGCGTTGAGAGAAGAAACATGTTGTATGGGCTCGGGTGCGTGGTGAAAAGAAACATGTTGTATGGGCTCGGCTGTGTGGAGAGAAGAAACATGTTGCATGGGCTCGGCTGTGTGGAGAGAAAAAACATGTTGTATGGACTCAGGTCCGTGGTGAGAAGAAACATGATGTATTTGCTCGGCTGCGTGGAGAGAAGAATCATGTTGTATGGGCTCGGCTGCGTGGAGAGAAAAAACATGTTGTATGGGCTCGGCTGCGTGGTGAGAAGAAACATGTTGCATGGGCTCGGCTGCGTGGTGAGAAGAAACATGTTGTATGGGCTGACTGCGTGGTGAGAAGAAACATGTTGTATGGGCTGACTTCGTGGTGAGAAGAAACATGTTGTATGGGCTGACTTCGTGGTGAGAAGAAACATGTTGTATGGGCTGACTGCGTGGTGAGAAGAAACATGTTGTATGGGCTCGGCTGTGTGGAGAGAAGAAACAGGTTGTATGGGCTCGGCTGCGTTGAGAGAAGAAACATGTTGTATGGGCTCGGCTGCGTGGTGAAAAGAAACATGTTGTATGGACTCATGTCCGTGGTGAGAAGAAACAAGATGTATTTCTCGGATGGGTGGAGAGAAGAATCATGTTGTATGGGCTCGGCTGTGTGGAGAGAAGAAACATGTTGCATGGGCTCGGCTGTGTGGTGAGAAGAATCATGTTGTATGGGTTCGGCTGTGTGAGGAGAAGAATCATGTTGTATGGGCTCGGCTGTGTGGAGAGAAGAAACATGTTTCATGGGCTCGGCTGCGTGGAGAGAAAAAACATGTTGTATGGGCTCGGCTGCGTGGTGAGAAGAAACATGTTGTATGGGCACGGCTGCGTGGTGAGAAGAAACATGATGTATGAGCTCGGCTGTGTGGTGAGGAGAAACATGTTGCATGGGCTCGGTTGTGTGGTGAGAAGAAACATGTTGTATGAGCTCGGGTGCGTGTAGAGAAGAAACATGTTGCATGTGCAATAACTTGTCTCTGTCTTTTTCTGCTCAAACTCGCGCCCTGGAGACTCCAGCTCCGCTATTTTGGTTCGACACAACACAGGAAGTCCTTATGCAAAGCAGGAGAGAAGGTTAAATGCATTCCATATGCGATGTCTGCGCCGTATTCTTGGTATCACCTGGACGGATAAAGTGACAGACGTAGAGGTCATCACTCTCACAGGCCTCCCGAATATCCACACGCTGTTTAAACAACTTAGATTACGCTGGCTTGGCCACGTAGACCGTATGAAAGATGACTGCATACCAAAAGATATACTCTATGGACATCTAGCAGATGACAAAAGAACTAGGGGCGCCCAAAACATCATTTGTAGACGTGTTTAAACCTGACATGTAAACTTTGAACATAAACCCTGCAGTCTGGGAAGAAATAGCTGCAGACAGCAATCTTTTGGAAACACACTCTAAAGCTCCAACACAAACAAGAAGCAGACAGATTCATAGAAAAAAAGAATACACGACGAAAGTGAAAAAAAAACATTTCTAGGGGCGCTGAAAAATCCATAGTCAACTATGACTCACAGATTCTACTAATTATAAAGATACCACGAACATGAAGGAGAAAATGTAAAATAAGGTCGAGAAAAATAAACACCATAATGATACAATCCGGGCAAGTTATAACATTTTCAAACAATAATAAAATATGTCGTATCTGGGGACTCGGAGAAACAAAATGTTTTTGCTTGTGAAATTAAATTTCAAAATAACATTAGAAAAAACAAAAATGCAACTGTAGACTCAATTTCTTGAATATGTAACAGACAGACACGTATAACAAACATATTTTTAAAAATATAAAACTTTCGATAAACCTCCACAAAATTCAATAAAAAATTTATAGAAAGTTTATCGATTGTGAAAAATCAAGTCTGAGACGAAAACAAAGTAAAAGTTACAATGCACTGAGAAACTCATTTTTACATGCGAGACTGATGAACTGAATTCTAAAAATAGCGATGTGAGGTCTCGTGTCGGGTTTTGGTTCCGGTCCCAGTCAAAGAACATGATTTTTAATTCGATTTTATTGTAAAGACTTGGATTATAGGAAGGATGTATTGTAATTTGCTCAATATATTGTGCGAGGAGAAAGGTGTATAAATCTTTAGAAACAACCGGAGATGGAGAGATGGACTGAGATCTGGAGAAGTCAATTCAGATTCTGAAATGTAGAAACGAATACAGAAAATGTGGTCGAGGAATAGAGATTTAGAGATTGTAAATTGGAGAAATCACCAGTGGTTTTATTGTCGAGAAATAGAGATTGTAAATTTGAGAAATCAACAGTGGTTTTGTGGTCGAGAAATAGAGATTGTAAATTTTAGAAATCAACAGTGGTTTTGTTGTCGAGAAATAGAGATTGAATAGTGGAGAAACCAACAGAGGTTTCATGGTCGAGAGATGGAGATTGTAAAGTGGAGAAACCAAAAGAGATTCTATGTTCGAGATATAGAGATTGTAAAGTGGAGAAACCAACAGAGGTTTTGTAGTCGAGAGATGGAGACTGTAAAGTGGAGAAACCAACAGAGGTTTTATGGTCGAGATATAGATATTGTAAAGTGGAGAAACCAACAGAGATTCTATGGTCGAGATATAGAGATTGTAAAGTGGAGAAACCAACAGTGGTTTTATGGTCGAGAGATGGAGATTGCAAAGTGGAGAAACCAACAGAGGTTTTATGGTCGAGATATAGAGTTTGCAAAGTGGAGAAACCAACAGAGGTTTTGTGGTCGAGGGATGGAGATTGTAAAGTGGAGAAACCAACAGAGGTTTTGTGGTCGAGATTTAGAGATTGCAAAGTGGAGAAACCAACAGAGGTTCTATGGTAGAGATATAGAGATTGTAAAGTGGAGTAAACAACAGAGGTTCTATGGTAGAGATATAGATATTGTAAAGTGGCGTAACCAATAGAGGTTTTGTAGTTGAGAAATGTGATTGCAATGTGGAGAGATGAACAGAGATTATGAGATAGAGAAATAGGTTGTCTGGGGTGGAAAAACGAACATAGATTAAGTGAGGTTGAGAAATAGAGATATTTTAGTGTAGAGAAACGAATAGAGATTCTGTTGTCGAGAAATAGAAAGCGTTCTAGCGTTGAGAAACGAACATAGATTATAAGGGTGAGAAAAATACTATAATGCTGCTGACTGTGGAAATATTAAATGAGGTTACTTTTAGCGGAGAAATAAACTGTTGTTTTGAAGCAATGAAAAATAAACGGACTATTTGAAACAGAAAAATGAATTGAAATTCAGAAGGGAAAAGTGAACTATGATACTAATCCAAATAAAATAGGCAAAATAATCTGGATCGGTGAAATAACCTGTTATTTTGAAAGAAGAAACTTACCTTGAGTAGAAATGAAGATATACAATGAACTAGAAAGTAGAGAAATAGACGCGGGAAGTGAATGTAAAGAAGTGAAATCAACAAGAAGATATACGTGCAGAAACGTCAGTGCTGCGATAGATTTATATCAAGAAAAGGACTGATAAAAAAGGATACGCGCTTGGATTATCCGGGCAAGGAAATTAGCAGCGAAATTTTATGGCAAAGTAAAGTAGGGAAAGAAAGATTTAATGTCTTCATTTGATTCAATTGACAATTCATAGAAACACGCTAGGGACATACATAAAGGCTTTACGTGCAGAGTTTGTCTTTGTTTCCCAAAATAGCATATTAATAATGTATATAAAAATTCTTTAAATATTATTTGAAAGCTTATTTCTATTTTTTTCGAAGAGATGGTTGAATTTTTATTTTATTTTTTATATCCCACATGTTAAAAGTGCAAATATAACAATCCCTTCCATTAAAATAGAACTATTTCACCGATACAATGACAACAGGTCAGTAATATCTATCTCTCTCTCTCTCTCTCTCTCTCTCTCTCTCTGCGATCAGGACTCAATCAAAGTAGGATACCAGGCTCTCACATGAAATCAGCTGTCAGGTTAAGTGTGTTGATCGCCCCCACAGGCAGAACATCACAATTAAAGTCTGCCAGATCCACTCTGAATTGAACACACCGTTTAAACGTTGCACTGTGTTCTGCGCCAGTGGCCCAGTGCATCCGATTTCAGCCAGCATTTTATTCAGGTTTTCTTTCCTTAGCCTTTGATTGTCCCCAATCTTCCTGCAAGGCAGCAGATGATCTTTTCTGTAGGGGGATTCTGCCCTTAGATGGTCGGCCCTCCCAGGTTTACGAGCACCATCTATCCGAGTCACTAGAGGTGACTAACATAGACATGCACACACAAAGATAGGAGATGTGACCAACACAGACATCCCAGCGATATGAGGCATGACTAACACTGATACACATCAAGATATATGACACATGACTAACATATACATGCATATAAAGATATGAGATATGACTGACATAGACATGCACACACAAATATATGACACATGCCTAACATAGACATGCACACAAAGATATGAGATATGATCAACATAGACATGCACAAACAAAGACATGAGATATGACTAACATAGCCATGCACACACAAGGATATGAGATGTGACATACACAGATATGCACACACAAAGATATGAGATATGACTAACATAAACATGCATACAAAGATATGAGATATCTAACCCAAACATGCACACACAAAGATATGACAAATGACTAACACAGATACACACTAAGATATGAGATATGACTAAACACATACACACATAAAGATATGAGACATGATTAACACGGACACACCAAGATATGAGATATGACTAACATGACACACACAAGATATGAGCCATGGCCAGCACATACACACACACAAGCTAAGATATGAGCCATGGCTAGCACAGAAACACATCAAGATATGAGCCATGGCTAGCACAGAAACACATCAAGATATGAGCCATGTCTTCACGGAAAAACACCAAGAAATGAACCATGTCCAGCACAGAAACACATTAAGGTATACATATGCTTGGGTTTGTTATAGTACTCTTCTTAGCGTGGGAATCATCGACATACGAGACGCAGGCCCCGATTAACTGTTCACAAGTTTCGTTCAAACAGGTGTCCGGAGATTTCAGAGTGCAGTCTGACCCGTAGAACGTTCCCTTGCATGTACAGTTCCCGGTTGACTGTTCACAGGTGTCGTTGAAACAGTTGTCCGGACATTTGAAAGTGCAGTCTGATCCGTAGTACGTTTCCTTGCACGTACAGTCTGTACTTTCCGGGTCACATATGATGTCACAGCCATCAGAACACGTCTGTTTGCACTGTAGCCCAAAATTACCATCGGGACAAGTGTCACTACAGATGTAGCTAGGACGTTTACATTGTAGGCATTTTCCGGATTTTTCCTCACATAAAGGACAGATACTAAGACAAGACCCGGAGTAGTCGTGTCCATAGATCCCATGAGCCATTGTCGCCTGTGTGGTGACTACAATAGTGTTCATAGAAATGTTTGGGTATGATATATCATTATACTGGAACACTACACCGCCACTGTCAGAGAAAGCCTGTAGAGTGGCATTCTTTACCCGAATCATAGTGCTAGCTCGATGATAAATTTGAATGGTGTGAATCTTCCGGGACGTGGCATAGCTCAGATACCAGTAAACAGAATTGGTTGCACTTCTCAATTGTGTATGTGTGCAGTCATTGTCATAGAGATTGATCTTTGTTTTGCCATTAACTGCAGCCTCTGGTCCACATCCGTCTCCTGTATAGCAAGCATTAAATGTGTCGGTCTGGTTTGTATTCTGTTTGAGAGCCACATTCCAACCCACGCCAATGTAGATGGAGCAGGTATTTGCAACTATCGCCCCTTCAATCCGTAACTTGTAGATCAGACCAGCCGCATGGCAAAAGACATCAATCTCGTGCGAACTAACTACAAACCGTGATTCATTGTTACAAGAGGCAGAACCATTTAGTTTTACAGTGAAACTGTCTGGATCTGTTAAGTCATTCACATAAATCATAAACCAGGAGAACGGCAAAGATTGATTGAGAGTTGCCTCAACTGATGTATAATTTGTGTCCGGATTACATGTGGTGTCGTTGTTATCAAACAGGAAAGTAGGTTCAGATTTTTGGGCGTATTTTTAAACGAGATCCAAGTACTGACACTGGGGTCCGGAATATTCGTGCTGACAACTGTCATTGTTTGGGCATGTCCCTGTAGTTTTGTCACAAACTGAGTCATTATAGCAGTGACATTGTAACATACAATTCGTTCCAAACCAACCGGCTGCACAAATTAGGTCAAAACTTCCAAGGTCTCCAGCGAAGCCAGCAGAATAAAGACTTAATCTACAGCGGTAGTTAACGAACTGTTTACAAACATTTATTATCAAACCCGTGGTTACATTTATAAAAATCCGCCAACTCGCTGTGATAACAGATAGCGTGATGTTCAAAGTCAACATTGTTTAAACCATGGCTCGGACGCGATCAAGCTTCCATCTTGGTCGGTCAGTAATATTAAAACTACTGAAGAGATGCATCTTCCCATTAGCAAAATCTGGTTGTGAATCACGGGCAATCTCTCAAAAAGCAGTGAAGAAAGTTAGTTCATTCAAAACAAAAGGCTAAAGAAAAATTCTTAATAAAACAAGAGCAATTAATACGTATTAAAAGAATTAAACATTGGAAAAAAAACTGTATTATAAACAGCTTACAGAGGAAATAAAAATACACGTCATGTCAAAAGACACAGTGAGCTGGAAAGCACAATAAATGGAAAGCATGGTTCCAGAAAGGTTAGCCAGTGCCAGACCAAGAAGATGGCGGTTTTAAGATAATGAGAGATCTTGAACATGACAAAAGAAGTAGGAGATCTGGCCAGTGACAGAAATTCTTTCAGATTTGCTGTGATGAGTGCATCGTTCTGTGGGAGATCTGGCCAGACAAAGAAATTCTTTCATACTTGCTGTGATGAGTGCAGCGTTCTGTGGGAGATCTGGCCAGTGACAGAAATTCTTTCAGATTTGCTGTGATGAGTGCATCGTTCTGTGGGAGATCTGGCCAGACAAAGAAATTCTTTCAGACTTGCTGTGATGAGTGCAGCGTTCTGTGGGAGATCTGGCCAGACAAAGAAATTCTTTCAGACTTTCTCTGATGAGTGCAGCATTCTGTGGGAGATCTTTCCAGAGACAGAAATTCTTTCAGACTTACTGTTTTGAGTGCAACACACTCATTTCATTTGCAAAGGACACACAACTCGATGATGATTTAAACTTTGCATTGTAACTTTCTCATTCACTGTTCGCGATCTGAAACAGAAATTCAGAAGTCAACACGTCTCTACAACATCGGAACTGTAAGGTGTCTCCTTTTCCTAGTTGACTACTTGCTTCAGGATCAGCGGCAGCTATAGATGATCAAAAGTTATTTTACTTTAAGCTGAAACATTCAAGATGATGTCATTTGTTGTATCTAATCCAGCTTTTCTGAGACCCACCATTATTGTTCATGTATATTCCTATTAATACATATTGCCGTTACTTCGTTTTTCTCTGAGTTTTTTTTTTGGTTAGCTTTATATTGTTTTTTTATTTTATTTTATATATTTGAGGTCTGTTTAGATATGGTTCATCCAGAAGACCTTTCGATCGCAACGTTGGTTTTTCTTGTTGTTGTGTTGATTAGTTCGCAAAGCTGAAACATCCTAGTTTAGGTATGTAATTGCTCCAACGCCACCGCTGGAAATAGATGAACCAATCTGACAGAGTGAGTAAAGATTGAAGAGGGAAGACAACCTGGTTCTCAAGAACTGAAGAGCTGGACCTAGCGACATAAACATCACAACATACTGTAAAACACTACACAGCTTATCTACGAATATTTAGGATCGTTTTAAGTGTTACCGGGGACTCATTATGAGGGAGGTAAAGAATAGTGACACTGTGGCCTTACAGGCATGTCGTAAGAAGCGACTAAGGAGGTTAATCGATAGCTTGACAAGCTGCCATTGTAAAAAGTATTGTTATGGAAACAGCGCCATAGATTTTAGAGCAATGATCTCTGCAATATGTTCTACTTAGGCACGCAAGGTTTCTGTTTTTGAGATTGTGGTTCTGCCCTATGTGCCGTCTTCGGCTCGAAAGGACAATAGATAGATAGATGAATATAGAGTGTCATGGGGTCGGATGCCGCAAACTTCCAAAGCTAAATTAAACATCCAATGAAATCGTTCAGTCTTCTGGGTAATGTTGTTAAAACATTCGCCATCTTGGCTAAGATTCGAGCCATCGCTCGTTTCTAGCGTACACATCTAAAATGTGTTTAAGGTTGGTTAATCTTTGGTCGCATCAATTATCATATAAACTCCCCATGTGTGCTGGTTAATCTTTGGTCGCACCAATTATCATATAAACTCTCACTGTTTGCTGGTTAATCTTTGGTCGCACCAATTATCATATAAACTCTCACTGTTTGCTGGTTAATCTTTGGTCGCACCAATTATCATATAAACTCTCACTGTTTGCTGGTTAATCTTTGGTCGCACCAATTATCAAATAAACTCTCACTGTTTGCTGGTTAATCTTTGGTCGCACCAATTATCATATAAACTCTCCCTGTTTGCTGCTTAATCTTTGGTCGCACCAATTATCATATAAACTCTCACTGTTTGCTGGTTAATCTTTGGTCGCACCAATTATCATATAAACTCTCACTGTTTGCTGGTTAATCTTTGGTCGCACCAATTATCATATAAACTCTCACTGTTTGCTGGTTAATCTTTGGTCGCAGCAATTATCATATAAACTCTCACTGTTTGCTGGTTAATCTTTGGTCGCAGCAATTATCATATAAACTCTCACTGTTTGCTGGTTAATCTTTGGTCGCAGCAATTATCATATAAACTCTCACTGTTTCAACATGCATGTTTTCTTTAATCATCATCAAGTGCCGCGCCGGCTGACGTAGGCTTCCATTTCTATCCATAACTTTCTATCTATCCAGTAGTTTATTAGTTCTGTTCTTGACTTCCTTTCAAAGAATCCTCTTAAGCTGCTTTGTATTTTTTCTCTTTGTTTCCATCTATCGTTTCATCCACTTATCTTTCTAGCTGCCATAATATATTCTCGCTCATTCCTTGTTATTTTTTATGTTGTCCTTCCGTGTGGAAAACGGTACATAGGGCAGTTATTTTAGACTTCTCATATCCGACAATGGGAGCCGTGATAGCTCAGTGCTTAGTGAACTGGACTACAAAGGACAAGAGGTAGGGTTCGATCCCAACCGACGGCTCCGGTTCACCCAGCCTTTAATGGGTACCGGAATTTTTTTCTTGGAAAATAAAGCGGCACGGGCGTAATGCCAACCACATTACCTCAAAAATCATGTGCCGAAGATCTGTAAAATGTATGGTCACAAACACCATATTCCCTATACGTCTCACCTATATATATCACATCTCACCACGCGTCCCTTTTCTGGGCAAGACTTTCAGACTCGGCAAGAAAACTGCTGCCTGCCGTTGGATGGAACTCATATATACTCTATAGCTAAGTTAACGATCTAGCCACTCCATCATTGACATCTCACTAAAGGAGACACTCCACCATTGACATCTCAATAAAGAAGACACTCCATCATTGACACCTCACTAAAGGAGACACTCCACCATTGACACCTCACTAAAGGAGACACTCCACCATTGACTCCTCACTAAAGGAGACACTCCACCATTGACTCCTCACTAAAGGAGACACTCCACCATTGACTCCTCACTAAAGGAGACACTCCACCATTGACTCCTCACTAAAGGAGACACACCACCATTGACACCTCACTAAAGGAGACACACCACCATTGACACCTAACTAAAGGAGACACTCCACCATTGACTCCTCACTAAAGGAGACACTCCACCATTGACATCTCACTAAAGGAGACACTCCACCATTGACACCTCACTAAAGGAGACACTCCACCATTGACACCTCACTAAAGGAGACACTCCACCATTGACATCTCACTAAAGGAGACACTCCACCATTGACATCTCACTAAAGGAGACACTCCACCATTGACATCTCACTAAAGGAGACACACCACCATTGACACCTCACTAAAGGAGACACTCCACCATTGACACCTCACTAAAGGAGACACTCCACCATTGACATCTCACTAAAGGAGACACTCCACCATTGACATCTCACTAAAGGAGACACTCCACCATTGACACCTCACTAAAGGAGACACTCCACCATTAACATCTCACTAAAGGAGACACTCCACCATTGATACCTCACTAAAGGAGACACTCCACCATTAACATCTCACTTAAGGAGACACTCCATCATTGACATCTCACTAAAGGAGACACTCCATCATTGACATCTCACTAAAGGGGACACTCCTCATTGACATCTCACTAAAGGAGACACTCCATCATTGACATCTCACTAAAGGAGACACTCCACTATTGACATATCACTAAAGGAGACACTCATCACTAAAGGAGATAATACATCGTTTTGTTTTCTTTTTCACCTGGTTGATTGGTGCTTGTTAACCTGGGTTTATACATTGATGACTTGATAACAAAATTATCAGCTAGCATTTACGTCATTGACAGAAAAATAACGTGCTCTCCTACGAAAACTAGAACGTGGTGTACGATAAGTGTTTCCGCCTCTTTCAATGCATACAAATAGAACATTTCTGAGGCGTTAATTGCGGCGGAGTGCTTGTATTGTCCACGTTTCCTAAAATAGATGCTGATTTTAAAATAAACCTAACACTGATTTATTGACCATTTATGTCGTACTTTCTGGCTTTCTAGCTAATGGGAAGATTGTTGCGTGCACTGTTTTCTTAATATCCATAAACGCTGGTGTCTTATTGTCTTTGTTAAAATAAATGTTGCCATTATAAGATTAGGAAGCTTCGGTAAAGTAGAAGAGGAAAGATAGAATACGTGGTTACAACTGGAAAAATACAGGGAAAGAGAGATAGAGGACGAGAAAGAGAGAAAATACTAGATGGCTTGGTGTCATGACATTGTGAACAATCAACAACAGAATTAATACGATGCACAGTGGATAGACGATTGTGGTAGGACATGATCGCGTAGGATCGATATGTCACATGATGATGATGCTGGTAAAGGAGAATTGAACTAGTCTACTACTGATGTCGAATGTATTCTATCGACGATCAACTTTGTGGTTGTTCTGCCTTAAACACGCAAGAAACTTTATGTGCTATATATTGTAGGGGAGGGGAGAAGACGTGCATGGGTTACTGCTGACCAATTTAGCAAAGTAGACAGCTTCTTCCTCTTTCTCTCCTCATTTGCCTTTCAGCGTCGAGGGGAGATATAATTTGTGGTTTTTTGCTCTTCTGTTCGCCTCTGCTGCTGTTATGTTTCCTAGTGCTTCTAATATTCTGTCAAACCATCTTTTTCGGTGCGACGGGGCTGGTGTTCTCGCAAAGCTTATTGAAAGCTCGTGTTTCGATCGTTCTGCCTTGTCACGGGGCCAAACCATTTTATCTACTGTTTATATATATATATCAGCCTGTTTCCTGTCATTCGTCTAAAACATTTCATATCAAAAGATGTTATTTTTTTTATTGTTCTTGCATCAAAGGTCCAGTCTGGTATTGGTATACAACGTTGGATCAAGATTGTATTGTAGGGTGCTCGTTTTGCCTCTAGAGTTATTTCCTTCTTGGACAATAGAAGTGATAGCTGTCCAATTATTTGTCAAACTTTGTTGCATTTTTGAGTCTATTTCTGCTCTTTGTGAATTGATATTTGTCACTAGACTTCTTAGTTATTTAAATTCCTCTACTTGTTTTAGTTGTCTGCCGTCCTATAGTTATGTTGATGTTCTGTTTCTCTATTGCTATATTCATTACTCCTATTGTAAGTATGCAGCGATGCTAAAAGATAAATATAGGCTCGAAAGCCACATTGCCGAAACACAACTCTAGTGAAGGTGTGGAAACCGGGTTTAGTTTGTGTTCATTATATCCTGATTGGAAGAACAACATATAAAATTATAGAAAGATAAATTCTGAGACAAACAGAGAATTAGATATATTGTATAGGGAAAAAAAGTGTATAAGAATTGAGACTGGATAAAGAGCATGGACTTCCAGTAATGATTTATGAAACAGTTAATTCTCCAAATCCAATGAAAGGTGAGACATAAGTAGCTGTATCATAATGTATGGATCTAATTATGTATGAACGCTGCTTAGAGCCCATTGGACGCTGATTCGTCGCGGACGTACAGCGCAATAAATTATACTTCAATATAAAAACATGGACACGCAAGATAAGTCAAGCAGTTAGAAGGAAGACATAGCTACTAGTTACGAATCAAAAATGTAGACTAGTAAGCTTAGTCTGACTTCAGCCGAACAGCCGAAGGCAGTCAGTTAGGACAGACAAAGAAGTCAGTTAGTTAGGCACTGTAGTTTGTTAAATTAGTAAGGAACATATAAGAGAGTTAGGTAATAAGAAGTAGTAAGCCACATAATTAATAAGAGTAGTAACATATAGTTGAGCAGTAGACAAAACACGAACAAGTGAATAAGAGCATAGAGAACATTTAGTTGTGAAAGTGTTTTTAAGTGTATATCAAATTGTGCTTCAGAGAACCAGTCGTAAGTAAGTTGTGAGAAAGATTGATTTTACATGTCACAGATAAGCACTTGTGGACTTTTCAATATCCACCGGCGGTAGCCTAATGAATTACCAGAATAAAGAACAGCAATTCTCAAGAAAAGTGTTTCCACTGTTATGTTTCACGTGATAGTTAAAAATAAAAAAAACTTGATTATGAGTTATGACTGAATAGTCTGTGATGATTATGTTGACCTCGTTGTGATCAATGTGATGTGACTCTATAAACTATAACACATTATATTAACTATAAACAAGATAGATAAATAACCAACACTGTTATACCAGAACGCCTTGTGTAGTGCCGTGGTAAATGGTCAACAACAGGGATTGATACAGTACTCTGTGGAGAGAGAGAATTGTAGGAAAATATGATCGGCATCGTCAGCCGGTATAACACATGATGATGACCGATGTGTACCTGGAAATGAGAGAGGGAGTGAACGGAAGACCAAAGAAGTGCTTCACTAAATTTAAGAAGGTAATATAATGAGGGATAAACATTATCACCCTCACTTTCAACCTTGCACAGTATGGTTATGGTTAGTCAAAGGCCCCGTTCTCACTGGAAACGAATTTAAACTCCATTATTGCTCAACCGCTCGTGCCACCGGAATCATCCGAAGTAAAACTCATCTCATTGAAAGATCAATAAAAAAGAAGGGCAGCTGCAGTCCCCATCGTAGCAGCTACAGCGCACGCTAAAGGACATAAGGCCAAGCGGCACAGAAAGTGAACGCAGCTGAACTGTCCTTCGTCATACGATATCATCATTCATCGTAAGCAATCGGAATATCAAAACACGATCCGGATGCAAAACACAGTTCACAGTGTGCACTGACCGTTAAACTCAGTAGCTCCGGCAGCAAGCCGGAATTGAAATATGAGGAAACTACAATGGGAACAGTTTTCAGACTGAGCCTGAATGGTTCCTGTCGCCTATCCGTCATATTAACCGGAAGTACTCTTGTACAGTAAAATTGTATGATCCACCCACTAAAAGGTTTATCCCACCGGACAAGATTTATCTTTATTTTCTTGCTCTTTCAGCATCTCAAGCATTTATTTGCTTGTAGACAGTTTTCTCTGTTAGCGCCCAGGATGGATATTTTTATTTCGTGCCAGAGACTACACAAATAACAATTAATCAGGTTCCTAACAGTTAGTTAGAATTGTATCTTTAAAGTCTGATTCACATAGTCATTGTGAATAGGTCAAAATGTGAAACAGCGATTGGTTAATTTGGAAAAAGTGCGGGTCTTTGGCCGTGGTTTGGGAAGGTCGCGCACTGGAGAGAGAGAGAGAGAGAGAGAGAGAGAGAGAGAGAGAGTACTGGGTCGCGTTACCTCGAAAGATATGACCGTGATAAGTGGGGGCTCTAAAATATGTGACCATGATAAGTCTAACGGATGTGACCATTCTAAGTGGAAGATCTAAAAGATGTGACCATGATAAGTGGACGATCTAAAAGATGTGACCATGATAAGTGGACGATCTAAAAGATGTGACCATGATAAGTAGCAGCACAGGACGCGACTGGACTCTGGGTGGGTATCTTTTTCGCACGCCCCGGCCGAATAAGCCCCCCCAGAGGTGCCGCTGCTGTTGCCTCTGGGAGGTCCAACGCACGCGGCTGACTGGCCCACGGGCGCTATCTTCTTTCGCACGCCCCGGCCGAATAAGCCCCCCCAGAGGTACCGCTGCTGTTGCCTCTGGGAGGTCCAAAGGAGCGCGACTGGACTCTGGGTGGGTATCTTTTTCGCACGCCCCGCCCCCGAATAAGCCCCCCCAGAGGTGCCGCTGCTGTTGCCTCTGGGAGGTCCAACGCGGGCGGCTGACTGGCCCACGGGGCTGTTGCCTCTGGGAGGTCCAACGCACGCGGCTGACTGGCCCACGGGCGCGTCTGCTGTTGCCTCTGGGAGGTCCAAAAGGGCACGACTGGACTCTGGGTGGGTATCTTTTTTCGCACGCCCCGCCCGAATAAGCCCCCCCCCCCAGAGCTACCCCGCTGTTGCCTCTGGGAGGTCCAACGCACGCGGCTGACCGGCCCACGGGCGCGTATCTTTTTCGCACGCCCCGCCCCGAATAGCCCCCCCCCCCCAGAGCTACCCCGCTGTTGCCTCTGGGAGGTCCAACGCACGCGGCTGACTGGTACCGGCTGCTGTTGCCTCTGGGAGGTCCAACGCGGGCGGCTGACTGGCCCACGGGCGCGTATCTTTTTCGCACGCCCGGCCGAATAGCCCCCCCCCAGAGGTACCCGCTGCTGTTGCCTCTGGGAGGTCCAACGCACGCGGCTGACTGGCCCACGGGCGCGTATCTTTTGTCTCACGCCCGGCCGAATAAGCCCCCCCAGAGCTACCCCGCTGGCGCCCTCTCATGGGTACCACTTTGCTAGCCCCCGCCACCCTATTATTTCAGAAGGAGTTTAAACGTCTAGCAAGGATTGAAATTGGCAATTAGAGAAATGTGAACTTATGAATATACCAAACTCAACATGTTGCATCATGAGCGAGCGCTCATACTCCGAGCTGAATATGAGCGAGAGACGGGTGTTCGCCCCCCTTATCCAAGGTCAGGTCTGGCTCTACAGGATCTGGCAGACAGGCTGGCCCAACATCGGGCGCAGAGCATCTTGGACTGGCCCATCCCAAAGGATGTAAAGAAGAGGCTAGCGAAGCCTCTGATCCCATCGCCCGGGAAGGGCCTGCGATTTTATGATCTGGATGTGGTGGTATCTCACCCTATCCCACTCCCAGTGGGAGAGCCGTGGGTTGATCTCATTGCCCAGGCCAAGGAGGAGTTTGAAGTAGACGGTGCCGTTCGCACTTACTCTACATGGTTTGTAGAGAGGGCGGAGGACGACAAAGATGTCTGTACTATGACTGACGAGAGGGCAGCAAGGCTCATTCAATATTTCCCGTGGGGTAGGTCCCTTTGTAAGATCAAATTTCTCAGACAGGCTTGGAACGGCAATGTAGAAGAACCCGAGGAGGAGTGGGTTATCAGAGATAAATTTGACCCGATTAAATTGGAAATCAAAAAGGGGGTGGTATTGTCGAGTTTTCTCGGGATATGAAGCCTGGCGCGCTAACAGGGATCGACAAGCCGTATTACGAAAAAGGTTATCCAGAGTCCGCGGTCGTGTACGGTCTCTACCAGATCCGAGACCCAGACCCTGCCAATCTAGCACCGCTGCGCGACGGTGACTTGAACTGTGTTGCTCAGAGTGTGATAGCGCACTTTGAAGACGCTCTTCGAGGACAAGGGTTAACACCCACCAGACGGCAAAAAATACGGGATTGGGAGGAACGAGTTCGTAGACCCGGGGCCACGATCAATGATGTGGCTGAACTGGAAAAGATCCTCAAACGAGCCATCATCTTGCGGGACATAGCCGGTGGGATTATATACTGCAGCGGCAAGTATCAAAACGGGCACCGCAACATAGAGCTCATCGTTCACAACGGCCACGCGTGGAGTAAGGACCTACAATTCCCGCTTAGCAGGGAGGTCCACTTCTACGAGGGTGGCATTGTGGACGCCATCAGAGAAGCCACCCAGGGTGCGCCGGTTGCAGTCTGGCTTCTGGGGGGTTCCTCGGAAGGGCGGCTCGCCGTCGACCAGTTTGTTCTTAAAGACGGTCGAACATTTAAGAAGCGTACAGATCACGACAAAATCGTGACGGCTTGTGAACGCCTGGCCAGTGAGGTGTCATTTGATGATACTGACTTGGGTGATCCGGAGTCGCTCGCCAGACGGTGTTTCAGTGACAACCACGCATCCAACCTCGTCGCTGTTAAGAAAAACGGATGGAGGCCGACCCCAGCAAGCATTCTCGGTGATGTGCAAAAGGCTTGCGTGGAACACGGGCACGGTGGGCTCTGGAATTCGATGGACTACACCCTAAAAGATATCGTCTGCATCGACATGAAGGAATGCTACCCCGCCAGCTTCCTAGGCAATGGCGAGGCTGCGCCATGGTTCCAACGGTTTGGACATCCGGGCCACCGCATGACCAGGGTCAGCATCAATGGTCCTCTCCCCACCGACATAGGCACCGGCTTCGCTGAGGTCCAAGAATGGGTGTGGACAGACAACTGTCATCCTGTCATACCTGCCTGGTACGGAAGACATTTCGCGGAAAAGAGGTGGGCCCCGACGCCGCTGCTGGCCTTCTTTGTAGAGACCGGCTTGCTTGTCCATCTCAGAGTCAGAGAGGCCCTGCTGGCCTTCGAGAAGCAGGAAGAGGTCTGGCTGCCAGAAGGTCGCGATGTCCGCTGTGCAATCATCGGCAAATTTACACAAGGGAGGAAAGCTGGCTGCAAAAGGTTGACCCGCAGGCTAGTGACTGACCAGGGGGAGCTCGACTACCTGGTTCGCGACACGATGCAAAGTGGCACTCTGGTCGGAGCTCCAGAGAAATTCCCTCTAGGGTGGATACTTACATATCACGACGGCAGCCAGCCTCAGTACGCGCATCTACGCGCCAGCATGTTGGCCTACGCCCATATCAACCTCGTCACAATGCTGGTCAGATTTGATCCCACAGAGGCCGTCCGGGTCGCCACTGACAGCATATATCTCAAGAAAACGGCGCTGCATAAGCTCGAGGGGGTCGAGGCATACGTGCCGAAAAATAAACCCGTCAAGGCACCCTGCTATTGTAATTGCATTTGGCACCCATCACACAGCAACGAGGGTGCTGTATTACCTCGGTGTGATTGCCAAAAAAGCAAATGTGACAACTGCAAAGAAGGTGGGATGGTGATGCTTCCTCCAACAGTTGGCCCGGCCCAGTGGCGCGACAAGGGCGAGAGGCTGTACGAGCCTAAGGAGCACGCTGCCTACCTTCCAAAGCCCGAGTACATCAGCCAGTATGACACTTACGTCCTGTCAATTATGGAGAATAGCGCAGCGCCACGCTACGACGACCCACTGTCGAGACATCGATTCTGTTACCTGAATGGCGGAGGCGGCTCCGGCAAGACAACGAGAGCGATCGAGCTATTCCGTGAGAGAGATCCCATCGTGTTTACTCATACCCATCGTCTGGCCAAAGAGATGCGGACCAGGGGGGTTAAATCACAGACCTACCATAGCTTCTTCCGTTGGTGTGGGACGCGGAGAGCTAAGGCAACTGCGGAGGACTTAGCGGTGTTGCAGAAAAAATACAAGAGACCTATTACCGTTTGGAAGACAAAAGAGGATTGGACCGCAAGTGATGAGTTGCTGTTAACGATAGATGGTGAGGGGAAGGTTAAACAGTATAACTTCCGGGAATCTATTATCATTTGGCGAATGAAGCTGATTGACAGTGAGGGAGAGGTTATAGAGTTTGTCTCCCGGAAGGTAGGGGAATCTCTCCATGTACCTGGAAGTAATCAGAAAGGTCCGCAGATTGCAGATGTTGACTGGACGCCTGAGCGCATGGGCGACAAATACATTCCCCGTGTCATCATATGGGACGAAGTCTGCACTGTGTCAAAGCCTATCCTGGAGTTGTTCCTGGGGTGGCTCGATCAACGTGGGGTCCAGGTCATATGTTGCGGTGATCAAGGCCAGCCGCCACCGATCGCTGGTGGCATGCCCCATGACTGGCTACAGGAAACCTGCGGCTACTACGAAGAGATTTCCGTCGACCACAGAGCGAAAGACGAGGAGCTAAAAGCTCTGAAAAGGCGTATCCGGCTTCAGTCTGACAAGGTCCAGTGCGAAGAAATGCGTAAGGCCCTCCCAGGCTGCCTCGGGTGGAATAGGTTTGTTAAAGACTGGACGCCAAGAGATCTTATACTGGTCTCACGCACCAAGGTCCGCGATCGGGCACAGACGCTCTTATTCCAGCGGCATAAGGAGCAGTTCCAAGATGTCCCTGTGCCTCTGCTGTATCACCCCAAGGACAGCAGGAAGCAAAATATTGAGGTCCTCATACCTGGAACAGAAAACAAAGAAGTGCTCGTTCTCAACGATGTTGTAGAAGTATCGATAGCTGCAGCTGAGAGTGCTATCACGACTGATGATTGGCGCCTGGGCTATGCCTTGACGATCCATTCTAGCCAGGGTCTTACCATCTCTGACCCACAGAAGGTCTGGATCATTGACGACTGGCTTACGTGGTCCAACCTCGTGTATCTGGCTGTCTCTCGGGTGGAGTATAGTCACCAGCTCAAACGGGTGGGGTGTCCGCCGGCCGAGGCAGCCGCAGATGTAATCGATTTGACAGCACAGTACATGCCTGTGCGCGCAACAATATCGAGGAAGCTTGTTAGTTATAAGAGTCTAGACCAGGCAAAAGGACTTCCTGGGTTTGACCTAAAAGTTGACTACATATTGCAACTTCACGAGGCCCAAAAAAACCATTGCGCTGCATGTAACTGTCTAATGTTGTGGTCGTATCGGCCGGCTGATATGCAGCAGTTTAGCGTCGATCGGCTAGACAACAGCAAGGGCCACTGCGTAGGAAACATACGGCTGACCTGTCTGGACTGCAACCGAAAAAGAGGGGGCGCAGCACTTATCGCCGCCTAGCCGTCCTCCGGACGGGTAAAAGCCTCGCGCAGCGAAGGGATTCAGTCGTCCTCCGGACGGGTAAAAGCCTCGCGCAGCGAAGGGTATATATCATATACATGCATGCCTCGAAATTCTATAACGTCCCCGAGACGAGCACTAGAACTTACTAAGTTATTATCAAGCACACCAGTTAATCTAATATCAGAAGCATTCCAGTCCTGTGGGTACTCTACAGTTTGAATCACTACCCAAAATCGCTCCTCCCCATTACAAACTTTTACGATGTCCCCTGATTTCAATCGCTGAAGCTCTTCATCGGGTGGGGCCCAAAATGTGCCTGGGTGTCGACGATGCATTTCTTGGGCATCTATTAGGAACATTGTTTCTGATGACGCCGTTAGATTACAGGAGTCTCCTTGTGTTCAATTGATTGCAAGAATCTTACCTGGAGGAAGCTCTGTCCCCTCAGGAACAAGCATCAACTCTTCACGCACAAACCCACGCTGTGGACCATCTTCCAAATAGTACACAGCAGGCTGGCCATTCTGCCGCAATACATTTCGGATCGAATGCAGGGTCACAGACCACACGGGGTCAGTAGCACGTTTTCGACCACCCTCGAGCTCGCCAGGCTGGTACAAATACCGAACCATTGCATCAGACGGGATCAGCTTTTCCTCGAGCCCAACGGGCCTACCTTTGACAACGGACGAGGGCTGAGCCGTAACCCGTTGGAGTTTAATTGCATCCACGGGCCTTTTGCCGGTCAGCCGAGTCGGCTCAGAGTTCAAAGCTCTAATCACCGAGGGCAAGCGGACAACCCATTCTGCAGAGCGCTGAGACGACCCACGAGCAGCAAGCAGCATTTCTTGAGCGTACTGGTGTCCAAACAACCGCTCAGCCAGAGTACGGTTGAAACGTTCCACTATACCTTGGTCTCTATGGAGATCAACATGTCCACGCCGTATTTCAGTCCCATGTTTCGCCATAAGTGATGATACCGAGCCCATGAATTCTCTCCCTGGGTCTACCTGAAGAAGCCTAGGATACACTAGAGGGCTCCGTTGATAAATCCTCTCAAATGCTTTTCCCACCTCTTTTGACTCTTTTGAGGTGAGAGGCTCAGCTTCCTTGTACCGAGAGCCTACATCGACGACGGTCAGGGCGTACTTGTACGTGCGCCGTTTCACTCGGTCATGTGGTAAATATAATAAATCTGCTTGGTGCACTGTGTTTACCTCTGATATATCAAACATTGGACGTGGTATACGTCGAGGGGCTGGCAGATAGATTTGCCATATTGCCTGACGGTTCAACCATTCCCGCGTTATGGACTCAGATACTTTAGCCGCAGCCGCAAGCTTTTTAACAGCCCCAACTCCACGCCAGTACCCATGGGGACTGTAGTATATACGTGATAGCTTACCCTCCATACAGATAGCTATGGTTGCGTACGCCTCCAATACGCGAACGATGTCCCATCCCAAAACGGGATTTGGTCGCCATAATAGCAGTCACCGCGCGTGCGTCCTTCTTCTCCCATTCAGGGACGTCTGACAAAGCAATCTTCGACGAAGCCGCGGCCAGTACATCATCCGCATGATTCCGTCCGGGGGTATCTTTATGGGCTGCGTAGGCAACGTCGTGGTTTAGACAGGCACGATCAAGACTATTCACACCCCTATAGCCCTGAGAGAGGCGTTTGGCAATCTTGGTAAACGGCCCGCAATATGAGTATTTTCCAGTGTTTTGAAAAGTTCCACCCGGGACATCTTCAGATGGGACCCCTTTGGGGAGACGCATGTGCATCTCGGGCAGAGGTAGGGCATTCATGGCACTGTTAAGAAGACCAGCACCTTCGCTGTGCGAGGAGGACGCAGGGAGAATTTGGCTCTTTCTAGCACCGCACACCGTGCAAACACCTCTCTTGGCTGGTCGGTTGTTCTTTAGAGTTATAGTCTCCTCATTTGAAGTGGGAGTGTGTTGTTTACAGCGGAGGCAATACATCTCTCCCTAAATATAGAAGTATGGAAATCTTAAATTTAGATCTTGATGAATCGAATCCACACGAGCACAAACACCATTGGCTGCTTCCTAGTAGCATCCGTTGTGTAATTTGCGGCCCGTCCGGATGTGGTAAAACAAACCTGATGCTCAATCTCCTCCTAAGAAAGGATTTCCTTAAATACAATAGACTGCATATATACTCAAAATCCCTTAGACAAGAGAAATACCAGTGGCTGCAGGACTGGGCGGATGCCATTAAAGCAGTCACTGGGAAAGAGGTAGCCTCGTTTCACAGCATATCAGATGATATCATCCCAGTAGAGAGTCTGAACAAAAACGAACGTAGCATTATGGTATTTGATGACGTTATGTTGGAAAAACAAACCCCCATCGAGAAATACTTCAGCCAAGGCCGTCACGGTGGTGCGGACTCATTCTATCTAACGCAGAATTATTTCAGGATTCCCAAACAAACGATTCGAGATAATTGTAACATGCTTATCATATTTAATCAAGACACGAAAAACTTGCGCGCCATACATGACACCTATGTGTGTGGTGACATGCCTTTCGAAGAATTTCGAAACTTCTTTAGTGCGTGCACGCGCGAGCCGTACGGGTTCTGTTGTATCGATCTGACCAGCCGGGCCTATGATGGTCGGTATCGATGTGGATTTGATCGATTCTACATACCGAAGTCATCTATTTAAAGTAGGGATGAAATCTATTTGAAGTAGGGATGACATCTATTTGAAGTAAGGATGTGGCGCAAAGTAACCGACATGCGCGAACGTACAGCCCTCGTCCGGAACTACCTAGCGCTCAGAGACCAGGCGCGGCAACGCCTTCAAACAGAATCACTAGGGGAGTCGTCTCTGCAGGAAGAGGCAGCCAAACTTTTCAAACCAATCACCTCACACCAAGCAGCGGAGATAGGAAAAGTCACAGCCGCAATAGAGCGCTTGCCAGCACCTTCGCTGCGCGAGGCTTTTACCCGTCCGGAGGACACCGACGGCACGTCAAGACAAGCCTACGCACTCCACGGAGCGGCACCGACGGCACGTCAAGACATGCCTCTGCCGGTAGAAGATGCCCCCACGCTATATATTAGTCCCGACCAAGGGTTGGATATTGAAGTGATAAGGCGCCACGGATTTAAGCCCCCCAGCGAACTCAACCTCAGCGACACACAAGTAATCACCAACACCCTCAATGAGGTCAATCGCATCAACCGATATGTACTGGGAGCGGAAAAAAAGCGTAAAGCCACCACAGAAGAAAGAAAGCAGCAATTAACGATGGAAAAGGACGCTCTAAAACAATATAGTGAACGTCTTCGCCTACTAACACAGGGTTACAGGCTCGTCCGATCTAGTGGGGCTACTTCGCTGCGCGAGGCTTTTACCCGTCCGGAGGACGCTACAGGTAGTGGGTTGAAACTGAAGGGAAACCGGTTTGGATCCCTCACAATCGACCCGCAAGCTTTGCAGGCGGGAAAACTGCGGGCGTTCGACAATGGAGACAATCTTGTGTTCGAAGCCCCGGCAGATGATTCGCTTTACACTCTCCTCACAAAACGCTTTTTAAAAACGATGCAATATACCCCCGAGGCTGTCAAAACTTTCCAGCGGCTGGCTGAACTTGCGGGCTTGCCTCTCCATGGGCGAAAGAGCAAAAAACACCGGCTGATAAGGTCCTCGCGCAGCGAAGGTGGGGCTTTACAATATTATAAGGACCCAGAGGCGCTCGTTGAAAGGCTACAGCTATTAGCTGCCTCGAAGCGTGCAGGTAATACGGGCCTTGATAATGAAATTTCGGCTATTTTAGACGAGCTCCTTCGCAGTGGCGCGGTTCCTAAGGATTTGATTCTCGAATTGAACAGAAGCCTCCTATAAGTGCATACCCCAAATGGAGTTTCAGCTAAAGGGAATTAAAAAGCTTCTTCGCCCTAAAGAGGGTAACTCTTTCGTATTTTCGTCAAACAGCACCGACTGGACAACCACACTTTCTCCGCCCCTCTACCTCGACCCTGACAATAAGTACGAATTATCCTTAGTAAACCTGGAGACATATAACGCTGTCCCCAACATTACAGAAAGTAATAATACTTTCGTCTACAGCCCAGACGCAGGGGTTACCTGGAAGACAATTTCATTACCAGAAGGAAGCTACGAACTCGCTCAAATCAACGATGAGATTCAATGCCAGCTGAAGGGCAGCGGTGATTGGAATTCTGAGACGCAGGCACATAACATAGTTGTAGGAGCAAACAGGGCGACATTACGTGCCAACATCGAGATTACGAACCCTAGCTACAGAGTTGACATGAGCAAATCTACCATTGCGTCGACTCTCGGATTCGAGCCGAGGGTGCTATCCACTACTGGATTCCACACAGGGGACAAACCAGTAGACATTTCAACACTTAGTAGCATACTTGTAAACTGCGATCTAGTCAGTGGTTCCTACCTAAATGGCACCAACCACCCCGTTCTGTACAGCTTCTACCCAGGCGTACAACCTGGATTTAAGATCATTGAGACTCCACACAATTTGGTTTATTTGCCGGTAAGCCAGCGTGGCAGTATTCAAAGAATACGCTTGTGGCTAACGGATCAGAATGGCTCTCAATTGAATCTCCGAGGGGAACGAATTACAGCTAGATTACATCTTCGGCAGATTTGAAGTAAAATTCTTACATTAAACATTTTGACTGACATTATAGAAAATCTTCTAAGCTACCATGTTGATAATTTCGCGGAACGTGGCAGAGGGAAACCGGCGGATGAAAAGACAGCGCTATGTAATCGGAAAAGGCCTGTCGGACTGGATACAACCCGTGGTGCGGGCCATTGGGGGTGTCGGTAAATTCGTTGTGGCAAACAAAGGCGCTATAGCAAATGTAGCGGACGTGGCCGGTAAAGTTGCTAAGGCCGGCGCTACAACCGCAGCCTCAATTAAGCAAATCGCTGACATAGTCCGCAGCAAAGCACGCTCGTCCACGCGAGCCGCTACAGGGCCGGAGAGAGTTATCTCTGAAAAAACCTTAGAGATTCTGCATGGGCTTGCGGCCCCCACGACTGAAGCGGCATGTCAAAATATCAACAGTCGGATAGCAGGCTCGGGTTTTAGGAAAATTCTTTATTAGAAAATAGAATTGTTTCTATATCTGAAGTAAATTTTCTATGGCGGATACACAAGAAATTACCGATGAAATGTTGACTCTTGTAGAGCAGACGCTTGTTGACGAGAGCATCGAGTCGTACGTCTACAAGGAGTATCACCCACAAAACCCCGCCACAATAAACAACAATCAGGATATAGCAATCGAAGTAAACTTCCAAGACGTTTACACACACCCGTCTAAAAGTTTTCTCAATGTTGAAGGGAGGCTAGCATCCGGCACAGAAGTCGACTACACACCTACAACGCTTGTGTCACTCGTGAATAACGCTGTTATGTACATGTTCTCGCGGCTAAGGTACCGGCTCAATGATCAAGATATTGAGAATGTTCTCAACCCTGGCCAAGCCACAACAATTAAGGGCCTATTGACATATGGAGATGATTTTTCAAAGGCCGAGGGTCTTAACATGTGCTGGCAAAAAGATACCTCAGCGGCGGCTGAATCAGCTAATACTGGGTGGGAGGCCCGACGGCAGCTAGTAGTGGTCAAGCCGAATCCAAGCGGGACGTTTTCGTTCTGCGTCCCGTTAAGCCACCTGTTCGGTTTTTGCGAGGACTACCGCAAGGTGGTTTATGGTTGTAAACATTCGTTGATATTATCTCGTGAATCAGATACCAAAGGTATATTTCGCGATGCTGCGACGCCTAGAGGGAAAGTCACGCTAACTAAGCTTGCCTGGGTAATACCGCACGTCATGCCTTCTTTGGAGGCTAAGACCAAACTAGTAGAGCAGATAGGCGCTAAAATAAAGGTGCCGATATCTTTTCGAGCTCTTCAATGCGAAAGCTTTGCCGTGCCGGAAGCCAGTTCGTTTACCTGGACTCTCTCCATTACGTCGGGCACTGAAAAACCACGATGGCTTTTGGTGGCTTTCCAAACCAACCGCGATAGCCAGACCAGCAATCCGGCTTGCTTTGACCATGTAAATTTAACTGACATTCATGTGAGGTTAAATACCGATCAGTATCCTGACTCCGAGGAAAAAATGGACTTTGTACAGCGAAAGATTTCCAGGGCTTACAAGAGGTTATGTGACTTTAAGGCAGAATACTATGGTATTGAGGGAAGCGTGTCCTCAAACCAGGTGACTCCGCTCGAATTTGTAGAATTATACCCAATCCACGTCATCGATGTCCGCAGACAGTCGGAGCGGTTGAAAACGGCTGTCCAAACCGTACAGGTCAGGGCGACTTTTGGAAACAACGTGCCAGCAGGAACCATGGCCTACGCAGTGCTCATTAGCGACCGGCTGCTGACGCTAGAGTCTGACGGCACGAAATTTAGCAAATTGTATTAAACAAAAATCTCCATCAATATACAGTATAGGAAAATGAAGTATACTCCTTTTGGGTTAACACTTACGCAGGGGCAGAAAGAATCATTGGCAAAAGCCGCCCATGATGGGGTAGGCGTTACTATTCGGCTGACGGTTGAGCAGTTTCATGGCGACGATACCCTGGGGCTCACTAAGCGCCAAATAGCTCACCTGGAGAAGAAACGCGCCGCCAGTGCTGGGGCCGAGCTCGTTATTTCCAAAACACAGCTAGCGGCTCAAAAAACGGGTGGGTTTCTCCCGTTTTTGCCCTTAATATTAGGCGGGCTCGCTGCAGCGGGGTCGCTAGCAGGAGGTAGTGCGGCTATCGCGAAAGCAGTCGACGATAAAAAAGCGAGTGCTCGAGCCCAGGCTGAGGCCGAACGCCACAATCGTGAGGTTGAGAAACAGCTTGCTGCAGGCTCAGGGCTGTTCTTGACGACGGGGCGCGGCATGTGCCCTAAATGTAAGGGGTCAGGGCTCTACTTGGCGCCCCAAAAAAAGTAGAACCCCTGAGCAATTTTGATATTGAAAAGGCCGGCCGTACCATCCCCCACTTTCGTGGCGTGTTTTCGCGAAACACCCTGCCTAACAAGATTTCTCAGAAAGAATGCGGCATAGTTAATCTCGACTCCAGCAGTGGTGGGGGCACCCACTGGGTGGCGTATTACAAAGATGGCCGTACGATTTGTTATTTCGATAGTTTTGGGTTGGATCCCCCCAAGGAACTCGTGGAATATCTGTCCTCCGGACGGGTAAAAGCTTCGCGCAGCGAGGGTCTTCCTATACAGACACAGACGTTCCAACTGCAGAGACCCGAAGAGGTTATCTGCGGCCACCTATGTCTTCGAGTGTTGTGTGAACTCGCAGCTGGAAATGCTTTTAAAAATGTGATCTTACACATAGCTAAACAGAGAGTGTGATGCCTGTGGATAAGTTTTATATGGGACATAGCACCGGCTGTGGAGCGGCGGCGGCCTCGTGGGGCAGCCCAGTCGGCCTCGTACATAGGGCTGGCGATACTATGCTTGGTGACCTATCATTGGGGGCTTCCAGCTGAAAGACGTAGGGAACCCTTTAGAGGCTAGCGATGCGGCTACTAAAGAGTATGTGGATACTCGTGATGCTGATCAAAACGCAGCAACCGAAAAATACGTTGACGCCCTCGTACACAGGGCGGGCGATACAATGCTAGGTGAGCTATCATTGGGGGGCTTTCCGTTGAAAGACGTAGGTAACCCTTTAGATTCTAGCGATGCGGCTACTAAAGAGTATGTGGATACTCGAGATGCCAATCAAAACGCAGCAACCAAAAAATACGTTGACGCCCTCGTTATATCCACAACGGATTTATTAGACGCTAGAGTTTTACAGCTCGACGGATCAAAAGCACCAACCCACGACATTAAGTGGGGTCATCACAAAATATCCGAGCTCGCCGACCCTGAAGCACCCCAAGACGCGGCCACTATGGCATATGTTGAGAACACTATAAAAGATGCCTTGGGACAACGTTTCGATATATATGCGATTTCCTTGCAATGGAAGTTACCTAGGACCTTATCGATCACCCCGATTGGGGACCCTCAGCTTACACAAGATCTGCGTACCGATGATAGTGGCAAAATGGCAACCCTTGCCATAACAGCACCTGGGATCTATAAGATTCGGTTGGCAGGACTGCGCACTGGGAGCCGCAAGTCGATTGACATCTCGCTGCATTTAAGCCCTCCCCTTGCGTTAGTGTTACAACATACAATAACAGACTATACCTATTTTAACACCTCGGGATTGTTCTGGATAGCACAGCCCTCGTCTCTACAACTAATGATTTCAGCAGTGCACACATCCACCAGTGATAACATTAATATAAAGGCAACACTCCTCCTTGAAAAACTGCAGTAGTTCGGGTCAATTCAACAAATATATTAGTTTTTTATATTGAATATGACAGTATTACTACTATGCCAGTAGACAAGTTCTTGCAAGGTTCAAGCAATGAGCACAGACCTAAGGTCTGGGCCACGAGGAATTGCTTCGCCAACCTCGGAGATGTTCGAGGATTCGATGATCCGGGGGGCGCGGGGGTGATTTATGGGATGGAGTTAGCCAAAGGAGGCCTTTATCGGCGGGCCGCCATAGAAAGTCATACAAGTGGTTTTGAACCCAATTGGGAGCTCAGGCTGGACCTAGCCATGCGCTATATAGATTTGCAAAGTCCGGCCGAGGGTGGTATTACAAAAGTGGTATGGCTAATGAACGCTGGCAGCATGTTTGTCGGCTATCGCCCGTCCGGCGCAGAGCCGACGACCCTCAATGGGCACGTTAATTCTTACTACCTGGGTCCGAAGGGAGTTAACGTTGCGAAGTTACAGGCTCAAACAACGGTTCCAAGAGACCTAGAAATCTTAAGAAAACCCCCAAAGGGGTCCGTGATATATCTAGAAATTGAGACGGGCAGTATGCTCCCCAGCGCCCCGATCGAGATTTTGCCTGGGGTGTCAATCAAGTGGAAACGCCCCGAAATGACGGGTTTGGTTATAAAAATTGGGGAGGGGAAGGCAGACCTCTCAACGAATGTTAGCGATTTGGAAGCAAACGCGGTGTTTGAAAAAATATCCCTTGAATTTATATTCAGTGGATTGTCGTTTTACTTTAAACGGCTACTTTTTAGCCTGACCCCGGTAAGTGATCGCGTTATTGAGCACCTAATTAAACAGATAAAAAGTTCTGCATAAAGCTTTATATACCTGTTCTGCCTGTCTATGTATCCCACACTAGACGCGTCAGTTGATCGGCCTGTCGACCAGTCCTACCGCATTCAAGAGGTTGTCCGCCTGCGAAAATGTTTGGAGGACGAGAGAGATAAACGGACGTCCCTATACAAGAAATATCGGCGCGGTGCTAATAGTCTAGACGGTATTGATACGGCACTGTTTACAGTCACAGCTGGGATGGGCGTTGGCGGTATTGCGCTTCTTTCAACCGTTATCATGGCTCCTGTAGCTCTAGGACTAGAGATTGGGGCCCTAGCTTGTGGCACCTTCGGGGCAGTCAGTAAGCTGGTAGCTCGCCAGCTGAATCTGAAGGCTAAGAAGCACGATGAGATTCGTGTTCTGGCTGAAAGCAAACTAAACACCATCACCGGCATCGTATCCACAGCCCTAGAAGACGGCAATATTTCCGATGTGGAATTTAAACTAGTTGTTGCCGAATTTGATAAGTATCGGGCTATGAAGGAAGAGATTCGGTCTAAAACCCGAGAGCTGGATGACGCAGCAAAAAAAGAATGGATGGAGAGAGGGAAAGAGGAAGTAATTGCAGAATTCGACAAATATCGTTGCGGTGCGCCGCAAAAATAACTTGTGCATGTGGAGACGCCTCTGAATGTCTTCCTCCCCCGTATACACCTTCGCTGCGCGAGGCCCGTCTGGAGGACGCACCTAAAGTACCAAGCGCTCCATCACAGTAAATAAATCTGTGCCCTACAATTAAAGCCGAGAAAGTTATTCCGGTATGGATAAACCGGTATGGATAAACCACTATATACTATGGATAGAATCCCAACAATCAAGGAGGTTAAAAGTGGTAAACGAATACGGATTCTTCTCCGCAGGGGCTATGATGTACTAGAACTTAAAAAATCCGACGGGTCAGCTGTTGTGTTCAGACGACCAGCACCCTCTAACCGCCCACCTGAGTATCGAGTATTGGAGGTAGAGCCCTCCTGATTGTTTGTAATTCGCTGCGCGAGGCTTTTACCCGTCCGGAGGACGGGAAATCCCCTCTTCACGTTCCGTGGCTAAGTGGGGACAGCCCATTCTAAAAATAAAAACCCGTCACGGGACTGATTTTTCGGTCACAGGACTGATTTTTCGGTCACAGGTCCGATAAAAAGCCGATGAGCTGTGTGACCAAAAAAGTTGGCCTGTGACAGCTTTTCTTGTCCTGTGACCGCTTTTCTTGTCCCGTGACAGGTTTTTATTTTTAGAATGGGCTTCATGGATACAACTGAAAACAACGATTAACTATCGCTGCGCGAGGCTTTTACCCGTCCGGAGGACAAGTAATATCGGGAGTTCCCGAAATTAGATGTCGATGTTTACCGCTGGGAGTTGCCTCGTCCCTCTTCATCCTCATAATCATCATCACTATCATGAACCAAATAGAAACGCTCTTTAGCATCTCTTTCCCTACAATATCTAGATGTCACGCTCGGCCGTATACATTCATCAGAGTAAAATAGCTTCCTCCACTCATCTGTATTGTGCATGGCGTAAAATAACTCTTCCCTCACAGCATCAAAGCGTTCATTACACTCGCGTCTCAGAATTTCTTCCCTTAATACCCGTGGGAGATTATCCAAAGACAACCCCGTCCACCACCCCAGGGCCTTCAAGGCTTTGGTTAGTTCCAAATCTTGACGCTCGCACCTCCGGACTTCCATGATTTTTCTTATTGTTAATTCTTGAAGGGAGTCCACTGTCTCTCGCGCATATTCATCGGAGTATTCGTGCTCGCTCATGTTGAGTTTGGTATATTCATAGGTTCACATTTCTCTAATTGCCAATTTCAATCCTTGCTAGACGTTTAAACTCCTTCTGAAAGGCTCTCGCTCGTGCCATACTTTGTCTAACGATTATGCGCCGATACCCACATCCTCCACAGAGACTATGCTTGTTTGCGACGCCCACTCCGCACACCCTACATGGCTTTGTACCACCGCCTTTCCGCAATCTAGCGAGGTGTACCTTACAGTATTCGCCCATGCAGCTTTTACCGCATAGCTCTTTAGTGCTGAGAGTCGGCCACTGGCATGTGTTGTGTCCTCTAGGCATGGTTTCGATGGGTATATCCAATGGTGTACACATGTCTCTAATAGGGTGGCGGGGGCTAGCAAAGTGGTACCCATGAGAGGGCGCCAGCGGGGTAGCTCTGGGGGGGCTTATTCGGCCGGGCGTGAGACAAAAGATACGCGCCCGTGGGCCAGTCAGCCGCGTGCGTTGGACCTCCCAGAGGCAACAGCCCCGTGGGCCAGTCAGCCGCCCGCGTTGGACCTCCCAGAGGCAACAGCCCCGTGGGCCAGTCAGCCGCCCGCGTTGGACCTCCCAGAGGCAACAGCAGCGGCAACTCTGGGGGGGCTTATTCGGGGGCGGGGCGTGCGAAAAAGATACCCACCCAGAGTCCAGTCGCGCTCCTTTGGACCTCCCAGAGGCAACAGCAGCGGTACCTCTGGGGGGGCTTATTCGGCCGGGGCGTGCGAAAGAAGATAGCGCCCGTGGGCCAGTCAGCCGCGTGCGTTGGACCTCCCAGAGGCAACAGCAGCGGCACCTCTGGGGGGGCTTATTCGGCCGGGGCGTGCGAAAAAGATACCCACCCAGAGTCCAGTCGCGTCCTGTGCTGCTTAAGTGGACGATCTAAAAGATGTGACTATGATAAGTGGACGATCTAAAAGATGTGACCATGATAATTGGACGATCTGAAAGATGTGACCATGATAAGTGGACGATCTAAAAGATGTGACCATGATAAGTGGAGGATCTAAAAGATGTGACCATGATAAGTGGACGATCTAAAAGATGTGACCATGATAAGTGGACGATCTAAAAGATGTGACTATGATAAGTGGACGATCTAAAAGATGTGACCATGATAATTGGACGATCTAAAAGATGTGACCATGATAAGTGGAAGATCTAAAAGATGTGACCACGACAAGAGGAAGTTCCAAAAGTTGTGACCATGATAAAAAAATATAAGATATTTTGAGGCTATAAAGGTAGGTCGTTAAGACCAAATGGGAGCCTATACAGTCCACAACCCTACGGCAGTAAAGTACTACTTCGGTACACCTTTACCTTTAAGTCATCTCCAAACATCAAATGATAATCACAGTTTGTTGACTTTTGCTTACAGAGCTGAGAAGTGTTGTGATGAGACGTACCACAAAGTTTGAGATGGTGCTATCTGGCGCAATAGAAATTAACATCTCACAAAGAAGCTCAAAAATCAAGATTCACATTCTTGTTTTTCAGTTATAGATATCGCCACTGGGGCTGTAACTTTGGCTCCACACACCGACATTCATAATCTGATTGTGAAGTACAAAGTTAAAATCTGGAACGAAGAGTTTTTGAGTTCGGTAATATTAAGTCTGTAGAACTTTGCAATGTAAATTAATCTAATAGAGAAAGCCTAATGTTCTTCCTGTAGAGAAAGTTTATGTCACGGTTGTATAGCATTAATCATCATTATCATCATCATCATGTGCCACACCGGTTGGTGTAGGCAATCATGTCCTTCCGCAATCTTCTATCCAAAGGGCAAGGTATCAATTCTGTAGTTGATTATTTTCCATTCCAAGACACCAAGCTATCTAGTTTCTTTCTTCCCTCTTTGTCGTTCGCGATCTCTCTTTCCCAGCTTCTTTTTGCCAGTTGTAACCAATAATTCCAACTTTACTCTTTGCATGATGCGCCTGAAAAAAAATGTTTTTTTCTCAAGCTTTTTAGGCGTTCCCTTTTTTGTGTTGGCCTCTAATCGCCATCATTTGGTTGAGAGCTGAGCAATGAACCTCTTGGGAGTTTTAGCTGTCCAGGGAAATGTCAACATTCTTCTGAGAAATCCCATCTCTGTGGTCTATAATCGTCCTTGCATATGTGTGTTTACTGTCCATGATTCGAGTCCATAGGTCAGAAATGGCTCTGTATAGCACCGATGAACTCTCTTTCTCACTTCTAGTGACCTAGATTTGTTGTTGCAAAAGACGTTTTTTATTTTATTAAATGCTTTTTTATCCTGAGCTATGCCACTTTTGATTTCTGTGGTGCATCTTCCATCTGGTGTTATTATTGTAAACAAATAAGTATTTGATGTGTTGCACTTGTTTCAGATTTGTTCCTCTTTTTTTTATGCTGCATAATGGGGGTGATTGTTTCTTCTATATGTACATTTCATCTGTTTTCTTACTATTCAGACTTAGACGTTTCTTGCTGCTTTCTTTTTTTTTATAATTATGTCTATCATTTCTTGTAGTTCATTCTCTGTCTGTTAGGATCTGTATTTATGATTTCTCTCTGCGACAACCACCTAGTCTCAGTAGCGAGATCCGGCTTGAAACGTCAGTTACTCATCGACGGAAAAAAACATTAGTACCTCCGAAGTCGGAGTTATCTACCTGTGCGACGAGAGACCCCTGTGCACACGACTGCCAGGGAAAAATGGATTAACACTCTCAGTTCCTAGTCTCTAGAGACTTCGTCAGAGATGAAAGCTGGCGAATGCAACAACAACAACAACAACAACAACAACAACAACAACAACAACAACAACAACAACAATTCTTTGTCTCTGCTATTAAGACTGTCATCCGCATATCGCTAATCGTTTATGTTGTGAATGTTTACTTCAATTTCTTTTATTTCTACTATTGATATTTAATATTTTTTGCAGTAAATTGAAGACAAATCTGGCGACAGAACACAGCCTTGTCGACTCATTTTTTTTATAGATTGGAATTGTCCTGTTTGGTTGCTAATTCTTAAGGCTGCTATTTGTTGCCAGCACAAGTTTTTTTTTTCCCCAATGATTCTCAGATCCTTGCCATCAATGTTTAATTTCTCCTGCATATTATTATTATGATTATTTCCACATGCTTTACTTTGTCAAATGCTTTTGTGTAGTCTATAAGGCACATATATAGATCTTTCTTTACCTCTATAGCTCTTTCTATCAATGTTCTTAAGATGTATATTGCATTATTGGTGCCCTTTCCTTCTACAAATCCACATTGTTCCTCACTTATTTCTGGTTTCAATTTGTTCCTTACACGTCTCATAATGATTCTTAGTAATATTTTGGTCATATGGCTCATGAGACTAATAGTGAGATGGTCTTCGCAATCGGTAGCGCCTGATTTCTTCGGTATGGCTACAAAGATAGATTTTAGTATATTTTCGAGAATGTGTCCAGTGTTTTATATGTCATTGAGTAGTTTTGGCAATAATACTTTTGTTGGTTTGATAATTTGTGTCCTTCCAGGAAGAAAAAAACATGCATTCTTCTACTAGTATACATATAAAGTGAAGAAAACAGAAGTAATATACATATAGAAGAAATAATCATCACTATCATGGAGCAATGGAACATTAAAATAAAAAATAAAAACAGGAACAAATTTCAAATAAGTGCAACGCGTCAAATACTTGGGTTTCTCCTTGTAGCTAAGAAGGCACACAAGTGATTATTGAGTGATTATTGTAACTTGTAGCTAATATGACACAGAAGTGATTATTGTAACTTGTAGCTAATATGACACAGAAGTGATTATTGTAATTTGTAGCTAATATGACACAGAAGTGATTGTTGTAACTTGTAGCTAATATGACACAGAAGTGATTATTGTAATCCGTAGCTTATACTACACAGCATGATGATTGCAACTTGTGGCTAACACAACACAGAACGATGATTGGAACTTGTGGCTAACACAACACAGATTGATCATTGCAATATTTGCCTAATACAAGACAGAAAGATGATTGCAGCCTGTGGCTAATACAAGACAGAATGATGTTTGCAACATGTGGCTAACACAACACAGAATGATGATTGGAACTTGTGGCTAACACAACACAGATTGATCATTGCAATATTTGCCTAATGCAACACAGAAAGATGATTGTACCCTGTGGTTAATACAACACAGAATGATGATTGCAACCTGTGGTTAATACAACACAGAATGATGATTGCAGCGTGTGGCTAATACAAGACAGAATGATGATTGCAACCTGTGGCTAATACAAGACAGAATGATGATTGCAACCTGTGGCTAATACAAGACATAATGATGATTGCAACCTGCGACTAATACAAGACAGAATGATGATTGCACCTGTGGCTAATACAACACAGAATGATGATTGCAACCTGCGGCTAATACAAGACAGAATGATGATTGCAACCTGTGGCTAATACAAGACAGAATGATGATTGCAACCTGTGGCTAATGCAAGACAGAATGATGATTGCACCTGTGGCTAATACAAGACAGAATGATGATTGCAACCTGTGGCTAATACAAGACAGAATGATGATTGGAACGTGTGGCTAATACAAGACAGAATGATGATTGGAACGTATGGCTAATACAAGACAGAATGATGATTGGAACGTGTGGCTAATACAACACAGGATAATGATTGGAACGTATGGCTAATACAACACAGAATGATGATTCCAACTTGTGGTTAATACAACACAGATTGATGATTGGAATGTGTGGCTAATAGAACACAGAATGATGATTGCAACCTGTGGCTAATACAAGACAGAATGATGATTGGAACGTATGGCTAATACAAGACAGAATGATGATTGGAACGTGTGGCTAATACAACACAGGATAATGATTGGAACGTATGGCTAATACAACACAGAATGATGATTCCAACTTGTGGTTAATACAACACAGATTGATGATTGGAATGTGTGGCTAATAGAACACAGA
Source organism: Megaustenia siamemsis (assembly GCA_032433765.1). Lineage (NCBI taxonomy): Eukaryota > Metazoa > Mollusca > Gastropoda > Stylommatophora > Ariophantidae > Megaustenia > Megaustenia siamemsis. The sequence continues at coordinate 17,994,867 of JAVIAB010000106.1, read as the reverse complement.
ATGATGATTGCAACCTGTGGCTAATACAAGACAGAATGATGATTGGAACGTGTGGCTAATACAACACAGAATGATGATTGGAACGTATGGCTAATACAACACAGAATGATGATTGCAACCTGTGGTTAATACAACACAGAATGATGATTGCAACCTGTGGTTAATACAACACAGAATGATTATTGCAACCTGTGGTTAATACAACACAGAATGATGATTGCAACCTGTGGGTAATACAACACAGAATGATGATTGCAACCTGTGGGTAATACAACACAGAATGATGATTGCAACCCATGGTTAATAAATACTGAACGATGATTGCAATCTGTGCCTATAACTAGAAGTTTATCACACATGGCGTCCGTGTTGGTTTCTGAGCCTCTTAGCAATGCGGTTACCAGGTCATGCCAGTAAAGCGATAGTACAGCCCCAGGTGGTTTTGCATACTTTATATAATCATCATCACGTTCCATACCGGTTAGTGCAGGTCAGGCTTACATGTTCTTCCACAATTCTCTGTCCACGGTCTATAGTAGACATTATGTTGTTGACTGATTACTGTGCCACGACACCAGTCTATCTAGTATCTTCTCTTTATGTCGTCACCGATATCTCTATCCCTGTATTTTGCCAGTTGTAACCAAATATTCCATTCTTCCTCTTCTCATGATGTGTCCAAAAAATATTAATTGTTTCTTTCTGATATCTTTTAGGGGTTTTCTTTTTAGTACTTGTCTCCTTGAGAATCCAGGGAACTCTCAAAATTCTTCTGATAAATCCTATCTCTATGGCCTCTAAGTCTCGTAGCATATTTGTCTACAGTAGACAAGCAAATGAACACACACACAAATCCACGAAAGGTAAATTTATTACCGGTTTACTGAATACCGCTTATCATACTTTCATATTTTTAGTCAATAATTTTAACGAGGCTAATCCAACAGTTATTTATCAATAAAAAAGGGAATAAGTTACGACCTACAACCCGTCGTCAAGAAACAAGAATTTAAATGTTTCGGCCATATGTCACAATCATCGAACACAGCAACATGAAAATAAAGCAGAACAGTAGTTTACCGATGGGTCGGGTTCAGTTCCCATCAACAGTTTCTAGTTTCACTCAACTTTAGATAGATCACATAGATATCCACTCAACTTTAGATAGATCACATAGATATCCACTCAACTTTAGATAGATCACATAGATATCCACTCAACTTTAGATAGATCACATAGATATCCACTCAACTTTAGATAGATCACATTGATGTCCACTCAGCTTTAGATAGTTCACATCGATGTCCACTCAACTTTAGATAGATCACATAGATATCCACTCAACTTTAGATAGTTCACATCGATGTCCACTCAGCTTTAGATAGTTCACAAAGATTGTCATTCAACTTTAGATAAATCACATAGATGTCCACTCAACTTTAGATAGTTCTCAAAGATTGTTACTCAACTTTAGATAGTTCTCAAAGATTGTCACTCAACTTTAGATAAATCACATAGATGTCCACTGAACTTTAGATAGATCACATAGATATCCACTCAACTTTAGATAGTTCACATCGATGTCCACTCAGCTTTAGATAGTTCACAAAGATTGTCATTCAACTTTAGATAAATCACATAGATGTCCACTCAACTTTAGATAGTTCTCAAAGATTGTCACTCAACTTTAGATAGATCACATCGATGTCCACTCAGCTTTAGATAGTTCACAAAGATTGTCATTCAACTTTAGATAAATCACATAGATTTCCACTAAACTTTAGATAGTTCTCAAAGATTGTCACTCAACTTTAGATAGATCACATAGATGTCCACTAAACTTTAGATAGTTCTCAAAGATTGTCACTCAACTTTAGATAAATCACATAGATGTCCACTCAACTTTAGATAGTTCACAAAGATTGTCACTCAATTTTAGTTAGATCACGCAGATACATAGATTTTCTGAGGAATAAATACAGCACTGGCGTTGTGATTACCACATAACATAAAAATGCGCTAATGCTGGAACATTATGTGAACTAAATCAACATTTCCTACACATCATATTCGAGAAGTGACGGAATTCTTTCTTTCGCCTAGTTTTCTTCACATTTTGCAATCCTTCACACAATCTCTCAATCTTTCACCATAACCGCCTTTCAGCCTCATATTAACGACATTACAATTTTCAATTACCACCTGTATTCTTTCCCTTATTCCTGTTCACACTTCTTTCTCACTTATATCTATCATATCCTTCCACTCCCCGCACCCCATTATATCGTTCTCTACTTCTACAAATGATCATTATAACACCCTCCCCCCTCCTCCATCCCCCCGCACCACCTCTGTATGATTATTTATTTTCTATTAATTTATCTATATCTCGATCTCTTCTGTCCCGTTCTCTCTTCAATATCGTAACAGTTGCAATAAGTATGATACTCGTTTATATCTCCTTATATTCGTTTAGTTATTAAGTTTATACTCCATCTTTATTTCTGTTGTTTCTTTCCCATTGGCAAAACACGAAAACATGGCGAGCAAATAAACGTGCACACAAGTGCTGGCATTTCCAACAAGAGTTACTCGGAAGTTGAAACGGAAGACGCCATTAAACTTAATGAACACAAAGGGGCGTAATTGGGAATAAGGAGATGCTAACAGTGTTGACAAAGACAAGATTGGTTGAAAGGCAAAGAGAGATAGTAGTAGACACACAGAAGAGTTAGTGCACTATTGAGGTTACAATAAAAACGTAAAGAGATGTGATTGCTGAGTTTGTTAAATACAAATGCAACAAGAAGAGGTGAAAGAGTAAATTAATCACAGCGTTCAAGAAATTAGAATGGGAGCAATGACAATTAGTAGCAACAAAGAAAGGATAAGAATAATCTACTTACCGTCATCATCATGTGTCTGTTCTACAGTTTTCTGTCCACATTGCATCGTGTCAATTATGCTGACTGTTATCCATTCCACGACGCTTAGCTATCTAGTTTTTTTACATGTTTCTCCCGCGCGATATCTCTTTCCCTCTATTTTGCCAGTTCTAACCAAGTATTCCCACTATTCTATCTTTTCTTATGTTGCTTCACGAAAAAAATTTCATTTGTTGCTTTTTTATGAGCTCCCTTTCGTGTTGGCCTCTTTGTGAATGTCCTCATTGCTGTTTTAGCTGTTCAGTGATCTTTCAATATTCCTCTGAGAAATCCCATCTCTGTGGCCTCGAATCGTCTATTAATTTGTTTGACTAGTGTAGAAGAGTGGCTTCCATATGCCAGGACTGGCTCTATATAGCACCGATCAACTGTCTTTCTCATTTCTATTGACAGAGACTTGTTGCACAAGCCGTTTTTCATTTCCTGAAGCGGTACTTTGTCCTGGGCAATTATGATTTATATTTCTGTGGTGCGTCTTCCGTCTGTTATTATTAATGCCTAACAAATGACGCTCGACGCAAATCACCTGACAAATGATAAACGTTGGGAGAACATCAGACCCAAGGGTCTACCATGACAAAGATGGAGCGATGGAATATTAGAAGCACTAGGGAACATAGCAGCAGAAGCGGACAGAAGAGCAAAAGACCGCAAATTATCTCCCTCTACGCTGAAAGGCAAATGAGGAAGGAAAGAATAGGAAGAAATGACGTTGTGCACTTACTTCAGAATTTCCCAGCTTACTTGTATGCTGCAAGATGGTGATGATTAGGTATTCGATATCACCACTACTTCTGTTCTCTTACTGTTTAGGCTGAGAACTTTCTTCTTACTTTCTTTAAATAGCTTAGTTTAATAAATAAATATTAAATGGTTTGACCGTCTGGTCAGAAAGAATCCTCACTAATCACCATCAAGGGCGTTCTTCTTGAGAATGCATGGGGAAAAGACCAAGAGGAAGACCTAGAAGAAGATGGATAGATGCAGTGACAGAGACTTGTAACAACAAAGGAAAATCACTAATTCCGACAGTTCGAGCAGCTCAAGAACGACAAATGATATAATCCACGACACCTTTTAGGTATCAGTGAAAAGATAAAAGAAGAAGAAGAAAGAAAGAATAAATAAATAAAATGATAATAAAACACAATACACCTACCTTTGTTAGGAGATATGTGCGAAACATGCCACAGCAAACAATTGCAAACTAAAGGATCAACGAATTGATAGCTCTTAGCAAGAGCGGAATGGGATAACTGATACAATCAAAATATAATCTAAACTGTCATCATTCTTATAACATATAAATTTAATATTTTCCTAAATGAGAACAGTATTTTAATTATTGGAGAAAGCATGTAAAAAATATTTCTGTCTCTGCAAATTCGTACGTACTCAGAACAAAAATGTACAGTATTACAAGAAATAAAGAAAGCTTGCAAAATGTAAGATCAAAACAAAGAAATTCATACCAATGCAGAAAACTGCGAAGCTTCAGTAACGCTAATTGTAAAGAGAAATAAAAAAAAATAATATTAAAAAAAAATATATATATATATATATATATATTTAAAAAAAAAGAAAAAAAAACGGTATTGTTAAAGCTTTACGTAACAAGCGGACGACACAAATTAGAACGACGTTTCGGCTCAATAGATCCTTAGCAGGAACAAACATACAACACACATATATGAGTAGTATACAAGGGTCCATTTGAAAAGCATTTAGGCGCTAAATTAACAAAGATATATAGTAGGCGCGCGGCGCGCCTAATGTACCGTAGGCGCAGGGGGAGTTAACCGTGACATTTCGTGTCCAGATGTTGACCTCTAGTCTCGGTGACCCCGGAAGTGACGTGTTTATGTCTGGTGTGTCCTGACTTTGGAGCTCTTGGTGTACTTGAGCGATAGTGATAGGTTAGTAGAATATACAACATCAGGTTTCTCATAATGAGGTTTCTTCTGGGCACCTAATGTACTGTAGGCGCAGGGGAGTTAACTGTGACATTTCGTGTCGGGATGTTGACTGGGGGTGTCTGTCGGCGTGACCTCGGCGCTCCGTATTTTAAAAATTCCGAATTATTTTAAAAAAACAGTCTCCATCTGATTTCGAACACGGGTCTACGGCGTGCCAGGCCAGACACTTACCACTATGCTACAGGCGATCACAGAATTAGAGGCTGAATGAGACAGGTGAATCGTGACGCTTTTGTTGGTACCTGACAGCTAGCTAGTAGTAGAGAAAGATTGACCCGCATTTAGGCGCTAAATTAACGAAGATATATAGGGCGGCGCCCCGCGCGCATAACGCGTGCGGCGCAGGGGGAGTTAACCGTGATATTTCATGTCGGGATACCCGGTGACCTCTCGTTGACCTCTCAACCTCTCGGCGCCATGGTCGGGGTGAGCTCTCGCCGTATGTATGTCATGTCGAGGTAGTAGACACGTATGTCATGTCATTGTAACAGTCATGTCAATGTAACAGTCTTTTCGTTGTAATAGTCATCTCGTTGTAACAGTCACGTGTGTCATGTCGTTTTATCAGAGACGTATGGTATGTCGTTGTAACAGTCATTTCGTTGTAATAGGCATCTCGTTGTAACAGTCACGTATGGCATGTCGTTTTATCAGATACGTATGGTATGTCGTTGTAACAGACATGTTGTTGTATCAGTCATGTCGATGTAGTAGACACGTATATCATGTCATTGTAACAGTCATGTCAATGTAACAGTCATGTCAATGTAACAGGCATTTCGTTGTAATAGTCATCTCGTTGTAACAGTCACGTATGTCATGTCGTTTTATCAGAGACGTATGACATGTCGTTGTAACATACATGTCGTTGTATCAGGCATGTCGATGTAGTAGACACGTATGTCATGTCATTGTAACAGTCATGTCAATGTAACAGTCATGTCAATGTAACAGTCATTTCGTTGTAATAGCCATCTCGTTGTAACAGTCACGTATGTCATGTCGTTTTATCAGAGACGTATGGTATATCGTTGTAACAGACATGTCGTTGTATCAGTCATGTCGATGTAGTAGACATGTATGGCATGTCAATGTAACAGTCATATCAATGTAACAGTCATTTTCAATGTAACAGTCATTTCGTTGTAATAGTCATCTCGTTGTAACAGTCACGTATATCATGTTGTTTTATCAGAGACGTATGGTATATCGTTGTAGCAGACATGTCGTTGTATCAGGCATGTCGATGTAGTAGACACGTATGTCATGTCATTGTAACAATCATGTCAATGTAACAGTCATTTCGTTGTAATAGTCATCTCTTTGTAACTGACACGTATGTCATGTCGTTTTATCAGACACGTATGGTATGTCGTTGTAACAGACATGTCGTTGTATCAGGCATGTCGATGTAGTAGACACGTATGTCAATGTCATTGTAACAGTCATGTCAATGTAACAGTCATGTCAATGTAACAGTCATTTCGTTGTAATAGTCATCTCGTTGTAACAGTCACAGATGGCATGTCGTTTTATCAGACACGTATGGTATGTCGTTGTAACAGACATGTCGTTGTATCAGTCATGTCGATGTAGTAGATACGTATGTCATGTCATTGTAACAGTCATGTCAATGTAACAGTCTTGTCAATGTAACAGTCATTTCGTTGTAATAGTCATCTCGTTGTAACAGGCACGTATGTCATGTCGTTTTATCAGAGACGTATGGTATGTCGTTGTAACAGACATGTCGTTGTATCAGTCATATCGATGTAGTAGACACGTATGTCATGTCATTGTAACAGTCCTGTCAATGTAACAGTCATGTCAATGTAACAGTCATTTCGTTGTAATAGTCATCTCGTTGTAACAGTCACGTATGGAATGTCGTTTTATCAGACACGTATGGCATGTCGTTGTAACAGACATGTCGTTGTATCAGTCATGTCGACGTAGTAGACACGTATGTCATGTCATTGTAACAGTCATGTCAATGTAACAGGCATGTCAATGTAACAGTCATTTCGTTGTAATAGTCATCTCGTTGTAACAGTCACGTATGTCATGTCGTTTTATCAGAGACGTATGGTATGTCGTTGTAACAGACATGTCGTTGTATCAGTCATGTTGATGTAGTAGACACGTATGTCATGTCATTGTAACAGTCATGTCAATGTAACAGTCATGACAATGTAACAGGCATTTCGTTGTAATAGTCATCTCGTTGTAACAGTCACGTATGTCATGTCGTTTTATCAGACACGTATGGTATATCGTTGTAACAGACATGTCGTTGTATCAGTCATGTCGATGTAGTAGACATGTATGGCATGTCAATGTAACAGTCATGTCAATGTAACAGTCATGTAACAATCATTTCGTTGTAATAGTCATCTCGTTGTAACAGTCACGTATGTCATGTTGTTTTATCAGACACGTATGGTATATCGTTGTAACAGACATGTCGTTGTATCAGTCATGTCGATGTAGTAGACATGTATGGCATGTCAATGTAACAGTCATATCAATGTAACAGTCATTTTCAATGTAACAGTCATTTCGTTGTAATAGTCATCTCGTTGTAACAGTCACGTATGTCATGTTGTTTTATCAGAGACGTATGGTATGTCGTTGTAGCAGACATGTCGTTGTATCAGGCATGTCGATGTAGTAGACACGTATGTCATGTCATTGTAACAGTCATGTCAATGTAACAGTCATTTCGTTGTAATAGTCATCTCTTTGTAACTGACACGTATGTCATGTCGTTTTATCAGACATGTTACACGCCCACTAAATTGCTCGTTTCTGGCTGTGCCCATCTTAACTCCCATCTCTTTCATCACAAGGAGTGACGTGGACTCATGGTTGTCGATATCTGTGCCCATCCAAAATCTTGGATGGTTGTCGATATCTGTGCCCATCCCACATCTTGGAGGACTTTAATGAAGTCCGCACGATCCATTGGTTGACCGTCTTCGACGATAGCGCAACTAGACAACCTAACCGCTATTTCATGTCTAAGTACTCCCGCATGTCCTGGGACGTAGACAAAGGTGACCTTACGTATTTTTGACTTCGGCAATGACTCTACCTATTACCTGCTTACAAACCCGCCTCCACTTTTCTTATCATGCTCAACGAATCACTTGGTATGCAGGTGAAGATGTAGTCTTGTGACTCTAACCAAATAAATGTCATGGTCACTGACATCAACTCTATCGTCATGCTACGCATGCTACTTTGGTCATAACGTATGCACCAAAGTCTTCCTTGACTATTCTTCCCGCCGAGCGTGCAGTAAATTAAAATTGGAAAGGTTCTCGAGACTAAGACTATAATGCATATATCTATAGTTTTCATAAGGCTTGCGAACTGAAACGAATCACACAAAGTTTGTGACATTTTCAGCATTGTGTGACTAAAATAACGTCAGGCGTTTAAAGTTAACAGAGCTGAAGACATCACAAACTTTGAGTGATTCCTGGATCTCTCTCTCTCTCACCAGGCTGGCCTTGGTAAAACTATAATTGCTGAGGCTGAGGTGATCACTGGGAAAGTAACACCTTGATAAGAACACTAAGATTGTTGTTTACCTGCATTTGCACACGCTGCTGTATGGTAGCGAGACATGACCCCATTTTCTGCGATACATAAATACCGTTTGAATTCATTGTAGTTGGAGTCGAATGCCCTGGTATCACTGCAAACAAAATAAAATCCATAATTGCTAAACCACCCGTTTTGGAATCATCCGAATTAACATCTCATCTCATTGAAGGATCCCAATAAAGAAAGGTAGCTGCAGTCCCCATCATAGCAGCCACAGCACATGCCAAACGACATAAGGCCAAGTGGCGCCGAAAGTGAATGCAGCTGAACTGCCCTTAGTCATAAGATATCATTATTCACCGTAAGCAATCGAAATACCGAGACTTGATTCGGATGAAAAACACAGCTCACTGTATGCACAAAGCACTAAACTCAGTAGCTGCCGCAGCAAGTCGGACTTGAAATATGAGGAAACTGCAACAAGGAATACTTTTCAGACAGAGTCTCAACGGTTCCTGCCGTTTGAATTTATTTAATTTCGCCTTCGCTGTCTCTTTTTGCGATGATGTGCTCTTTTCCAAAGAGTCAGCAAAAGTCACAAGAGGCGCTGTTGTCAAGAGATAATCCCAGGTGGCGCAGTTCTGTCAAGAGATAATCCCAAGTGGCGCAGTTCTGTCAAGAGATAATCCCAAGTGGCGCAGTTCTGTCAAGAGATTATCCCATGTGACACTGTTATCTTAAGAGATAATCCCATGTGACACTGTTATGTAAAGAGATAATCCCATGTGACACTGTTATGTAAAGAGATAATCCCATGTGACACTGTTATGTAAAGAGATAATCCCATGTGACACTGTTATGTAAAGAGATAATCCCAGTGGTGCTGTTATGTCAAGAGTTAATCCCATGTGACACTGTTATGTAAAGAGATAATCCCATGTGACACTGTTATGTAAAGAGATAATCCCAGTGGTGCTGTTATGTCAAGAGATAATCCCATGTGCACTGTTATGTCAAGACTTAATCCCATGTGCACTGTTATGTCAAGAGTTAATCCCAGTGGTGCTGTTATGTCAAGAGTTAATCCCATGTGCACTGTTATGTCAAGAGTTAATCCCAGTGGTGCTGTTATGTCAAGAGTTAATCCGATGTGCACTGTTATGTCAAGAGTTAATCCCATGTGCACTGTTATGTCAAGAGTTAATCCCAGTGGTGCTGTTATGTCAAGAGTTAATCCCATGTGCACTGGTATGTCAAGAGTTAATCCCATGTGCACTGTTATGTCAAGAGTTAATCCCAGTGGTGCTGTTATGTCAAGAGTTAATCCGATGTGCACTGTTATGTCAAGAGTTAATCCCATGTGCACTGTTATGTCAAGAGATAATCCCAGTGGTGCTGTTATGTCAAGAGATAATCCCATGTGCACTGTTATGTCAAGAGTTAATCCCAGTGGTGCTGTTATGTCAAGAGTTAATCCCATGTGCACTGTTATGTCAAGAGTTAATCTCAGTGGTGCTGTTATGTCAAGAGTTAATCCAATGTGGCACTGTTATGTCAAGAGATAATCCCATGTGCACTGTTATGTCAAGAGTTAATCCCAGTGGTGCTGTTATGTCAAGAGTTAATCCCATGTGCACTGTTATGTCAAGAGTTAATTTCAGTGATGCTGTTATGTTAAGAGTTAATCCAATGTAGCACTGTTATGTCAAGAGTTAATCCCATGTGGCACTGTTATGTCAAGAGATAAGCCCATGTGACACTTTTATGTCAAGAGATAATCCCATGTGACACTGTTATGTCAGTAAACAAACCCAAATAGCGATATAACACTCTTTCACCGGTCGCCACCGACATCCCTGAGCCTGCCCGCTGATGCGCTTTTCTGGGAAACACCCCAACACCTGTGACATCTTGAGCAACGTGAGCAATAGACGGATAACCTCATTTTACACACAACCGCCCCTGCTCGCAATGCTGATAGCGTCACAACTATTGGGCGGTTCCCAACTCACTCCTCAGAGGGCAGGCTCAGAGATATCGGTGGCGGCAGTTTCGTCAGAGGATGGGGCCTGACATTCCTACAGGCACTCAATCTCATTTACCTTGAGATTAGGGATCATTAGAAAAATCTCCGCCACTGAAAATGTGGGTAGAATTAGGTACCTTATGGCTTTAGGTGACTATCTTAACGTCACCGCTACACCAACCTCGATAAATTTTAATGGGTTCTTTTTTTTCCTCTTCAATCATCATCATCATCATCAAGTACCATGCCTGCTGGCGTAGGTGATCATGTCTCTCCACAACTTTCGATCTAGACAGTTATTTATCCTTTCTGTTGCTTACCTTCTGCCAAGCCATTCTCCATCGTACGGAACTGGGACCACGCCGGTATCAGCAGGTAGTGAAAGGGAGAGAACTCTCCTACTTCCGGAAATCAAGTATTGGTTGAAATAAAAACGAAAATCAGTGAAAACGAATCAAATACTAAGCTACACTCGAAATAACCGACGTGTCGGTGGGTGGTTAGATGGATGAATTTCATAGATCCGAGGTGTCGGATGGTAGACCGCAAAGAGTTAAGCTGTCTGGTATCATTTCTCTTTGCTTCCATCTATCTCTTCGTCCCTCAATTTTCCCAGTTGTTACAATATATTCCATCTGTTCTCTTCTCATTACATGGCCAAAAACTGAATATTGTTTCTTCCTAATATTGGAAATTAGCTCTCTTTTTGCTTTGGCTTCTTTCAGAACGTTTTTATTACTCTTCTTAGCTGTCCGTAGTACTCTAAACATTCTTCTGTAAAACCACATTTCTACAGCCTCCAGTCATTTTCCAGTCTGTTTTCCTATTGTTCATGATTGACATCCATACGATAAGACTGTCTTTACGTAACATTTCAGAACTTCTTTTGTTTGTTTCTATTGTCAAAAATGGATTGTACAACTTCTTCCTATTTCTTTGGGAAGCTGCTTTTTCCTAATCCATTCTGCATCTCACCTCGGTTGTACATCTACCATCTCACCTCTGTTGTACATCTACCATCTGAGGTTAACATTGTTCCCAGATATTTAAAGTCAATTAACTGTTTTAATATTGTTCCGCTTGTCTTTTTTATTTATTTTTTTAAATTTCTATTTTATTCAATAGAAAGGAGAAAACATACAATCGTTGTGACTTCAGCTAAAAGCTGATTGAAAGCATGAGCTTAAAGATAGGAAATGTTAATGGTGATGCCGATAATGCTGTTTGAACTCATGGCTTTGTTCATTATACGCTCAATTTGTTTCAACCATACTTCACTTCACGTAATAGCAATAACTATACATCTAAACAAAAACAAAGTAACAGATAACAAAGAGGGCCATTAGCAATGACCCATCCAGGCAATGAAATGTATTAAATTGATCAGAACTGACTTTACATTCTTTGTCATTGTTTCTACAATTATGTTAACTTCTATCTATCTATCTATCTATTGACCTTTCGAGCCGTAACCGGCCCATAGGGCGTAGACCAAGATACACCTTCTCCTATATGAATTTTTGTTCTAGCAGTTTTCTTTTAAAGATATTTTATCCAATCTCGCCATCTGTCTCTGTTCTGTGCAAGCAGTTCTATCTCATTGAGGGAGCCGATTCCTGCTGCTCTTGCCTCTCTCATCAATGTTCTTCTCAGTGTCTCCCTGGGTCTTCCTCTTTTTCTTTTACCTGTTGTTTCCCATATGAGGGCTTGCTTTGCTATTCGATTATTATCTCTTCTCATCACATGTCCAACGTATGACCATCGTCTTTTCTTTATTACTGAAGATATTAGTGGTTGATTGGCGATTTCTCTAATTTCCTCTTAATTAATCTGTTAACTTCTAGCGTCGAGTTAAAATAGGAAATTAGGAGGCCAAGCCCCGCAGTATGTATCATTCGTTGTGCTTGTCACGATTTCTAATAGTTTATTAATTCATCGTTTTTAAGATCTGCTTTTTTACGCCTTTCCAGTTGTTTCTAAAAATTATGCATCTCTCTGTCTGTCTGTCTTTCTGTCTCTCTGTCTATCTAATCTAATCTAATCTAATCTAATCTAATCTAATCTAATCTAATCTAATCTAATCTAATCTAATCTAATCTAATCTAATCTAATCTAATCTAATCTAACCTAACCTAATCTAATCTAATCTAATCTAAACTAATCTAATCTAATCTAAACTAATCTAATCTAATCTAATCTAATCTAATCTAATCTAATCTAATCTAATCTAATGTAACCTAATCTAATCTATATCTGTCTGTCTGTCTATCTGTCTATCTGTCTGTGTGTCTGTCTATCTATCTATCTATCTATCTATCTATCTATCTATCTATCTATCTATCTATCTATCTATCTATCTATCTATCTATCTATCTATCTATCTATCTCTATCTATCTATCTATCTATCTATCTATCTATCTATCTATCTATCTATCTATCTATCTATCTATCTATCTATCTATCTATCTATCTATCTATCTATCTATCTATCTATCTATCTATCTATCTATCTATCTATCTATCTATCTATCTATCTATCTATCTATCTATCTATCTATCTATCTATCTATCTATCTATCTATCTATCTATCTATCTATCTATCTATCTATCTATCTATCTATCTATCTATCTATCTATCTATCTATCTATCTATCTATCTATCTATCTATCTATCTATCTATCTATCTATCTATCTATCTATCTATCTACATGCCTAGTCTATCCGTGCGTCCGTCTCCATGTCTGCCTGTCTTTGTGTGTGGTGTAATGTCCGGTAAAGATTATGATTTATTTTGTTATTCTTGGGTTATCATCATTGTACTTTGAACATTTCCATAAGTGCTGAGATGCCCTCAGCATATCCCGTAGCGTAAACGACTGCTGATTTCAGTTCTTCGTTAGTTTATAAATCCTCGTATACGTCCACTAAGCCTCTTCTTTTCTGGCTGTACCAATTGATTCTGTCATCTCTTTCACCCGAATAAGTTACTTGGACTCACAGTTGCCAAATATAACTGTGTTTTCCCCCACCTCGGAGGGCATTACTGAAGTCTATCTGATTCACTAGTTGACCCTTCTTCGTCGACAGCACAGCTTGCTAACCTGTCCGCTCTTTCATTTCCCCGGACTTGTTGTAATGTATGTCCAAACCATTTAATCTCATTCTTGTATTGCATCGATGCAACACAAACTACTTTCCATATATTTTCAATTGTGTTTGGCTGAATATCCTCACCAACTGGGCTTGAGATTAAACAGAAGCGAGACAACAGCTACAAACACAAAACTAGAACTCACAAGATGTGGCTTTAAAAAAGAGTTTATTTTAACATGATTGCCTTACAAACGAAGAGTTTAGTTTAGTTTAGTTTAGTTTAGTTTAGTTTAGTTTAGTTTAGTTTAGTTTAGTTTAGTTTAGTTTAGTTTAGTTTAGTTTTAGTTTAGTTTAGGGAACAGGCAAATAATTACAATGATGCGGTAAAGCTGGTAGCAAAGAGCCAGTGGTGGGGTGTGCTAAACACTCCAAAGTATGAAAAATCATACGTTGGAGTGTTTAGCACACCCCACCACTGGCTCTTTAGTTTAGTTTAGTTTAGTTTAGTTTAGTTTAGTTTAGTTTAGTTTAGTTTAGTTTAAATTAGTTTAGTTTAGTTTAGTTTAGTTTAGTTTAGTTTAGTATTGGTTGATCTGGCATCAGATCATAGAACACTAAGACAAAAAAAAAATGCCACAGCAACATTGGAAGAAGTTTTGATATCAAAACCAGAAGACAAAGGGTGTAGAAGTAAGGAGATGAGGACAGGTATTAAAAGATATACACATCGTGCTCATTCTGCGGTTGGATCTGTCTGTCTGTTATTGGCAGATAGTGATGCGAGATAAGATACTCAGTGAAACAACATCCAGCATAGGACACTAATATTTGACCAAACTACGGTCAATGACCAACGGCCGTATGGTTTATTCTACTGACCGTCTTCAATGTCGTTCGGGCATTCCATAATCACCTGCACGTCCACCAGCGTGTGGATACTAGCGATTACATGGAATTAGGTTTGGACTACATTTGAAGGGACCATACTTGAGTTATCTCTAACAAAAAAGTAGACCAAATCGAGTAACTAGTAGAATCAGAGAAAAATGCCAAAAACACAGCCTTGTAAGATAAAGGTAAGGTAAAGGTAAGGTAAAGGTAAGATAAAGGTAAGGTAAAGGTAAGGTAAAGGTAAGGTAAAGGTAATGTAAAGGTAAGGTAAAGGTAAGGTACGAGATTTGAACCGGCGTCTTAGCACGCCGGTTTCCACCCATATGTGCTCGGCCGCCTATCCAGAAATGTTCGGAGATTTCTGTATAGTGTCGCCTCAAGCATCGAAACTCAGATGCGAGGCGACATTCCTCACCTTCCCAGAGTAATACCCTGGTACCCATTTCTGCTAACGGCTGGGTCGACCGTGGGCGTATTTTTTTTTCCCAACCACGAGTACAATTCACACTGCTCCCAGCGGGAATCGAATACGGGTTGTCCGAACGTGGATAGTCCAGTCGGGTGGTGTTCCCAACTAGGCTACCGAGGACCCCACAAAGTATTGTACTCAAATTGAGCGCGTAAATAAATCCTTCTCAGCTGAAATGCCGTCAGGACTAAATTTAGCCACTAAAATCTACAACTTTTAAAATGATGAACATTACTTCTTACATTGTTTTAATGACTCTAAGCTTCTTCTACCTTTCAGCTCCCTGTGGAGCATAGGTCTTCAACAAACCTAGTCGTTCTGTTTCTTGCCATTCTTTTAAGATCGCTCCATGTCTTACCCAACATCTTCATCTCTGCTTCTGTCTGTCTTTTCCAAGAATTTATTGGTCTTCCTCTTTGTCTTTACCCCTGGGGATTACAAAAAAGGGCATGTTGTGTAATACTCTCAGTTGGCTTCCGCAGTGTGTGTCCCATCCAGCGCCATCGTCTTCGCTGTATCTCTTTATCCACTGGTGTTTGACTGGTACATTTCCATAATTCTATGTTAGTGATTTTATCCTGCCATTTCCATCCTTTTATTCTGCGTAAGCATCCATTAAAGAATGCCTGTATCTTTATGATTGTCAATTTTGTTGTTCTCCATGTTTCACAGCTATAAAATAGGACTGACTTAACATTGGAGTTGAAAATGAATATTTTCTCTAAGCTACTAGGGGATTTTCGCCTGTGCTGCATGCAAGACATGGCATTGCTACTGAAAGAAGGATCCACTGTTGATGGTGAGAACAATAGTAGCTTTCTTCTCCCTGGTTAAGGAACGCTACGTTTTATTTTATCTCGGTGCTGCAATAAAATCGATACATCTGGTAGTGGCCTTACATTCTTCTTGGAGCACAAGGCCTGTAATTTTGACAGGCTGACCCCATTTATCTCTATCACACGATCTTCACTTCTGTCTACAACACGGACCTCCATTATCTCTACGACAATGACCTCCATTATCTCTACGACATTGACCTCCGTTATCTCTACCACAATGACCTACATTATCTCTACCACAAATACCTCCATTATCTCTACCACAATGACCTCCATTACTCTACCACTATAAGCTCCATTACTCTACCACAATAACCTCCATTACTCTACCACAATGACCTCCATTATCTCCACCACATTAACCTCGATTATATCTACCACAATGACCTCGATTATATCTACCACAATGACCTCCGTTATATCTACCACAATGATCTCCGTTATATCTACCACAATGACCTCCATTATATCTACCACAATGACCTCCGTTATATCTACCACAATGATCTCCATTATATCTACCACAATGACCTCCGTTATATCTACCACATTGACCTCCGTTATATCGACCACAATGACCTCCATTATCTCTACCACAATGACCTCCGTTATATCTACCACAATGACCTCCGTTATATCTACCACAATGACCTCCGTTATATCTACCACAATGACCTCCGTTATATCTACCACAATGACCTCCGTTATATCTACCACAATAACCTCCGTTATATCTACCACAATGACCTCCGTTATATCTACCACAATGACCTCCATTATATCTACCACAATGACCTCCATTATATCTACCACAATGACCTCCGTTATATCTACCACAATGACCTCCATTATATCTACCACAATGACCTCCATTATATCTACCACAATGACCTCCATTATATCTACCACAATGACCTCCATTATATCTACCACAATGACCTCGATTATATATACCACAATGACCTCCATTATCTCTACCGCAATGACCTCAGTTATCTATACCACAATGACCTCCATTATATCTACCACAATGACCTCTATTATATCTACCACAATGACCTCCGTTACATCTACCACAATGACCTCCGTTATCTCTACCACAATGACCTCGGTTATCTCTACCACAATGACCTCCATTATCTCTACCACAATGACCTCCGTTATCTCTACCACAATGACCTCGGTTATCTCTACCACAATGACCTCCATTATATCTACCACAATGACCTCCGTTATCTCTACCACAATGACCTCCGTTATCTCTACCACAATGACCTCCGTTATCTCTACCACAATGATCTCCGTTGTATCTACCACAATGACCTCCATTATATCTACCACAATGACCTCCGTTATCTCTACCACAATGACCTCCGTTATCTCTACCACAATGACCTCCATTATCTCTACCACAATGACCTCCGTTATCTCTACCACAATGACCTCCGTTATCTCTACCACAATGATCTCCGTTGTATCTACCACAATGACCTCGGTTATCTCTACCACAATGACCTCCGTTGTCTCTACCACAATGACCTCCGTTATCTCTACCACAATGACCTCCGTTATCTCTACCACAATGATCTCCGTTATCTCTACCACAATGACCTCCGTTGTCTCTACCACAATGACCTCCGTTATCTCTACCACAATGATCTCCGTTATCTCTACCACAATGACCTCCATTATCTCTACCACAATGACCTCCGTTGTCTCTACCACAATGACCTCCGTTATCTCTACCACAATGACCTCCGTTGTCTCTACCACAATGACCTCCGTTATCTCTACCACAATGACCTCCGTTGTCTCTACCACAATGACCTCCGTTATCTCTACCACAATGATCTCCGTTATCTCTACCACAATGACCTCCGTTATCTCTACCACAATGACCTCCGTTATCTCTACCACAATGACCTCCGTTATCTCTACCACAATGACCTCCGTTATATCTACCACACTGACCTCCGTTATCTCTACCACAATGACCTCCGTTATCTCTACCACAATGACCTCCGTTATCTCTACCACAATGACCTCCGTTATCTCTACCACAATGACCTCCGTTATCTCTACCACACTGACCTCCGTTATTTCTACCACAATGACCTCCGTTATCTCTGATAAACGGATCTCTTCTGCCTCTGCTACACGAATATCTCCCATCTATGACACAGGTTTATTCTATTCTGCCAGGCGGACATCATCTATCGCTGCCACACGGATCTCCCTCTTCTCAGCTAATCAAACACCTCTTACCTCTGCCACACGGATCTCCCTCTTCTCAGCTAATCAAACACCTCTTACCTCTGTCACATGGATCTCCTATCCCTCAGAGACATAATCTCTCCTAGCTCTTTCTGCCTGAGACGATTTGGATAGAAACTAAGATTTGTATCGAAGGAATCAACTATATTAGTGTTGAATTTAAATACGCATATTGTATTAGTATTATGTTCGGTTTGTTTATCATTGTTTTTATTGTTACTTTCGATAACACTTTTAGTGGTTAGATAGCGGTCGGTGACGCAAAGTTGACTATTGGCGTGAAAGTTAGCGAACCAAATTTTAGCAAGATATCACTAGACCGTGAATCAATTCAGAGGAAGAGGTATGTTTACAGCACTCGGAAAAAATGACAAATAGTCAACAACAGAAAAAAATATATGGACCAAGGCAGGATCGATCCCGTACTCAGAGGCACAGCGCCTTGCCACGAAAAGCCAAACGCTAGGGAACACTGCCACTCAGCTAATTAAAAAATTAGCTTCGTAGGCAATGTCCTTTCGCGAAGGCTTTTTCGAGTCTAAAAACCACTGGAAACTACTATTCGTGCTGTTTCGTCCTAAATGTTTGTCTGCAACGCAAATATTCTGCCCTACCCTATCCGGGAGATACTTGTCTTAACAGGAAAAATATTTCCGAGCTGTGATCGCAGCCTTATGCTATAGTCATGGGAAAGCCTTCGCGAAAGGACATTGCCTACGAAGCTAATTTTTAAGTTAGCTGAGTGGCAGTGTTCCCTAGCGTTTGGCTTTTCGTGGCAAGGCGCTGTGCCACTGAGTACGGGTTCGATCCTGCCTTGGTCCATATATTTTTTTCTGTTGTTGATTATTTTTAATTTTTTTTTCCGAGTGCTGTAAACATACCTCTTCCTCTGAATTGATTCACTGATTATCGCCTCGGATGTTTCCCTCTATAATAATATTCATTTATTATTATTTGTCTCCTATCACTAGACCGCTTCTTCACCTCCTCTTGTTTCCCCGTTCGGGTGTCGAGGGAGATGCAAAGCTCTGGTTCTTGCCGTTCTTGCAGATTTATACATTGTCAACTGATGATGTAATGTTTCTTTGATGTTGTCGATTCATCTTACTTTGAGGCTACTTCTTGCTCTGCTCCGTTCTACTAACAAAATTTATGATTTGTCCGGAGTGCACTGGTAAAGGTAAAGTACGAGACTTGAATCGGCGTCTTAGCACGCGAGTTTTCACCCACATGTGGTCGGCCACTTATCCAGAAGTGTTCGGAGACTTCTGGATAATGTCGCTTCAAGCTTCGAAACTCACGATGGGAGGCGGCATTCCTCACCTCCCCAGAGTACTCCCCTGGTACCCATTTTTGCCAGCGGCTAGGTCGACCCTGGAGTTATTATTTCTCCATCTACGAGTACAACTCCCACTTCTTCCAGCGGGAATTGAACACGGATGGTCCAAACGTCGGTAGTCCAGTCGGGTGGTTTTACCAAAAAGGCTATCGATGTCTCTTTTCTTCTATAATATGTTTTGTATGAAAGGAATATAACAGTTTTTTTCTGGAAGGGTAAACCATTTTATTTGTCGTTTCTGTATATAGTTTATAATTCATTCAATGCCTACATTTTTGTTTCTTATAATCCATTTCTAAATCTTTTGCTTGTGGTCAATCTAATCTCTTTTCTCATCTCATCTATATGGTGAAAAAAGCTGCCGTTTGTGTTTAATCACAAATAACCATGTTTGGCGTTGGCAGCATAATATGGGAATGTGTCGTGTGTATTCTCTGAAAAACTTGTCTCTTTGTGGTGATAGGTCCTGCTTTGTGTTGAAGTATTCTGTCTCAATATTTGATTTGCTTTGTTGCATCGAATGTCTATTTCTTTACCGATTTTACCCCTGTCATAGAAAGTTGTTTCAAAACATTTTAAGTTTGTCATCATCATCATCATGTGCAATACCGGTTGGCGTAGGCGATCATGTCCATCTACAAATTTCTACTTACCGTGCATCGTATGAGTTCTGTTGTTGACTGTTTTCCATGCCATGACACCAAGCTATCCAGTATTTTCTCTCTTTGTCGTCCGCGATCTCTCTTTCCTTTTATTTTGCCAGTTGTAACCAAGTATTCCAACTTTCCTCTTCTCATGATGTGCCCGAAAAATGTTGATTGTTTCTTTCTCATGTTTCTTGGGAGCTCCCTTGTTGTGTTGCCCTCTCTTTGAGAATTTATTTTGGTTTTTTTAGCTTTCCAGGGAATTTTCAACATTCTTATTAGAAATCCCATATCTGTGGCCTCTAATCGTCTTTTTATTTGTTTCTTTATGGTTCATGATTCGCTTTTAGTTTGAAACATGTCTTATAATTTAGTTTTCTGTAGCTACGTTTAATGTCTGCGTTATCTTTCTAATGCTTAACTTCTTTTTTTTTAGCTTTTATTTTCACGTTATTCATTTTGAATTATTTGCTCTATGGCAGATGGTAAAAGAACAAGAGGGGGCCCATGACTCTGATTCATATACGTGTTTAAACGTGACATGAAGATTCTAAACCCTGCAGCCTGAGAAGACATAGCCGCTGACCGCAATCTTTGGAAACACACTCTAAAGCTGCAACTCAAACAAGAAGCAGACAGATTTATAGAAAACGAGAATACACGGTGGAAGCAAAGAAATAACATTTCCTAGGAGCGCTGCAAAATCCAAAATCAACTATGACTGACGGAGGCTACTACCCCTACCATCACTACCACCACTACCACCACTACCACCATTACTACCACCGCTGTACCGCTACCACTACTACCACCACTACCACCATTACTACCACCACTGCTACCACCACTACCACTACTACTCCTACCATTACTACTACTAATAGTCCAGGACAAAAAATATTGAAGATCTATTTCTTTGAATAATGAGAACGGTATCCTGTCGCTATTAAATCTGACTTATCAAGCTGAAAAACAGAGCGTGGCTCCAAACTGTCCCAAAGTATAACATCCTTTAAGAACACATGCGTATAAATAAAGTTATAAAAATAAAGTCGATTAAAAAAATTAATACAATTAGAAATAACCCTCTTCACGCCTTGAATGCGGGAGACGCGATAGTCCAGTAGTTAGTGAACGGGACTACTAATGAGAAGTGGTCGGGTTCGATCCTGATCAACGGCTTCCAGGTTCACGAAGCCTTAAATGGGTGCTGGATTTTTGTTTCGGGAAAGTAAAGCGGCACGGGCGAAATACTGACCACTTTACCCCAACAATCATGTGCTGATAAAAACAAAAGTACCCCCGTCACGCCAAGTAGCGTATAGGGAATATGGTGTTAGTGACCATATATTTTACAGATCTTCGGCACATGATTTTTGGGGTAATGTAATCGGTATTACGCCTGTGCAGCTTTACTTTCCCAGAAAAAAATCCGGTACCCATTGAAGGCTGGGTGAACTCGGAGCCGTCGGTTGGGATCGAACCCTATCAATCATGTGCTGAAGGTCTGTAAAAATTATGGTCACTGACACCATATTCCTTATATGTCGTGTGGCGTGACGGGGCTCTTTACCTTAATTTATGTACGCATCGCATACAACGTAAAGGGAATATAATATCAATGCTGGTATTTTTGTGACCATCAACATATTTTATGTAATATGGACAGCACTACTCCAGATCGATTCTTTTTGAGTGCAACATTTAACATTTAGGACCCAATTAAGGCTGGGAATTATAGAAACTAGTGAGACTAGAGATCGAACCAGACGTCGTAATTAGACTAGTTTGCTTTACCAATATGTACTTATTAAATCAGTTTTCTAACCACTGATGTACCTAAATGTCCTCAGTGGACCAGTTTGCTAACCTCTGATATACCGAAATGTCCTCATTGGACCAGTTTGCTAACCTCTGATAACTGAAATGTCCTCATTGGACCAATTTTCTAACCTCTGATCTACTGAAACGTTCTCATTGGACCAATTTGCTAACCTCAGATGTACCGAAATGTCCTCATTGGACCAATTTGGTAACCTCTGATGTACCGAAATGTCCCCATTGGATCAGTTTACTAACCACTGATGTACCGAAATGTCCTCATTGGATCAGTTTACTAACCTCTGATGTACCGAAATGTCCTCATTGGATCAGTTTACTAACCTCTGATGTACCGAAATGTCCTCATTGGATCAGTTTACTAACCTCTGATGTACCGAAATGTCCTCATTGGATCAGTTTACTAACCTCTGATGTACCGAAATGTCCTCATTGGATCAGTTTACTAACCTCTGATGTACCGAAATGTCCGCATTAGACTAGCTGGCTGATCTCATGATGAAAGCAAATATTTTTTTAAAACCTGTTTTCTGATAATTGCTAAGACAATCAATCTAAGACAATCAGCGGTTGTACCAAAGCAAAATACAAAATAAACCTTTAAAATACAACAAATAATTATTGCTTTGTTAGAGTTAATAAGAAGTGAATTCTTATTTCCCTTTCTAATTACATTTCCGTCACATTCCTAATGCCACATTACCCGGAAGCAGTTCCATCTCAGAGCTGTCTGTTAAATTATCACCCCGATTCTGTCACATTCCCTCAGTTCGCACTTTATACTGCCACATCAGGACGTCTGTCTCGTTTATTTACATGTTTTTGTTTTTCTTCAACTCGAGAGCTCTCGGGGAAGAACATTTTTTTTTTTTTTTTTTTTTGCGAGGGAAGGAATTATGTATTTCTAGATATACATATGAACAAAGTCAAGGACGCTGTTGGGTCAAGAACATTTAAAACGCTAATATATATATATTTCATGACAACGATAAATTTATTTTGTTCTGCCTTAAAGAGGTATGTCGTAGAGCATTAACGGTTGAGCTTTTCTATTTTGAGACATTTGGTTTGCGTTAGATATTTTCAATGTGCGACACGATGCTATTTCCAAGGGCGTAAAGGTATGAAGATTCATCAAAATGAATCATCATCATGTACTCTGCCGGTTGGCGTAGGCGATCATGTCCCTCCACAATCTTCTATCTACAGTGCATCGTATCAGTTCTGTTGTTGAATGTTTTCCATGCCATGACACCAAGCTATCCAGTATTTTCTCTCTTTGTCGTCCGCGATCGCTCTTTCCTTTTATTTTGACAGTTGTAACCAAGTATTTTCAAGATGAATAGAAATGCAAAAATTATGTAAAGCTGATGATCATAATGGAAATTGTAAGAAGTAAAAAGTGATATGGTAACAGCTTTGCGTAAGTGAGAAAGAAAACAAAAGTAGAACGACGTTTCGGCCAAGAAGGCTTTCAACTAGAACAACAAACTGTTGTTGAAAAGAAGAAAACATGTTTGTTGTTTCAGCTGAAGGCCTACTTGACGGAAAAGTCGTTCTACTATCGTTTTGTTTCTCATCGACGTAAAGCTGTTAATATATCACTTTTCCATTTTATTATTTCCAAGCATTGAAGCTAGATCGCTAACTGCTGTAAGCATGTAGTACTATTTGGTTAGGTATTGCTCTTATTAAACAATCAAAATACTCGACTATTTGTCTTATGTGTACTTCAGGCATTTTGGAGTTTAACACAGTCTTAAAGTGAGCAGAAAACATCAAAAGATTATCTGGTAGAGTGATATGGCAATTATTGATAGTGGAGACAGTATAAGATGATACTGAGGGAGTTGTAACAATCGTTATGCTTTTATCATTTCTAATTTACTCGTTTTTTCAATTTTATCGAAGTGGATGGACAAAACAAAGAAAGAGTCCACGATTATAGTTATTTTGGACATGTTATAGTAATGATGAAAAATGAAAGGGAGAATAAAAGAATAGGAATGACCAAAAAAAGCAAAA
This sequence comes from Megaustenia siamemsis, assembly GCA_032433765.1. Lineage (NCBI taxonomy): Eukaryota > Metazoa > Mollusca > Gastropoda > Stylommatophora > Ariophantidae > Megaustenia > Megaustenia siamemsis. The sequence continues at coordinate 17,970,952 of JAVIAB010000106.1, read as the reverse complement.
CAATTTTAACAACATTACAAAAAATTATCACATCAAAGCAAATAACTTCAGAATTAAAACTACGAAGCATGAAAAGTTTTATCTCCTCAACACTCCTGCATAGTGCAGAAACATGGACATTAAATAATAAAATAGAGCAGAAATGTGATAGAAAAAAGGAAGAATTGAATGGGAGAAAATTATGATAATTCAAGCTACAGACCTAACGAAGACCAACAAATTACATGTTTCTTTTCTCTGCTACTCTATCTAGATGGCGCAAGTAGTAGAATAAAAGAAAGAAGAAGGAAAGTTCTAATAATTGTATCGCCTCATTATTTCTAATTCCATATCTGAATGTGGTTAAAGGCACGTTATAGCTAGTTCTAACCGTTTCTACATTATTATTTTCGTCGTATCTTTCTATTTATTTAGCGAACACTTGTTATGACATTATCATATCTAATTTTGTATTGGCATTGACATGAATTACATGCTTTCTCTGTGAGACACCTACATTGCTGTGATCTTTTCTCTTGCAACTTAGATGGAGATCATATTTGCGAAAGATGTTTTGATTATAATCTTGACCGATTGTTCCCTTGTTTCACACTTGATATTTGGAAATATGCGGTGCTCATCGGTTGGACTTCTAACTGATCATTTCGAATGTTTGTACCTGAAGTCACTTACAAGCTTAATTCTCATCAGTTATATTCGACTATCTTCTACAGCTCAATTTTAATCATACATATCTAAATCATAGTGACACTGTGACCTTCCAGACATGTCGTAAGAGGCGACTAAGGAGATTGATCGATAGCTTGACAAGCTGTCATTGTAAAAGGTATTGTTATGGAAACAGCGCCATAGATTTTAGAGCAGTGATTTCTGCAATATGTGCCATTTTGGCACGCAAGGTTTCTGTTTTTGAGATTGTGGTTCTGCCCTATGTGCCATCTTCGGCTCGAAAGGACAATAGATAGATAGATATCTAAATCTCTTATACAACTTCATTCTAATTATTTAAATTTGACTCTCTTATACAGCGTAAACTACCTTGGAAAATTACCAAAACTACCAGTGATGAAAAATGTACAATTGAAATAAAAGAAAGAATCATCATCATCAAGTACCGGGCCTGCTGGCGTAGGTGATCATGTCTCTCCACAACTTTCGAGCTCGGCAGCTATTTATCATTTCTGTTGCTGACCTTCCGCCAAGCCATTCTCTTAAGCTGTCTGTTATTTGTTTCCCTTTGCTTCCCTCTATCTCTTCGTTCCTCAATTTTTCAGTTGTTACAATATATTCCAGCTGTTCTCTTCTCATTACATGGCCAGAAAATGATGATTGTTTCTTCCTAATATTGGAAATTAGCTCTCTTTTTGCTTTGACCTCTTTCAGAACATCTTCATTACTTTTCTTAGCTGCCCATGGTACTCTCAACATTCTTCTGTAAAACCACATTTCTACAGACCCCAGTGATTTTCTTGTCTGTTGTCCTATAGTCCATGATTCGCACCCACATGTTAAGAATGACTCTACATAACATTTAAGAACTCTTTATCTTGTTTCTGTTGTCAAAAATGGATTGTAAGGTATCTTCCTCATTTTTTGGAAAGCTGCTTTTGCCTGAGCCATTCTGCATCTCACCTCTGTTGTACATCTTCCGTCTGAGGTTAACAAAGTTCCCAAATATTTAAATTCATTTACCTGTTTTAATATTGTTCCACTTGCCTTTATTTTGCACTGAGGTGATGTCTTTTTCTTTGTTGTTACCATTACCTCTGTCTTTTTTCTTTTAAGGCTGAGTCCTTTATTTTTGCTTTCTCTCACTATAATGTCCAACATTTCTTGTAACTCATTTTCACTCTTAGCGATTAAGACTGTATTATCAGCATACCTTAGATTATTTATATTATGACCTCCAATTGTTATTCCATGCATGCCCCTTATGGATCTTAAAATAATCTCACTGTAAATATTAAACAAATCTGGTGACAGCACATAACCTTGTCTAACACCCTGTTTTATTTGTTGAAACATTCCCAATTGGTTTCCAGTTCTTGTGGCCGCTGTTTGTTTGCCAGTACATGTTCTTTATTATTCTTAGATCTTTGCTGTCTACGTTTATGCTTTCTAAATTTTTTATTATTTCTTGGTGCTTTACTTTGTCCATTGCCTTGGTGTAATCTATGAAACATCGGTATAGATCTGTTTTCACCTTTATTGCTCTTTCTACTAAAGATCTTATGATATAAATGGCATTGCTCGTTCCTTTACCTCTAACAAAACCACACTGTTCATCGCTAATTTCTGGACTGATTTTGTTTCGCACTCATGATGATTCTTAGTAATATCTTAGTCATATGACTCATAAGGCTTATTGTGCGTTGATTATCGCATTCAATCGCACCCGATTTCTTTGGTAGGGCTATGAATATTGATTTGAGCATGTCGTCTGCTATACATCCGCTGTTATAGATATCATTCAATATTTTTGTTATTATTTCTATTTAAAAATCCCCCATGGCTTCAATCTCTTCTTTAGTTATATTATCTGGTCCAGAGTTTTGCCTGCTTTCATATTGCGCAAGGCGTCTTCCACTTCTTCTTTGAGTATTTCTGGTCCTTCTCCATTATCCTTAATATTTACTTCCGTTCATTCATCATTATAAAGATCTTTAATGTATTCTGTCCATCGTTCCCTTATGTTTTCTTGATCAATCAACAGTTCTCCTTCCTTTGATCTTAAACATCCAGTTTTTGATTGCGTTTTTCTGCCTGTTAATTCTTCAATTTGTTTGTATATAGCTGTATCATCTCCTTTTTGTTGCAATTCGATCTCTTTGCATCTCTCTTTTAGCCATGCTTCTTTTGCTTCATTGCATTTTACTACAATTTCTTTATTTAATCTCTTATACTCATCTTTATTTTCTTTATTTCTTCTTATTGTATCCATTATTTGCAAAATGTCATCTGTCATTCATTTCTTTCTTGAATGTGTCCTCACTGGTGGTATGAACTCTTTTTTGATGTTTGTTGCATTGATTCTTTTAGCATTTCCCACTGTTCATCAATGAGTTGTAACTTCTCTATTGCATTTTACCGGTTCTGAATTGTGATTTTATATTTGTCTTGCAGTTTCTTGTCTAATTTTAGTAAATCTAAATTTAAATTGATGTTAACTGAGGCTCATTTTGTTGTTTTTAATTTTACTCTAAGCTTTCCCACAACTGGCACATGATCACTATTGCAATCTGCCCCTGGTTTAGTTTTCACACACACACACACCAGACTGTTTCTAAATCTATTGCTTATCATTATATAATCAATTTGATTACGTACGTTGTCCCCTGGGCTTTTCCATGTCCACAGACGTCTTGGATGTTGCTTAAACCAGGTGTTTCCTGTCATCATGTTGTGTGTTCTTGCCCAGTCAATAAGTTTCTCACCTCTTTCATTTCTCTCGCCTAAGCCATAATGACCAACTACTTCCTCAACTCTTTCCTTTCCTACTTGTGCGTTAAAATCCCCTAGAACTATGGTGTTTTCATGCGGTTTGCATTTATGAAGTGCCTCATTTAACTCGTTGTAAAATGTATCAATTGTTTCCTCTAGACTTTCTGCTATTGGTGCATAAACTAGTATAAGATTTATGTCTATTGGCTTTCCAATCAATTTCACTAAAAGGACTCTGTCAGATATTGGGTAAAAGCCTTTCACTGTTCTTGCTCTTTGTACATCCAAGATGATACCTACTCCTCTTTGGTTTTCTGTACCTCCAGAATAGATTATTTTATGTTTATAAGAATACATCTCCCCTGATCCGGTGTATCTCATTTCGCAAAGTCCCAGTAATTGTAAACCCATTTTTTTCATTTCTTGTAGGATGTTTTCTAGTTTACCCTTCTGCACGAGTGTTCTCACATTCCAAGTACCTATCTTTAGAGTATATTTCATCTTTATTTTGCTTACAGTGGCTTGATGACCGGGTATCACCTGTAACACATGATATCCGCTACCGAACGAGGGTTTTCCATTGGAATCCCTCTTAACGTTATTGTCGTTATTTCTATTGTTGTGGCTATTCATGATTGTACAAAGAAGTTACGACGGTGGTTTTCTGTTGCCTTCCGTCTGTTTGTTTACGGTTGGCTCGGCTAGCTTTTGACTAAAAAGCCTACCCAACAGGCAGTGGGGTTGTTTTACTTCGGGGTACCTTCCCTTAGCCTTTTACTCTCCCGAGCTTACCTGCAAGGCAGCAGGGCAGCCACAGGTTGTACTGTTTACTGCATACAGTAGCAGGTAAAATTACCCGACCTGACAAAAGAATAGGAAATGGCAAAAAGTAATTTTAATGTCATGAAGATATCTAACATCAAAACAAATAACACCAGTGTTAAAACTAGGAATAGCAAAATGTTACATCGTCTCAATATTCGTATATGGTGCAGAAACATGGACATTAGATAAGAAAACAGAACATAGAATTGAAGCCTTTGAAAAGTGGATATATATAAGAATAGATAGAATTGGATGAAATGAAAAGAAAACAAACGATGAAGTCTTAAAACAACTAGAAATGAAAAGAGAACTACTAAGCAAAATTCAAACAAGACAAATACGATTTTTGGGCCATGTTAAAAGACACAACAGCATACTAAAAGTAATCCTGGAGGAGGAAAATACAAGATAAAAGAGGCAGACAAAGACTAACATGGACAAGTAACATCAAAAGATGGACAAATCAACCTATGACAACCTGCACCATCAAAGCAAGAGACAGAGCAGAATGGCGTTCCATGGTAGCCAGCCTTTGATGCGGAGACGGCACTCGACGATGATGATGATGTAGATGCGGCTTAATTCTAATCATTTATATTTGACTCTCTTATACATGTTAATTCTAATCATTTATATTTGACTCTCTTATACATCTTAATTCTAATAATTTATATTTGACTCTCTTATACATGTTAATTCTAATCATTTATATCTGACTCTCTTATACATCTTAATTCTATTCATGTATATCTACGGTTATGGTTATGGTTATGAAAGGACCCGGTATGACTGAAAACGAATTAAAATCCGAATTGCTCAACCGCCGTGCCAGTGGAATTGTCCGAATTACTAACTCATTTCCGAAATAAAGAAAGGTAGCTGTAGTCCCCATCAAAGCAGTCTAAGTACACGCCAAAAGACATAAGGCGAAACTGCGCAGAAAGTGAACACAGCCAACTGTTCCTTGTTATACGATATCATCATTCATCGTAAACAATTGGGATATCGAAACATGATCAAAACGGATGAAACACACAGCTCACGGTGTGCACAGAGCACTTAACTCAGTAGCTCATGCAACAAGCCGGACTTGGAATATGAGGAAACTGCAACAAGGAATAGTTTTCATACATAGCCTTCAATGGTCCCTGCCGCCTATCCACCATATTTACCGGAAGTTCACGTCCTCCTGAAAATGATGATCGTCATATTTTTTTTTTAATGTATAACGCTTGTTGATGTTAGGACATCGTTTTTTACTCCAATTCCGAACATATAAAACACAGATAGCTGTTAGATTATCTCCGTCGCACATCAAACAACAGACCGTAAGATTAGCGTGTGGCCGGTCTAGGTATATACGATGAGCCATTCTGATGACGTAGCACACACAACAATGACTAATTACTTTAGTGAATGCAGCCTACAACGAACGAAACACGGTGCAAATTCCCTAAAGAGAAAACACTTCGGCTAACTTGAAGGAGCAGTCCACATTAATGAGTTGTAACTTGTAATTAACTTGCGACAAACAATTCCAACGACGTTCTTTGAACAGCACTCAGTGTGTTGACGTGAATCGCAGATCAACTCTAGACAGTAGAAAGTTGCATTAACAACACTTGACTTGTCAAAAAGGAATATTGCCGTGTGTACGACTCCATTTCATCGACGCAGATTTGTTAAGTAGAACATAATTTTGATTTTAACGCAGAAAATTACAATGGAGAACCGAAGTGTTCAGTGGCGTGTCCACAGTATGGTATATCTAACCACAGAATGTATATCTAACGCTCATCCTTTCTAATTCTCTGATTTTCTAATTCTCTGATTTTCTTACAAATTATTTCAAATCATACACCTGAATTTCTAACAGCTTTTTTTTAGATTATCTATCTGTGAGATATTCTGGCAGATTTTTAAAATGTAATTCTCAACCTGCCCATCTTAACATTACCATAATGTACACCACACTACACTGCACTGCATCGCCCATCACCGCACCGCAGGGACCGCACCGCTCGGAACCACTTCGGATCGCACAACACCACACCACACCGCACCAAACACCATACCACACCACACCATACCATAACATATTATACTATACTACACTACACTACACTACACTACACTACAGTATACTATACTATACTATACTGTACTGTACTGTACTGTACTGTACTATACTATACTATACTATACTATACTATACTATACTATACTATACTATACTATACTATACTATACTATACTATACTATACTATACTATACTATACTATACTATACTATACTATACTATACTATACTATACTATACTATACTATACTATACTATACTATACTATACTATACTATACGTAAAGTACCCCCGTCACGCCAAGTGGCGTATAGGGAATATGGTGTTAGTGACCATAAATTTTACAGACCTTCGGCACATGATTTTTGGGGTAATGTGGTCGGTATTATGCCTGTGCCGCTTTACTTTCCCAGAAAGAAATCCGGTATCTATTAAAGGCTGGGTGAGCCTGGAAGCCGTCGGTTGGGATCGAACCCTACCTCTCGTCCTTTGTAGTATACTATACTATACTATACTATACTATACTATACTATACTATACTATACTATACTATACTATACTATACTATACTATACTATACTATACTATAATGTACTGTATTATGCTATGCCCTTAAATATCTAAGCACAATTACTTCTTATCTACTTTGTACCGGATACTCCCTCCTTTCCAAAGGGATACCCCTAGAATATGGGACACGCCACTGAACACTTGAAGAAGAAAGTATCGCCAGAGGTGTAACTAAATCCATGTTATCGATAATGATCGTCTACATGTCATTGTGACAAAGGGACCAGAAAGAGGATTCAATCTCCATTCTCATTACATGGTAGAAGAGGAATTTTGTAAGAAAAGATAAAAGTAACTATAGGAAGAATCATTGGCCATTGGTAGGGTTACTCGAATTATCCGCTGAAGAAATTGTATAAGAACAGTGCCGAATTGTCGGACAATTCAAGGATGGTTTTCATGAAATCTGTACTTTCTTTTAATGAGTGGCGCTTTGTGAGTTTCTCAGGGCAAGGCATATATTTTTCACCCCCTAATCTGAATTGGTAAAGCTGCTACCAACTGTGTCCGTCTTTCTAAGTGTGTTTGGGAAAACAGAAAACTGACAACTAATACAAAGACAGCAGTTTACAACGCGTGTACCTTTAGTATCTTTCTGAATGACAGCGAATCATGAACAACTTATGCAAGGCAGGAGGGTAGACTGAATACATTACCTATGCGATGTCAGCGCCTTATTCTTGATATCGCCTGGGATGACAATATGATAAAAGTGGAGGTCTCCACTAGAACAGGCCACTCAAACAATGTAGGTTACGCAGGCTTGGCCACTTACATCGTAAAAAAGATGGCCACCAAAAAGATATACTTTGTGGACAACTAGCAGATGGCAAAAGAACAGGGGGCGCCCTAAACTTCAATTTACAGAAATCGTGACATGTAGACTCTGAACATAAACCCTGCAGCCTGAAAAGAGATAGCTGTAGACGCAATCTTTGGAAACACACTCTAAAGGTCCAACTCAAGCAAGAAGCAGACAGATTCATAGAACAGGAGAATACACGGCGAAAGAAACGAAAAAAATAACATTCATAGGAAGGCTGCAAAATCCATAGTCAACAATGACTGATGGAGGCTACTGTTAATCTGCAATTAAAGAGAAGATCATAGAGATGGAATTTCTTATAAGAAAATTTAGTGTTTCCTGGAGATTATCAAAAGGCCAACGTTATAAAATCGCTCCAAATCATTTTATACAGAAAATAAAATCGACAATTTTGGGGCACATTAGGAGATGAAGAAAGTTTAAAATGTTAGTTACATACGATAAAGGTCAAGTACGAGACTTGAATCGGCACGCGAGTTTTCACTCAAATGTGCTCAGCCTCCTATCCAGAAGTGTTCGGAGACTTCTGGATAGTGTCGCTTCAAGCATTTAAATTCACGATGTGAGGCGGCATTCCTCACCTTCCCAGAGTGCAACCCTGGTACCCATTTCTGCCAGCAGCTAGATCGACCGCGGAAGTATTTCTTTTTCCGACCACGAGTAAAATCGACACTGCATCCAGCGGGAATCGAACATGGGTTGTCCGATCGTCGGTAGCCTAGTCGGATATATTTCTAGACTACCGAGGCCCCTTGTTGGTTAAGTTTACAGGGAATGAGAGATCTCTGACGACAAAAGGAGTAGATAGTAAATAGTTCGGCGTAACATCAACGACATAACTGATACACTGGGGTGGGCAGAGTGTTATGCAAGGACATGATCGCCTACGCCAGCCGGTATGGCATATTATGAAATAATGATAATCTGCTGTTGCATATTGTTATTATTACAACTTTAATTTTTTTCTCTTGCAATTTTGCGCCATTAAGATTATTTGCTCAAAGGGCATTCGAACTTCACGTTTTCCCTGAAGCAGTGTCACGGAGTTAAATGAAGTAGAAGTAAAGAGCCCCGTCACACCACGTGGCGTATAAGTAATATAGTGTTAGTGACCATAATGTTAAACAGACCTTTCGCACATGACTTTTGAGGTAATGTGGTCGTTATTACGCCAGTGCCGCTTTACTTTTGCAGAAAAAAATCCGGTGCCCACTTTTTAAGGCTGTGTGAAACTGGAAGCTGTCAGTCATGATTGAATCCGACCTCTTGTTATTTTTAGTCCAATTCACTAACCAGTGCTCTATTGTGGCTCCCTGGAGTTCAATGAGCTGCTCCAGAACTAGCAAGTGGAGTTTTGTTAAAAGTAGACAGTTATGCTTTAAGTAACTTGCGTTTTGTGTTTCAGGTAATTGATAATGAGCGCCCACAATTTAACGTACATAGTTGCGTTTCATGCAAGATCGTGAGTTAACTTTTATTAATGGTTGTGTTGCGCTACAATTAATGTGGAGAGTTTAATTTAAATTAATGTGAAGAGTTGCATACCAATTAATGTTAAATTTACTCTTTAAATTAGAAAGCAAAGTATGTACTGAAATATATCCACACAGAACATATGTTTAATGTTAAACTTCAATGTTAAGTCAGTCTTATTCTATGGCCGTGTAACATGGAGAACAACAAGAACGACAATCATGAACATACAGACCATCATTAATGGATGCTTACGCAGAATAAAATAAATGAAATGGCAGGACAAATCCACTAAAATAGAATTATGAAAATGTACTACACAAATACCAGTGGATAAAGATATACAGCGAAGACAATGGCGAAGGATAGGACACTCACTGCGGAAGCCAACTGAGAGTATTACACAACAGGCCCTTTTTTGGATTCCCCAGGGAAAAAGACAAATAGGAAGACCAAGGAATTCTTGTAGAAGACAGATGGAAGCAGAGATAATGATGATGGGGAAGACATGGAATAATCTTAAAAGAATGGCAAGAAACAGAACGACTTGGAAAGTATTTGTTGAAGACCTATGCTCCACAGGGAGCTGAAAGATAGAAGAAGAATATCATCATCATCAAGTACCGGGCCTACTGGTGTAGGTGATCATGTTTCTCCACAACTTTCGATCTCTACAGTTCTTTATCATTTCTGTTGTTGACCTTCTGCCAAGCCATTCCTTTAAGCTGTCTAGTTTTTTCTCTCTTTGCTTCCCTCTATCTCTTCGTCCCTCAATGTTTCCAGTTGTTATAATATATTCCAGTTGTTCTCTTCTCATTACATGGCCAAAAAAAGGATGATTGTTTCTTAAGATGAATATATATTAGCAAAATTAATTGAAATGAGCAAACATGGAGTCAACATAATGAAAGTAAAATATTCTTGGATTACTCAACGTCTCTGCTTCAGTTGCAGCAAGATGTTGATTCTGTACACCCATTAACAATCACAAACTATCGAAAGAGTGCATCATTTTCAACCTCGGAACGAGACGAATTTGTATTTCACATCAAGGAAAAAAAAATTAACGCATTTGCTGAATGCGCACTGACCGGAAATACCAATTTCACGGCTTGATTTTAATTGAACCGGGAAGTTGGCGCTAGCGTGCTAGTTTTTGAGTCCAGGAAATCTTCATCTTTATGTCCTTGACCGCGCTGAATGTAAGTTCAAAGCTCGTCGTATGTGACATGTGCAAAGAAATGTATATTTTAACATTTATTTGGATAATGAAAGGTTCACAACTCTAGTTATAGAGCTCTTGCTCGCCGATAAAGTGAGCAAGAGTTTGATCGAAGCTTGTTGTTGTCAAGGCTACCAAGCTTAAATAAATATTCTTCTTGGCTCAATGAATTTGGAAATGTAAATAACAGCGACAACCAGCACTGGCTCCCTCATTGTGAAATAATGTGTACGGTGGAGTGTAATACTTCATTTCCCTGAAACATTCAATTATGTCATGAGCAACGGTTAGCATTTATTTAACCAATGTCCGTTCTATGCAAACGTTGATGACACCCGTTACAGTTCTGTGTGGCTAAACTTACATTGTGTGCAAAAGTGACTATGGAGTCTAAATCAATCTTTGGGTGCCGTTTCCGAAATTGATGTTTGGCTACCACGGTTCGCTATTTTGCTCTTTCTCTTGACTTGATCATGCATGTTGTCATATGTTCACCTGTCCATTTGTCCATACTTTAGTCATGGTCTGCCATGCCTCGTCTGTCTTGTACATTCCCTTCCAATATGTCAATAGAGACAATTAATGGTGGTAGTAACAGTGGTGGTGGTGGTAGTTGTGGGAGTGGTAGTAGTGGTGGTAGGGGTGGTAGTATTGATAGCCTCCGTCAGTCATAGTTGATTTTGGATTTTACAGCGCTCCTAGGAAATATTATTTCTTTTCGTCCACCGTGTATTCTCTTTTTCTATAAATTTGTCTGCTTCTTGTTTGAGTTGCAGCTTTAGAGTGTGTTTCCAAAGATTGCGGTCTGCAGCTATGTCTTCTCAGGCTGCAGGGTTTAGAATCTTCACGTCACGTTTAAACACGTCTATGAATCAAAGTTATGGGCGCCCCCTACTTCTTTTACCATCTGCCATAGAATAAAGAATGCAAAATGAATAACGTGAAAATAAGAACTGGAAAAAAAGAAGTTAAGCATTAGGAAGATAAACGCAGACGTTCTAATGAAGTCTAATAATGGCACAGATTTCGTTGCCCCAATTCCTGTCTTCCTAGAACAAAGCCTTTCATTGTTGTTGTTTATCATCTCACTGTGACTTTTGATGCGGGCGTAATAGGAATAGCTAGAATGCCATTTTAAAAACATGAAAAATATGCACACATCAAAGGAAATAACAGCAGAACTAGAACTACAAGTGATAAAATGTTATGTCTGCTCAACATTCCTGCATGATGCAGAAACATGGATATTAACTCTTTCAATACGGAAGGATTTGATCAATTCAGCGATAGAGATCTCAGAGATAACATTCTTCATGTTTTTTTTTAAATATTAATCTACATGTTTATATTTATCTAACATATAACATAGTGTATATGAATTTTTAGATATTTGAATTAGGTATTCGATTTCACCAATACCAAGATAATACAAATACAAGATATGTAAATAGAATATGGTTTGATGACAATTTACACTAATCAATTTGAGAGTGACGCACTGTGCGGTGCAACGTACGAGACCGAAATTGGCATGGCGCATGGTGCGTCGAAACGTACGGAAAGAGTTAAATAAGAAAACAGAGCAGTAAATGTAGGTCTGTGAAATGCGGATCTTTAAGAAAATGAGGAGAATTGGGTGGAAGGAAAAAAAGACAAGGAAGTTCTGAATCTGCTGAAAATGAAAAAAAAACTAATTAATATTCGAACAAAATAATACTGAAATCAGTGAGAAATGTGAAGAGACACAAAACCGTACTGAAGGTCATTTTGAAAGGGAAGGTGCGAAGTAGGCGAGGCATATCAAGACTAAAGTGGGCTGGTAACATCAAAAAATAGACAGGTAAACCTATAACAACGGGCACCATCAAGATATAGACAGGTAAACCTATAACAACGGGCACCATCAAAATATAGACAGGTAAACCTATAACAACGGGCACCATCAAAATATAGACAGGTAAACTTATAACAACGGGCACCATAAAAATATAGACAGGTAAACCAATAACAACGGGCACCATCAAAATATAGACAGGTAAACCTATAACAACGGGCACCATCAAAATATAGACAGGTAAACCTATAACAACGGGCACCATCAAAACAAGAATTAGAGTGAATGTCTCTCTATGGTAGCCAACCTTCGATGGAGATGGTGCCCAATGAAAATATGTCTTCAATTATCTTTTTTCATTATCAATGGTTTACTGAGGGTTTTTAAGTAGCATTTTGTTTCGAGGGGGCCTCGGTAGCCTAGTTGGGAAAACCACCAGACTGGACTACCGACGTTCGGACAACCTGTGTTCGATTCCCGCTGGGAGCAGTGTGAGTTGTACTCGTGGTTTGAAAAAAAAAATACCCCCACGGTCGACCCAGCCGTTGGCAGAAATGGGTACCAGGGTATTACCCCGGGAAGGTGAGGAATGTCGCTTCGCATCTGAGTTTCGATGCTTGAGGCTACACTATCCAGAAATCTTCGAACATTTCAGGATAGGCGGCTGAGCACATATGGGTGTAAACTCGCGTGCTAAGACGCCGGCTCAAGTCTCGTACTTTACCTTTACTTTTGCTTCGAATGAACCAATGTATTTATTGTTTTTCATGATGTAGTCCACGGTTCAAAATTATGTTTTGCTATTTTGAAGATAAATCCTGAGGAATTTCAATGTTACTGTCCTTTTGGTACTGTATTCATGTTATTCGCCGCATTCAATTTGTGTTGCAATTGCACGTTTTCTTTTCATCTGCTGGATTCCGATGTTAATTATAACAGATTCCAGACGTTTATTGTTTGCATTAATTTTAACTTCTTAGTTGTTGTTGATGATGATGATTTAGTGTTAACTTTTTGCCATGTGGATTGACAAATGACACAATCTGGGGAACATCTCAGAACGACTAGAAGCATGTATACATCACAGAACCATCACCATTGTGCTGGGAAAGTATTTTCAGAATTCATATTTCTTTACCTGGTTAAAGAAAAAGATCTCAGCACAATGCACGAACAGCCAGGCACCGTAAGAGATTAGCTTTGTTACGACTCACAGTGAACACCTTCAAAAAGAGAGCAATTAACAGGTTATCATGATAACTCTTCTTTTTTCTCCTTTCTTTTTGTCCCGTCACGCCAAGTGGCGTTTAGGGAATATAGTGTTAGTGACCATTAATTTTATAGAAATTCGGCACATATATTTTGGGGATATGTGGTCGATATTACGCCAGTGCCGCTTTACTTTTCCAGAAAAAATCCGGGATCCCTTTAAGGTTGTGTGAACCAGGAAGCCGTCGATCAGGATCAAACTCGACCTCTCGCTCTTAGTAGTCTAGTTGACTAACCACTGAGCTATCGCGGTTCCCTATATCATAAAAACAGACCTATTTACTTGTGACAGTTCAAGTTATAAAGAAGTAAATATTGGACGCTTTATAAAAAAAAAAAAAGTAAATTGCCCCTCGTCACCCCAAGTGGCGTATAGGGAATATGGTATTAGTGACCATAAATTTTACAGACCTTCGGCACATGATTTTTTGTGTAATGTCGTCGGTATTACGCCCGTGCCGCTTTACTTTCCCAATTAAAAAAAATCTGGTACCTATTAAAGGCTGGGTGAGCCTGGAAGCCGTCAGTTGGTATCGTACCCTACCTTTTGCCCTTTGTAGTCCACTTCACTAACCACTGAGCTATCGCAGCTTCCTAAATATTGGACGCTTTATAGCAAGTTTCAAAAGAACAGTCTTTACAAAGGTCTCCATTCATCAGTGACAACAAATGAACATTCGAGTCGTCAGTCGCTGGGCACTGCGAGACTTGCTGGGGAGGGAATCTGAGCATCTATACACAGGTTCGGATTGCAACGATGTTGACGTGCAAATAACTAAAGAACTCAATAAATGTATATTCAGACATAAATACCGAAGCTGGAGATTTACTTTGATCGCTGCATACACAATCTAACACGGATGTTCCATGTGAGACTCAAACACAAAGAAAACTTTTTACCAAATAGTAATAGAATTATAGTAGGGAACAAAAACCATGCGGAATACCGGTCAATATGGCGGATAGGTGGCAAGAACCATTGAGGCTCTGTCTGAAAAGTGTTCCTTTGTTGCAGTTACCTCATATTCCAAATTCGGCTTGCTGCCGAGCTACTGAGTTTACTGCTTTGTGCACACTGAGCGCTATGTTTTTAATCCGGATCCTGTTTAGATCCTCCGTTTGCTTACGATGAATGATCATATCGTATAATGAAGGACAGTTCAGCTGCGTTTACTTTCAGTGCCGCTTGGCCCAATGTCTTTTGGCGTGTGTCGGACTGCAGCTGCCTTTCCTTGTTTGGTTACTTCAATGAGGTGAGTTTTGATTTGGATGATTCCACTGTCACAGGCGATGGATAATTATAGATTTTATTTCATTGGCAGTGATGCCGAGGCCTTCAAATAACCATAACAATAATAATCACGTATTGATCATGTTATGAGAGGGAACCATGGTGCAGTAACTACAAATTACTAACAAAAAATAGGATAAGAAAAACAGAGAAAATAAATATCAGACATCTTTACAGAGTGGCATTATACGATGTCGAGAGGAAGTAATAAAGAAATACAGAAACAGAAAATTCTGTAAATATATAATTATCTGAAGCAGAGGACAACGTGATTGATACTAATAATTAACAATATCTATGCATCAATATGCTTGGTTACAACTTGTAAAACACAGGGAAAAAGATATCGCGGACGACAAAGAAAGAAGATACTGGATAACTTGGTGTCATGGCATGGAAAACAGTCAACAAAAGAACTGATACGATGCACGGTTGATAGAAGATTGTGGAAGGACATGATCGCCTGCGCCAACAGGTATGGCACATGTTGATGATGAATCAATGTGTGCTTGTTGTATCTCCAAATATCACAAAAACATTCGTAAAGCACAAAAGTAATGCATTAGAAAGTCTAGTCGATACGATAGACACTCTAATAGCTCCGTGGTCTCTAAAGAAGCTCCCAATGTTACAAAGGCAAGATGTGTTGATGATGTTTAGTAACAATTATGATAAAACATCGATCTGTACATCAAAGCGTAAAGTGATGAAATTTACTCTTACAATTTACAATGGTTATTTGATTATATGGTTATGGAAGGCCACGGTATCACTTCAAACGAACTAAAATCCATAATTGCTCAACCGCCCGTGCCAGCGGAATCATCCGAATTAATATCTCATCTCCCAAACAAAGAAAAGCAACTGTAGTCACCATTCGTAACAGTCTCAGCACACGCCAAAAGACATAAGGCGAAACTGCACAGAAAGTGAACACAGCCAACTGTTCCCTCTCATACGATATCATCATTCATTATAAACAACTGGAATATCGAAACATGATGAAAACGGATGAGACACACAGCTCACGGTGTGCACAGAGCACTCAACTCAGTAGCTCCTGCAACAAGCCGGACTTGGTATATGAGGAAACTGCAACAAGGAAAACTTTTCATGCATGGCCTTCAATTGTTCCCGCCGCCTATCCACCATATACCGTAGGTTCACCTCCTCTTGAAAATGATGATCGTCGTATTTACAATGCTTAATGCCTTATCGGAGATGCAATAGAGTAAAGCAATATCCGCTCATTGAAATTCAGCCCAGAATGTAGCATATCAACACCATGATCACGTGTCTTTTTAACAATAGGTGGACAAGAGAAACAATTCTATTGTTTTTATAGCCCAGAGGAGAGTAGAATACGCGCCACACACACACGCACGCGCGAACGTGCGTGCGCGCATTTATACACATGATTTCAATTTATCTAAAACAAATTACGAAATAAAAAATAAAAGCCACAAATAGAGTAATTTGATAAAGAGTTATTGCGTGTCCGTTGCTCTAGCTCTAGCTGGTATATTAGGATGTGAACGTTGCTCAAAGTTTTCAAACGATTAGGGAATAATAAACAAAGTTTATATGTATATATATATATATATATATATATATATATATATATATATATATATATATATATGAGTGCGTGCGCGCATGTGTGTGTGTGTTTGTAAGTTGTGAGGAACTGAATCTCACAAATACACATTCGGATGTTGAATTCAAACTAAAAAAACAACAAAAAACTGCCGTATAAAACTGTTTTATGGCGCAAAAATATGGGGCACATGCACAAAAGACATCATGGAAAATACAATTTCTATGAATGCTTGTATCAGTAGGATAAGGGAAAGGATTGATATGATTAATAATGAATAATTTATAACGTGGAAGTAACAGATTAAAAATAGAAGAGATGTGTAGAACTTGGCTGTGGCGTCTTGCAGGATATGTATAAGAGAGCTTTATAGAGAAATTAGTAAATGGGGAATGATTATGGAATTCATTAGTGAAAACATTAGAAGTGCCTGAGAAAGAAAGAAAGAAAGAAAGAAAGAAAGAAAGAAGGAAGGAAAGAGAGTAAGTAGAAAGAGAGAAAGAAATAGAAAAGATTGAGAAATAAAGAAAGAGAGAAAGTAAGAAAGAAGGAAAGAAAGTAAGTAGAAAGAGAGAAAGAAAGAAAGAAAGAAAGAAAGAAAGAAAGAAAGAAAGAAAGAAGGAAAGAAAGTAAGTAAGTAGGACAAGAGGTAGGGTTCGATCCCAACCGACGGCTACCAGTTCACCCTGCCTTTAATGGGTACCGTATTTTTTTTTTTTGGGGGGGGGGAGTAAAGCGACACGGGCGTAATACCGACCACATTACCCCAAAAATCATGTGCCGAAGGTCTGTAAATTGTATGGTCACAAACACCATATTCCCTATACGCCACTTGGCGTGACGGGGGGCACTTTACTGTTTTTTTAAAACAAAGAAATGAATGGAAAAGACAGCTTAAAGACACGTGCTCCAGCTTTAATTGAATGTTTAGCTCTTGTTATACTTGCAACTATAATTATCCACGAAGTCAATATTTCCCTGATGGTTTCCTACACCGCCTGTGTTTTCTTTGTCAAAAAATGTACGTGCTGTACCAAAGAGAGAGAGAGAGAAAAAAAAAAATCTTTGTTATTGCTCAACATCAGAAGGCATTTGTCTAAACGTTCTATAACCTCCATATCGCTTTCACTTGACTACAGACTTGAACATTTTCTCTTACATCTATGACCTTTCATTTTAAAAGTTCTTCCGTTAATTTGCTTACACTGTTATCTGCAAATTCATCATCATCATTGAGTGCCGTCTCCGCATAGAAGGTTCGCTACAATGGAGCTCCATTCTGTTCTGTCTCTTTGATGGCGCAGGTTGTCATGTACTGACTTGTCCATCTTTGGATGTTAGTCGTCCATGTTAGTCTTGGTCTGCCTCTACTCTTTTACCGTGCATTTTCCTTTCCAATATTTACTTTTAGTAGGCTGTTGTGTCATTTAACATGCCCTAAAAATCTCATTTGTCTTGTTCTAATTATGTTTAGTAGTTCCCTTTTCATTTTTTGTTCTTTTAACACTTCATCCTTTCGGTTTATTTTCTTCCCATCCAATTCTTCATGTTCTTCTATAAATTCACATTTCAAAGGCTTCAATTTCATGTTCTGTTTTCTTGTGTAATTTCCACGTTTATTCACCATACAGGAATGCTGAAAAGATAACATATTTTGCTATTTTTAGTTTGAGCCCTGGTTTTATTTGTTTTGATGTTAGTATGTTCTTCATGACATTAAAATTACTTTTTGCCATCCCTATTCTTTTGTTTATTTCAGTTGTACATTTTCCATCACTGGTTATAGCATGTCCAAGATAGTTGTAGTTCTGAACTGTCTCCAGGTCTAATGCTTCCTGCAAATTACATGTGTTCTTATTCTATAAACACATCAAAATTTTTTTAAAAAATGTATAGTTTGTCCTTCAAATTTTTTTTATATAATTACTCTTACCTATCTATAAATTCCGTTTCCATTTGTATTATGTTTTCTTTCTTTTTCAGACGATTCCTACATTTTACAACTTGTGTATTTTTAACAACGTACTGCCCCCTTCTTGTTTTTCACATTTCCACTGTTATGTTTTTTAATTGCTGTTATTTTTTTGTGTGTGGAAAAACTCAAAGATTAATTCTCTCTTTCTTCACTCTCTCTCTCCCTCTCTCTGTCGCTCGCGCGCTCTCTCTCTCTCTCTCCTCTTGTTCTGTTGTATTTCATGCCGTCAATAAAAAAAAAAATTAAGTGCTGTCTCATTACCCCATCGTGTTCCTAGAATTACATTTTTTAAAAAAATTTCTAAGAAAATAAAAGCTGTATAATATTGTATGTTACAGCTTTATGTTAACAAAAAGATAATAACTAGACGATTCGGCTACAAAGCGTTCATCAGTTGATAAGAACACACAAGGTCATATATATTTCTACTTCCACATAGCAGGAACCCAGCAGTTCATATGTACAAGACCGCAAGCAATATTTATTATTAATTTTCCCTTTTTTTTTGGGGGGGGGGGTTGGGGGGAGTTATTTTTAAAACCTTGCTTGCTGTGGTATTTTGTACATATGTGGTCATGTTACGTGGCAGAATATTTTTTGTACATCTGTGGTCTTGTTACGTGGCAGAACATTTTGTGTACATCTGTGGTCTTGTTACGTGGCAGAACATTTTGTGTACATCTGTGGTCTTGTTACGTGGCAGAACATTGTGTGTACATCTGTGGTCTTGTTACGTGGCAGAACATTTTGTGTACATCTGTGGTCTTGTTACGTGGCAGAACATTTTGTGTACATCTGTGGTCTTGTTATGTGGCAGAACATTTTGTGCACATCTGTGGTCTTGTTACGTGGCAGAACATTTTGTGTACATCTGTGGTCTTGTTACGTGGCAGAACATTTTGTGTACATCTGTGGTCTTGTTATGTGGCAGAACATTTTGTGCACATCTGTGGTCTTGTTACGTGGCAGAACATTTTGTGTACATCTGTGGTCTTGTTACGTGGCAGAACATTTTGTGTACATCTGTGGTCTTGTTACGTGGCAGAACATTTTGTGTATATGTGTGGTCTTGTTACAGGACAGAACATTTTTTGTACATCTTTGGTCTTGCTACACGGTAGAACATTATTTGTACATGTGTGGTCTTGTTACAGGACAGAACTATTTTTGTTCATATGTGGTCTAGTACATGACCAAAACATTTTCGTACAGGTGTGTTCTTGTTGCATGATAAAACCGTTTTTGAACAAGTGTGGTCTTCTTCCAGATCAAAAATAATTGTGTTCATATGTGGTTAATCACATGACTAAACCGAGGAGCCGCGATAGCTCAGTGGTTAGTGAACTGGACTACAAAGGACAAGAGGTAGGGTTCGATCGCAACCAACGGCTTTCGGTTCACCCAGCCTTTAATGGGTACCGGATTTTTTTCTGGGAAAGTAAAGTGGCACGGTCGTAATACCGACCACATTACCCCAAAAATCATGTGCTGAAGGTCTGTAAAATTTATGGTCACTAACACCATATTAACAATCATTACCATCATGCAGCATAAAAATAAACGAGACAAATCTGAAACAAGTGCAACGTTTCAAATACTTGGGCACAATAATAACATCAGGTGGGTGATGCACCACAGAAATAAAAAGCAGAATAGCTCAGGCCAAAATAGCATTTCAGAAAATGAAAAATATCTTATGCAACAAATCTATGTCAATGAAAATGAGAAAGAGAGTTCATCGGTGCTATATAGAACAATTCTGAACTATGGAAGCGAATCATGGGCAGTAGACAAACAAATGTAAAGACGATTAGAGACCACAGAGATGGGATTTCTCAGAAGGATGTTGAAAATTCCCTGGACAGCTAAAAATACCAATGCGGAAGTTCTCAAAGAGGCCAACACAAAAAGGTAGCTCTTAAAATACATCAGAAAGAAGCAATCTTCATTTTTCGGGCACATCGTGAGAAGAGGAAAGTTGGAATACTTGGTGACAATTGACAAAATAAAAGGAAAGAGAGATCGCGGACGACAAAGAGAGAAAATACTGGATAGCTTGGTGTCATGGCGTGGAAAACAGTCAACAACAGAACTGATACGATGCACTGTAGATAGAAGATTGTGGAGGGACATGATCGCCTACGCCAACCGGTATGGCACATGATGATGAACACCATATTCCCTATGCTCAACTTGGTGTGACGGGGGTACTTTACTTTTTTTTTCCTTAGATGACTAAACCACTTTTATACACGTGTGGTCTTTTTACAAGACCAAAACATTTTTTGTAATTGTGTGGTCTTTTTACAAGACCAAAACATTTTGTGTAATTGTGTGGTCTTTTTACAAGACCAAAACATTTTGTGTAATTGT
Source organism: Megaustenia siamemsis (assembly GCA_032433765.1). Lineage (NCBI taxonomy): Eukaryota > Metazoa > Mollusca > Gastropoda > Stylommatophora > Ariophantidae > Megaustenia > Megaustenia siamemsis. Next base: position 17,950,176 of record JAVIAB010000106.1, on the reverse strand, counting down.
GTGGTCTTTTTACAAGACCAAAACATTTTTTGTAATTGTGTGGTCTTTTTACAAGACCAAAACATTTTTTGTAATTGTGTGGTCTTTTTACAAGACCAAAACATTTTGTGTAATTGTGTGGTCTTTTTACAAGACCAAAACATTTTGTGTAATTGTGTGGTCTTTTTACAAGACCAAAACATTTTTTGTAATTGTGTGGTCTTTTTACAAGACCAAAACATTTTGTGTAATTGTGTGGTCTTTTTACAAGACCAAAACATTTTTTGTAATTGTGTGGTCTTGTAACATGACAAAACCGTTTGTGCACATGTGTTGACGAACACCGGTGAAGTACACGTTTATGCGCACACCTATCCAGACTAATTTCCAACATCATAAATAAACAATCAAGATTGTTTAGCCATTCAAAGAGAAGAAACAACTAAAATGTAAACGAGGAATAGAAAAAAATGAGGAAAGAAGAGATAGATAAAATCATAGGAGAACTGAACGTGTTGGCCTCTGAATAGGGCGGGGCCAGCTTGGAAGCTTACCTCAGGCGATGGGTGAGGGTGGGGGGGGGGATTTGTCATTTCGAATCCGTGGTTTCTTCATGACATTACTTTCCCCATGTCTCTGTGTAGTGAGGTCCGATGTCAAGGTCTCTGCGTTGTGAGGTCTGATTGTCTAGATCTCTATGTTGTGAGGTACAATGTCAAGATCTCTGTGTTGTGAGGTCTGATGTCTAGATCTCTGTGTAGTGAGGTCTGATGTCTAGATCTCTGTGTAGTGAGGTCTAATGTCTAGATCACTGTGTAGTGAGATATGATGTCTAAATCACTGTGTAGTGAGGTCTAATGTCTAGATCACTGTGTAGTGAGGTCTGATGTCTAGATCACTGTGTAGTGATGTCTGATGTCTAAATCTCTGTGTTGTGAGGTGTGATGTCTAGATCTCTGTGTAGTGAGGTCTAATGTTTAGATCACTGTGTAGTGAAGTCTAATGTCTAGATCACTGTGTCGTGAGGTCTAATGTCTAGATCACTGTGTAGTGAGGTCTAATGTCTAGATCACTGTGTAGTGAGGTCTAATGTCTAGATCACTGTGTAGTGAGGTCTAATGTCTAGATCACAGTGTAGTGAGGTCTAATGTCTAGATCACTGTGTAGTGAGGTCTGATGTCTAAATCTCTGTGTTGTGAGGTCTAATGTCTAGATCATTGTGTAGTCAGGTCTAATGTCTAGATCACCGTGTAGTGAGGTCTGATGTCTAAATCTCTGTGTAGTGAGGTCTGATGTCTAGATCTTTGTGCAGTGAAGTCCGATGTTTAGATATTTGTATAGTGAGATCCAATGTTAGGATCTTTGTGATGTGAGATCCGATGTCTAGATCTTTGTGCAGTGAGATCCGATGTCTAGATCTTTGTGATGTGAGATCCGATGTCTAGATCTTTGTGTAGTGAGATCCGATGTTTAGATCTTTCTGATGTGTGATCCGATGTCTAGATCTTTGTGTAGTGAGATCCGATGTCTAGATCTTTGTGTAGTGAGATCCGATCTTTAGATCTTTGTGATGTGAGATCCGATGTCTAGATCTTTGTGTTGTGAGATCCGATGTTTAGATCTTTGTGATGTGAGATCCGATGTCTAGATCTTTGTGTAGTGAGATCCGATGTCTAGATCTTTGTGTAGTCAGATCCGATGTCTAGATCTTTGTGTTGTGAGATCCGATGTATAGATCTTTGTGTAGTGAGATCCGAAGTATAGATCTCTGTGGTAATGGCACAAAAACAAAAGGTTCCGTGTGCACTCAAGTACGTTAATGAATCCCAGGCAAAAAATGCAAAAAGAGTAGGCCAAAAATAGCCGCTGTCCGGGAAATATTTATATGGGAATTTAGCAATGCAGAAGACGGATATATCGGGCCGAAAGGCGCAGATATCGCTACTTGAGTTCATTTAGTGCAAGAAAGTCAACAGAACTGATAAACAGCTGTAATGATAGAAGGAAAGTAAACAGAACTGATAAACAGCAGTAATGATAGAAGGAAAGTAAACAGAACTGATAAAGAGCTGTAATGATAGAAGGAAAGTAAACAGAACTGATAAACAGCTGTAATGATAGAAGGAAAGTAAACAGAACTGATAAACAGCTGTAATGATAGAAGGAAAGTAAACAGAACTGATAAACAGCTGTAATGATAGAAGGAAAGTAAACAGAACTGATAAACAGCTGTAATGATAGAAGGAAAGTAAACAGAACTGATAAACAGCAGTAATGATAGAAGGAAAGTCAATAGAACTGATAAACAGCTGTAATGATAGAAGGAAAGTAAACAGAACTGATAAACAGCTGTAATGATAGGAAGGTTGAAGGAGAAAAATAATCAACTACACTAGCAATCATGGTGCTTAATGACCATGATGATGTTGAAGAACTGAGAAAATAGCTAGGAATAGCCTCCGCCATAGTATATATAAAGAAACAAGAGATACAATTATTTGGCCGCGTGAGAAGGCAGAAAGATAAAAACACAACACAACGAGCCATCCCTAAACGTTGCGAGAACACCAGACCCAAGTGTCGACAACGAAAAAGATGGATTGACGGAATATTAGAAGAATTATTAAACATGACAGCAGCAGAGGCGAACAGAAGAGCAAAACACCGCAAACTATATTTTCCCTCGACGCTGGAAGGCAAATGAGGATGGAAAGAAGAAGATGATGAAGATCATGATGTATACAGATCAAATATAACTGAACTAAATAAACTATTAATATTCTTTTTGTGGAGAAAATTATAAATGGTGTTGTTCTGTGTCAGACTTACAGACAAATTGCTCGTTTTGTGATGTCGATATTCTCTCTATAAACTTTGATCCTTATTCAGACTAGTATTGGTGCCGATATCGGAATTATGTTCGACAATATTGGATGAGGCACATAAAGTATTACAGAATATGAATTTTGATTTAACAAGAAAAAAGATTCGCTTAGTACGTAAACCAATATTGGACATATATAAAATAACATCACTCATCTTTGCGAACAAAAATAGTTGAAAATGAGAAATATAATAACATCATCAGCATGTGTCATACCGATTGCCGTGGCGATCATGTCCTACCATTATATTATATTCACACTGCATCGTAGCAATTCTGTTGTTGATTGTTTTCCATGCCATGACACCAAGCTATCTAGTATTTTCTCTCTTTGTCGTCCACAATCTCTCTGTCCCTGTATTTTGCCAGATGTAGCCAAGTATTTCAACTTTCCACTTCTCATGATGTGCCCGAAAATGTTGATTGTTTCTTTCTGTTGTATTTTAGAAGCTCCCTTCTTGTGTTGGCCTCTCTGGGAAAATGTTTCGTTGGTCTTTTTAGCTTTCCAGGGAACTTTCAACACATTTCTGAGAAATCCCATCTCTGTGGCCTCTAATCGTCTTTTCATTTATTTGTCTGCTGCCCATGATTCGCTTCCATAGGTCAGTTTTGGCTCTATATAGCACCGATGAACTATCTTTCTCACTTTTTTTGACTGAGGGACTGGTTGGTCTCGAGGCAAGACGCCGGCCTCGAGACAGAAAGGTTGTGGGTTCAAATCCCGGCTACACCGGTTGGGACTTTTATTTATGATTTCTTTCTGCGGCAACCACCCCTGGTCTCAACAGCGAGGCCCGGCTTTAAACGTCAATTACTCATCGACGGAAAAAATATGAGTACCTCCGATGTCGGAGTTATCTGCCTGTGCGGCGAGGGACTCTGTGCACACGGATGCCAGGGAAAAACAACCCTTGGGCAAAGTGGAGTTCCCGTTTAGCCCCCCTACAAGAGTTACGTGAAACCACTGGAGCAGGTGGTGGATGGTGTTATGGGTGTAGCCGACAGGTAACGTCGGCTATGGTTCCCACTCCGTGATGGCAGGCAGAGTATCTCAGTTGTTGAGAAATTACTGCGATCTCCGACTGGTATAGCCACTACCAAGAGAAGGAAAGGAATGACAAACTACCTTCTTACACTGCGTAGTAAATTTATGTTAAAAACGTAATATAGAAGGGACAATTGTAAAAATGTAAAGTTTTTATCTTTTCCTTTAACTTATTATTTACAAAATGCTTATTTAAAAAAAAAGAAAGTTGAAAATAATTATGCAAAATAATACTGATGAGGTTTTTCTAGTTTTTTTTTATGGGGGGTGGGGGAGGGGGGCTGGACAGGCTGGATTTAATTATTTTCAAGTTTTTTTTTTTAGTGTAGAAGAAACGTAATGTACAGGTTAAAGTTGTGAGAAATGTGTGACAAGTATACGTATCTCTTATCCTCCTATCTCCACACTTCACTTCTTTTCCACTCACTCCATGACCTTCTGGCCTTCCACATCATTCATAATCAATGACCTCAACCCCCCTTGTCTCAGACCTCGATCTATAACCATCTAGCCATCGCTTAATCATAAACTCATAAACATCTAGCCCTCGTTTGTTTTATTCTTATTTTACAAACATTTTTCTTTCGCATACATTTATCTACAAACTTCTATCCCATCACCGAACCTAAACCAATAACCCTTAAACTCTCGTCTTCTCCCTCTTCCATAATTATCTAATTTCAATATCAGCTATACTAAATAACACGATATCCATCCTACCATCTTAATAAAAAACCACACAGCCTAGACTGATCGTCAATCAAATACCCTCAGGCATGTGTATCTGAATAAATCTAGTGAACTTAAAATACGCGTCTCCCTTTGTAACCAACAACCTTCAATCCCTCTTTTCATTTTCAGCCGAGAAGAGCTTATCTCTTGTATCTTCCACGATCAATAGTCACTTGCAGTCGTTATATCCTGGATCAAGAGCAATCTATTTTGCGTATTTCATTCTTATTTTACACACTGATACTCCAAGTAACATTCTTCATCTACAAACTCAAGACATCTTGTCCAATTTCCCAGCCAAAAACTCTCGAGGTCTCGTTCCATTTCCCAGCCAAAAACTCTCTAGTTCTCGTCCCATTTTCCAGCCAAAAGCTCTCTAGTTCTCGTCCCATTTTCCAGCCAAAGACTCTCTAGATCTCGTTCCATTTCCCAGCCAAAAACTCTCGAGGTCTCGTTCCATTTCCCAGCCAAAAACTCTCTAGATCTCGTTCCATTTCCCAGCCAAAAACTCTCGAGGTCTCGTTCCATTTCCCAGCCAAAAACTCTCGAGGTCTCGTCCCATTTTCCAGCCAAAAACTTTATAGATGTCGTCCCATTTTCCATAAAAAAAATCCCATAGAACTCAACTTAATCTCCGATAAAAATCCTCTTGATTTCAAATCATTCTCCATTGAAAAACCCACTAGATCTGGTCTCAGTCTAAACACTCACATTTACTCTCAAGATGTGATCGATCTAGGGAGCTGCGTTAGCTCACTGGTTAGTAAACTGGACTACAGCGGACAACAGGTAGGGTTCGATCCCTATCGACGGCTTCCGAGTTCACCCAGCCTTAAATGGTACCGGATTTTTTTTCTGGGAAAGTAAAACAGCAAGGGCGTAATACCGACCACATTACCCCAAAAATCATGTGCTGAAGGTCTGTAAAATTTGTGGTCAATAACACCATATTCCTTATACGCCACTTGGCGTGACGGGTACTTTTTTTTAATGTGATAAATCTACAGCTCTCTAGCTCGCGTCTCCTTATTAATTAACAAAACTCATTTCTCTCAAAAACGTATCATAAAATTCTACTGCTCACTTCAACCACCCTCACCTATCTGATCTACTGCTCACTTCAACCACCCTCATCTATCTAATCTACTGCTCACTTCAACCACACTCACCTGTCTATTCTACTGCTCACTCCAACCATCCTTACCTGTCTATTCTACTAATCACTTCAACCACCCTCACCTGTCTATTCTACTGCTCACTCCAACTATCCTCACCTGTCTATTCTACTAATCACTTCAACCACCCTCACCTGTCTATTCTACTAATCACTTCAACCACCCTCACCTGTCTATTCTACTAATCACTTCAACCACCCTCACCTGTCTATTCTACTGCTCACTCCAACTATCCTCACCTGTCTATTCCACTAATCACTCCAACCACCCTCACCTGTCTATTCTACTAATCACTTCAACCACTTCACCTGTCTATTCTACTGCTCACTTCAACCACCCTCACCTGTCTATTCTACTGCTCACTTCAACCACCCTCACCTGTCTATTCTACTAATCACTTCAACCACCCTCACCTGTCTATTCTACTGCTCACTTCAACCACCCTCACCTGTCTATTCTACTAATCACTTCAACCACCCTCACCTGTCTATTCTACTAATCACTTCAACCACCCTCACCTGTCTATTCTACTAATCACTTCAACCACCCTCACCTGTCTATTCTACTGCTCACTTCAACCACCCTCACCTATCTATTCTACTAATCACTTCAACCACCCTCACCCGTCTATTCTACTGCTCACTTCAACTAAAGCAGGGAGGTAACAGGGATTAAAGAGTGGAACGGACCTTATTCATGGAGCGGAAGTAAAGTAGAATATAATTGCGCAGCTAGCAACAGAGAATAAGTGAGACAGTCCGTAAAACGGTGCACCAAATTAAACTGCAGTAGAAGTATGAGGTCATTGAGAAGGGCAGTTAACAATGGAGCGTCGAAGAGAGACGGACTGTGCAACGGTAGAGAAGGGAATCATAGAAGGAAGAGGTATGTGTTAGCACTCAGAAAAAAATGACAAAATAAACAACAGAAAAAAAAAACAAAGAACAATATATGGTTCGAAGCAGGATCGAACCCGTAACCATGGCACTGCGTCTTGCCACGAGAAGCCGAACGCTTGGTACACTGCCACTCAGCTAATTAAAAAAATTAACTATTGTGAGCAGCGTCTTACACGAAGGCGTTCTCATGACTATAGCATAGGGTTACGATCACAGGTCGGAAATAAATTATTTTATAAATGTTATTATAAATTTATTTTATTATTATTATATTTATTATTATTATATTTATTATTATTATAATAAGCATTATTTTATAATACATTTATTTCCGATCTGTGATCGTAACCCTATGCTATAGTCATGAGAACGCCTTCGTGTAAGACACTGTTCACAATAGCTATTTTTTTTAATTAGCTGAGTGGCAGTGTACCAAGCGTTCGGCTTCTCGTGGCAAGACGCAGTGCCATGGTTACGGGTTCGATCCTGCTTCGAACCATATATTGTTCTTTGTTTTTTTCTGCTGTTGTTTATTTTGTCATTTTTTCCGAGTGCTAACACATACCTCTTCCTTCTATAATTCCCTATTATCACCTCGGAAGTTTCCCTATTTAATAATATTTATTTATTATTGTTTGTCTCCAACGGTAGAGAAGGAAAAGTTTCGTTGCATTGGGACACCAGTGATAACCCGAGTACACAGTTGTTAGATATAGTGTAAAGTATCCATAGGCCGGAGAAGTTGCTCGCCACTGGAGAACAGTGACCGTTGTTAGATATAGTGTAAAGTATCCATGGGCCGGAGAAGTTACTCGCCACTGGAGAGCAGTGACCGTTGTTAGATATAGTGTAAAGTATCCATGGGCCGGAGAAGTTGCTCGCCACTGGAGAGCAGTGACAGTTGTTAGATATAGTGTAAAGTATCCATGGGCCGGAGAAGTTACTCGCCACTGGAGAGCAGTGACCGTTGTTAGATATAGTGTAAAGTATCCATGGGCCGGAGAAGTTGCTCGCCACTGGAGAGCAGTGACAGTTGTTAGATATAGTGTAAAGTATCCATGGGCCGGAGAAGTTGCTCGCCACTGGAGAGAAATGACCATTGTTAGATATAGTGTAAAGTATCCATGGGCCGGAGAAGTTGCTCGCCACTGGAGAGCAGTGACAGTTGTTAGATATAGTGTAAAGTATCCATGGGCCGGAGAAGTTGCTCGCCACTGGAGAGCAGTGACAGTTGTTAGATATAGTGTAAAGTATCCATAGGCCGGAGAAGTTGCTCGCCACTGGAGAGCAGTGACCGTTGTTAGATATAGTGTAAAGTATCCATGGGCCGGAGAAGTTGCTCGCCACTGGAGAGCAGTGACAGTTGTTAGATATAGTGTAAAGTATCCATGGGCCGGAGAAGTTGCTCGCCACTGGAGAGCAGTGACAGTTGTTAGATATAGTGTAAAGTATCCATGGGCCGGAGAAGTTGCTCGCCACTGGAGAGCAGTGACAGTTGTTAGATATAGTGTAAAGTATCCATGGGCCGGAGAAGTTGCTCGCCACTGGAGAGCAGTGACCGTTGTTAGATATAGTGTAAAGTATCCATGGGCCGGAGAAGTTGCTCGCCACTGGAGAGCAGTGACAGTTGTTAGATATAGTGTAAAGTATCCATGGGCCGGAGAAGTTGCTCGCCACTGGAGAGCAGTGACAGTTGTTAGATATAGTGTAAAGTATCCATGGGCCGGAGAAGTTGCTCGCCACTGGAGAGCAGTGACAGTTGTTAGATATAGTGTAAAGTATCCATGGGCCGGAGAAGTTGCTCGCCACTGGAGAGCAGTGACAGTTGTTAGTGGATTCACTGAGCTTTAAGTCGTGAATAGTCACCAATGTTCGATTACTGCCGTTCGACTCGGCTAGGAACAAGGCAGGGCGAATGGACACGTAGATTCCTAAAATGGTGAGTAAGAGGCTCACTAACTTACAGCAGTTTTAGTTTTCACGTTCGCTGATCAAGTTGTCCAAGTGTGGAACATGAAAGAGAAGATAATATCATAAATAAGTGGCATAAATAACTGCTGACGAGTTACAGCTTTTTTGTGTGCTCGGATCAGGTTTTCCAAGTGTGGAGCATGACAGAGATGATACTGTCATTAATAAGTTGGCAGACAGGGCTGCTGACGAGGAACAGCTTTTTTGTGTGCTCGGATCAAGTTTTCCAAGTGTGGAGCATGACAGAGATGATACTGTCATTAATAAGTTGGCAGACAGGGGGCTGCTGACGAGGAACAGCTTTTTTGTGTGCTCGGATCAGGTTTTCCAAGTGTGGAGCATGACAGAGATAATACTGTCATTAATAAGTTGGCAGACAGGGCTGCTGACGAAGAACAGGGTGTGTGTTCACTTGTTAAATTTCTCCATGCGTGGAGAAAAGTGTAACTTTGTGATATACAGTTTTGTTCATGATATGAATATAAATGGACATTGTATGATTTTGTTGAGGTGAGACAACTCTCGCTGGATCACGTGAGTAATCGAGGGAATGTGGTTGGTGTGCATCAATAAAGTTAACATTATTTTACACAGTACTGGTCTTACGCGTTGACAGCGAGGTAATCGCCACAGAGTTGCGACGACCGAACAAAGGTTGTATGCGACATTCACAACACGAAGTACGATTACAACACAAGGCAGACAGGTTGGCTGGCTGTGGTGTGGTTAAGGTGGCTGATCAAGCTGACGGGTCAGCCTATCATTCATAATAGGAAACCTGTAGCAGCGGAGGTGTGCAGCTGGTGTGCTGGGGAAGATTGATCCAGTAATCCAGACAGCCGTGGTTACAGAATAAAGCTTGGACTGTCATTCTTTGATACATACAGGTCAAGGGCAGACAACAACAACAACCGGCTACACAATCACCCTCACCTGTCTATTCTACTGTTCACTTCAACCACCCTCACCTGTCTATTCTACTGTTCACTTCAACCACCCTCATCTGTCTATTCTACTGCACAATTCAACCACCCTTACCTGTCTATTCTACTTCTCACTTCAACCACCCTCACCTGTCTATTCTACTGCTCACTTCAACCACCCTCACCTGTCTATTCTACTACTCACTTCAACCACCCTCACCTGTCTATTCTACTGCTCACTTCAACCACCCTCACCTGTCTATTCTACTACTCACTTCAACCACCCTCACCTGTCTATTCTACTGCTCACTTCAACCACCCTCACCTGTCTATTCTACTACTCACTTCAACCACCCTCACCTGTCTATTCTACTGCTCACTTCAACCACCCTCACCTGTCTATTCTACTACTCACTTCAACCACCCTCACCTGTCTATTCTACTACTCACTTCAACCACCCTCACCTGTCTATTCTACTGCTCACTTCAACCACCCTCACCTGTCTTTTCTATTGCTCACTCAACCATCCTCACCTGTCTTCTCTACCTGCTTTCAACTGTAATGTTGTATGTCACCTCAACAGTCAGAAACTGAAAATTAATGATAAGAAAATGTAAAGCAGGCTTGCCTAAGGCAATAATATCCGATAAACAGAGCCCGAACTTACAAGATTGATCACAGCCGGATGTTGTATATAATATATATATATATTTTTTATAAGAAATTTCATATTAAAACTTTCTATGTTAAATTTAAAATAGCATTTTACTCTCACCGGAATATAATTACTGATAATAACATTATAAAAATATGTGTTAATCGTTCACGAAAGTGAAAGAAAGTCAGAAAGTGTAAGATTAGGAAAAGATTAATCATCATCAAGCACCTTACATATGCTCATGTGTAGGTGATCATGTCTCGTCACAATTTTCTTATGGCAATTGTTTATTATTCACTTAGTTGACTTTCAAAGAAACCATTCTCTTTACCGTGCTGGTATCTCTTCTCTGTCTCATCTGTCTCTTATACCATCAATTTTTTTCCAGCTGTAACAAAACATTTTAGCAGTTAATGATGACAATTTTTCTTTCAACGGGAAACAAGTAGTATGGTAACGGGTTTTCATATGTGAGAAATAAAACAAAAATAGTATGGTAACGGGTTTACATAGGTGAGAAATAAAACAAAAATTGTACGACGTTTCAACAAAGTATGCCTTCAGCAGGAACAGACATACAACATACACACATATATGTATTTAAATAAAAAAAATAGTAAATAATTAATAATAATTTTGAAATAGAAAGAGAAACAAAATTAAGAATAAAATGTCTTCCCTCAGAACTGCACAATTTACAGGGAAGTCATTTTATTCATATTTTTATTTCTCTTTCTAGTTCAAAATTATTATATTTATTAATAATTTTTTTTTATTTTTTAAAATACATATTTGTGTGTAATGTATGCCTGTTCCTGCTGAACGCCTATTGAGCCGAAACGTTGTTCTAATTTGCGTCGCCGACGTATTACGTAAAGCTTCGTCCGTACCGTTTTCTTCTTTTTTTTTTGTCTCCATATTTGTTGTTCATTTCTCTTTACAGTTAGCTTTACTGTAGCTTCGCATTTGTATTCATGTATATGCATTTTTTTGTTTTGACCCCATTTCTGTGAATACCCTTACATATTTTTGTGTTGTTGTTTGTTGTTCCTGCCACAAGCCTACTTGGCCCGAAACATCGTTTTACTTTTGTTTTGTTTCTCACTAACGTAAATCTGTTATCATACCACTTTTTTCCATTTAAAAAAAGAAATCATTATCATCAGCTTTGCAGCAGCTTCGCATTTCTATGCATCTTGATGACTTTACCCCTATTCTATCTGTTTCCTTGTCATTTTGCAGTCTAAAAAAGTTACTAGTTTTAACTAATGTCTGTAATAAGCTTTCTTTTATTTTTTACCTCTTTTCAAATCGTACTCATTATTTTTCTTGTACATACTCATTGTACTCTCAATATTATACTGTATCACAATACATGACAACGTTTCTGAAGGCAGGGGGTGGAGAGGTCTATACCAGGGATAAGGCACAATTGAGGAGGTGACCATCAGGGATAGACCAAGGAGAAGATCCCTTCAAAACATCGAGGAGACCTTGAACGTGACAACAGAAGGACTGGAATATCTGGCTAAAGACAGAGATTCTTTCTCATAGGGTGTGGTGAAAGCAACATTCTATGGAATATCTGGCTAGAGACAGAGATTCTTTCTCATAGGGTGTGGTGAAAGCAACATTCTATGGAATATCTGGCTAGAGACAGAGATTCTTTCTCATAGGCTGTGGTGAAAGCAACATTCTATGGGATATCTGGCTAGAGAAAGAGATTCTTTCATATAGGCTGTTGTGAAAGCAACATTCTATGGGATATCTGGCTAGAGACAGAGATTCTTTCTCATAGGTTGTGGTGAAAGCAACATTCTATGGGATATCTGGCTAGAGACAGAGATTCTCTCAGGCCGGCTGACGTGGATACAACGTTCTGTGGAAGTTCTGGCTAAAGACAAAGAATATCTCAGGCCGGCTGTGGTGAATGCAACGTTCTGCAAGGGACATACGACATGAGATTATGACCACAGTACAACGACATTTCTGTGACCCGCGTATATTTTTCTTGTATTTATCTAAGAACACGTAAAACACGAGATAACCAATTGAAGCAAACAATGAAGATAAAAAAAGGTTTCAAAATACGATGTAAATATATCACTTTCAGCAGAATAAGATGATTCAAAGAATGATGCACTTTTTGAAGATGAAGAAAATTAATAAGTGAAAATGTAAGATGATTGAAGCAACACACAACAACACTCCATTATTTGTTTATTTAAGACCCAATAGTAAAGTTAGAACATAAAACATTGCAAGTACAAGACATAATATTGGAGCTGGCACATCCAAGGCAGAAACTATAAAGTAAAGGTAAAGAAAGTACGAGACTTGAAAAGGCGTCATAGCACGCAAGTTTCCACTCATATGCGCTCAGTCGCTTATCCGGAAATTGTCTGAGACTTCTGGATAGTGTCGCTTCAAGCATCAAAACTCACGATGCGAGGCGGCATTCCTCACCCTCCCAGAGTAACACCCTGGCATTTTTTTCCAATGGCTGGGTCGACTACGGGGGTACTTCTTTTCCAACCATGAGAACAATTCCCATAGCTTCCTGCGGGAATCGAACACTGGTTGTCCAAACGTCGATAGCCCAGTCGGGTGGTTTTATTCAACTAGGCTCACGAGACCCCTGTTACTGTAATGATAGATAGATCACCTGGTACACTAAACATGTATGATAGGTAGATCACCTGGCACACTAAACATGTATGATAGGTAGATCACCTGGCACACTAAACATGTATGATAGGTAGATCACCTGGCACACTAAACATGTATGATAGGTAAATCACTTGGCACACTAAACATGTATGATAGGTAGATCACCTGGCACACTAAACATGTATAATAGGTAGATCACCTGGCACACTAAACATATATGATAGGTAGATCACCTGGCCCACTAAACATGTATGATAGGTAGATCACCTGTCACACTGAACATGTATGATAGGTAGATCTCCTGGCCCACTAAACATGTATGATAGGTAGATCACCTGGCCCACTAAACATGTATGATAGGTAGAACACCTGCCCCACTAAACATGTATGATAGATAGATCACCTGGCCCACTAAACATGTATGATAGGTAGATCACCTGGCCCACTAAACATGTATGATAGGTAGATCACCTGGCCCACTAAACATGTATGATAGGTAGAACACCTGCCCCACTAAACATGTATGATAGGTAGTTCACCTGGCCCACTAAACATGTATGATAGGTAGATCACCTGGCCCACTAAACACGTATGATAGGTAGATTACCAGGCCCACCAAACATGTATGATAGATAGATCACCTGGCCCACTAAACATGTATGATAGGTAGATCACCTGGCCCACTAAACATGTATGATATGTAGATCCCCTGGCCCACTAAACATGTATTATAGGTAGATCACCTGGCCCACTAAACATGTATGATAACAAACAGAAGTATCTTAGGAAGACTTCGCAGATCAGGAAAAGGTCAGACGATCAAAAATTTTCTAGCTTTACCTAACCTTAACTGGGCACTTTTTTTTTTTTTTTGGATAAGTAAACGCGGTCTGGCCACAGCCAACTATAGACTTCCTTAGACCTGAGAGCTGATAAGGATGTCCCCGGTGATCATCCAACTAGCGTGACGTTTACAGCTTTACGAGTATTGCGGTTGTGGGTAGAGTGGCGTCAGCTGTCTGTAGCTATAATATATGATATTGTAATAGTTTAATAATAAATGGAACAAATCACCCAAACATGTATATATCGCTGAAAAGTATGGACAATAACATTCTATTTTCTATACTCCACAGTTGAACTGTGTTGGATTCTCTTTGTCCTCCCTCTCTCTCTCTCACTGTGTGTGTGTGTGTGGAATAATATTGCTGGCTTGGCTAGAACACAGCCGCCGTTAGGGAAGGCCAGGGTGAAGAAAAGATAAACCTCCACTGGCGTGACTAGATGGCTGACGTCACTCTACTCACAACCATCCCGCATACCTGAAAACGTCACGCTATTGCAGGTTTGCAGGGACGAAGAGATAGAGGGAAGCAAAGAGAAAAAATAACAGACAGCTTAAGAGAATGGCTTGGCAGAAGGTCAACAACAGAAACGATAAATAGCTGCCGAGATCGAAGGTTGTTGAGAGACAGATCACCTACGTCAGTAGGCCCGGTATTTGATGATGATGATGATGATTGCAGGTTTTCAGGGTTTTCCTTTCTTCGCTCTGGCCTTCATCTATAAATGGCTATGATTAAACTTATGTGGCTCATCATCCAGTGACGTCACTCTTGATCAAACAACTGTTTATTTGTGTTGTTTATAACAATTTATGTCATAATAAAGCGAACAATAGACAGCATAAAGTTAATGTTTATGCGAGGTATTACAAAATTGAGGTTAATGTTAATAAAGGGGTATTACAAGATTGAAGTGGAGCCGCGATAGCTCAGTGGTTAGTGAACTGGACTACAAAGGACAAGAGGTAGGGTTCGATCCCAACCGACGGCTACCGCTTCACCCAGCCTTTAATTGGTACCGGATTTTTTTCTGGGAAAGTAAAGCGGCACGGGCGTAATACCGACCACATTACCCTAAAAATCATGTGCCGAAGGATTTAACATTTACGGTCATGACACCCTATTCCCCAAACACCACTTGGCGTGACGGGGTACTTTACTTTTTTTTAAAACAAGATTGCAGTTAATGTTAATAAAGGGGTATTACAAGATTTGGATACACACCTTTTGAATAACACGGAAATGATGTACCAAGTTGCAAAATTCATAATTCCACCTCAGAAATTCAGCTGTTCTGCTGTGATCATGACTCACTAAAACTAGTATTCTGAATCTATTTTTGAAATCTGTGAGTCAGTATTGGGGTGTAATGTACTCTCCTGCAGGGTATGGTAACAAACGTATTACAAAATTATTTCTTACCATACTTGTCAGGAGTGTACGTTACACTCTTCTATTGGCTCCTTGCTACCAGCTTTACCGCAGCACTGTTTTTATTTGCCCGTTCACCCCTTAATGAAATGTACTTTTTTCAGGATTTTGGTTGCGCCATACACATCAAGCTCTTTTTCCACAAAAAAAGTTCACGTTTTCATCCTGTGTAGTTGTGTATTTTCCATAGATATGTTATTAGAGACGGTCTTCGAAAAAAAGGTGCGTAAAAGACACGGAAAACTGGCCACTTAATCTCGCTTAGCTTCGTGAACTAAAAACAGTTCAGCCATCTACGAAGTTTAACGCTGTAGGACTACCGCAATCTTACTTTCTTGTTGAATGAACGAATCAATTCAAAGAAAGAGCTATGTTTGAAACACTCGGAAAAAAATGACAAATAATCAACAAAAGAAAAAAAACAAAGAATAATATATGGACCTAAGTAGGATCGAACCCGTACTGAGTGGCACAGCGTCTAGCCATGAAAAGCCAAACGATAGGGAATACTGCTACTCAGCTAACTACTTTCTTCTTGTTGCCACTGATTGAGCAGCTTTTTGACGGTTTCTCTGTTCTGCTTAAAGCAATTCATTACTCCGATGAGGAATCTGTAGATACTAAAACAAGCCAGGTTGATGTCTTCTCCAGAGAAGCATTCAACAAACTATTGTTGGCATGGCACGCTTGCAGAAACTTGACGACGAGATGAACAAAGTGTTGCTGTTAGGTTTCCATTTCATGTACTTTGTAAAGTAAATGATCCGTTGATTTCATCTGGTGAACGTTGAGTGGCTACGTTTGCTTTCAGGAAGCCATCTTTAGAATTGCGAGGCAAAACTAGCAGAATTCTTCTTTGCTTCCCCATCCATTTGCCTTTCAACGTTGAAAAAAAGGGGAAGGGGTGGAGGGGGGGGGGTGTTAAAATTTGCGGTCCTCTGCTCTTCTGTTCGCCTCTGCTGCTGTTATGTTTCCTAGTGTTTCTAATATTCCATCAATCATCTTTTGCTTTTCTGTTCGCCTCTGCTGCTGTTATGTTTCCTAGTGTTTCTAATATTCCATCAATCATCTTTTGCTCTTCTGTTCGCCTCTGCTGCTGTTATGTTTCCTAGTGTTTCTAATATTCCATCAATCATCTTTTGCTCTTCTGTTCGCCTCTGCTGCTGTTATGTTTCCTAGTGTTTCTAATATCCCATCAATCATCTTTTCAGTGGTTGGCCCTTTGAATCTGGTGTTATCGCAGAGTTTATTGCACGCTCGATGTGTTGTGTTTTGGTCTTTCTGCCTTATCATGAGGCCAAACCATTTTATCTGTTGTCTTTCTATGTTTAGTATGGTGGTACAACAATTTCAAGGGAGACTCGATAGCTCAGTGGTTACAGTCAACTGTAATCATAGGGTCAAGAGGTCGAGTTCGATCCTGAATAACAGTTTCCGGGTTCACCCAGTCTTAAATTGGAACCAAATGTTTTATTTCATAGTAAAGCAACACGGGCGTGTTACCAACCATATTTCCCCAGAAATCATGTTCCGATGGTCTATACAAATTATGGTCACTAACACCATATTCCCTATACGCTACTTGGCGCGACAGGGCTCTTTACTTTAGTTTTACTCCAATTTCGAGTTCAAAAGTTAACAATTTTGTAATTATTGTTAATTGTTAAATTATTGAAATTGTAACAAACTATTTACGTCTTAAATTTGGAATTACTAATACTTGAAACAGCAAGAAAGAGAGCAAAAGAAGTTTAACAATACCAACACAAAAAATAAACGCCATGAAGAAAGAATTAGCAAGGAAATAAATTAAAAATTACCGAGGCTATATATCTTACAGATATCAACATATGGTTGTAAATCATGTTCTTGTAAAACAACAAGAAAGAAAATTCATTCATTTGAAACAGAAGTGAAAGGAATAGTTGATAAAGAGGAACAGAATAGTCTACAGCGAAAAACAATAACTCTCAGTTTCCTGGATGAAGAATACCCACAAGACCTATGGATTCGTGTGTATACAGATGGATCAGCACAGAATGCAGTAAAAAATGGGGGAGCAGGTGCATATATAGAATACCCAAATAACACTAGGGATATGAATAAAATAGCAACAGGGAAATATTGTCACAATTATGATGCAGAAATACAAGCAATAAAGTTAGCAATAGAAAAACTGCTGAACATTAATCTTAGCCCGCAGCCTGTAGTGTTTTTGACAGATGCAAGATCAGTACTCCAGGCACTACAATCCAGAAAATTACCACATCTGCAGACCTTATTGACTGAACTCTGCAAGCACCACAGGGTTGCCCTGCAGTGGATCCCATCTCACTGTGGAATACCAGGAAATGAGAAAGCAGATCAGTTGGCAAAGGAAGGTTCAACAGGCACACAACTAGATACACCTGTTACATACCATCATAAGAAACAGATAATCAAATCAATCAGAGGACCACAAGCCCCAAATCAGGATGCCTTTTATAATATGAATAGATATGAACAAGTTATCATTATACGTCTCAGAACAGGACACAATCGACTCCATAGTCACATGTATACAAAATTCAAGATCGGCACCTCAACTACTTGTACATGTGGACAGGCGCCCCAGACTGCTGAACACATACTTCAAGACTGCACTGAATATAGTAGACTGAGGAAAATCCATTGGCCCATAGATACAACACTACAGACAAAACTATATGGGCCACTGCAAGAATTACAAAAGACAGTAACATTTATACAGGAAACGACATTGCAGATATAGACAATGCTTCAGGCGAACGAAAGATAGATAGATAGATAGATTCATTTGAAACAATTGCTGCAGACAAGTCTTTAAGATCATCATCATCATTATTATCATCATCATCATCATCATCATCATCATCATCATTATCATCATTATCATCATCATCATCATTATCATCATTATCATCATCATCATCATCATCATCATTATCATCATTATCATCATTATCATCATCATCATTATCATCATCATTATCATCATCATCATCATCATCATCATCATTGAGTGCCGTCTCCTGCATTGATGGTTGGCTACCTTGGAGCGCCATTCCGCACTATCTCTTGCTTTGATGGTGCAGGTTGTCATAGTCTGACTTGTACATTTTTTTTATTTTGTTCGTCCATGTTAGTGGTGGTTGGCCTCTGCCTCTTTTACCTTATATTTTCCCTTCCAAGATTACTTTCAGTAGGTTGTTGTGTCTTTCAACATACCGTAACAATCTCATTTGTTTTCTTTGAATTGTGTTTACTTTAACATATTTTGGATAATGTAAATGAGCAGCGAAGACTTGACAGGATTTCCAGATTACAAAGAAATGGCTTACATACACCATACTACAGAGGAAATTTAAAAAATAAAACTATGGCCACGTCAAAAGACACAGCGGGTTGGAAAGAACAATAATTGAAGGCATGGTTTCTGGACGACGCGTTAGGGGCAGACCTAGAATAAGCTGGTTTCAAGACATCAAAGAGATCTTGAACATGACAACAGAAAGTGGTAAATCTGGCTATGAATAGAGATTCTTTCACATTTGATGTGGTGAATGCAACGTTCTGCAAGGGCATGCAACCTGATGATGATGAATTATTGTCAACAAAGACTTAAATTTGTATTTTCTTTGACGTAATTCTACTTGTTAATATGTCGTCAAGATTTTCATGGGAATGTGTCATCAAGCTTACCATGTGAATATATCGTCAAACATATGTAAACGTGTCATGAAGTTTATCATGTGGATATGTCGTCAAACGTATGTAAACGTGTCATGAAGTTTATCATGTGGATATGTCGTCAAACGTATGTAAACGTGTCATGAAGTTTATCATGTGGATATGTCGTCAAACGTATGTAAACGTGTCATGAAGCTTATCATGTGGATATGTCGTCAAACGTATGTAAACGTGTCATGAAGCTTATCATGTGAATATGCCGTCAAACTTATGTAAACGTGTCATGAAGCTTATCATGTAAATGTGTCGTCAAGCTTATCATATGAATATGTCGTCAGGCTTATCATGTGAATGTGTCGTCAAGCTTATCATATGTCGTCAAGCTTATCATGTGAATGTGTCGTCAAGCTTATCATATGAATATGTCGTCAAGTTTATCTTATGAATATGTCGTCAAGTTTATCTTATGAATATGTGGTCAAGCTTATCATATGTCGTCAAGCTTATCATATGAATATGTCGTTAAGCTTATCATATGTCGTCAAGTTTATCATATGAATATGTCGTCAAGCTTATCATATGTCGTCAAGCTTATCATATGAATATGTCGTCAAGCTTATCATATGTCGTCAAGCTTATCGTATGAATATGTCGTGAAGCTTATCATATTAATATGTCGTCAAGCTTATCATATGAATATGTCGTCAAGCTTATCTTATGAATATGTCGTCAAGCTTATCATATGTCGTCAAGCTTATCATATGAATATGTCGTCAAGCTTATCATATGTCGTCAAGCTTATCATATGAATATGTCGTCAAGCTTATCATATGAATATGTCGTCAAGCTTATCATATGAATATGTCGTCAAGCTTATCATATGAATATTTCGTCAAGCTTATCATATGTCGTCAAGTTTATCTTATGAATATGTCGTCAAGCTTATCATACATATGTCGCCAAGCTTATCTTATGAATATGTCGTCAAGTTTATCATATGTCGTCAAGCTTATCATATGAATATGTCGTCAAGTTTATCATATGTCGTCAAGCTTATAGTATGAATATGTAGTCAAGCTTATCATATGTCGTCAAGCTTATCGTATGAATATGTCATCAAGCTTATCATATGAATATGTCGTCAATCTTATCATATGAATATGTCGTCAAGCTTATCATATTAATATGTCGTCAAGCTTATCATATGAATATGTCGTCAAGCGTATCATATGAATATGTCGTCAAGTTTATCATATGAATATGTCGTCAAGCTTATCAAATGAATATGTCGTCAAGCTTATCATATGAATATGTCGTCAAGCTTATCATATGAATATGTCGTCAAGCTTATCAAATGAATATGTCGTCAAGCTTATCATATGAATGTGTCGTCAAGCTTTTCATGTGAATGTGTCGTCAAGCTTATCATATGAATATGTCGTCAAGCTTATCATATGAATGTGTCGTCAAGCTTATCATGTGATTGTGTCGTCAGTCGTATCATATGAATATGTCGTCAAGTTTATCATATCATGTGAATGTGTCGTCAAGCTTATCAAATGAATATGTCGTCAAGTTTATCTTACCATGTGAATATGTCGTCAAATTTATCTTATCATATGAATATGTCATCAAATTTATCTTATCATATGAATATGTCGTCAAGTTTATCTTACCATGTGAATATGTCGTCAAGTTTATCTTATCATATGAATATGTCGTCAAGTTTATCTTATCATATGAATATGTCGTCAAGTTTATCTTACCATGTGAATATGTCGTCAAGTTTATCTTATCATATGAATATGTCGTCAAGTTTATCTTATCATATGAATATGTCATCAAGTTTATCTTATCATATGAATATGTCGTCAAGTTTATCTTACCATATGAATATGTCATCAAGTTTATCTTATGATATGAATATGTCGTCAAGTTTATCTTACCATGTGAATATGTCGTCAAGTTTATCTTATCATATGAATATGTCGCCAAGTTTATCTTACCATGTGAATGTGTTATCAAGCTTATCATGTAAATGTGTTATCAAGCTTATCATGTGAATGTGTCTTAGTACAAAATTGATCTAAAGAAAACAAGAGGTCGCGCTTCATCATCTCTCGACCAATCAGATTATAGTTTAACCCAGTCATAAATGGATACGGGGACTATTTTTTCTGTTGAAGACGGACAGTGCTCGCATAGAGCTCATCACTTGGAACAAATCATAACACTTGATGATGATTTAATCAAGTTGTTGACATTAGCACCAACAATTCACACCATCACCAAAGACGTTTCGTAGCTAGTTCCTCAACATACGAAGATAATGTTGTAGCCTTCAGTCACGTTCTATAATGAAGACCTACACGATCATCGAGGCTGTGAATGAGAAATATCTCTCTAAATAGAAGTAACTAATCTCACTCTCTCTCCCCATTCATCCGCCATACAAAAATGGACGGAATGAAAAGAGAGAAAGATGAAGCGAAGACGTAATTATTCACATCGCGTGATACTCTTGCTGAGCCTCGGGGCAGTCTGAAATGACAGGCTAATTTGGACCCATTTTTCAGTGGTCAGAAATGAAGATGTCGCTGGCATACTTTCCCGCCAAGTGGAGTATTTGAGATAAATGTTGAAAACAAAGATGATGATGATGAGGTGTCGGTTGGAGGTTGAAGTTTGAGGGCAGTGAATGTCCATTTCATTGTGTTGCTTTGATGGTTGATGAGACACAAACATCCTGTGCGTCTCTACGTGTTTTCTCGTTTTGATGTCCTTCAGTTCTCTATCTCTACTCTTTTATATGACAATTTATTTCTTATTTTATTTCTGCCGTATGTTCTTTTACTTCAGCTCCAGTTTGTATTTAATTGTCCGATATTATCTTGACATTTGTAATAATTTGTGTTAAACGTCTTCTTTATCTCATGCTCTTTTATTTCACATGACAGTTTGTATTAGTCTGTAATAAATTGTATTTGTTTCCCAACGATTTCTTATTTTTGCATTCATCATCATCATCACCATCATCAAGTACTGTGTCTGCTGGCGCAGATGGTCAAGTCTCTGCGCAACAGTTGGTCTCTACATCCGTTTATCAATCCTGTCGTTCACATCCCACAAGATCATTCTCTTAATCAATCTCTCCTTTATTATCTATTATCTTCAACCGTCTCTTCCGTCCAGTATTTTTCCCTTCTCATAATATACTCCAGCTGTCCCCTTATCATAACATGGTGAAGAAATAATGTTCGTTTTCTCCTGGTGTTGTCAACATATTTGCATCTGTTTTTGGTCTTTTCCACCACTACTTCATTACTCTTCTTATTTATCCACGGTATCCTCAACATTCATCTGTAGAACCACATATCTATGCGTCCAAAGACATTACAGTTCCGGTCCGATTGTCCAGAATATACTTTCAAATGTCAAGATTGTCTCCATACATCACTGACAAAAATCATGCCTTCATTTCCATTAATCAAACTAGGTTGTATACTTAATTTAACTAAATTAACGTATTCTTTAGCAGTATATTTTTTGCAATAATTTGTTTATAATTTTTCCATTGTAAAAGTTATGTTTATTTTCTGTATTGTTTATTATAACTTATTTATTTTTTTTTATTAGAACTTACCTCGATGTTTGTTTCAGTTTCTATTTCTTTT
Organism: Megaustenia siamemsis; assembly: GCA_032433765.1. Classification (NCBI taxonomy): domain Eukaryota; kingdom Metazoa; phylum Mollusca; class Gastropoda; order Stylommatophora; family Ariophantidae; genus Megaustenia; species Megaustenia siamemsis. The sequence goes on along the minus strand of JAVIAB010000106.1, from coordinate 17,927,581 downwards.
GTAATTTTGTATAGTTAATCCTCCTGTCATTTCTTTTTATGTTAAAAAAAAACTAATGATTTAGCAAAGGATAAATCTAAACAATGGAAATATAGAAGAGCAAAAGAGTTAAAACTTTTAAGGACTCCTGACAATGTAGGGTCTAGAAATTATATACTCATGATCTAAATTAAAAGAATTCGATACATTAATAAGCGACCATACATCGAAGATTCTAAATACATACACATGGGGGAAAAGGGGGGGGGGGTAATCGGTAGCCTAGTTGGGAAAATCATCCGACTGGGCTACCGCGTTCGGACAACCCGTATTTGATTCCCGCTGGGAGCAGTGTGAGTTATACTCGTGGTTGGAAAAAAAATACCACCGCGGTCGACCCAGCCGCTGGCAGAAATGGATACCAGGGCAATACTCTGGGAAGGTGAAGAATGCCGCCTCACATCGTGAGTTTCGATGCTTGAAGCGACACTATCCATAAGTCACCGAACACTTCTGGATATGCGGCCGAGTACATATGGGTGAAAACTCGCGTGCTATGACGTCGATTCAAGTCCCGTACTTGACCTTAACTAAATACATGCAGAGTGAACCAATATCATACCAAAATATATAAAACTCAACATAAACACCTGCACCGTCAGAACAATAGCAGGGTACATAAATCACTTTGATGTCAAAACAAGAGTAAGACAGGGGTGTATATACATTTTACTTTTATAGACTGCATGTATACATTAGCCAGCCCACCTAAGTCAGAGGATGCTGACTGGGGTTTATTAGCAGACGATCAGGCACTAATGTATGGTACAATAGAAGACCTATAAGAGCACTTAAACTGTCTTAATAACTCAATCTTCAATGCAAAATGAAAATCAACACCAAGAAGTCGAGTAATGAACGTCGTATAAGAGAAACACAACATCAACATAATCACATGCTGCAGACATTTAAGACAAGTGGAGGAGTTATACCACAGCAAGGAAACCTATTGGATTTGATAATTGAGTAGCAGCAGAATCAGACAGAAGTCACAATATAGCTTGTCAAATGATTGTATTGGACTTATGTCATCACAACTATCCAACAAGAAAATAACCCTCGAGTCAAAGCTGGGGAAAAAACAACACAATTTGTTTACTAACGTTGTGCTAACAATACCTGAATTCTTGACTAAATATCAACAAGAACAATAGCTACTTTCACAATGAAATGTGTTAGGCGAATGACAGGAAAAAAGTATGAGAGATAAGAGCAAAGATTAAAAACTGATAAAAAATAAGTTTAGAATAATTCTCGCCATGGAGTAAATAAAGAAACAACAGATAAAATGTTTTGACCACATGATAAGACAGAGACATCAAAACACAGTACAACGAGCATTCAATAAACATTGGAAGAACACAAAACGCAGTGGTCAACCAGGAAACAGTTGGATTGATGGAATATAGAAACATTAGGAAAAATAAAATCAGCATAGTCCAACAGAAGAGCATAAGACGGCAAACTAGATCTTCCATCGACACTGAAATGTAAATGAGGAATGAAAGGATAAGAAGAATCATACAATAACGGAGAGGTGGTATAGCTATAGTTATAACTTTTAGTGGTTCCACACAATAGAGAGATACAACAACAACATGGGACACATATTTTTCTGTGATCTATGAATATAATTAAGCTCAAATACCGACAAGGAAGTACCCATCACTTCTGACCATCTTCCCGAATGTCGTCTATGAAAGCAAGCAATATAAGCAAAGCTGATTCATTTATTTACTGCTCCATTAAATCACACATCAGAGACTTCATTTACTCATTACTTTGTTAACTGTTCTTTTGCATTAATTTCGTCAAAAGAAATCGTTCATTTAACCTCGCTGCCAACAAACATGCGATGACAAAAGGCGCTCCACTAGAGTATCGGGGTTCCTAATTAAGTTGCGGAAGATAATATGCACACACATTTGCTTTATATGCTTGTTTGCTCTAATTCAGCCTTAGTATGGAGGATAAGGAGGCTGCAAGCAATTTTGATTGGTTGCATACTTTGCTAAATCTGGTCTCCGTGGCTACAGTGTAAACAAATTGAGAGTATCATCAATGTAATCATGTGTACAGAGTCTATAGAGAATGAAGATTAATTAATTACTTCTGTACATATATCTCTCGCTCTAAATCTGAAACAGAAATAGTTCTCTGTGATGCACACATTTGTGTTCCTTGTTTTATTTGTGTACTTACTGCTCTTACTTTTAGATAGTTGCTGCTTTCACTAAAGATCAAGCTAAGGCAAGTCCAACAAGTTGATTTCTTTCTGTTCGAGAAAGTTGAAGAATCAACCAGTTTAGTCACAAAAGTATCATTCAGCTCGGCAGGGAGTGTCGCAACTGGGCTACGGAGTTCCCGAGGTCGTGATATGGGAATCTATCGTAATGTGTCGTCACATCAGGACCTCCGCTATTTATATGGATGGTTCTGTATCCCGCGGAAAGCGCAGTGGTTGGGGTTTTGTGGCATACCAACATGGCAGAGAAGTGGCTAGGGAATCTGGCAAGTGAAGCATGTCGGTGTCCAGCATGAGAAGCAGCAACGACTGCGATAACATGGTTTGTTACACAGAACGTGGATCACGCAGTTTTAGTGACTGACTCGCAAAGTATGCTACAGAAGATTGACAGTCAGTGTCTGCGGCAGGAGTAGATGCAGCTCTTGGATGGCTCTACAGTGAGTGTGTTAACCTGGATGAACTGTCCAGGGCATGCCGGTGTACACGGCTACGAAATGACTGATAAAGTCGCGGGCAGCTCTGGCACTTAGTGTAGCCTTTCTCTGGGCAAAAAGGACATCACTAAATTTGTTCTTCACTCAGTAAAAGTAGAGGGGAATGGGTGGGTGGGACAAGGATGTATACATTCAGAGACAGGATCTAAAATTAGAATAGGAGTCTGGTCAATTCAGAATGCTTAGTGGGAAATGGAGATACATCTTTAATCAGTACCTCACACGAACAATCAGTTTGCATAGAAAAAGAAGTAAAGAGCCCCGTCTCGCCAAGTAACGTATAGGGAATATGGTGTTAGTGACCATATATTTTACAGACCTTCAGCACATAATTTTTGGGGTAATGTGGTCGGTATTACGCCTGTGCCGCTTTACTTTCCCAGAAAAAAATACTGTCCCTATTTAAGGCTGGGTGAACCCGGATGCCGTCGGTTGGGATCGAACACTACCTCTTAATCAGTCAGGATACGCTTCGAGAATTGCTGGGACGTGCGGTAGAGCGGATGTGGGCGTGTACGACTGCAATGACACTGATTCCATGAATAGAATAGAATAGAATAGAATAGAATAGAATAGAATAGAATAGAATAGAATAGAATCGACAGATCTTCATCATTGCACGTTGAATAACTACACATCGTTCATAACTCCCTCTATAGGATATCCAGCAGCTTTCTGCACTGCGTCACACACTAGTGAATGCTGTGAAGATTGTTTCAGATTAAATACAAGCACTTCGTAGCACAGGAGAAGACTGAAAATTAAAGAAAAAGTGGGGGAGTATTCATGTTCAGCATCTACTGCTGTGCAATTAGACACCTAGACCCGCATGGATCACGTACAAAACGGTGCTTTTGAGGTCTTCACCGACTCCCCAAAACTTGTCGTGCAGAGTGCTTTCTGTGGGACATATGTAGGATGTTGAGAGTGCTGGAGTGTATGAGGATATGCTCTGGAGTTTGTCAGGATGCTCCGCTGTCGTATGTTGTAAAATCACTGAGTCCTATCTTGTGTAGGTGTGTTGTGAAGGCACAGTGACCTGTTCTGAGTCTAAATTTCTAGGTCTGCTCATGTCTGCTGAGTAGTGGTGGTTAAACTGGCAAGATTTTTATTTATTTCTTATTGCCCTGATTAGCCGTAGTTGGTCTCTGTTTTCGAATTTTGACTGCCACTGATTTTTAACGTGTGCAGACTGCACACAGGGCGGTCAGTTCCCCCCTACCCCCTTCTGAGATGGCTAAAAATATAAAGTCGCTGTGCACAGACCTGGGTAACGTTCGGCGGGAAGAGACCACGGATTCTAAGAGAAAAGATCACCACCTCCTGAGGGAGGATTTGACCTCAGGACCTTCCTGTTTAGAAGTAACACCTTATCTCTAGACCACTCAGTTCTTGGAGATTCAGTTACAGATCCTGAAATATAAAGCTGTTCTTATTTTTAAAAAAAACAACGCTTTACGGCATTTTCCCGTTACTGGAGGGGACTGAGAGCACCGAAGGATAAAGGCTACTTGCTCATGCTGTCGCCGCGAGGTGGTCGGGTCTGAGTTTGTTTTTCACCCAGATATAGAAAAAAAAACAACTTTTGAATCTACCGAGATTCGAACCGCATTCTCCTCGTTTGGAGCCCTACAAGTTATCGCTTCCGCCATCGGCTCTTCGTTTGCTATTAAAATAAAGACCATATTTGTTTGTATTGACTGAAATAACCAATGGTAGAAATAGACAGCCCTTAAGAAACACAACACGTACAACTGGCTGTTTTAACTGCCTGTTTATTGTCGCTATCCAGGCTGGGTATTTTAACTTCTAGTTTATTGTCGTTATCCAGGCCGGCTATTTTAACTGCTAGTTTATTGTCGATATCCAGGCAGGCTATTTTAACTGATAGTTTATTGTTGTTATCCAGGCCGGATATTTTAACTGCTAGTTTATTGTCGATATCCAGGCAGGCTATTTTAACTGCTAGTTTATTGTCGTTATCCAGGCCGGATATTTTAAATGCTAGTTTATTGTCGTTATCCAGGCCGGCTATTTTAACTGCTAGTTTATTGTCGTTATCCAGGCAGGCTATTTTAAGTGATAGTTTACTGTTGTTGTCCAGGCCGGCTATTTTAACTGCTAGTTTATTATCGTTATCCAGGCAGGCTATTTTAAGTGATAGTTTATTGTTGTTATCCAGGCCGGCTATATTAACTGCTAGTTTATTATCGTTATCCAGGCAGGCTATTTTAAGTGATAGTTTATTGTCGTTATCCAGGCCGGCTATTTTAACTGCTAGTTTATTATCGCTATCCAGGCCGGCTATTTTAAGTGATAGTTTATTGTTGTTATCAAGGCCGGCTATTTTAACTGATAGTTTATTGCCGTTATCCAGGCCGGCTATTTTAACTGCTAGTTTATTGTCGTTATCCAGCCGGCTATTTTAACTGCTAGTTTATTGTCGTTATCCAGCCGGCTATTTTAACTGCTAGTTTATTGTCGTTATCCAGGCCGGCTATTTTAACTGCTAGTTTATTGTCGTTATCCAGGCCGGCTATTTTAACTGCTAGTTTATTGTCGTTATCTAGGCCGGTTATTTTAGCTGCCTGTTCATTGTCGTTATCCAGGCCGGCTATTTTAACTGCCAGTTTATTGTTGTTAATCAGGCCGGCTATTTTAACTGCTAGTTTATTGTCGTTATCCAGGCCGGCTATTTTAACTACTAGTTTATTGTCGTTAACCAGGCCGGATATTTTAACTGCTAGTTTATTGTCGTTATCCAGGCCGGTTATTTTAGCTGCCTTTTTATTGTCGTTATCCAGGCCGGCTATTTTAACTGCTAGTTTATTGTCGTTATCCAGGCCGGCTATTTTAACTGCTAGTTTATTGTCGTTAACCAGGCCGGCTATTTTAACTGATAGTTTATTGTCGTTAAACAGGCCGGATATTTTAAGTGCTAGTTTATTGTCGTTAACTAGGCCGGATATTTTAACTGATAGTTTATTGCCGTTATCCAGGCCGGCTATTTTAACTGCTAGTTTATTGTCGTTAACCAGGCCGACTATTTTAAGTGATAGTTTATTGTCGTTAAACAGGCCGGATATTTTAACTGCTAGTTTATTGTCGTTAACTAGGCCGGATATTTTAACTGATAGTTTATTGTCGTTATCCAGGCCGGCTATTTTAACTGCTAGTTTATTGTCGTTAACCAGGCCGGATATTTTAACTGCTAGTTTATTGTCGTTAAACAGGCCGGATATTTTAACTGCTAGTTTATTGTTGTTAACCAGGCCGGATATTCTAAGTGCTAGTTTATTGTTGTTAACCAGGCCGGATATTTTAACTGATAGTTTATTGTCGTTATCCAGGCCGGCTATTTTAACTGCTAGTTTATTGTCGTTAACCAGGCCTGATATTTTAACTGATAGTTTATTGTCGTTAACCAGGTCGGTTATTTTAACTGCTAGTTTATTGTCGTTAACCAGGCCGGATATTTTAACTGCTAGTTTATTGTCGTTAACCAGGTCGGATATTTTAACTGCTAGTTTATTGTCGTTAACCAGGCCGGATATTTTAACTGATAGTTTATTGTCGTTATCCAGGCTGGTTATTTTAACTACCTGTTTATTTCCGTTGTCCTGGCCGGCTATTTCAGCTGCTTGTTTATTGCCGTTATCCAGGCTGGTTATTTTAACTACCTGTTTATTTCCGTTATCCAGGCCGGCTATTTCAACTGCCTGTTTATTGCCGTTATCCAGGCTGGTTATTTTTAACTACCTGTTTATTTCCGTTATCCAGGCCGGCTATTTCAGCTGCTTGTTTATTGTCGTTATCCAGACCTGCTAGACATCATTTCCGGTTACGCAAGAGATCAGGAGAGGGTAAAGACACGATGGAACCATGTTTCCCTTCTTCCTATTTTTGAAAAATAACCAGCGTCTATTATGGGCTTTGAACTCCGTTCTTTCCTGCCCAGAGGCCAATATCGTACCTCTAAATCACCTCCTCACACAGAATGAGAGGCGACAGGAAATGTAGTTGGTAGACAGGAACATACAATGCAGCTTACTGCAAATTCGAAACACAAGAACATACGCCCACTTAACGGGCAGTAGTTATAGGGCGAACGTTAACCTAGAAGATATAAAGATATTGAATTGTGAAATTCCAAAATACAACAGAATGTGAAAATATAAGTGAAGTTGTGATATATATAATATAACATAAACAGCCAACAATAACTATGTGTAAATAACATAGGGGGACGCAACTATGCGTAGTTGAGCAATTTCGTATATTAAATTCATTTATCAATCAACCTACAGAAAAGATCATCTGCTGCCTTGCAGGAAGATTGGGGACAATCAAAGGCTAAGGAATGCAAACCTGAATAAAATGCAGGCTGAAATCGGATGCACTGGGCCACTGGCGCAGAATACAGTGCAACGTTTTAACGGGTGTTCGATCAGAGTGGATCTGGCAGACTCTAATTGTGATGTTCTGTCTGTGGGGGCGATCAACACACTTAACCTGACAGCTGACTTCATGTGAGAGTCTTGAATCTTACTCTGATTGAGTCCTGATCGCAGAGAGAGAGAGAGAGAGAGAGAGAGAGAGAGAGATTTATCAATCTATAGAGACATATATGAAACAAACAAAAAAAAAGCACTCTGATACTCTTCAAGTATGACATATAGGAAATCTATTCGTATCCATATTGATTTTCTAAACAAGGGCACAATTTGGGGGAAATATGGTCAGCACTACATCAGACCATCTTTCTTTAATAGAAAAAAAAATGCCATTACATATGGCAAGGCTGGCCAACCCTACACCCGGTCGGTGGATCTAATCAATTTCTTCTTCGTTTTCTAATTTCTCTAACCAAAGCTCTATCGAGTCATCCTGGTAGGGAACATATATATTTTATTAAATAGACGACACAACAAAGAAATAAATGTGCTACAGTGTGTAGATACACAGTTCTCAACCAGTCGATTACAACAAGTGTTTCTGTGAGGGCAATTTAACTTCTAATTTGTATTCGAAATACGACCACGGTTGTTTTTAACATTTGTATTATTGAATTAGACTGCGCTTCTATAACCCACTAGTGGACTGAACGATGATAAATGCTTGCTTGCTTGCTGCTTCCTTGCGTTCGCCCGATGACTAAAGTATTCTAGAGTATTCTTGTAGACTAGAATATTCCTCTTAGGACGTTAAGTGGGCGTGTTTGCGTTGTGTTGTGGTTTTCAGTATAACTGTGATATTTGCGCCTTTCGGCCCAACACATCCGACTTCAGCACCACATTTTTGAGTACCGGATTTTCTTCCCTCTTCGATCCCTGCTCGCTTGGCCAGCCTAGACAGGTTAGTCTGTTAATATAGGCACCGCGGAGGGGTGGAGCAGGGTCTGGATGGTTCTGGTTCACCGATCCTGGCGCAAGCCATCAGCTGTGGGTCGCTGACAACTTCCAGCTCTGGTGCTGGGAGACGTGCCTTAGACTCCTTGATAAATGAAAGAAAGTGACTTATGGCAAGCTGTGGACAATAATTCAAACCAAATATTGACAATAGTGTCCGCCTTGCTCTCGTAAAATATTTCACATTCAAACCAATCGTTGACTGGCACACGTTATGGTGTACTGTATACGGCAACAATACAATTCTCTTATATAACTATCCGTCACAGGGTACCGCACTTCTGGCTTACAATATCCATCATTTCTAGTGTACTCTTCTTTATTTGTCATTGGTTAGCCTGTCTTTCACTTTCTCCACAAGAATTCACTGCAAGGCAATTCTTGCCATCGTTCCTGACTTACGTCTGGGCACATAGCGCGCTTTTGAAGGTTTCTTTACTCAACACGAACCATCTACCCATTGTCGAGCACTGATTGGCATTTACTGAAGCGCCCCATGCTGTCTACACTCTGCTCTACCGCTTTACCAGATTTAGAACTGAATATAATATATTCAGGTAATCATTTAATTATATTTTGTTTCTATTTCTGATGTTTATTTTCGTGAGAAAGCAAGAATTAGTATTCACAACTTCATAAAACTTTAACTTTAGAAGTTCAAGTAAAAAAAAAAAAAGAAAAATCTCAAGATTCTTACATTTTAATCACATTTCGAACTCACCTGTGACGAGTTAAAGTGAGCGCGGTTAATGCTATTTCATTTATGATCATTATATCATAATCATCATGTGCCACACCGGTTGGCGAAGGCGATCACGTCCTTCCACAATCTTCTATCTACAGTGCATCGTATCAGTTCTGTTGTTGACTGTTTTCCATGCTATGACACCAAGCTATCCAGTGTTTTCTCTCTTTGTCGTCCGCGATCTCTCTTTCCTTTTATGTTCCCAGTTGTAACCAAGTATTCCAACTTTCCTCTTCTCATGATGTACCCGAAAAATGTTGATTATTTCTTTCTGATGTTTTTTTAGGAGCTGCTTTTTTTGTGTTGGCCTCGTTGAGAACTTCCTCATTCGTCTTTTTAGCTGTCCAGGAAACTTTCAACATTCTTCTGAGAAATTCCATCTCTGTGGCCTCTAATCGTCTTTTCATTTGTTTGTCTACTGTCCATGATTTGCTTCCATAGGTCAGAATTGGTTCTATATATCACAGATGAACTCTCTTTCGCATTTCTATTGACATAGATTTGCTGCATGAGATATTTTATCGTTATATAGTGGGCAGATTAATGCAATGCTTGCGGCATTACAAAGAAGAAGATGTGGAAATCTATTAGTGTGAGCACAAGCTGGCATAGGTTAACAGGCTAAAGGCTACTATATGTTGCCATGATATGCGCCATGCCATAGAATACAATATTACAATCCTGAAACCCGAACCCATTCAACCAATATATTCGGAATAACTCCACCCTGGCCACCGATATCTCTGAACCTGCCCGCTGAGGGGGAACCAGCCAATAGCTGTGACGTTTTCAGCATTTCGAGCAGGGGCGGTTGTGGCTAAAATGAGGTCAGCTACATTTAGCTCGCATAGCTCAAGATGTCACAAGTGTTGGGTTGTACTCGGTAAAATCCCCTAGCAGACAGACTTGTAGATATCAATACCAACGATCCACATCGCATCAACATCGCATCAAAATGACATATATCAGGAATATCTGACACTCAGCTGTGAACCGCAACGTATGAAAGTCACATTAATCTTCTCATTTGATGTGGGCGACTGTTTGGGCTTTCCCTTCTAAGTATTTCCCAGTAACTCACAATTCAGGGTAGTCCCCAGTCAAACAAATAAATACAGGCTGTTGTATAGAATCGAGTCCCGGTAATAAAAAACATTTACTTCGTCCAGTTTGATCCTGGCGATCCACAGTACTAAGCCGGCGGGAATTTTACTCCTGACATTTTAGACCGAGCCATTTTTATTAATTCGGCTCTTGTTTTGCTTTTCATTTTATTACTCATATTCTCAATTTGTCTAACTTTTAAGCCTTTCCGCTTTCATTGAGATGAAGTGAATTGTATTCTCTTTTATTTGTACGTGTCTCATGATGAAGACCGTTTAGAGTAGAAACGTTGGTTTACGTAATCTTGTTTCATCCAGCAAAGCTTAAACATCTTACGTTTCTTATCTGTTGTATCTATACCGGGAACCTTAGTGGTGGGTGGTTAGAGCGCAGGCTTTCTGATAAGAAGTGTTCGGATTCAATGGTCAGAATGGCAGTCCTTTCTCGAACCGATAAGGCTCTAAATTTAAACCAACCTCTAAACTAGCTACATATAGTGTTGATTAGGAACAAATGTACTAGCTACATATAGTGTTGATTAGGAACAAATGTACTAGCCACATATAGTGTTGATTAGGAACAAATGTACTAACCACATATAGTGTTGATTAGGAACAAATATACTAACCACATATAGTGTTGATTAGGAACAAATGTACTAGCCACATATAGTGTTGAATAGGAACAAATGTACTAGCCACATATAGTGTTGATTAGGAACAAATGTACTAGCCACATATAGTGTTGAATAGGAACAAATGTACTAGCCACATATAGTGTTGAATAGGAACAAATGTACTAGCCACATATAGTGTTGATTAGGAACAAATGTACTAACTACATATAGTGTTGATTAGGAACAAATGTACTAGCCACATATAGTGTTGATTAGGAACAAATGTACTAGCCACATATAGTGTTGATTAGGAACAAATGTACTAGCCACATATAGTGTTGATTAGGAACAAATGTACTAACCACATATAGTGTTGATTAGGAACAGATGTACTAGCCACATATAGTGTTGGTTATGAACAAATGTACTAGCCACATATAGTGTTGATTAGGAACAAATGTACTAGCCACATATAGTGTTGATTAGGAACAAATGTACTAGCTACATATAGTGTTGATTAGGAACAAATGTACTAGCCACATATAGTGTTGATTAGGAACAAATGTACTAGCCACATATAGTGTTGATTAGGAACAAATGTACTAACCACATATAGTGTTGATTAAATACAAATGTACTAGCCACATATAGTGTTGATTAGGAACAAATGTACTAGCCACATATAGTGTTGATTAGGAACAAATGTACTAACCACATATAGTGTTGATTAGGAACAAATGTACTAGCCACATATAGTGTTGATTAGGAACAAATGTACTAACCACATATAGTGTTGATTAGGAACAAATGTACTAGCCACATATAGTGTTGATTAGGAACAAATGTACTAGCCACATATAGTGTTGATTAGGAACAAATGTACTAGCCACATATAGTGTTGATTAGGAACAAATGTACTAGCCACATATAGTGTTGATTAGGAACAAATGTACTAGCCACATATAGTGTTGATTAGGAACAAATGTACTAGCTACATATAGTGTTGATTAGGAACAAATGTACTAGCCACATATAGTGTTGATTAAGAACAAATGTACTAGCCACATATAGTGTTGATTAGGAACAAATGTACTAGCCACATATAGTGTTGATTAGGAACAAATGTACTAGCCACATATAGTGTTGATTAGGAACAAATGTACTAGCCACATATAGTGTTGATTAAGAACAAATGTACTAGCCACATATAGTGTTGATTAGGAACAAATGTACTAGCCACATATAGTGTTGATTAGGAACAAATGTACTATCCACATATAGTGTTGATTAGGAGCAAATGTACTAACCACATATAGTGTTGATTAGGAACAAATGTACTAGCCACATATAGTGTTGATTAGGAACAAATGTACTAGCCACATATAGTGTTGATTAGGAACAAATGTACTAGCCACATATAGTGTTGATTAGAAACAAATGTACTAGCCACATATAGTGTTGATTAGGAACAAATGTACTAGCCACATATAGTGTTGATTAGGAACAAATGTACTAGCTACATATAGTGTTGATTAGGAACAAATGTACTAGCCACATATAGTGTTGATTAAGAACAAATGTACTAGCCACATATAGTGTTGATTAGGAACAAATGTACTAGCTACATATAGTGTTGATTAGGAACAAATGTACTAGCCACATATAGTGTTGATTAGGAACAAATGTACTAGCCACATATAGTGTTGATTAAGAACAAATGTACTAGCCACATATAGTGTTGATTAGGAACAAATGTACTAGCCACATGTAGTGTTGATTAGGAACAAATGTACTAGCCACATATAGTGTTGATTTGGAACAAATGTACTAGCCACATGTAGTGTTGATTAGGAACAAATGTACTAGCCACATATAGTGTTGATTAGGAACAAATGTACTAGCCACATATAGTGTTGATTAGGAACAAATGTACTAGCCACATATAGTATTGATTAAGAACAAATGTACTAGCTACATATAGTTTTGATTAGGAACAAATGTACTAGCCACATGTAGTGTTGATTAGGAATAAATGTACTAGCCACATAGTGTTGATTAGGAACAAATGTACTAGCCACATATAGTGTTGATTAGGAACAAATGTACTATCCACATATAGTATTGATCGGGATAAACTGTACTAGCCACATATAGTATTGATCGGGAACAAATGTTATGGTTATAGTTATGGAAGGTCCCGGTTTCACTGCAAACGAATTAAAAATCCTTAATTGCTCAACCGCCCGTGCCAGTGGAATCATCCGAATTACTAACCTCCCAAACAAAGAAAGGTAGCTGTAGTTCCCATCATAGCAGTCTCGGTACACGCCAAAAGACATAAGACGAAACCGCACACAAAGTGAACACAGCCAACTGTTCCTTGTCATACGATATCATCATTCATCGTAAACAAAGAGAATATCGAAACAGGATCAAAAGGGATGAAACACAAAACACACGGTGTGCACAGAGCATTTAACTAAGTAGCTCATGCAACAAGCCGGACTTGGAAAATGAGGAAACTGCAACAAGGAACACTTTTTATACATAGCCTTCAATGGTTCCTGCCACCTATCCACCATAGTGACCGGAAGTTCACGTCCTCCTGAAAATGATGATCGTCATATTTTTTAAAATGTATAGCGCTAAATTATGTTAGGACATCCAATTCCGAACATTTAATACACAGTTAGTCGTCAGATTATCCCCGTCGCACATCAAACAACTGACCGTAAGATTAGCGTATGGCCGGTCTAGGGATACATGATGAGCCATTATGATGACGTTGAACACACAACAATGGCTGCGCCCATAGATTCCCAATTACTCTAATGATTGCAGCCTACAACGAACGAAACACATGGTGCACATTCCTTAAAGAGAAAAAAAAAAACATCGGTTGACTTGACGTAGCAGTCTACATTAATGATTTGTAACATGTAAATAACTTGCGTCAAACAATTCCAACGACGGCCATTAAACAGCACTCAATGTGTTGACGTAAACCGCAGATCAACTCTAGACGGTGGAAGGTCGCATTCACAACACTTGACTTTTAAAAAAAGGAATATTGCCGTGTGTACGACTCCGCTTTATGGACGCAGATTTGTTAAGTAGAACATAATTTTGATTTTAACGCAGAAAATTGCATCAGAGAGCCGAATTTAATCAGTCCCGAAATGCATTTTCTTCAGCGGTCGAGAGAACATGAACCCCCGTACCACCATCTTGGAAACCGAAGTCCGGGAACAACTGTACTAGCCACTTATAGTAGTGATCGGGAACAAATGCACTAGCCACATATAGTATTGATCGGGAACAAATATACTAGTCCCAAATAGTTTTGTTTGGGGTGGAAATGTGTTTGCCAACATTTTGAATTCGACAACATAACGAGAAAACAAGGCACTTTCACCGCTGCAGTTTCCTACGGTAATGAATTTAGTGCAGTCCTCATTCAAAGGGCACATTTTTTTGTCACTGCATTACTCTGTTTTCTGTACCACCAGCAGGGGAATAGAGTATACACTTTGTCTCAAAGTATATAAATCAATTTGTGTTTACCAACAGCAGAATTAGGAGGCTTTTTACTCGTGCCACGCTTAGTTAAGTCATTGTCTGACCATTATTGTCGTCTATAGTACTGCAGTCTTAAAACAAATAAGTAAAGTACATTCTGACGACCTAACGTAGTTAATGTATTGTCTTTTCCCTTCTAAATTATTTTCCATGTACCTACTTTTGTCCTTATATTTTTCGGTTCTCTTTTCCCTATCACTTTCTTGTTCAAATTTATCTTCCATTGTTGTATCGACGATCAACATTTAGTTCGTTTTGCATTGATATTCTTTGGTTTCTCTTCCAACAATCGTCTACGTTTTTTCTTCGTTGATATTGCTTGAGATGTTGAAGGAGATGCACAGTTTTGTTCCTTGCTCCTCTTGCAGCCCTAAACATTGAACATTTGATACTGTTTAGAATTTCTCTGATGTTGTCACTTCAAAGTAGTTCAGTTTTATGTCCTTTTACTCTATATACAAATGCCTTGTATGATACAGCATCACTAGACGTTCTCTCCAAGTGGACAAACAATTATATTTGTCTTCTATGTGTGTAGTTCGGCTCTGTGTCATCACTTTCCCTTATAACATTATTTATGATTTGGTCTCTGCAGGTCACTCCTACAGGTTTTCTCACATTTATCATTTTTGTGGTGAACAACTTTCGTTTCTGACCTGTTATGAGTGCGCATGACTGGCAGTGGAAACATAAAGAAGAGATAAATATGCTTTCGTCGAAAAATGAAAATAAAAGATGTTTCTTTGATGTTATTGAAATAGTCTGGTTTTTTTTAATTGTAGTCGAACCCTGTTATAGAAGATCCTACCATTGGTATCAGTATATGGATCTGCGCACAAAATACAAACATATATATGCACACTTTTACACACACACATACACAGATACACACACATACATACACACATACTTAGAGCAATGTCTATTAGAAAACAAACTGGATGCAATTGAAAACAAATATTTCAGGAAATCTTCAAATACCATAGAATGGATTTAAGACTAATGCAGAAATGAGAGAACTGACAAAGCATACTAAAGTAGCATCTATATTCAAGAGAAGATGGTTATATATTGAACCTGTGATGAGAAAAGACAACATGAGAATCTCAAAGTAGATACTGGGAACCAGAGAATAAAAGACAAAGATGCCTACATTCAGAAACAGTAAACAGAATACTGACAGGAGAGGTAACAATAGCAGATATCAGCTCCTTCGCAGAGAATGAATAACCCGCCAACAACAAATGCAATGTATGTCCTGTACAAGGTCTGATGCTTGTTTGCAAAGTTCGCCGCACACAGAGCCTAAAATGTATGTCTTATGTGTCGTTTTAGGCTGTTAGGTACAATATATAGATAGATTGATATAATATCTGATTCATATATCACACTACAAGTCAAAAGGACTAAAAAAAAAATAAAAATGCATATATATATAGAGAGAGTTATTAATAAATCATAGTTCTCTCCAGGTGTACATCACTCACGCCCTACTTTATATGTCCCATATTTCATTAACAAGAACGGTGCCCTACATCGCAACTCTAGTTCTTCAATGCGCCCTGCTTCAAGTCATGATTCCCATTTCCAACTTCCGGAGTTATTAGCTAACCACTTCTATATCTGTCAATTACCAGAAGATATCTGCCACACATGGAACTTGGAAACACATTTATCAGGATCTGAGATATTTAGATGAAGAAATAAATAAAAAAATAGAATGACCTGGCTGAACTTAAAGTAATGAGTTTATTCCTGCCTTGTTCTAGCAGACCTTATCTTGGACTGCCCAATATAGATTTGCGATGCATCTAGAACGTTGAGCCCAATTAGTGCTCGCGTAGAACACACATTATCTGTGGAACACAATTATTTTTATCAAATTAATTCGCGGGGAAAAATGATGAGTGACCGAACGGCTGGCATTACATACCCTCTTTTCCAAGGACGAAGGATTAAGCTATGGCAAAACCGCTACTTTTTTTCCATAAATGGGGTTCAATGTGAAAACAGAAGACAAGGTCTCAGAAGACAAGATTTCACCCAAGTACAATATATAGGGAAAGTGGTAGAAAGCTCAGACCATACATTGTTTAAAATATACGAGAATATTTTTAACATCAGATGGAAGATGTGTCTACCTTTGGAGCAAAGGTCTTCAACAAACACTTTCCAAGCCGTTCTGTTTTTTTTGTCATTCTTTTAAGATCATGCTATGTCTTCCCCATCACCATCATCTCTGGAAGATGTCTTACAGAGGTAAAAAAAAAAAGTAGAATCGCAGAGGTCAAGAATAGTTTTAATAAATTGATAAATAGGTTATTTAAGTAAGTCATTACTGTAAAAAATCGTCTTATAAAACATGTTAAAGATTTTAATTTGTGGAATAACATTATCTGAACTTGGTAAAATCGAAACACATTCAATGAAACAAGGCAATAACAAATATTGGGACAGTTATCCCATAAACTCTAACAAAAAGTAATAACACTTGCCACCAATAACATCTTATACTGAGTATATTCCTTCCCCCATTACGCTATCGATGACAAACATGGACACTTACGAATAAGTATAAAAGAAATCTTGTCACTACATGTGATATCTGGAAAAATGCACTTGGAATGACCAGAAAAGACAGAATCAGAAATGATATTATAAGAGAAAGGGTGGTCAGTGAATCGATTCTAAGTTACGAGGTTTGTTCAAATGAAAAAAGGACTTGTTACACCACATGTGCTAGAGTGTACTGATATTGTTGACATTTTGCACTAGTAATGAGTATCCAATAATTAACATACGGTCACGTGTTCATCTTCCCAGCATGCATATGTGCTGCAGAAGACTGTTAACAATATGGCGGGTGTGATTCCAAACCCGCCCAAAGTGAATCAGCGTGCTGTGATCCAGTTTCTTTCATTTGAAGGATGTCATGCAGTAGACATTCATCGGAGAATGAAGGCAGCATATGGTGACAAATGTTTGTCGAGGACCAGAGTGATGGAATGGGTGCGTATGTTTAAAGACGGACGTGAGTTAACGGCAGATCTTGCACGGCCAGGTCAGGCGCATATTGTTGCAACAGAAGAAGCCATAGCCGTGCTTGATAAAGACGGAGGTGAGTTAACGGCAGATCTTGCACGGCCAGGTCAGGCGCATATTGTTGCAACAGAAGAAGCCATAGCCGTGCTTGATAAAGACGGAGGTGAGTTAACGGCAGATCTTGCACGGCCAGGTCAGGAGCATATTGTTGCAACAGAAGAAGCCATAGCCGTGCTGGATAAAGACGGAGGTGAGTTAACGGCAGATCTTGCACGGCCAGGTCAGGAGCATATTGTTGCAACAGAAGAAGCCATAGCCGTGCTGGATAAAGCAGTACTGACTGACCGTCGTCGGAGCATTCGTTCGCTTGCAGAAGAATTCCAGATGTCAATTGGGACAGTCCACATGCTTGTTCGGGAGAAATGGAACTATCGGAAGGTGTGTTCACAGTGGGTCCCACGGATGTTGACTGACCACCATAAGGAAGAACGGATAGGGTGGAGTTTGAACCACTTGATGCGTTGTTACAGGGCAGAGGGTGATGCATTTCTGTTGAGCATTGTGGCAGGTGATGAATCGTGGTGCCACCACTATGAACCGAGCAGCAAAATTGACAGCATGCAATGGAAACATCCAGGTTCACCAAAACCCAAAAAATTCATGACACAGGTTTCTGCTGGGAAGGTTATGTTGACTGCATTTTTTGACCTTGAAGGGTTTTTGTTGGCTGATTTTAAGGAACCTGGTGTCAACATCAGTGCCGCCCATTATAAAGACACTTTAGACAAGCTGCATCAGGCCATCAAGGCTAAGCGACCAGGCAAGCTTTCTCAAGGTGTGATTCTTCTCCACGACAACGCTCGTCCGCACGTCGCAAAAATTGTGCAGGAAACATTGGCAAAGAAGAATTGGAAGTTCTTCATCACCCAGCCTATAGTCCCGATTTGTCCCCGTGTGATTTCCATTTGTTCGGACCGTTAAAGAGAGCACTAAAGGGACAGCGATTCAACAGCGACGCAGACGTGAAGACAGCGGTGACCACATGGTTCAGAGAGCAGCCACGCACCTTTTTCTCGGACGGCATTCGACGTCTACCTAAACAGTGGGATGCTTGCCTAAATGCATACGGAGATTTTTTCTGATGAACCCATGTGCATTCTTATTCACAAGTGGTTGTTTTATTTAATTCCGTTGAAACTATTAAATTGCGTATGATACTTTTTAAATAAATCCACACGTCCCGTTTTCAGTTGAACACGCCGTATATATACAGAAACAAAAAGAATTGATTTGTCCATCTAGAATGAATTATGTGAGATTCTCTACCATAGAAAGCATATATTAGAGAGGTGAAGGGAGAAGAGCAAGAGGCAGACCTGCACGGGTGGAGAGGAACCGCGTGCGAAAAGATGAACGGTAGAATTGTTACACGGTGTACAAGATCGAGAGCTATGGTGGAACATGATGTCCGATGTCTCTCTGCTTGGACCATGAGTTCATGATGGATCTGGCCAAATTAAGAGTCAATGATAGAGACATGAGTCAGTAACAAGTCGTTACTGTCTGTGCTGCTCACAACGATGAGTCCGTTATCTGGAAGAAGTAAACTCAACAGAACATGATGTCTGATGTCTCTCTACGTGGACCATGAGTTCATGATGGATGTGGCCAAATAACGAGTCAATGATAGAGACATGAGTCAGTAACAAGTCGTTACTGTCTGTGCTGCTCACAACGATGAGTCCATTATCTGGAAGAAGTAAACTCAACAGAACATGATGTTCGATGTCTCTCTGCTTGGACCATGAGTTCGTGTTGGATGTGGCCAATAATTTTTTTTTACGTTCGCCAGCTTTCACCTCTGACGAAGTCCCTAGAGACTAGGAATTGAATTTTGCGTGTTAATATATTTTCCCCTGGCAGCCGTGTGCACAGGGATCCCTCGCCGCACAGGTAGAAAACTCCGACTTCGGAGGTACTCATATTTTTCCGTCATAGAGTAATTGGCGTTTCAAGCCGGGCCTCGCTGCTGAGACCAGGGGTGGTTGAGAGTAATCATAATAAAATTCCCAACCGGTGTTGCCGGGATTTGAACCCACAACCTCTCTGACTCGAAGCCGGCGTCTTGCCTTGAAACCAACCAGTCCCTCGAGTCAATGATAGAAACATGAGTCAGTAACAAGGTTTACTGTCTGTGCTGCTCATGACGATGAGTCCATTATCTGGGAGCACGTAAACTCAACAGAACATGATTTCACAAACAGAAGAGTGATTAGAAGCTTCAACAGCTGTTCTTATAGACCTGCTGTCCATTCCTGGTCGTCTTTGATCTAAATCCAAGTTAATGTGCCTTGAAGAGACCAACACTAAAAGTTCAGTTTTGTCTTGATTCAAAGTGACTAACATAAAATATAGTCAATCATACAAATGGGCCCTTCTTTCCTGGAATCCCCTGGCATTCAACTAAATATGGACGACAGAATGTGGAATCAGCAATAGCACTTAAAATTGAAAATGTAAAAAAGGGGGGAAAAAAAAGAAAAAAAGAAAATGCAGTTAATGTTATTGATTGTTAAAAAAGTGAATTTTTTGTTCTCGCTTACAGTTGACCGAGATGAAATCGAGGCATTTTTTTTTAAAATGTTCATCAACGCACGAGATCTATAACATGCAGGCGGAAAGTTCTCTAGTATAAAAAAAGAAGACTTAATGATGTTTACACCATAGCTCCTGGTGTCTCTGTAGCAACAAAACTATCAAAAACATCTTTCTGACCTGAGTGCAGGTATGTCTGGTTTTGGGTTCAGTTTGTCAGAATCAATAAGTCAATAAGTAAACAAGTAAACAATACGGTCATTGATCATCCTCTAGTAGACAGAACCATTAACGTTGCGTTAAAAACGCCGAGCATCAACAATCAGGCCTATTGTATTATCAGACAGAACAGTGATCCCTTTATTAAGTGTGAACTGCACTGGTATTTGTTAATAATGAAGAGGCTCTAAAAGAAGAAATAGCAAAGGATGAGGAAAAAAGAAACCGATATCTTTTTTCTTTCTTTCCTTCCTCCTTTCCCTCTTGACGTCTAGAGAAGATATGATTCGTGGTATCTTGATCTTCTATTGGCCTCTTCGGCTATTATACCTCCGAATGGTCGGCCTCTTGATGTGGTGTTTTCATATCGTTTGCTGGTAACTTGTATTCAATTTAGTTCTTTATGCCCTGTTATATGCTCGAACCAGTTGATCCGTTCTAGCTTTATGTATTTAATAGCTGGTTCCGTTCCTAGTTTTTTTTTTTTTAAATTAACTCTTCATTTCTGATTTCATGTTTCAGACTGTCTCCAATCATGCGTCTGACACACCATTTCTATGGCCGTTATTTTTGTAACAGTTCTTTAGTGCAAAGTCCATGTCTGACACACCATTTCTGTGGCCGTTATTGTTGTAAAAGTTCTTGAGTCTAAGGTCCATGTATGACACACCATTTCTGTGGCCGTTATGGTTGTAACAGTTCTTGAGTCTAAGGTCCATGTCTGACACACCATTTCTGTGGCCGTTATTGTTGTAACAGTTCTTGAGTCTAAGGTCCATGTCTGACACACCATTTCTGTTGCCGTTATTGTTGTAAAAGTTCTTGAGTCTAAGGTCCATGTCTGACACACCATTTCTGTGGCCGTTATTGTTGTAACAGTTCGTGAGTCTAAGGTCCATGTCTGGCACACCATTTCTGTGGCCGTTATTGTTGTAACAGTTCTTGAGTCTAAGGTCCATGTCTGACACACCATTTCTGTGGCCGTTATTGTTGTAACAGTTCTTGAGTCTAAGGTCCATGCCTGACACACCATTTCTGTGGCCGTTATTGTTGTAACAGTTCTTGAGTCTAAGGTCCATGTCTGACACACCATTTCTGTGGCCGTTATTGTTGTAACAGTTCATGAGTCTAAGGTCCATGTCTGACACACCATTTCTGTGGCCGTTATTGTTGTAACAGTTCTTGAGTCTAAGGTCCATGTCTGACACACCATTTCTGTGGCCGTTATTGTTGTAACAGTTCTTGAGTCTAAGGTCCATGTCTGACACACCATTTCTGTGGCCGTTATTGTTGTAACAGTTCATGAGTCTAAGGTCCATGTCTGACACACCATTTCTGTGGCCGTTATTGTTGTAACAGTTCTTGAGTCTAAGGTCCATGTCTGACACACCATTTCTGTGGCCGTTATTGTTGTAACAGTTCTTGAGTCTAAGGTCCATGTCTGACACACCATTTCTGTGGCCGTTATTGTTGTAACAGTTCTTGAGTCTAAGGTCCATGTCTGACACACCATTTCTGTGGCCGTTATTTTTGTTACTGTTCTTGAGTCTAAGGTCCATGTTTGACACTGGTAGCACAAAGTTTACATAAAGAAGTGCTCTAAGCAGAATCATCATCATCATCGAGTGCCGTCTCCGCAACGAAGGTTAGCTACCATGGAGCGCCATTCTGCTCTGTCTCTTGCGTTAATGGTGCAGGTTGTCATATACTGATTTGTCCATCTTTTGATGTTACTCGTCCATGTTAGTCTTGGTCTGCCTCTGCCTCTTTTACCTTGTATTTTCCCCTCCAGGATTACTTTTAGTAGGCGGTTGTGTCTTTTAACATGGCCCAAAAATCGCGTTTGTCTTGTTTGAATTATGCTTAGTAGTTCTCTTTTCATTTTTAGTTGTTTTAAGACTTCATCGTTTGTTTTCTTTTCCTTCCATCTAATTCTACCTATTCTTCTATATATCCACATTTCAAAGGCTTCATTTCTCTGTTCTGTCTAAGCAGAATCCGATACAAGAAAATGACTTTGGCTGTTACCTTTAACGCACTCATTGATATCCATCTCTGTTGACGATTTGACTTTAGCTCAGTACAAGATATAATGTGAGTTACAATAACCGCTTGTGCTACTCGACGAGTAGAGCATCATCATCATCATTAAGTGCCGAATCTGTTCCTCACATTTCTGTCCCTATATTTGTTTATTATTTATTATTTATGTTGTTGACTTTCTAATATATCATCCTCTATTTTCTGTTTACCTTTATATTTTCCTTTCTCAGTTTTCTTGTTGTCACAACATCATGTATGTGCCAGTTGCCCCCCCCCCCCCCCAAATGGCCAACAAATGAAGGTTATTGACTCCTGATGATGGTGACGGTTTTCGTGACCTAACCGAACCCACACCTCACAATAAGCTCAATATTTTAATTATACATATATTCTCATATTCTTTCTATATTCTTATCTTAGCTCTCTTCTTTTTTATTTTTTCATCATCTTACTTTTTTATTTTCTATCCTCTTCTTCTGATCATGTATTTATAGATAATTGTGTTTCATCGTTTGTTTTCGTTGTCCTTGTACTCTGAAAAAGGCCACTGGCTGAAACGTCAGTATTGTGTTGTGTTCCTCCCTTGTGAAGCTGTCTTGGAGTGTTCTACACTCCTCACCACTGGCCCAATAAGCTCAATAGATGTACGTTTTTTCATTGTATAAACCATGCTCAAATGACCGATGATTTAGGAAAACACAGGAAAAAGGTAAGGTAAGATAAGGAATGACATTGTAAGATAATACATGACAAGATGGAATGGGATAAGACAGATAAGATAAAATAAGATACGATAGGATAAGATTTTGCTAATAAGCTTTAGTATCTTTTAGAACATTCTAGCTACTTTTTCTTAGCTTCTATTATTATTGTGAAATGCGATTTTTCGGGCATGTTAAAAGACACAATAGCTTGCTAAAAGTAATGTGGGAAGGGAAAATACAAGGTTAAAAAAGGCAGAGGCAGACCAAGAATAACCAGGACGAGTAACATCAAAAGATGGACAAGTCAGCCTTGCACCATCAAACCAAAAGACAGAACGGATTAGCGCTCCATGGTAGATAAGCTTCGATGCGGTGACGCACTCAGTAATGATGATGATACTGGCAAAGTAGGAGGAAGGAGAGATCGCGGACGATAAAGAGAGAAAATACTAGATGGCTTGGTGTCATGGCATGGAAAAAAGTCAACAACAGAACTGATACGATGCACTGTGGATAGAGGATTGTGGAAGTACATAATCGCCTACGCCAACCGGTATGGCACATGATGATGATGAAGATGATTGTATTCTGAACATTCTTCTAAAAACACATATGTTTCTGTGGCTTGCAGTGATTTATCTAGTTTGTTATCCCATTTTCCATGATTCACTACCATATGTCAAGACTGATTACATACAATACTAAAGAATTGTTTTTTTTCTTACCTTTGTTGTCAGAAATTGGGTGCGCGTGGCCGTGCGGCTAAAACCACTTTTCCGCTAGCTGAAAAGCCGGTTTACGGTGTTCGAAGCCCGCGGTAGACAGAGAGGATTTTTTCTATCGGGGGTGAAATAAAAATCCTGAGTCTCACACGCCGTGGCGACTGTTTTACCAAGCGGCCTTTATCCCTCTAGATTTATAGTCGCCTCCCGACATACACCAGCAATGGTACAATGTGTCGTAAAGATGTTTTTTTTTTCAATTTGTCAGAAATGCGCGAAACATTTTTCTTTCATTGCCAGAACTATCCTCATTATGTTAGTAAAGTCAAGATTTGCCTTGCTAGGAGCATGGGGTATTTGGTGTTAGTGACCACACTTTTCTAAGAGCACTGCGCATTTGTTGAGTGATGTGGCATCAAGCCAAGCGGGAGTTTGCTGCCGGGACCTGAAAGGGGAGTTAAGAATTGTAAGCTGTTCCCTAGTAGGCTTTTTCCGTAAGAGGCGACTGAAAAGGTTTGGGCATGGCACTGGCTATCCTGTGCTGTAAAAAAAAAATAAGCCACAAAAAACTTCATAGACATGGACAATTTTTAACTCCATGTCTTCAGTCTTATTATATTGCCGTGAAACATGGAAAACAACAAAAAATAGTAATCATGAAGATACAGACCTTCATTAATGGTTGTTTGCGCAGAATATAAGGAAATGATATATATAATATGAACATATAATGGAAATGGCAGGACAAAATCATTAACATAGAATTATCGAAAAGTACCAGACAAATAACAGCAGATAAAGAGATATAGCGAAGACGATAGAGCTGGATAGGACATATATTGCGGAAGCCAACTGAGAGTATTACACAACAAGCCCTTTTTTTAGGAACCCCCATGAAAAAAAGATAAAGCGGAAGACCAACAATTTCTTGGAAAAGTCAGATTGAAACAGAGATGAAGATGATGGGAAAGACATGAAATGGTCTTAAAATAATGGCAGGAAACAGACGGGCTTGGAAAGTATTTGTTGAAGACATATGCTCCACAGGGAGATGAAAGTGTTTGTTGAAGACCTATGCTCCACATTGAGGGAGCTGAAAGTGTTCGTTGAAGACCTATGCTTCACAGAAAGCTGAAAGAGTTTGTTGAAGAACTATGATCCACAGGGAGCTGAAAGTGTTTGTTGAAGACCTATGTTCCACAGAGAGATGAATGTGTTCTTTGAAGACCTACGCTCTACAGGAAATTGAAAGTGCTTGTTGAAGACCAATGCTCCACAGGGAGTTGAAAGTGCTTTTGAAGACCAATGCTCCACAGGGAGTTGAAAGTGCTTTTGAAGACCAATGCTCCACATGAAGTTGAAAGTGCTTGTTGAAGACCAATGCTCCACAGGGAGTTGAAAGTGCTTTTGAAGACCAATGCTCCACAGGGAGTTAAAAGTGTTTGTTGAAGACCAATGCTCCACAGGGAGTTGAAAGGTAGAAGAAGAAGCGGGAAAAGAAGAAGAAGAAGAAAAAGCCAGGCGGTTTTTACATCTCAGTAAAATATATTCTTCTCATTTTTAGAGGCCGGGTGATCCCCGAAGCTATGTCGATTTTAAAAAATCCGCCATTTCTGGGAGCCGAAAGCGGGCCTTTCTGATCAGAAAGCGAGCACATTAATCACTCAGCCACCGAGGCTCCAATCTTCATTATGAGGATTATTAGTTCCATAGTTCATCACATCTCAAAAAGCAGCTCTTAATTCTGACGATTAAATATATTCGTGAGAGTTTAGTGAAAGTGCTCCAAGGGGTACGGGTCTAATGATGACGATGTTGATCATGGTGATGATGATGCTGATGGTGATGATGACGGTGATGATGATGGTGATGATGACGTTTATGATGATGATGGCGGTGGTGGTGGCATTGGTGATAATAACGGTGATGATGATGATGATGTTGATGGTGATGATGACGGTGATGATGATGATGAAGATGATGATGATGAAGATGATGATGATGATGAACATGATCATGGCGGTGATGATAATGATGATGATGCAGGCCCATAGTTTTTCGTCCACCACTGACACATCATAAATAACAACAGCAGCACCATAAAAGGTTATCTTCCCTTCTCTGTGATAACTGCATGTTTCAATTTTAAGATGTCAGATTAACTCTTTAGTGCCAGAGATATTTTCATGATTTTCTCAGAACTACCAGATTTGCAATTGTGAGCGACCTAATATTTCCACCTTCAAACTTTGTTTAAAATTGTGTTTATTGTTATAATATGCTAAAATATACATCAAAATGCAGAGATAACATATTCAAGAAGAAAATACAGTTAACGAGGAATTATAAAAAGTGAACATATTAATTTTGAACATTTGAGAAGGTTAGCCCTGGTTTGTATAATAAAACCATACATTTGCTTGCTGCTTGCTTGCTTGCGTTCGCTCGATGACTAAAGTATTCTAGAGTATTCGTAGACTGTAGAATTCCTCTTCGTCATCCGCCCTTAAAAGGACGTTAAGTGGGTGTGTCTGCGTTGTGTTGTGGTTTGCAGTATAACTGTGATATTTGCGCCTTTCGGCCCAACAGATACGACCTCAGCACGACATTTTTGAGTACCGGGTTGTCTTCCCTCTTCGATCCCTGCTCGCTTGGCCAGACTAGACAGGTTAGTCTGTTACTGGGGGCACCGCGGAGAGGTGGAACACGGTCTAGATGGTTTTGGTTCACCGATCCTAGCGCAAGCCATCAGCTGTGGGTCGCTGACAACTTCCAGCTTTAGTACTGGTAGGCGCGCCTTCGCCTCCATAAAACCATATCAATCGGAAACGAAACTACACGACCGAACAGACAATCGTGCCGTTCTCCACATAAAGAGAACACGGTTTCAAATTAGAGAACGTTTGAAAGTGTTTTCTCTATTTGGTTTGATATAACAACTCATGTGTCCCTTATTCTCCAATTCCAAAGAAATCCCCGCGTACTGCTAAAATAGGATGAAAAACTTAACGAAAGTAATCTCAGGGATGATATACAACATTTACCATCTTAACAAGAGCCCATACTTCAAAGCGAGGCTGAGATCCAGCTTCATCTCTTACTTCCTATCTACAAATCAATTTCCTGCGTTTAACCTTTAGCGTCTTCTACTTAATCTGCCAATATATCGATTAATTAAAGTGGACTTTAGTGTCGAGATGCTGCAGTAGACATGACAATATATCGAGTAATTAAAGTGGACTTTAGTGTCGAGATGCTGCAGTAGACATAACAATCCTCGAAATAAATAAACATAAATATAAAATAAGTTTAGTGGGCGATGAGAAATGTCCAAGTGTCTAGTGCAGTCACTACTGACCAGAAATGTCCAAGTGTCTAGTGCAGTCACTACTGACCAGAAATGGCGTGTCACATTTTTAAGATCAATAAGACCGCGAGTTAAAGCCAGCCTGCGATAATATGTACCAGACATGTCTTATTTTGGGAAAGTAAAGTGATTTAATCACTGCAGATAAGGAAATAGTCATTCATAAGATGACATCGAAGACATAAAGAGACAAAATGGTTTGGTCACGTGGTGAAGCCGTATGATGAAAGCACAAAAACAACAAGCCTGCAACAATTGCCGCGAGAATACATCAGAGACGATCACGTGATATAGACATTAGTTGATGTTCAACACAGAACGAAATATACAAGTTATGGCAATAAACTATAATGTAACAATCAAGATAAATTTATTTGCGTGGAAACATAATGTAGTAAAAAAAAAGTAAAGTGCCCCCGTCACGCCAAGTGGCGTATAGGGAAATATGGTGTTAGTGACCCTATATTTTACAGACCTTCAGCACATGATTTTAGGGGTAATGTGGTCGGTATTACGCCCGTGATGGAAACATAATGTATTTAACTTTATTAGATATTATTTACATTTTACACGTTAATTTTTTTTAATTTGCAGACGATTAGGTAAAACAGCATACCTGCAAGAACATTTAAATAGATTTAACAGCGCAGGCGCTCAATACAACTAGAAAATCAACTAGCAAGACAGAAGTTATAAATATCGCAAAAGAGACACAGAGCATCAACACAACTATAGGCGACAGACAACTAAAACAAGTAGAGAGATTTAAATACCTAGGAAGTCTAGTGACAAATGACAATTCACAAACAGCAGAAATAGACTCAAGATGCAACAAAGTTTGTCAAATCATTGGACAGCCATCACCACGTATTGTCCACCAAGGAAATAACTCTATAGGCAATACGGGCACTCTCCTTAGCCAAACGTTGTGCTACCAGTGACAGACTCAAGAAAAAATAGGAAGAACCGAAATGAAATCTGTTAGACGAATGACAAGAATCAACCTAAGAGATAAGATCAGAAATGGAAAATAGAGAAACAAAAAACTAGGAATAATTCCCGACATAGAATACATAAATGAACAACAAATAAAATAGTTTGGCCACGTGATAAGGCAGAAAGATCAAAACAAAACACAACTAGCCTTCAATAAGCGTTGCGAGAACACAATAGTTATGGATTGGCAATTGATGTATTGATCAGATTTTAAGAAAAGACTGAGAAACATAACATCAGGAGAGGCCAAGAGAAAAGCAAAAAGACCGTAAATAATATTTTACAGAGACGCTGGAAGGCAAATGAGGAGGGAAAAAAAAGAAGAAAGAATGCCATTTTAGATAACAGTTTGACAGTTTGTGACATTGTTGATAATTGTTTCCCTTTGCTCGACTAACAAACAAATAGAAAGATTTATGTTACAGAATGAAGCCTATCGCAAACGTTCTACTTTCTCATGATAAGGCAAAGCACCAGTTAACAGACAAGACCAGCAAAACAAAATAAAACACAAACATAGTATTTGTTGCTTGTGTCTTCCTTTGCTAATAAGTATCTGACAATTTAAAAAAAAACAAAAAACAAAGGAAAGCTAACACGCCAGTAATGGATGCCAAACAATTTCCAACCGAGTCTAAAAATGGCTGCTTTCGTTTTCTTCCCATGACTTTCTCTCACTGGTGACATCTCAATTAATTCCCCTGTTGATATAAAATGCAGGATTCTTGTTGGTTATCGCGTAGTGGCTATTCCTCAAAGTTCCGCCATCCAATTTTTGGTTTAGGATGAACTGAGGAAATAACGAAGACAGTCTTGTAGAAGAATACATGACAAAATCTAATATAGCAAGAGATTCAATATTGGAGGTAGTTATGGATTGGACAAACATTTTTTTCTGTAATACTTGTTTCACAGTTGGTAGTCTCAGTGTAAATTTAGTATTTTAGCTCTAACTGATAAATGTGATAGGGTATAAGCATGGAACGTCATAACGTTGCAAATTAATTAACATTTTACGCCTGTTTAACGCCATTCTAAACACGACGATGACAACCTTGATCATTGAGTGAAAAAAAAAACCACATTCTATTTAAATAGAATATTCTAGTCATGTTTGGTGAAATAGTTGTATTTAATGCACGAATACATAAAGAAACAACAGATAAAATGGTTCGGTCACATAGGCTCAAAGAGCCATAAACAAACGCTACGAAAAAGCCAGATCAAGAGGAAGACCGAGAAGAAGATGGATAAAGGGAAGACTAGAGTCACTAGAAGGGATATCACCAGAAGAGGCCAACAGAAGAACAAAGAATCGCAGATTGCATCTCCCCTCGACGCCAACGGCATAGGATGAAGGATAGAAGAAGACGAATGTACAATTTGATCTAAATATACGTAGAGGTCAAAAAGTAATGCACACCAATTTTTTTCTCGGAAACTATTCGGGCAAAATGTGTGAAATGTTCACAGATTGTAGCTGAACATCCCCTTTACACTACCTATTTTCCAACATAATCCTCGTCCAAGCGTATTGCCTTACGCCAACGCGAAACTAGGTCATGAATGCCTCGTTTGTACCAAGTTTTGTCCTGCTCGCGTAGCCATTTTTTAACTGCACGGATCACATCCTCATCATTGTCAAAGTGTGTCCCACGCAGGAATTTTTTGAGTGGTCCAAACAGATGGAAATCTGAGGAAGCCAGATCAGGGCTGTAAGGAGGATGGGGCAGTACAGTCCAACCAAATTTGTTGATTGCTTCCCGTGTTACCAGACTTGTGTGAGGGCGTGCATTGTCATGTTGAAGCAACAAATCTGCAGATGGCTTATTAGGCCGAGCTCTGTGGAACCGATTTTTGAGTTTTGTCAGTGTATTGATGTAAGCTGTCGAGTTGATTGTCTCACCTCTTGTCATTACATCAACAAGACTCACACCATCAATGTCCCAGAAGACAGTGATCATCACCTTTCCGGCTGATGGAGATGTTTTGAATTTTTTTCTTTTTGGTGACTGCGGATGATGCCATTCCATTAAATGCATTTTTGTTTCAGGCTCATAATAATGTGCCCACGTTTCGTCACCGGTAACAATTTTTGACAAAAACATTTCTCCTTCAACACCGAAACGCTCCAACAATTCAGAACAGAATGTTTTCCTTTGAACTCTGTGATCATTTGTTAGGCACCGAGGAACCCATAGAGCGCAAATCTTTGAATATCCGAGAGTTTTAAAAATTGCGATTGCACTTCCCTTGCTGACTGTAAGCTGCAATGCCAATTGCTGACTAGTGATACGCCTATCCTTACGAATAATGGCATCAGCCCGGTTTAACATGTCTGTGCTGGTAGCCGAGGCAACACGTCCAGAACGCGGTAAATCATGCAGCTCCACTCGTACACTTTCTGCAGCTTTAATTCTCTGAACCCAGCGACTAACTGTGCTCCTATCGACTGCAGAACATTAGTACACTGCACACAGTCGTTTATGAATGTTTGCCACAGTTTCTTTTTCCGCAACCATAAATTCTATGACAATTCGCTGTTTGTAACGGACATTGTTGACAAGCTCCATTTTAACGGTTCATAGATTGCGTAATATTTATCAGAATGCTGTGCAATTTGGTGCACATAATTGGAACATGTCATATTCCAAGTGTGCAAAATTTCATTTTCCTATCTTTATTATTAGCCGAGAAAAAAATTGGTGTGCATTACTTTTTGACCTCCCTTCAGTATATCACTTTTTATTATTTAATTTTGATAATTTGCGATTCCAGATCTGTCTGCCTGACTGCCTGTCTGTCTGTCTGTCTGTCTGTCTGTCTGTCTGTCTGTCTGTCTGTCTGTCTGTCTGTCTGTCTGTCTGTCTGTCTGTCTGTCTGTCTGTCTGTCTATCTATCTATCTATCTATCTATCTATCTATCTATCTATCTATCTATCTATCTATCTATCTATCTATCTATCTATCTATCTATCTATCTATCTATCTATCTATCTATCTATCTATCTATCTATCTATCTATCTATCTATCTATCTATCTATCTATCTATCTGTTATTGTTATTATTGTTATTGGTTATGGAAGGCCTCGGTTTCACAGCAAACGAATTAAATTCCATAATGCTCAACCGCCCGTGCCAGTGGAATCATCCGAATTACTAATTCATCTCCCAAACAAAGAAAGGTAACTGTAGTCCCCATCGTAGCAGTCTCAGCACACGCCAAAAGACATAAGGCGAAACCGCGCAGAAAGTGAACACAGCCAACTGTTCCCCGTCATACGATATCATCATTCATCGTAAACAAGCGGGATATCGAAGCAGGATCAAAACGGATGAGACACACAGCTCACGGTGTGCACAGAGCACTTAACTCAGTAGCTCCTGCAACAAGCCGGACTTGGAATATGAGGAAACTGCAAGAAGGAACACTTTTCAGACATAGCCTTCAATGGTTCCTGCCGCCTATCCACCATATACCATGGGAGTTCACGTCCTCCCGAAAATGATGATTGTCATAGCACTTGATGATGTTAGGCCGTCATTGGTGACTCCAATTCCAAACATATAGACACACAGTGGTGGTAAGCTATCATTTCCAATCCAACAGAAGCCACATGACCTGTAGTTAGTAAAACCACAGAGAGAATATGATTTTGTGACCTTCACTGATTCACTCTAAGATGTGAATGTGTAGTTCTTTGTTCGCTATAAAGCTGCTGCTGCTACACAATCCTGACCAATTATAGGTGTGGACATTATTCACTTACAATGACAAAACTGCTTTGTTTACATCATAAAACTCTGGAAGCGAATCATTTATGGGACTAATAGTACAGTTTATTCTTCCATCGGGGATATCTTCATTGAGTCCCCAAAAAAAGGTCTTTGGTTAAAAAGCACATATGCTTTTGAGTTAAACACAAAATGAGCCCACTTCATAGATTCAAAATGATCCTTGCCAATGCCATCCGTTTGCACAAGTTAGGTCCTTAGCTACCAACGTCCCAAACGTCTGAAACGAAGCCATCGAATTAACGACTTTATCTACAGCGAAGGTTAACGAACTGTGAACAAACATTTATGTTCAAACCCTTGAAAACATTTTCAAAAATCTGCCAACTCGCAGCAATATCATATATCGTGTTGTTCAATGTAAACATTGCTTAGTCCATAGCTCGAATATAAATAGGCTGCCATTTTGGTGCGTTCCTGAGGTCATCTATCTATCTATCTATCTATCTATCTATCTATCTATCTATCTATCTATCTATCTATCTATCTATCTATCTATCTATCTATCTATCTATCTATCTATCTATCTATCTATCTATCTATCTATCTATCTATCTATCTATCTATCTATCTATCTATCTATCTATCTATCTATCTATCTATCTATCTATCTATCTATCTATCTATCTATCTATCTATCTATCTATCTATCTATCTATCTATCTATCTATCTATCTATCTATCTATCTATCTATATGTCTGTCTGTCTGTCTGTCTGTCTGTCTATCTATCTATCTATCTATCTATCCAGTCCGGTCCGTCCGTCTATCAGTCTATCTATTATCTGTCTGTATGCCAGCCTATCTACCTGTTTCTCTACCTGTCTATATACATATAGAAGCTGAGAGTTATTACCTCTGTGGGTGAAAAGTAACAGTTTGTACAATCTGTGAGTATCATTGGCTTGAAGTAATATCCCATAATGACGGATTACTAATTTGTTATATCATCATCATCATGTGCCATACCGGTTGGCGTAGGCGATCATGTCATTCCAAAATGTCTTATCCACAGTGCATCGTATCAATTTTGCAGTTGACTGTTTTCCATGTCATGACACCAAGCTATCTAGTCTGTTTTCTCTTTGACGCTTTCTGATGTCTTAAAGAGCTCCCTTTTTGTGTTGGCCTCTTTGAGAATTTCCTCGTTGTGTCTTTTTAGCTGTCCAGGGAACTTTCAACATTCTTCTGAGAAATCCCGTCTCTATGGCTTTTAATCATCTTTTCATTTGTTTGTCTACTGTCCATGATTCGCTTCCATAGGTCAGAATTGGCTCTATTTAGGACTGATGAACTCTCTTTCTCACTTCTATATTTTTATATAGAGCTTACATTAGCAGGCAATCTGATCGTCAGGGAAACACTCTCCTTCGAAACGCATGCTTCCGCTCAAAAGTTTCCTTTTTTTTGTTTCATTGATTTCATCTAATTTAACTTGTTGGCAGGCATGTTGTAAGGGATGTGTGTCATTAAATTTGACATGTAAAGCATTCAATATTAGAAACGTCTATTTGCTCGGTTAGTGCTGGCAAGAGAAAGGACAGGCGTCATTTAAAGTAGTCTACGCAAAGAAAAATCTTCATGACACTTTTCCCATTTCTGGAGTAATCGCGTAAATAAGAGGGGGGGGGGAGATGATTTATTGCACTGGAGAATAAAGGCCGCATGTCCAGAGCAGTCGCCGGGAGCTATTCTGGTCGTAGCTTGTATTTCTCAGTCACCATCATCATCATCAAGTACCGGGCCTACTGGCGTAGGTGATCATGTCTCTCCACAACTTTCGATCTCGACAGTTCTTTATCATTTCTGTTGTTGGCCTTCTGCCAAGCCATTCTCTTAAGCTGTCTGGTATTTTCTCTCGTTGATTCCTTATATCTCTTCGTCCCTCAATTTTCCCAATTGTTACAATATATTCCAGTTGTTCTCTTCTCATTACATGGCCAAAAAATGATGATTGTTTCTTCGTAATATTGGAAATTAGCTCTCTTTTTGCTTTGACCTCTTTCAGAACATTTTCATTACTCTTCTTAGCTGTCCATGGTATTCTCAACATTCTTCTGTAAAACCACATTTCTACAGACTCCAGTGATTTTCTAGTCTGTTGTCCTATTGTCCATGATTCACATCCATATGTTAAGACTGGCTCTACATAACATTTAAGAACTCTTTTTCTTGCTTCTATTGTCAAAAATGGATTGCATAGTATCTTCCTCATTATCTGGAAAGCTGCTTTTGTCTGAACCATTATGCATCTCACCTCTTTTGTACATCTTCCGTCTGAGGTTAACAAAGTTCCCAAATATTTAAATTCATTTACCTGTTTTAGTTTTGTTCCACTTGTCTTTATTTTGCACTGAGGTGATGTCTTTTTCTTTGTTGTTACCATTACCTCTGTCTTTTTGCTATTAAGACTGAGTCCTTTATTTTTGCTTTCTTTCACTGTAATATCTAACATTTCTTGTAACTTATTTTCACTCTTTGCGATTAAAGCTGTATCATCAGCATACCTTAGATCATATATATATATTAGTATTTCTCAGTAAGGAAGCATATTTAACAGTGATAGATTCCCTGCTTAATTCAGTAATTAAAAGTAATGCCTCCTACAAGAGATCATTAAAGTTAGTGATAACCAAAACGAACAAAGACACAAATAATTCTCTCCCCTTTTCAAGATGACTTCTTTGAACTGAGTTTCTTACTTTGTGGTCTATGACATGTTTTCCGCATTAATTTTGTTCGTGACTACTACACTTTTTTGGCTTCCTTTAATTTGCTAAACACAGAAAAAACGCTCCTCGTGATTCTAAATTACTGTTATTATCATCATGTGACATACCGGTTTGGCGAGGGTGATCATATTCTTCCACAGTCTTCTACCCACACTGCATCGTATCAATTCTGTTGACTGTTTTCCATGTCATGAAACCAAGCTATCTAGTATCTAATTTCTTTATGTTATCCGCGATCTCTTTTTCCCTGATTTTTTTTTTTTTTGCCAGTAGCAACCATGTATTCCAAATTTCCTCTTCTCATGATGTAATGGCGGCCTGTATGCACTGTCTTTGAATGTATGTACTTTAGCTGGATTACTTCACAGTACCTGCCACATTTTTGCACCAGCTCTTGGTGACAAACTCTAATCAGACTTTTGTATCCCCCCAAAAAAGTAAACATCTTGAATGAATTGTTCGTGGTGTACAACGTTTAATTGACATCTGGATTATTCAGTTTCCAAAATATAATGAGTTTCTTTCACGCCATAATAGATTTGAAGAGTATGGGGTTAATGCTAACTTGTCATTCACCAATTGCACAATGTATGGGGTTTGACAGCTCCTCCACCTCCATCCAAAGGCCTAATTTTCCAGAATACAAGCATTAGTACCCATTTTCAAGGCCTGGGCCTAATTTTTCAGAAACCAAGCATTAGTACCCATTTTCAAGGCCTGGGTCTTATTTTAAAGAAACCACGCATTAGTACCCATTTTCAAGGCCTGGGCTTAATTTTCCAGAAACCAAGCATTAGTACCCATTTTCAAGGCCTGGGCTTAATTTTCCAGAAAAAAAGCTTTAGTACCCATTTTCAAGGCCTGGGCCTAATTTTCCAGAATAAAAGCTATAGTACCCATTTTGAAGGCCTGGATAACCCTCAAACAGCGTGGACCACAACAAGAAATACCAGATGTCAGGTTTGTGACGACTGAACCCAGACCCTTATGGTCAGTAACAGGAGCCATTAACATTTTAATCATTCATCAAGTGCTGTATGCACTTGCCGTGAATGTATGTACTTTAGCTGGATTAGTTCACAGTACCAGCTACATTTCTGCATCAGTACTTAGGGACAAACCCATATCAATTGGTATTTAATAAATCCACAGTTTTCTTGTTTGCAATTTCCTAATGGCTCCTCCAATCACTTGTAAATGCTACGAGTTGGTATAGTACCGACTAAACATATTCAATCTGTGTGGCTGAAGTTTGTATGAGCTGATTATTTGAATCACAGTATCGATTTCTTTAGGGAAAAGCTAGTCCACTGAGGACAAGAGATAGGGTTTCTCTATAAGAGTTAGAGAGAGAGAGAGAGTGAGTGAGAGAGTGGGTGAAAGAGAGAGTGAGTGAAAGAGACATTGCAAATAAAGAATATAATAAATGACCAACATTAACTATATATTTCCCTCTGAAGATGGTACACGGGGCAGGAATTCTACACGATCTCTGTCCAACGATCTCACTATTATGTCAGGCTTTGTCTTGCCTCGTGTCCCTGTCCTGTACGAGGCTCTCTCTGTCGTCAAGTTAACTAATGCCCATTGTTATTGCTTGTGGCCACTGTGTTCTTTTCATAGTGTCCATATGTCGGCCTCTTTTTCTTTTACCATGCATCAATTTGAGAGTTGTGCGATTATTTTGTTGCATCTCATCACATGGCCAACACATGTCCACCTCCTTTTCTTGATTTATTTTTGACGATATTGTTGGATGCATTGCAATATCTCTTACTTCTACATTAGTCTTAAATGCATTCCATGGTACGAAGTAATAAATTCAGGCATTTGTTTTCGAATGCCTCTACTTTATTTTCTATTTCTTTAGTTGTTTTCGAATGCCTCTACTTTATTTTCTATTTCTTTAGTTGTTTTCGAATGCCTCTACTTTATTTTCTATTTCTTTAGTTGTTTTCGGACTCCCGCGTGAATTAGAAGGGGGTTGATATTTCATTTAATATGAACATCCTATTATCTGTCTTGTGCTTAGTAATTAATACAAGTATTGAAATATTTTATCAAGATTTCTGAAAGTTATTGCTATCTTTACTATTCTGAGTTTAATTTCTTATCCAACATTATTGTAATGAAATAGTGTAAAAAATGAGCACAGTTCATAACTTATATGGAAAGAAATACATGACGCAATATGCAACTTTATTAGTGATAAATATTTTATTCTTTCCTTATTTCCCTCCTATCACATTAAACTAGATAGGAAAAGACGGAGTATAGCAGACGAGAATTCTTTGTAATACGAACACAAAGCAGGAGACAAACCATCGAGAATAGATCGGCTTAGAACCCGAAGTGACCCGAAGTCCTACCTTCAATCGACGAGGAAACATAACAGCGACAGAAGCAAGTAAGTTAATTAACTGACCGTACTAAAGAACAATTCTTTTAGAGTCTTGAGATTGACGGCGTAGAAATAGCTCAATGTAGAACATTTCACCCCGCACCTACACTCGTTTAATGTGCTTTCTACAAAAAGTGCGCTTCGTGCGTACGCATAGAAGTAGTTGATCACCGTTTCTTTGCTTTCAGTGTTTGTTCATGGAACAACGAAACGGTCGTGCGTTTATTGTCCCTGACTAACCCGTGGGTGGTGGAGAGGGGTTGTATCCAATACTCTTGAAAAATAATACGCTATTCTATTCTATTCTATCTATTCTATTCTATTCTATTCTATTCTATTCTTTTCATGTAATCAAATAATAGCAGTTGAGGCAGCACTATCATCCTCTCGTATTTCTCTAACATTTTCAAATTGATCTCTCCTGCCGTATGTTGATTGTAGCCACATCTTCTACCCCCATTAAGCCACTTCTGATCGAACTGATCCTTTCTACATCCTTAAACTCGCCAGTCACTCAATGTTTACATCCTTAAACTCGCCAGTCACTCAATGTTTATATCCTTAAACTCGCCAGTCACTCAATGTTTACATCCTTAAACTCGCCAATCACTCAATGTTTATATCCTTAAACTCGCCAGTCACTCAATGTTTACATCCTTAAACTCGCCAGTCACTCAATGTTTATATCCTTAAACTCGCCAGTCACTCAATGTTTACATCCTTAAACTCGCCAGTCACTCAATGTTTATATCCTTAAACTCGCCAGTCACTCAATGTTTACATCCTTAAGCGCGTGGCTACGTCACTTCTATTCCAGCCACTGACTTCTATTGGGATGGGTTTAATTTTTAAAAAAAACAGACACTCTCTCTCTCTCTCTCTCTCTCCCCACCTCTGCCTATCCAGACATCTCCCGCCAAAATATCTTTCCCGGCCAATTTTCAAATCAGTCCGAGTGTAATGACAATACAGCGCAGTCGTGTTTTCTATTTGTGATCAGTGGACGTCTGTTGCATTAAAAAATGCTTTCCAAAAAACGTAAGTGTCATTTTAGTGATTCGCTGAAAGCTGAATTTCCATTTATTATACAAGCAATTTTATAGGATGGAAAGCTAATGAAATGTAATATATGTAGTTCACATTTTTCTATAGCAAGTGGTGGAAGGACATCAATAACTGCTTTGTAACAATATCTGCTTTGTAAGTCTCAGTCTGGGTGTATGACAAATTATTTTTTGTAAAACAGAACCCTCAAAAGATGAATACACTCTAGCTGTTCATGAAGGAACCTTCGCATATCATATTGTACTTTATAATCATAGTTTCCGCAGTATGGATTGTACAACAATTCTACAAAAGAAATTTTCAACGAAACAATTTTCCTGTGCAAGAACAAAGTGTGAATCCATAATGACCAATGTTTTTGCTCCTTGGGCTATTGATGAACTAAAAAATGACTTCAAATATGTCAGCTTCGTAACATTGTCTTGCGATACATCTAATCATAAACATGTTAAGCTACTTCCTATTTTAGTTCGTTATTTTCAGGCTTATGAGCTGGAAACTCCAGTAAAGACCAAACTGATTGCTTTCATAGATATCCCAGGAGAAACGTCCGACATAATATCTGAACAATTGTTGAAAGCAATTGATAATTTTGACTTAAACAAAAAGATTGTTGGACTATCAGCAGACAATAGAAATACACATTATGGAGGCTTGTTGAGGAAAGGGAGAGATAATGTCATAACTAAAATAAAATCCAAGTTAAACAGACACATAATGGGTCTTGGTTGCAACGCACAAATAAATCACAATTGTGCAAAAACAGCGTTTGATTCCATGCCTATGGATATGGAAGTGATTGTAACAAAAATATTTGGATACTTTCACATTGACACGGTTGGTGTAGAACGCCTAAAAGACTTCTGTGAATATGCTGGACGGGGAGTTTAAGCAATTATTAGGTTATTCGAATATAAGGAGGTTGTCATTACTTCCAGCCTTGGAAAGAATATTGAAACTGTATCAATCACTGAGATCTTTCTTCTTGTCAGAAACACACTGTCCTACAATATTGAAACAATTCTTTGAAATCAGTGAATCAGAGCTTTGGCTCAGCTTTGCTCATTCTCACGCATCACTCTTCCATGAAACAATTAAGGCGATTGAAGGCGATGACAAGAGTGCAACAGAATCAGCACTAGCTGTGAACAATCTCATTATAAAATTAGAAACTCAACGCGATGAAAATTTCATCCCACACATGGTAGAGAGTTTGCTAACTGATTTAGTAGAAAGTGGTGACATCCAAATGGAAAGGTATTTCCAAATAAGTAAAGAATTCTATAATACTGCTGTACATTACTTGCAGTCTTTGAACAAGCACAATGAGGACTTGTCACAACTGAGCTGCCTTCTCTTGGATAATGTGCCTGACAGGAAACATTTTAATAATGCAGTAGAACAGATATCTTCAAAGTGTCATGGAGTTGTAAACGTCAATCGTGATGAGCTATTTGATGAATTTACTTATTTGCGAGGCCATCTGTTGCAAAAAGAATGTGAGTGGTTCAGTAACAAGCCCCAATGTAGAAAAGCGAATGAAGTACTCAGGTACTTGAAAGAAAATAATGTACCACATGCTAATGTGAAGAGAATTCTTGAACTTTTTATGTGCTTACCTGGCAGCAATGCATCCGTAGAAAGGCTATTTTCTCAAATGAACTACGTCTGGTCCGAAAAGAAATCACGGATTAATGTGAGCACGGTGCAAGCCATATTAACAGTAAAAATTAACATTAATTTATCGTGTGAAAACACATTATCGAGTGAATACACTAAAAAAACAAGTACCACCCCGAGGCAACAACCTCTTCACTAGAAATAAGGTACTGTAAACATTACTTTAATATTGCAATTGATATCTATATGGCGTTTAAATTTTTTTTTATTTTAAACTTTTTTTGTTATTGAGAAACAAAACTAGCTATTGTAATCTCATTGAGTGCGTGTATCGCATAAGTACCGTGAATATTAACAAAAATATAAAAAAACAGCAAATAAACACAGTTATTATGAAATTTAAAGTTATCTTTTATTTGCATCTACAAAATTTCTTGCGTACACACAGTCACACACCCACCCACACATATTATAAATATATAAAAATAAATATATATATATATATATATATATGTATACACACACACACACACACACATATATATATATATATATATATATATATATATATATATATATATATATATATATATATATATTATCGTTCGTCCCCGATTTTGTGGGACAGTCTCAGAAATAAGCAACAAAATCCTCTGAAATGTAAAAAATATGACAAATGTCCCCGAAAACAATGGGAAAAAAAATGGTCACCCTACCCTAAACTCGCCAGTCACTCGATGTTTACATCCTTAAACTCGCCAGTCACTCGTTGTTTACATCCTTAAACTCGCCAGTCACT
Source organism: Megaustenia siamemsis (assembly GCA_032433765.1). NCBI lineage: Eukaryota > Metazoa > Mollusca > Gastropoda > Stylommatophora > Ariophantidae > Megaustenia > Megaustenia siamemsis. The sequence goes on along the minus strand of JAVIAB010000106.1, from coordinate 17,887,249 downwards.
CGATGTTTACATCCTTAAACTCGCCAGTCACTCGATGTTTACATCCTTAAACTCGCCAGTCACTCAATGTTTACATCCTTAAACGGGCCATTCACTCAATGTTTACATCCTTAAACTCGCCAGTCAATCAATATTTACATCCTTAAACTCGCCAGTCACTTGATGTTTACATCCTTAAACTCGCCAGTCACTCGTTGTTTACATCCTTAAACTCGCCAGTCACTCGATGTTTACATCCTTAAACTCGCCAGTCACTCGATGTTTACATCCTTAAACTCGCCAGTCACTCAATGTTTACATCCTTAAACGGGCCATTCACTCAATGTTTACATCCTTAAACTCGCCAGTCAATCAATGTTTACATCCCTAAACTGGCCATTCACTCAATATTTACATCCTTAAACTCGCCAGTCAATCAATATTTATATCCTTAAACTCGCCAGTCACTTGATGTTTACATCCTTAAACTCGCCAGTCACTCAATGTTTACATCCCTAAACTGGCCATTCACTCAATATTTACATCCTTAAACTCGCCAGTCACTTGATGTTTACATCCCTAAACTGGCCATTCACTCAATATTTACATCTTTAAACTTGCCAGTCAATCAATATTTACATCCTTAAACTCGCCAGTCACTCAATGTTTACATCCTTGTAGCACAGATCGCCTTTCTTCCTTCTCTTTATGTAATTAACAGTATAGTACTCAGTATTCCTGACAAAACATGATTAATTAGTGGGTTTCATATAACGACTGGGTACTACAGACACATATTTTCGTTTCAAATATAAGTTTGTCTTAATTCACTCTAATACTTTACGTCATTAAAGCCCTCCCAGGTGCGGGAATGGCAAATGACTTCGACATCCATGAGTCCACATCACCTCTACACACTGAGAAGGGTATCTGACCAGTTATGGACATGTTCGGAGTACAATACTGGTAACCCACAATTAACTCAGTAACTCATTGAAATACCCACAGCGAAATTACACATAGGTTGTATAAAGATATAGATTCACACATCGTGAATGGGTATATACAGATCAACCGACATAACCAGCCTCCCAGGACGTTTCGGAACGACAGTATCGCCACTGCACAAAATTCTAGCCCTCCATTTCACATCATGAGAGAATTTGGCAATCTTGAAAAATGGAACATTTCTATCTTTGAGAGATGTCAATACAACAAATATAAGAGACGGCATGAAATGTATGTTATTATGTGGACATTACGGTATTGAAAGCGAATATGTAAATATGTAGATCTGTGTTATCACCTTTTGATTTAAAATATAGTTTGGAATGTTTACGGCAAATATTTGATGACTTGACAGCATAGCGTTACGGTATAGGATTTCTAACGTCTTGTTATTGATGCTTGCTTATATCATCATTATCAGTCCCATTATCTTGGCCATCGTTGGGGCATTCGTTATTACGTCTTCTCAATGTTCCTCCAACCTTTACGATGGGAGTTGCTTTCTGAGATGTGACAGAGGTTAATTGTGTCCATTCTCTTATAATGTCTCCCATCGTTTCTCTGTCTGCACTGTCTTCTTTCGCCGTGTACCGTGCCCTGCAAAATGATCTTGTTGTTGTTGACCTAATTCCACGAGTTGGTAAGGGCAGGATGTCCTTACTTTACTCATTGATGTGACGGGTCGTAATGACTTTCTTGATATTCCCGGCTCCTACAGGAGAAGTTGAGGTTCATTTATCCCAGGCTGTGCTGGGAAACTACTATTGTGCGTTTCATAACTCGTGCCCAACTTTTCAAATCGATAGCTTTTTAACCGCTTGTTGTAAGTTATTCAAAATTTGCATGTAAAGTTATAATGATTAGAACCCAACAGGGAATTAATTTCATTAAAAAAAACATTTGGTTATTATTGTTGCTTATTTGATTTATATAAATTTATAACGACCCATTGATGTAGTCAAAACTTAATGTTTACAGTATTTTACGTTAAAAATAGCGAGTAAAAATCCATACACGGTAAAATTGACGTGTTTTCACGCTTTTACCGTGGTTTTTTGACACAATTAGACACTTGTAAAAAACACGAGAAATTGTGTGTTACATTTCCGTTCATTCATAGGTGGAGACGTGGAAAGATAACATTTATCATGAGTCTTAAAATGAAATTCTGCAGTTTACAAAACATCGCAATAAAAATGTATGACTATTTTTGCAAAGAGGCTAAACGAGGAAGATTATTTCATTCTTTAGAAAACCCTGAGAATAGGACAAGACACATTTTGGATTTATCTAAACGGTCATTTAATCGCTGGATTCAAGCAAGTGACCGTCAATGTTCAAAATATACAAAATCTCAAGGAAGAGCAAAAATGTTGGATAATTTCGACAGTGAACTTATTAGAAGTGAAATTCGCAAAATGTTGGGTAAATTAAAAGTATCGCTGAAAAAGAACAACAGTATTGAAATATCAAAGTCTACATTATGGAGGAATGTGAGAGCTGCAGGCTTTACATTCAGAAAGTATTCCAATGGACGAAACATCATCTGTGAGAAGCCACATATAGTAGTCATGAGAAGCAAGTACTTACGTGAAGTAAAAGAGGTGCGCAAGCAAGGTTATGATATTGTGTACTTGGATGAAACATGGATCAATGCTCACCACACTAACCAAAGGGAATGGCAGTCATCAGATGGAAAGATTAAGAGATTAATACCTAGCAGCATAGGACAGCGCTTGATAATTGATCATGCAGGTAGTCGACAACATGGACTAATACAGAATGCAGAGCTCATTTTTCTTTCAAAATCCATAGACAATCGGGATTATCACTCTGAGATGAATGGTCACATATTTAGACATTGGATTGAAAATTCTGTTCTCCCATCACTAGATCGACCATCTTGCCTAATAATGGACAATGCAGCGTACCACAACATTGTTGCACTTGAAGATAAAGTCCCGACGTCATCCAGTACAAAAGATGCTATTAAGATATGGCTCACAAAGGAGCACATACAGTTTAATAACACGTACTTAAAACCTGAATTACTATCTCTAGTAAAGCAAAAACAAAGGACAAAGATTTTTCAAATAGATAAGATTATCCAAGAGCACGGTCATATAAGTTTGAGGCTGCCACCTTACCATGCTCATTTAAATCCAATAGAACTAATCTGGGCAAAATTAAAAGGACAAGTGACAGACGAAAATACAACATTCAAAATATGCGATGTAAAGACTCTTGCTAATCTCGCTTTATTAAATATAGACAAAGATTATTGGGCTAAATGTGAAGACCACGTCTTAAAACAGGAAGAGGAATATTGGAAAAATGATGGTTTGTGGAATGTTCAACCCCAAACTGTTATTAATCTTTAAGACTCGTCTGATTCAGAATGAAAGTATATAGCCCCCACAATGTTGGCCCCTATATTACCTTAAATTAGTTCAACAAACGGTCCTTATCAGGACCACACAACTATGAAAATTGGACATCAGGTATACCTTGATATTATCGTCCGTCCTCGAACTGAGAAGACAATAATTCTCCTGGTGTTTTGTCTTATTAGGTTATTTCCCCATTACGGCCACGCCTTTACCTAGTGAAAATTAATCATAGACCAGCAACTACGGTAATTTCTATCATTTAGGGGTTCACAATTTACAATTAAAGAAAACTGCAGCTGCAAGATATTTGTTAAATATACATTTAAAGGGCCTTTTGCATTCTAATAACATTTGGAAAATTTCAACACTTTTTAACAAACGGTTACTGAGTAATAGCGTTTTGAAGTTGGGCACGTGATTTGAAACGAGGTATAGTTCAGCCACATAGCTTCTGCAACCTGGATCCTCAATATCAGTAATAACCACCACTACAGGGAATACAGCGACCCTACTTTCTGTTAAAGTAAAAAAAAGTAAAGAGCCCTGTCACGCCAAGTACGTATAGGTAATATGATGTTAGTGACCATAATTTTTACAGACCTTCGACACATGATTTTTGGTCTAATGTGGTCGGTATTACGCCCGTGCTGCTTTACTTCTCCCCTCCCCCCCCCCCAATTTTTTTTTTTAATCGGGTACCCATTTATGGCTGGATGAACCTGGAAGCAGTCGGTCAGTATCGAATCCGACCTTTTGTCCTTTGTAGTCCAGATCACTAACCAGTGAGCTATCGCCGCTCCCTACATTTTATTAGCCAGCCTGTTTTGACGCAGACTGTTACCAGGGGAGACCACGAGGAGGTAGAGCTGCGAGGTCTTGGTCAGCTGATGTTGTGTCGACCCTGCTATTTGCAATCATAGGTCGTAACGGTTACACTCCCCACAACATGGTCTTAGTAAGGATTATAGATCTTATAATAATGTTTGTACCGTTTTTATTGCCGTTCTTTTCCTGTGGACACAAATTCTTGAATTGATCATGTGTACCGCTAGATTGTTTCGTTGAATTCCTCATTGATAGTACTGTTTTTATACGATGTGCATATTTATTTATTTTTTAATTTCTTCCGTGTTATGTAGAGCCAGTCTTGACTTATGAGAGTAATAATAGTCAATCGAAAACCTAAAACAATAAAAACAAAACAAAAAAAAAAACGGTTGTTAGACACCAGAGAAATGAATTCACAGAAAAATGTTGAGAACACCAAGAACGCTAATAGAAAGTCACGAGGATGTAATTATTTCTCTTCTTTCATTTTCAATCATCTTTCAGTACTGAGGTGAAAGGGGAGCCGCGATAGCTCAGTGGTTAGTGAACTGGACTACAAAGGACAAGGGCTGGGTTCGATCCCAGCCGACAGCTTCCGGGTTCACCCAGGCTTTAATAGGTACCGAATTTTTTTCTAGGACAGTAAAGCGGCAGTGGCGTTAAACCGACCACATTACCCCAAAAAATCATGTGCCGAAGGTCTGTAAAATTTATGGTCGCTAACACCATATTCCCTATACGCCACTTGGCGTTACGGGGCACTTTACTTTTTACTTTTACTGAGGTGAAAGATAACTTGCGGGATTTTTCTCTTTAGCTTCTACTGTTTACGTTTCCCAGTTTTGCTATTTCGATCTATCAATCTGTTTGCTGTGACAATGTGTCGCTAATTTTTACCTTCTGAAAATTGTTTATTTTTCTAAGTGACCAAACCCCAATTTTATGGATAAATGGCCAGCACTACACGTGTTTATGGTGTATTCTATCAAAAGCATTGTTGTAGTCTATGACGCTGGTATATATAGAACTCCGTTCAGCCTGGTCAGTCTATGAGAGGAACTTGACGTTATGCCCACAGTGGAGAGAAATAATAATAATCATCATTATCAAGTACCGTGCCTGCTGGAGTAGGTGATCATGTCTCTCCACAACTTTCGATCTCGACAGCTATTTGTCATTTATGTTGTTGACCTGCCAAGCCATTCTCTTAAGCTGTCTGGTATCTTTTCTCTTTGCTTCTCTCTATCTCTTCATCCCTCAATTTTCTCAGTTGTCACAATATATTCCAGCTATTCCCTTCTCATTACATGGCCAAAAACGATGATCAAATAATAATAAATGAATATTATTATGGAGGGAAACTTCCGAGAAGATAGATCAGCGAATCATTTCAGGGGAAGATGTATGTTTACAGCACTCGGAAAAAAATCACAAACAATCAACAGAAAAAAAAACATAGAACAATAGATGGTCCAAAGTAGAATCAGAACTAGTAACTGTACATTGTTCTTTGTTTGTTGTTGTTGATTGTTTGTGATTTAAAGTTTTGTAAAAATACTTCTTCCTCTGGTAAGAATCGTTGCCCACAGTTGACACGTTCCATAAAAAGTTGTTCTCTATCGCGATCTCCACGGTAAGCAGTGGGAAGGGAATCAATACAAACGTCAAACAAGAAATGTTTTCTGAAGCAACTAGTTGTTGACCATGCTAAAGCTGGCAAATATGCACAAGATAAAGGTAAAGGTCAAGTACGAGACTTGAACCGGCGTCTTAGCATGCGAGTTTCCACGCATATGTGCTCGGCCGCCTATCCAGAAATGTTGCTGTATTTCTGTATAATGTCGCCTTAAGCATCGGAACTCAGATGCGAGGCAACATTCCTCACCTTCCAAAGGTAATACCCTGGTACCCATTTCTGCCAACGGCAGAAGAAGCCTTTGTTTTATTTTTTTTTTCAACCACGAGTAGAATTCACACTGCTCCCAGCGGGAATCGAACACAAGGTTGTCCGAACGACGGTAGTCCAGTCGGGTGGTCTTCCCAACTCGGCTACCGAGGCCCCAAATATATGCACAAGATGCTGTGATGAAGCAAGAGTTCTAGGATTGTGATACAGTAAACAGGTTCATTTCAGGAGCAGTTGTAGTTAGTGACCGTTGTGATTCCTCTTCTTTTTCTGCTTGTATAAAAGATACTGGTCTGAGTATCATCAACTAAAACATCTATACGGAATTATCTTATTACTGTGATCTGTCTGATTAAGGGGAATGGAGGCATATAGGACAAGCGAATAAAGGCCGCAAGGCTGTTGCTAAAAAATATTTGAGTCTGAATTTTTATTTCACCCCCTCCCCCACCCCGCCCCACGATAGAAAAACATTTTGACCCTTCCGGGATTGGAACCCATTTTTTTCTCGTTTGAAGCACAACAAGCTATCCACCCTCTCTCCTTAGATACACAAGGCAATAACAGCGATAACCTGCACTGGCCCTATTCATTTTCTAGCTCCAGGGTTCTATCTACCTTGGACATACTATAACCAGCGATGGAAAATGTTAAATTGAAATAAACGAAAGAATAGAAATGGCAAAAAGTAATTTTCATGTTGTGAAGAACATAATAACATCAAAACAAATAAAATACTAACATCAAAACAAATAACACCAGGGCTAAAACTAAGAATTGCAAAATGTTTCATCTTCTCAATATTTCTGTATGGTGCAGAAACATGGACATTAGACCAGAAAACAGAACAGAAAATTGAAGCCTCTGAAATGTGGATATATAGAAGAATAGGTAGAATTGGATGGAAAGAAAAGAGAACAAAAGATGAAGTTTTAAAACAACTAAAAATGAAGAGAGAAATACTAAACACAATTCAAACAAGACAAATGCGATTTTTGGGCCATGTTAAAAGACACAACAGCCTACTAAAAGTAATCTTGGAAGGGAAAATACAAAGTAAAAGAGGCAGACCAAGACTAACATGGACGAGTAACATCAAAAGATGGACAAATCAGTCTATGACAACCTGCACCATCAAAGCAAGAGACAGAGCAGAATGGAGCTCCATGGTAGCCAACCTTCATTGTGGAGATGACACTCAATGGTGATGATGATCTACTACAGTTGACGTTAATACATAACTATTATATGATATTATATATATTACAAGCCATTACGTTATATTTGCCAACTCACAATTATTAACAATTTTTTTAAAAAATATACATTTTATGATAACATCTGAAGTGTTCTCTGTAAGCGACATTTCCCTTAGTTACCCAGATTCAATTTTAATTAGGTTTCTTTCCATAGTTATAGAGCAGGAAATTATAACTGACTGGTTGATGTGATGTTTGAAAGACTTGATTAGTCCTGTTGTTGAGAACGTCGCTTCTTGTTAAGAGACGTACTAGACATACATGGAAGCTTCTATTTTGGTGTACTTATTATGTTTCTTTATTTCTATTTTCTGTTGGCAATGTTCTCAAAGCAGGGGCGTGGTAACAACAATTGTTGTGTGGGGCTTGAGTCGGAAATGTGAGGTTTGATTTTGTCAATCTCTGGAGATATGGCAAGTTCTGATATTTTTGGAATTTGCTTGTTTAAAGTTGTATGCACATGTTGACATAGTAGCATAGGGCTGCTTGAGGTCGCCTGTTGTCAGCCTAAAAGCAACTGAGTGCCTTCTGCTGGCTCTGTCTTCAGCAAGCTATTTCAAGTCAATTATGGGAGTGTCAGCTGCCATTATATCACGTTAAAGGCGTCGTGATAGTGTTAAATGGGTCTTCCTCTGTTTCTTTTGACAGTGATTTCCTCTCCATATTCGTCGTACATTAATCAATGTTTTTTCTTCATATTCGTCGTACATTAATCAATGTTTTTTCTTCATTTTCGCCGTACATTAATCAATGTTTTTTCTTAATATTCGCCGTACATTAATCAATGTTTTTTCTTAATATTCGCCGTACATTAATCAATGTTTTTTCTTAATATTCGCCGTACATTAATCAATGTTTTTTTTAATATTCGCCGTACATTAATCAATGTTTTTTCTTAATATTCGTCGTACATTAATCAATGTTTTTTCTTCATTTTCGCCGTACATTAATCAATGTTTTTTCTTAATATTCGCCGTACATTAATCAATGTTTTTTCTTAATATTCGCCGTACATTAATCAATGTTTTTTCTAATATTCGCCGTACATTAATCAATGTTTTTTCTTAATATTCGCCGTACATTAATCAATGTTTTTTCTTAATATTCGCCGTACATTAATCCATGTTTTTTCTTCATATTCGCCGTACATTAATCAATGTTTGCTCTCCATATTCTTTGTACATTAATCAATGTTTCCTCTTCATATTCGTTGTACATTAATCAATATTTCCTCTCCATATTCGCTGTACATTAATCAATGTTTGCTCTCCATATTCGCTGTACATTAATCAATATTTCCTCTCCATATTCGCTGTACATTAATCAATGTTTGCTCTCCATATTCGCTGTACATTAATCAATATTTCCTCTCCATATTCGCTGTACATTAATCAATGTTTGCTCTCCATATTCGCTGTACATTAATCAATGTTTGCTCTCCATATTCGCTGTACATTAATCAATGTTTCCTCTTCATATTCGCCGTACATTAAGCACCGGTGACGCTCTCATATTGGATGTATGTACTGTAAGTTAGTGGCCATATTTGGAATCCAACATGATCAAGTACTTCCTCACATGTTCCTTTTATTTCTCCACGATAATACACTATCTTTACGATAGTTAAATACGGTTACACAATAATCAACAATCTCGAAAACAATTAAAAAGAAAATTGGTTCACCCCAGTTAAAATGTTACAAATCCTTAGGATACATCCCATTATAAAAAAAATCAACGAATGTACAATTAAAGACCTACATTTTGGAAAGAACTGGCTTATAAACAACATGTTACAGATGACATTAAAATATAACGGCCATGTCATAAGGCACAGAGGCGGGGAAAGATAAATAATGGTAGGCATTGTTCCAGGAAAGCGAGACTGAAGTATCGAGAGATCTGGCAAGAAGCAAAAACCCTTTCAGGCAAGTTGTAATGAGCGTACCTTTCAGCAAAGAACATGTATAGGCTCAGGCGAGCATGTGGAAAACGTTCATTGAATTTCTTTTTGCGGGTTAGTACAGCTTGGGAAAGAGGATACAAATAAAATTATAGATGAAAGCATGCCAGACAAAGTGATTATGATTATGCTTGTGGAAGGCCCCGGTATCCCTGAAAATGAATTAAAATCCATAATTGCTCAATCACCCGTGCCAGTGGAATCAGCCGAATTAATATCTCATCTCCCAAACAAAGAAAGGTAGCTGCAGTCCCCATCATAGCAGTCTCAGTGCACGCCAAAAGATATTAGGCGAAACCGCACAGAAAATGGACACAGCCCTCTGTTATTTGGTTATTTGGTTATGGAAGGCACCGGTATCACTGCGAACGAATTAAAATCCATAATTGCTCAACCGCCCGTGCCAGCGGAATCATCCGAATTAATATCTCATCTCCCAAACAAAGAAAGGTAACTGTAGTCCCCATCGTAGCAGTCTCAGCACACGCCAAAACACATAAGGCGACACCGCGCACAAAGTGAACACAGCCAACTGTTCCATGTCATACGATATAATCACTCGTCGTAAACAATTGGAATATCGAAACATGATCAAAACGGATGAGAAACACAGCTCACGGTATGCACAGAGCATTCAACTCAGTAGCTCCTGCAACAAGCCGGACTTGGGATATGAGGAAACTGCAACAAGAAACACTTTTCATGCATAGCCTTCAATGGTTCCTCCCGCTTATCCACCATTTTGACCGGAAGTTCACGTCCTCCTGAAAATGGCGATCATCATATTTTTTAAAAATGTATAGCGCTTGATAATGTTAGGACATCTTTTTTTACTCCAATTCCGAACATATAATACACAGTTAGTCGTCGGATTATCCCCGTCGCACATCAAACAACAGACCGTAAGATTAGCGTACCGCCAGTCTAGGGATAAACGATGAGCCATTACGATGACGTAGCACACAGCAACGTCGTACACAACAATTTCGCTCCCTTTAGATTCCTGATTACTCTAGTGAAAGCAGCCTACGACGAACAAAACACGGTGCAAATTCTCTAAAGAGACAAAACTGTGGCTGGCGAAGTAGTTTACATTAATGAGTAACATGGAAATAACTTGCGTCAAGGAATTCCAACAACGGTCATGAACAGCACCAATGTGACGTAAAACGCAGATCAAGTCTAGACGTTGGAAGGTCTCATTCACAACACTTCATTTGTCAAAAAGGGAATGTTGCCGGCGTACGACTTCGCTTTAGCGGCGCAGATGTAATAAGTAGATCATCATTTTTACTTAAATGCAGAAAAGTGCAATGGAGAACCGAAATTAATCAGATCCCTAATGTACTTTCTGCAGCGATCGAGAGAACGTGACCTAGATCCACCATCTTTACAACGGAAGTCCCCCGTCATGCGATATCATCATTCATCGTAAGCAATCGGAATATCGAAGCACGATAAAAACGGATGAAGCGCAAAGCTCACTGTGTGCACAGAGCACTTAACTCAGTAGCTCCGGCAGCAAGCCGTACTTGGACCATGAGAAAATACAACAAGCAACTCTCTTCAGTCACAACCTTTAACATTACCTGCCGCGTATCCGCCATATTGACAGAAGTGAAATTTTTATAAAGGTTTCAATTAATCAAGTACGACTGACAAAAAAGTAAAAGGAGGAATTTGTCAAGGAAAGGACTCGCCCATAAGAGAAGCAACAAATATCCGCCTCTGCATGTGTATTCCATGGCGTTCACCTCGTTTTATTTAGAAACGATTTATTTGTATCGGCTACTGGGAGGTTAGAAAGTTCGAGAACTGCCTCTCTGCCACGTAATACGAGTCCAACTGTATGGCCAGAAAAAGACGTTCGAGAGAGGGAAGGAATTGGGATAATAGTGTCAAAGACTAGATAGAGAATCAAACTCATTTATTGGCAGAGGAGAGGAAATGATGGAGAAAGATTGCGAATAACATACCCTGTCTACGCTCAGACGTTTCTACGATAAAGGTATGATATAAGGCAGGACATATATTAATGTAGAGTATATGTTCTTTCTTATGAGGTCCGGTTCGATCCTGATCGTTGGCTTCCGTGTTCACACAGGATAAAATAGGTACCGGATTTTTTTTTCTGGGAAAGTTAAGCGGTACGGGCGTAACACCGACCACATTACTCTAAAACACTTACGCCGAAAGTCTGTAAAAATTATGGTCACTAACACCATAGTCCCTATGTGCCACTTGGCGTGACTGGGATCTTTACTTTGTTTTATGATTGTTCTCCGTCCTGTTGTAAATGTTGGCTTTATTGATTATGTTGGACTGATCTTATTTTCTTCATAATACAGATTACATAGACATATTTGTATGTGTGCTTAATTACTGTTGTAGTATTTTGTTCATAAAACAGATTACATAGACATACTTGTATGCGTGCTCAACTACTGTTGTATTACTTTGTTCATAAAACAGATTACATAGACATACTTGTATGCGTACTCAACTACTGTTGTATTACTTTGTTCATACAACAGATTACATAGACATTCTTGTATATGTGCTCAACTACTGTTGTATGACTTTGTTCATAAAACAGATTATATAGACATACTTGTATGCGTGCTCAATTACTGTTGTATTATTCAAAGCAAAACGATTTCTTAAATATTACGTAGAGCCAATCTTAACATATGGATGTGAATTATGGACAATAGGACAACACACAAGAAAATCACTGGAGTCTGTAGAAATGTGGTTTTACAGAAGAATGTTGAGAATATCACGGAGAGCTAAGAAGAGTAATGAAGACGTTCTGAAAGAGGCCAAAGCAAAAAGAGAGCTAATTTCCAATATTAGGAAGAAACAATCATCATTTTTTGGCCATGTAATGAGAAGGGAACAGCTGGGAAAATTGAGGGGCGAAGAAATAGAGGGAGGCAAAGAGAAAAGATAAAAGGCAGCTTAAGAGAATTGCTTGGCAGAAGGTCAACAACAGAAATGGTAAATAGCTGTCGTGATCGAAAGTTGTGGAGAGACATGATCACCTACGCTAGCAGGCCAGGTACTTGATGATGACTTTTATTATTAAAAGTACCAGAGATTTCCTCTTTAGTCCTCAGCAGGAGCTTTCAGTAGATGATGGAGAATTGAAATATTATTTGTTCCATTATCTCACCGATCAGACAAAACTTGTATCTGCTTTCTTTGTTCTTTATTTGCAGTGATGCTGGGGCCTTCGAATACCTGTAACTATAACTTTATTTTTCATTCCTTTTCATGCAATCTATGATTTTAAATTTCTTCTGATTGTTGTTCCAGCTACTTTCGTGTTTCAAGTGAAATGATCACTGAGGTTAATAAATGTTTCATCTTCTTCCTCTTTCCTTCCACATTTGCCTTTCAGCGTCGAGGAGAAATTTGCGGTCTTTTACTCTTCTCTTCGCCTCTACTGCTGTTATGGTTCCTAATGCTTCTAATATTCCATCCATTCATCTTTTTCGTGGTCGACCATTAGTTCTGGTATTCTCACAACGTTTATTGATGGCTCGCAATGTTTCATCAATGACGTATAATCAGTGTATATAAAACCAACTGCTACAAGAGATGCCTACAAATTGTTACTTTCTTCTTTTTAATCCATTTCTTCCATCTCTTCTTTCTACTTCTCCTTCTAACGAAATCTTCCCACCTTGATTCAGAACATTCTTTCGTGAATACAAGAAGTGCTTTCTAGAAACACACAGGTGTTACGTCACAATAGTGACGCAGACTGTCTCATTCTGTCGACATGCTCGTCGAATTGACGATCCTGACCGTTGACTGTTGTGGTGTTGAGTAAGACTCTTGTTTATCGTTTCTACAATGATACAAAAACTATTGTATATCGTTTCTAAAATGATACAATAACTGTTGTATATCGTTTCTAAAATGATACAATAACTGTTGTATACCGTTTCTAAAATGATACAATAACTGTTGTATATCGTTTCTACAATGATACAAGAACTGTTTTATATCGTTTCTACAATGATACAATAACTGTTGTATATCGTTTCTACAATGATACAATAACTGCTGTATATCGTTTCTACAATGATACAATAACTGTTGTATATCGTTTCTACAATGATACAATAACTGTTGTATATCGTTTCTACAATGATACAATAACTGTTGTATATCGTTTCTACAATGATACAATAACTGCTGTATATCGTTTCTACAATGATACAATAACTGTTGTATATCGTTTCTACAATGATACAATAACTGTTGTATATCGTTTCTACAATGATACAATAACTGCTGAATATCGTTTCTACAATGATACAATAACTGTTGTATATCGTTTCTACAATGATACAATAACTGTTTTTTATCGTTTCTACAATGATACAAGAACTGTTTTATATCGTTTCTACAATGACACAATAACTGTTTTATATCGTTTCTACAATGATACAATAACTGTTTTTATCGTTTCTACAATGATACAATAACTGTTTTATATCGTTTCTACAATGATACAAGAACTGTTTTATATCGTTTCTACAATGATACAATAACTGTTTTATATCGTTTCTACAATGATACAATAACTGTTTTTATCGTTTCTATGATAATACAATAACAGTTGTTATCCTTTTACAATGATGCAATAATAGACAACAACAAGGATTTGTCAGCTTTGAGAAGACCAAAATAAGGAATGTATAAACGTTTGGACCGTCCTTCAAATGGCAGGAACACAATCAAATACTTAGAAATTAGAGGAAACTAACAACCGAAAAGTGACCAGTGTCAAACGCCATCCTGCAGGTGAGCACGAAAGATTGTTTAGCAACAGAAAACGAAAGAAAGCCTTTTATAAACAAAAATAAACTCTTTCCTTTTCTATGTTTTTGTTATCTACACAAAGGTGAAACACTCGAGTTGTTCTTTATTGCATGTAATCTAATTATATCGCTGTTCAACGTGGTTTTTCGTTCCAATTACTATTCATTACAAGAAACTTTACCCAGGCCTCGTGCGAGTTAGACATTTTTTTAAAAATTGGGACGGTTATTATTATATTTGATTGTGTCGTTTGTTGTCTGGATTTGTCATGTCCATGGTCGTCTAGGGTGTTGCTTGAACCAGATGTTACCAAAGAGGGAATGGGTTATGCTTTAGGACCATTATGAGTATCTGCTGTGGGCTTGCAGATTCGTCCTGGTGTTATACGTTTTCGAACGTGGAGAGAGAGAGAGAGAGAGAGGTGAAGAGAAGCAGACAAACAGAAGGAAGTATCCGCTATTGTGTCTATTTCTATTTCCCTAGTGTATGTGCCGTTCTGGGCCTGAGATCCTCATTAACCCAGTATCTCTGTCCGTTATTTCTTTCTCAAAAAGGATCTTCAATACAAGCAATTTCAACCTCCGCCTTGTATCAAACAGTTTACTCAAATTAAAAAAAAAACAACTCTAATCATTTAAAGACGTAATTGTATCTAAAGGTAAGTTCGCACATTTTATATTTCCTTCTTTTTGCAAAAATGGAACTAGATCTACCCAATAATTATATCGCCACTTACATTAAACATGTGATATGTTTTGTTTTATTTTGTATTTTTATCTCAGAGAAAAAAACAAATAATAGAAAACCGAAAGGTATGAATGTCTTCGCTTTTGTTTCTTCCTTTGATCTTCTCTTCAATAACATTTCTTTTACTGGTCATTTCTATTACAAATCCTATTAAGTCGTCTTTTACAAACACCAAGTAGTGATTGCCGGTATTCATGCTCCTACTGTGAACTGATTGGTTGAGGGTGTAAGAAATACAAACAATAGGCGTCAGTTTTTAGATCAAGTTAGTAGAAGTGACGTGGGCATTTTAATCTGGCTGAGACGACAGAAGAGTAATTTCCCCTTGGGCTTCTTAAATGCTGCGGCTTATTCTTAGATTGTCGATATTTACTGACAAGGAAGGGTACCGAATAGCGGTTCTCAAGTTATGCTACTTTCGGGTATATTTAAATCTTAACATTACAGAAAAGAGAACTACCAAGCACAAGACAAATGAGATTTTGGAGACATGTTAAAAGACACTATCTATCCATCTATCTATCTATTGACCTTTCGAGCAGTAGCCGGCCCATAGGGCGTAGATCAAGATACTCCTTCTCTTATCTGAATTTTGTATGTACTAGTCGTTTTCAATTCTTTTAAATATATTTTATCAAATCTCGCCATTTGTCTCTGTTCTGTGCAAGCAACTCTATCTCATTCAGAGAGCCGATTCCGGCTGCTCGTGCCTCTCTCATCAATGTTCTTCTCAGTGCTCTCTGGGTCTTCCTCTTTTCCTCTTACCTGTTGTTTCCAACATGAGGGCTTGCTTTGCTATTCGGTTATTATCTCTTCTCATCACATGTCGAACATATGACCATCGTCTTTTCTTTATTACTGAAGATATTAGTGGTTGATTGGCGATTTCTCTAATTTCCTCGTTTGTTTTGAATTCGTTCTACGCAATACGAAGTATTTTCGTTAGACATTTATTTTCGAATGCGTTCAACTTTTTTTCTATATGTCGTGTTGTTTTCCATCTTTCACACGCATACGTAAGGGTTGATAGTACATTTGATTTGAATAGTCTAAGTTTTGTGTTTGTGCTGATGAATTTTGATTTCCACAACTTTTCAAGGCTTCTGAAAGACATTGCTGCTTTAGCTATTCTGATTCTAATTTCTTTGCTTGTATCCCCTTCTAGATCAATATGACTTCCAAGATAGATAAAGTGATAAAATACACTTTTTAGTAGACAGCCTACTAAACGTAATCTTGGAAGGGAAAATATAAGGTAGTAGAGGCAGACTAAGACAAACATGGACGAGTAACATCGTAGGATGGACAAGTTACCCTTCAAAGGTAGTACTCTGGGAAGGTGAGGAATGCCGCTTCGCAAAGTGAGTTTCGATACGTTAAGAGACACTATCCTGAAATCTCCGAACACTTCTGGATAGTCGGCCGAGCCCATATGGGTTTAAACTCTAGTGCTAAGCCACGATTCAATGTTATAGAGTGAGCTAATGGAAGAATGGGGACGGGTAACTTAGTTTTTACCCGCTTCTCAATAGACAAAAGCAGTAACAAATGGTAGCGACCAGTAGTAATTAGTTTAAAGTTAAGGAATGGAAATTTTTCAGAATGACACGTTGTAGAAACAAAGTTAAGTGAGTAAAGGTTTATAGTGGGTGGTAGACACACAGAGGTGAGGAAGGTAAAGTAGAATTATACATAGAGTTTAGGTCCATGGAATTTTCCACTCAGCAGGTTGTGGAAATTAGAAGATAACGCAGTGTTTGTAGGGTTAAGGACCTCAGGCATGACAGGGACACCCACCAAGCTAAGGTAGGAAGGTCCAGAATTATCCTGGACATAATAGTTAATGGACATTTCCACGATTTCCACAACAAATTGTTGTTTTGGAAGTGACCATAGATGCATGATTATGGCCTGCATTGATCCCATGAATTTGGTCGAATGATAAATGAGTTGTCATCCAACAAATGGGTCATGGAGATTCACGAAAACAAGGTATTTTCATCAAACCAGGATATAGTTTAAGTATCGGTCACAGAATAACGAGGAGTGACCGAAAGTCACTTTGCAGCAGTTTTGATTGGCTGCTGATTTTCAGAAGAAGAGAGTGGTTGGAATATTTAAACTTCAACACTATAGGTTTGAGACCGTGAGAGATGAATTAGTCAGCAAAAGAAGAAAAGAAAGTCAACAGTTCGAGTCAACAGTCAGGATTAAATTAGTCAGGAATGAGAATATTCAAGATGTAGACTAAGTAAGCTTAGTCCGGCTTCGGCCGAACTGCCGAATGCAGTTATATAGAGTTAGAACAGTCAGAACAGTTAAAAAGTTAAGATTAGAAAGTGAAACCAGTTAGTTAGGAAGTTAGAATCTCCAAGTTGTAGTTAAGTCAGTTGAGAAGTCACTAGTAGAAGTTGATAGAGAGTAGGAGTATAGCAATGAGAATATGAACATTAGTGTTTTGATGTGTATTTAAGAGCATTTCAAGTTGTTTCACATTCTTCATGAACGTAAGTTGAATAATGTTGTCTGCAAAATATGCACTTGGGACGGACCATAGTCATCGGCGGTAGCCTCAGAGAAGTCCCGAATTAATTAACATTAATTTAAGATAAGTGCATCCACCACTAGTCGATCATTGTGCCTAGAGATCAATAAACTTGATTATCATTATGTAACCAGAGAAAGAATCGGTCTTGAATTACCTGTTGTGATCAACTAAAAAAAATGTGATGTGTTGTCAACAATAACATCAAGATATAATTACAATAAAATTTCTGTAATTACTATAACATCAAGACTTGCACTTTACTTTTAACCTGCACAATCAAAGCAAGAGACCTAGCGGAAAGGTGTTCCATGGTAGCCAACCTTCGATGCGGAGACGGAACTCAAGGATGATGTTAATGATATAACAACGTTTAAAGGGGCCATAATTACCGCTATACTTTAATGCTTCTAATAATGAATATTCGTGTGTGTGTATATATATCTCACATCGGGAGCCACGATAGCTCAGTGGTTAGTGAACTGGACTACAAAAGACAAGAGGTAGGGTTCGATCCCAACCGACGGCTTCCGGTTCACCTAGTCTTTAATGGGTACCGAATTTTTTCTGGGAAAAAGAAGCGGCACGGGCGTAATACCGACCACATTACCCCAAAAATCATGTGCCGAAGGTCTGTAAAACCTGTGGTCACTAACACCATATTCCCTATACGTCCCTTGGCGTGACGGGGGTACTTGACTTTTTATATCTCACATCACTCTGCCTCTAAATCTCTCTCTCTGCCTGTCTATCTGTCTCTCTCACTGAACACTCCTTACTTCCGATTTACTCCACCCGTTACTCCCACTGATAAATAAATGCACAGATTTTTATTACTTAACGAAGATTCAAACAACAAAGGAGACTATTTGCTATGTGAACTCAACACTTTCTCACTCAGCCATTCTATTATTTCTCAGGTCAAACAAAAAGCAAATGCTGTCACATACCAGCTTTCACCATTGCTAAGACATCCAAACATTTCTATGCCAGCTAAACAACAAATAATAAATAGCATCTTCATACCAACTTAATGCTATGAAAGTCAAACATGGACCCTTTCTAAATCACATTTAAGAAAGATCAATACATGTGAGATACGTTGCTTGAGATAAGTAACAAACAATACAAGAAGAGATAGAATACCAAATGAAACCATAAGAAAAATAGTAGGAACAAAACCCTGCCAAGAATATATAGAACAACAACAACTTAAATGGTTTGGCCACCTGGTCAGAATGAATCCTCACCAATCACCATCAAGGGCGTTATTCTCGAGAATGCATGGGAAAAGACCAAGAGGAAGACCCAGAAGAAGATGGATAGATGCAGTGACAGAGACATGTAACAACAAAGGAAAATCACTAATTCAGACAATTCGAGCAGCACAAGAACGACAAATTATATAAACCACGACACATTTTAGGTATCAGTGAAAAGAAAAAAGTAGAAGAAGAACGATTCATTTTCCGAAAAAAAATGACAGAATTAAAAATGTGTGGTTGTCCTTTCTTTTATCTTTACAGTAAACAACTCTCCAAACACGTGACATTCTTGAGGTTTCTTTACAACTGACATGCCCATGATGTTGTCAAACTTCTAGAAATAGCACTTTTGTTGCTGTCTTGTTAGTTCTAAACTTGGCATGTTCCGTTCTAGACAAAGAAACAAAAATCTCGCTTAATTTAAGTAAATTAAATCTGATTTAGCACCGATGGTACGGTTATCGAGGTCAGCATGGGATCTGCACGTTATTATCCCGTGAATGTGTTTGGAAAATGTCTAGGACGAGTCACGTGGTGTTAATTAAAGCGGAGCGTTAGCAAGTAATGTGGTTAGAGCACTGGCTTGGGTATAAGTGATCGTGGCTTCAATTCCGCCATGATGTTTTAAAGGCAAACAGATTGGAGAAGAAATAAACACGCCACTCAATGTGTGGCGGTAGCGTTTTGGTAACAGGTTCGCTTGGTGATAAAGCAAACGTAGATTAAGGCTCATATAGTTAAAGAGGGAGGAACAGAAAATGATACCAAAATAAGGATATCAAAAGCAAGAGGAGCTTTCATTGCACTGGGAAACATATGGAAATCCAAAGAAATTAGGCAAAATACAAAAATAAACATTTTCAACTCAAATGTTAAGTCGGTCCTATTATATGGCTGTGAAACATGGAGAATAACAAAATTGACAATCACGAAGGTACAGACTTTCATTAATGGATGCTTGCGCAGAATAAAGGGATGGAAATTGCAGAACAAAGTCACTAACGTGGAATTATGGAAATGTACCGGTCAAATACCAGTGGATAAAGAGATACAGCGAAGACGATGGCGATGGATCACACTACGGAAGCCAACTGAGAGTATTACACAACAGGCCCTTTTTTGGAATCCCCAGAGAAAAGACAAAGAGGAAGACCAAGGAATTCTTGGAGAAGACAGATCGAAGCAGAGATGAAGATGATGGGGAAGACATGGATTGATCTTAAAAGAATTGCAAAAAACAGAACGACTTGGAAAGTGTTTGTTGAAGACCTATGCTCCACTGGGAGCTAAAAGGTAGAAGAGATTGAGGCTCCTTACTTTTAATTTTAATTTTTTTAAAAAACAAAAGTAAAATACTCCCGTCACGCCAAGTGACGTATAGGGAATATGTTTATAGTGACCATAAATTTTACAGACCTTTGGCACATGATTTTTGGGGTAATGTGGTCGGTATTACGCCCGTGGCGCTTTACTTTCCCAGAAAAAATCCGGTACCCATTAAAGGCTGGGTGAACCGGAAGACGTCGGTTTGGATCGAACCCTACCTCTTGTCCTTTGTAGTGCAGTTCACTAACCACTGAGGAATCGGGGCTTTTAATTTTAATGCCATGAAAAATATACTAACATCAAAACAATTAGCACCGGGGCTAAAACTAAGAATAGCAAAATGTTATATCTTCTCAACAGTCCTACGTGATGCTGAAACATGGACACTAGACAAGAAAACAGAGCAGAGAATTGAAGCCTTTGAAATGTGGGTTTATAGAAGAATAGGTAGAATTGGATAGAAAGAAAAGAAAAGAAACGATGAAGTCTTAAAACAACTAAAAATGAAAAGAAAACTATTAAACATAATTCAAAAAAGACAAATTGTCAATTTTGGAGCATGTTAAAAGACACAACAGCCTACTAATAGTAATCTTGGAGGGGAAAATACAAGGTAAAAGAGACAGAGGCAGACCAAGACTAACATGGTCGAGTAACATCAAAAGATGGACAAATCAGCCTATAACAACCTCCAACATCAAAGCAAGACAGAGCAGAATGGCGCTCCATGGTAGCCAACCTTCGTTGCGGAGATGGCACTCGACGATGATGATGATGAGTTTGACGCTGTCTAGTCTTTAGTTCGGACTGGCTTCACCGTGAACGGGACATTCCCATATCCGCTTCTCCACCTGTTACAGCCATCATCGAAATGTTCGTCTACTTGTTGTCACTGTCCTGCTTGAAGGTGTTGCGTTCTCTTCCGTTGAGGATGCTTTTCTTGTTTTGATCCTTCGTGGCAACGTGTTCCACCATTCTTCTGACGTGGATGTTGTCCTTCATTTTGTTGTCACGTGGTCTCTTAACAGTCATTGTAAAGTCAGGTTTGTCCATTTTTAACTCCCCCTGTACATTTGCAGAACCTACCGTCCCGTCTACCCAGTCTACCACACTGGAAATAATGGGTAGCTGGATGAGTGAGTTGAGGAATGTAAACAGCATCAAGCAAAAGTACTAGCCTCCTCAGCTCCACAAAATATGATTAATACGAAGGTGTTCTATACTTCACTTTCAACATTAATTAAATGTGTGTGGTGTCTAAGAAGGGAATACAAGCAATAAAGATCACTGCAACATAAACAACAAATACACTGCCATATTTTGATGAAGATTAATACTTCACTCTACTACGATTATTTATGTTTTATGACATTCATTTTTTATGTCATGTTTTTTTAATGACAAAAGCGCAATGTTTTAAACGAACAAATAATACGAATGTCCATTAATATAAACTTAGAAAAAAATGGTATAGTTAGATATTTACGTGATTAATGGACGATATAAATTTGTGACCACGTTTCGGCTTAATAGGCTTTCCGCAAGGACAAACAAACACACACACACACACATATGTAAGTAAATCAAATTAGTCCTACATAGCTAACTAAAAAATGAGGAAGATACTGTGTAATCCATTTTTGACAAAAACAAACAAGAAAAGGAGTTCTTAAATGTTATGTAGAGCCAGTCTTAACATATGGATGTGAATCATGGACAATAGGACAACACACAAGAAAATCACTGGAGGTTGCAGAAATTTGGTTTTACAGAAGAATGTTAAGAATACCATGGACAGCTAAGAAGAGTAATGAAAACGTTCTGAAAGAGGTCAAAGCAAAAAGAGAGCTAATTTCCAATATTAAGAAGAAACAATCATCATTTTTCCCCATGTAATGAGAAGAGAACAGCTGGAATAAATCGCAACAAAAATCGAGGGACGAAGAAATAGAGGGAAGCAAAGAGAAAGATATCAGACAGCTTAAGAGAATGGCTTGGCAGAAGGTCAACAACAGAAATGATAAATAACTGTTGAGATCGAAAGTTGTGGAGAGATATGATCACCTACGCCAGCAGCCACGGTACTTGATGATGATGATAGCTAAATAATAATGAAGCATCTATAACAAAATAATATCTAACTAGTATGAGAAATAAAAACAAAAATGTCTTCCCTGTGTGGCGCTCGGCGATCAGAAGGAAAATGAATGAGTGGCGCAGGATATGCGGTGTAATTGACAAGATGTACATGATGACTAGTTCATTATATTCTACAGCTTTGTCGTTTTTCAATAACGACGTTTATTCTTCCGACGCGTCGTTCCTTACAGCCAAGGTACAATGTTTTTGCGCCGATGTTACAAATTTATAAAAGCAGATTTTAGAAACGGGATTGTTGTTCCTCTTATAAATCGATTCACTTAATCCGTTTGTTCATTGAGACACAACAAGGTCATCACCAACTCAGTATCATTTATTTAACTGTACTCTTTCTCCATAAGGTATCAATACTTCTCACTCATTTTTTTAGTTTAAAAAACATTGTAAACATTTTTTCTACGTGTTTCACTTTAATTTTTTTGCTTCTATTTTTTGTTGTTTGTTCCTAAAGCTCTCATTTTGAAATACTTTGAGATCCGCTTTAGTTGCCAGTACTAAGACCTGCCGCATTACTTTCTAACTTTCATTTATTTACTGACGCTATTTCAAAGCAGATTTATTTATTTCTCTCCTGACGTCACGCGGTGGCCAGTCTACTATTGGAGCGCCATTCTGCTCTGTCTCTTGCTTTGATGGTGCAGGTTGTCATAGGCTGATTTGTCCCTCTTTTGATGTTACTCGACCATGTTACTTCTGGCCTGCCTCTGTCTCTTTTACCTTGTATTTTCCCCTCCAAGATTACTTTTAATAGGCTGTTGTGTCTTTTAACATGGCCCATAAACAGCATTTGTCTTGTTTGAATTGTGTATAGTAGTTCTCTTTTCATTTTTAGTTGTTTTAAGACTTCATCGGTTGTTTTCTTTTCCTTCCATCCAATCCTACCTATTCTTATATAAAACCACTTTTCAAAGAATTCAGTTCTCCTTTCTGCTCTCTTGTCTAATGTCCATGTTTCTGCACCATATATAAAATGTTTAGAAGACATAACATTTTGCTAATCTTAGTTTCAGCCCTGGAGTTATTTGTTTTGATATTAATATGTTCATATCACTATTTGTGTTTTATTAAGTCCCATCTGCTACAACGTCATACATTGATCAGATTTTGTTCGTTTAAATATTTACAACGACGTAAACTGTAAGTATTCCTTTTCCGTTGTTTTCACGTTTCTTCTTTTACCTCTTATTTCTTCATTTTCTCTCCTTCCCCATCCACCACGATGTTTTTCATTGTCGTCTTTTCAAATATATCCACTCTCCCTTACTCTGCTAATAATGCTGGGTGTAGTATCCTTATTAAAGTTGACAGTAATGCGTTCTCAAAATTGCATATATTTTATCCTCTTAATATATTCTAACAGGTTCTATTATTAGTCTATCTTCTCATTTCCCTATTGAAGGGAGAGGGTGGTAAAACGTCGGCCTCATGACAGAAAGTTTCAGGGTTCGAATCTTGACATTGGGTGGGAATTTTTCTTTTCGAATCTACTAATTTTTCTTTGCTTCACCCTCCCTCGGTTTCTGAGTAATGCCATTCGATTTCTAGCCCTCTCTGGTTAATGATATCCAATGTCTAACCCTCTCTGGGTAATGCTATCCTATGTCTAACCCTCTCTGGGTAATGCTATCCTATGTCTAACCCTCTCTGGGTAATGATATTCGATGTCTAACCCTCTCTGGGTAATGATATACGATGTCTAGCCATATCTGAGTATGATATCCGTTGTCTAGCACTCTCTGGGTAGTGAGATCCTATGTCTAGCCCTCTCTGGGTAGTGAGATCCGATGTCTAGCCCTCTGTGGGTAATGATATTCGATGTCTAACCCTCTCTGGGTAATGATATACGATGTCTAGCCATATCTGAGTATGATATCCGTTGTCTAGCACTCTCTGGGTAGTGAGATCCTATGTCTAGCCCTCTCTGGGTAGTGAGATCCAATGTCTAGCCCTCTCTGGGTAGTGAGATCCTATGTCTAGCCCTCTCTGGGTAGTGAGATCCGATGTCTAGCCCTATCTGGGTAATGATCTCCGATGTCTAGCCCTCTGTGGGTAATGATATCCAATGTCTAGCCCTCTCTGGGTAGTGAGATCCGATGTCTGGCCCTCTATGGGTAGTAATGAGATCCTATTTCTAGCCCTCTCTGGGTAGTGAGATCCTATGTCTAGCCTTCTCTTGGTAGTGAGATCTGATGTCTAGCCCTCTCTGTGTAGTGAGATCTGATGTCTAGCCCTCTCTGTGTAGTGAGATCCTATGTCTAGCCCTCTCAGTGTAATGAGATCCTATGTCTAGCCCTCTCTGTATAATGAGATCCTATGTCTAGCCCTCTCTGGGTAGTAATGAGATCCCATGTCTAGCCCTCTCTGTGTAATGAGATCCTATGTCTAGCCCTCTCTGTGTAGTGATATCCCATGTCTAGCCCTCTCTGTGCAGTGAGATCCTATGTCTAGCCCTCTCTGGGTAATGCTATCCGATGTCTAGCCCTCTCTGGGTAGTGAGATCCTATGTCTAACCCTCTCTGGGTAGTGAGATCCGATGTCTGGCCCTCTCTGGGTAGTGAGATCCTATGTCTAGCCCTCTCTGGGTAGTGAGATCCTATGTCTAGCCCTCTATGGGTAATGATATCCTATGTCTAGCCCTCTCTGTGTAGTGAGATCCTATGTCTAGCCCTCTCTGTGTAGTGAGATCCTATGTCTAGCCCTCTCTGTGCAGTGAGATCCTATGTCTAGCCCTCTCTGGGTAATGATATCCGATGTATAGCCCTCTCTGGGCAGTGAGATCAGATGTCTACCCCTCTCTGGGTAGTGAGATCCGATGTCTGGCCCTCTCTTGGTAGTGAGATCAGATGTCTGGCCTTCTAGGATAAAGGAGACAAACAGAAGGTATAGGGTGTCTCTTTAATGACTGTGCATTTTTTGTTGTTGAAATAATTACGCACCTAAATTTTATCTATTGATGACAAAATAGTTCAAGCACCATTTACGTGTTCATTTAAACATCACTGCTACATGATAGATCTGGCTTACAATGGTGTTAACGATTAAAGAAAGAGTATTTATAGTGGAGCATGTGTTCCGTAACGGTGGCAAGTATTCGAATGGGGTTGTTGAACAATTTGTGAATAGATTTCCTGATACACCAGTGCCTCATCGAAATACTGTGAGTAATTTAATAATCAAATTTCAAGACACCGGTAGTGTACATGATGTTAGCCGTCCTGGTAGACCATCTGTTCCTGATGTAACATCTCTCAACATCCAGGACAGCATTCTAATGAGTCCTGGCAAATCAATAAGAAAGCTGGCTCAACAAGTACACAAATCAAGCAGTACTGTTCATAGAGTTCTGAAAAAAAAATTAAAGTTACATCCGTACAAATTTTCCGTCGTTCCTCAATTAAAAGAATTAGATCACCAATCCAGAATTAATTATTGTATGTGGTTTGAGAATTTTCTAGCCCAAGAAGGTGAGGAAATCCTTGATTTCACTTTCTTCACAGATGAAGCATGGTTCCATTTGTCTGGGTACGTGAATAGGCAGAATGATCGTCTTTGGAGTGATGAAAATCCACATGCATTGCACCCAGTGCCTCTCCACGATCAGAAAGTAGGAGTGTGGTGTGCAATGAGTCGTCAGGGGATAATCGGCCCAATTTTCTTCTATGACACAATAAATTCAGAAAGATACAGGATTAACATACTGGAGCGATTCGTAACCCAACTTTCTGAGCCAGAAATTGAAAAAGCTTGGTTTCAACAAGATGGCGCAACTGCTCACACTGCTGTAAAATCACTTGAATTTTTATATGAAATTTTTGCTAATCGTATAATCTCTCGCGGAATTTGGCCTGCACGGTCTCCTGATCTTACTCCCATGGACTACTATCTCTGGGGTGAACTGAAAGGAAAAGTGTACGAAAACAATCCCCACACACTCGATGAGCTGCAGGTTTCAATCGCCAACAACATTAATAATGTTACACAGCCCATACTGCGTAAGGTTTTTGACAATATGAAAAAACGTATCAACATTTGCCAACTAAAACGTGGTGGATATTTCGAATACCTTTTGTGAATAGTGATGTTATATGTTTAACTTTACCGAAAAAGGAACAAGCTACAGCAGTACATGATGCGTGATTTACATAAATAAATTGGAACAACTAGATTTTCAAATAATGCACAGTCATTAAAGAAACACCCACCGATCTGGAAGACCTTCAATTTCACAAGACCAAATTATGGAACTCCAAGACAGAATTACAATGAGTCCAAATGCTTCTTTAAACCACTTGTCTCAACAGGTGCAAATATCTAAGAGTTCTGTTCACAAGGTTTTAAGAAGTGAACTACACTATCGTCCATACAAATTAACTGAAGTGTCTCAACTCTAAGAAAGAGATTATGAATCCCGTTTAAACTACTGCATGTGGTTTCAGAATTTTATTTATGAACATGGCGCTGCCATCCTTGACGTCACTTTTTTCACTGATGAGGCCTGGTTTCATTTATCCGGTTATGTGAACAGTCAGAACAATCGGCTGTGGAGCAGTGAAAACCCCCATGAATTTCATCAAGTGCCGCTTTACGATCAAAAAGTCGGAGTGTGGTGCGCTATAAGTCGTATGCGGATAATAGGACCTATATTTTTTAATGAAACAATAAATGCAGAACATTACCGTACTTTAATTCTGGAACCGTTCATAGCACACCATACAGAACGGGAAATTATGGAATCCTGGTTTCAGCAGGATGGGGCAACAGTACACACAGCCACAACAACACTCAATTATTTAGAAAGCATATTTTCAAATCGCATTATTTCACGTGGAATCTGGCCTGCTCGTTCACCAGATCTAACACCCCCAGATTATTATCTGTGGGGGGCATTGAAGGGGAAAGTTTATGAAAATAATCCGCAGACAATTAATGACCTAAAGACTGAAATAGTAGACAAGATTAAACAAATATCACCAGACATTATTCTGAAGGTTTTCGCAAATATGGAAAGACGAATCACGACATGTCTTGAGGCCCGTGGTGGACATTTTCAACATATGCTTTAGGCACTTTATTGTGTTAATACCAACATTACCCATTATAAACTCGCCGATAGCAGTCAAGTATATTTGAATAATACCATTTATTTTACAATTTGTGTGACGCATTAGTTAACCGCATTTCTGGTGACGTTTTTCTTCCGAGAGTAGAAATTCACTGCACTGCAACTTTAAAAACACCCTGTATAATCTGCACTCTCCAATTAAAAATCGAAATGAGAACGCCAAACATGGCAGCTGTTCGGGTAACAATTGTTAACATAAAATATATCCAATTTACCCCTCCATTTTCAAGTTCTTTACCGCCGCTACACGTTCCTGCACTCAGGGCTGTTTGTCACTGATACTTTAGTTGGCTTCCTCATTTATGTCTTTCCCTGAAGGTAAAATAGATATGCTTCTTCTATTACGCACCCAAAGTGTTTATAAGATTCTGTATCTTAACACTTATAAACGTTTATGGTTAAACATTAGGTATTACACCTCGAAGAATATCAGATTTTCTTTGGTCTTTTATCTGTTCTGTTGACTTCCCTTTGGACCTATTTCATGTACTATGAAGATGATCTGTCACTGAACTAAACTAATCTATAAAAGTAAAAGTAAAGTAACCCCGTCACGCCAAGTGACGTATAGGGAATATGGTGTTAGTGACCATAAATTTTACAGACTTTCAGCATATGATTTTTGGGGTAATGTGGTCGGTATTACGCCCGTGCCGCTTTACTTTCCCCAGAAAAAAAATCCGGTACCTATTAAAAGTTGGGTGAACCGGACGCCGTCGGTTGGGATCGAACCCTACCTCTTGTCCTTTGTAGTAAACTAATCTATGTTCCTCTCTAAATCGGAGCGCTATCTATATTCGGTTTCTTGTATCACTGGTCAACTGAGATTAAAAGGAGCAAGTGGTGGGGCGTAACGAGCACTCCTACTAGGTATTGTGTCAGCTTAGCTCTTTCGGTACGGAAGATTTTTATCAATTTAGCGGTAGAGATTTCAGAGGCAACATTTTTCATGTTTTAAAATATCAGTCTATATGTTTTGTATTTATCTATCACTTAACAAATTATACATGAATGTTTAGATAATTAAACAAGGAATTATATTTCACCAATACCAAGGTGATACAAGACACGTAAAAAGAATATTTTATGATGACAGTTTACACTAAGCAAATTGAGAGTGACGCACTGGGCAGCTACACGTACATAACATGTTTCGATATTCCAATTGTTTACGATGAATGATAATATCGTATGACAAGGAACAGTTGGCTGTGTTCACTTTCTGTGCGGTTTCGCCTTCTGTCTTTCGGCGTGTGCTGAGACTGCTATGATGGGGACTGCAGCTACCGTTCTTTGGGAGATGAGCTAGTAATTCGAATGATTCCACAGGCACAAGCGGTTGAGCAATTCTGGATTTTAATTCGTTTTCAGTGATACCGCGGTCTTCCATAACCATAACGCAAATAACCGAAATTGACATGGCGCATGGTGCATGGCGCATGGCGCATGGTGCATGGCGCATGGCGATGGCGCGTCGAAACATACGGAAAGAGTTAAGGTTGAAAGATCGATCCTGGTTTACACGTTGTAGGTTGACGAACATTAAAATAATATTGGAATTTCCTGGAAAAGAAACATTCCTGGCGTAGTGCTGTTCATATTGAACGTTAGAAAATATTTGCACTGATATCGTATTTTCCTATACACCAGAAATGGCTCTGTATTCTTCTTTGGTCTCTGTGTGGTCTAGAGATAAGACGTCAGCCTCTGGAGAAGAAGGTGACAGGTTCGATTACCATCAGAGGTTTATCCGTGACTTTGCTCTCCCCTGGTCGTACTCTCAGAAAATAGAGAAAAAAGAAGGTCCCGCATGCACTCTCTCTCTCTCTCTCTCTCTCTCTCTCTCTCTCTATCTATCTATCTATCTATCTATCTATCTATCTATCTATCTATCTATCTATCTATCTATCTATCTATCTATCTATCTATCTATCTATCTATCTATCTATCTATCTCTCTCTCTCTATCTATCTATCTATCTCTCTCTCTCTCTCTATCAATCTATCTATCTCTCTCTCACTCTCTCTCTCCCTCTATCTCTCTCTCTCTATCTCTCTCTCTCTATCTATCTATCTATCTATCTATCTATATCTCTCTCTCTCTCTCTATCTATCTATCTATCTATCTATCTCTCTCTCTCTCTCTATCTATCTATCTATCTATCTATCTATCTATCTATCTATCTATCTATCTATCTATCTATCTATCTATCTATCTATCTATCTATCTATCTATCTATCTATCTATCTATCTATCTATCTATCTATCTATCTATCTATCTATCTATCTATCTATCTATCTCTCTATCTATCTATCTATCTCTCTCTATCTATCTATCTATCTATCTATCTATCTATCTATCTATCTATCTATCTATCTATCTATCTATCTATCTATCTATCTATCTATCTATCTATCTATCTATCTATCTATCTATCTATCTATCTATCTATCTATCTATCTATCTATCTATCTATCTATCTATCTATCTATCTATCTATCTATCTATCTATCTATCTATCTCTCTCTCTCTATCTGCGATCAAGACACAATCAGAGAAGGATTCCAGACTCTCTCATGAAGTCAGCTGTCGGTTTAAGAAACGAACTCTTGCAAGAAGGACATCGAAAAGAGTAGGACAAAATAGCCGTTGCCGAGACACAATTAATAGGAGAAAATTACTCAAAACGTTTAAATTATCACCGATTATAATCTGTGAGTAACTTTAAAGTCGCAGAATATCTGCCTGTATGGCGGGGGACAATTGAGCACACGGTTGACGGTGTGATAAATAGGGAAAAGCAATATTCAAGCAAAATTGTGTCAATTTTCTTGACTTTAGAACATCAATAATCTTCCTTGTCTTTAACTCTGACGTGCGTGACAGATCAAAACGAGGGTACATAAGGGCTGTCCTTCAACCCAGACATATATAGTCGGATCATGAAGATATTTTTTAAAATTCTAAATTCATTCGTGGTGGAAAGATGAATGTAAAATATGTAAGTTTGAGGTCTGGCAAAAAAATATAGTAGGTGGAAAGATGGATGTAAAATATGTAAGTTTGAGGTCTGGCAAAAAAATATGGTAGGTGGATAGATGGGTGTAAAATATGTAAGTTTGAGGTCTGGCAAAAAAATATAGTAGGTGGAAAGATGAATGTAAAATATGTAAGTTTGAGGTCTGGCAAAAAAATATAGTAGGTGGAAAGATGAATGTAAAATATGTAAGTTTGAGGTCTGGCAAAAAAATATAGTAGGTGGAAAGATGGATGTAAAATATGTAAGTTTGAGGTCTGGCAAAAAAATATAGTAGGTGGAAAGATGAATGTAAAATATGTAAGTATGAGATCTGGCAAAAAATATAGTAGGTGGAAAGATGAATGTAAAATATGTAAGTATGAGATCTGGCAAAAAAATATAGTAGGTGGAAAGATGAATGTAAAATATGTAAGTATGAGATCTGGCAAAAAAAATATAGTAGGTGGAAAGATGTATGTAAAATATGTAAGTATGAGATCTGGCAAAAAAAATATAGTAGGTGGAAAGATGAATGTAAAATATGTAAGTATGAGGTCTGGCAAAAAAATATAGTAGGTGGAAAGATGAATGTAAACTGTCTAATATAAGTTCTGACAGAAAAATATAGTAGGAAGAAAGATTAAAGAATTAACACGTAATGGTAGAATGGGCAAGAACGGGGAAGATAATATTACGGATTTGCAAGATAATCGAATTCACAAAATATATTTCTCAGAGGAAGACATTGAAAACTATATGAGAATAGTTGCAACAGTCGACACGCCAAGTCTGAGCGATGTAATGAGTGTATGCCAGTCACAAACACGACAACATACGTGGAAAAAAACATACAATTATATTATCACATCAGAAAGTTCTCTAAGTATGAACAATTTTCAGGAGAAGATAATGTGTCCACCTTGACAAATCTTTGCACAGCGCCGCATTGATATCTCATGTGGCTATAATTTTAACACTACATTTAGGCAAATTCAGCGACTGCGGTCAGTACAAAAACTAATAACTAATATTTAAAAACAAATCAACAACATAAAATACTAATGTTGTAAATGTGTACAAAAGGTCTTAACCATAATCATCATCATCATCATCAAGTACTGGGCCTGCTGGCGTAGGCAATCATGTCTCTGCACAACTTTCGATTTCGACAGTTATTTATCATTTCTGTTCTTGATCTTCTGCCAAGCCTTTATCCTAAGCTGTTTGGTATATATTCTCTTTGCTTCCCTCTATCTCTTCGTCCCTCAATTTTTCCTGTTGTTACAATATTTAACCATAATAACATTGTTCATTGTCTTTCAAAATAAATTCCCAAATAACTGGTTATTATTCATTTCTGAAACAATTTAAGACATTTTTCCATGATAATTTTATGTTGTTAATCAATTTCTTTCAAACTGTCATCCAATTCATTTCCGACGAAATCAATTTTTCAAACTGAAGCAAATTGGAAATATTGAGCTCATTACCCGAAGCGAAACTACCTGATGGAGACTGCTAAATCTTGTGTTTAACTCTTACTTTCTTGAATTATGAAGGAGCCGCGATAGCTCAGTGGTTAGTGAACTGGACTAGAAAGGGCAAGAGGTAGGGTCCGATCCAAACCGACGGCTTCCGGTTCACTCAGCCTTAAATGGGTACCTGATTATTTTTCTGGGAAAGTAAAGCGGTACGGGCGTAATACCGACCACATTACCCCAAAAAGCATGTACCGAAGGTCTGTAGAAATTATAGTCATTAACACCATATTCCCCTATACGCCACTTGGCGTGACGGGGGTACTTTACTCTTTTTTACTTTTCTTGAATTAAATTGCTGACGTGGACAGAATTATCTGAACATGATAATAACAAATAAGACAGTTATTATTGGAGGGAGACTTCGAAGACAGAGACGAACATAGATGGTATAGAAGTACCGGCACTGTTAATAACTATTTGGGGACAAATAGACTGTGAACATAAAATGATAGATGGCCCTAAGTGGATTGAATCAGCACCATAACTACACAACGTCTTGCAACTTGAAATGAATTATTAACAAACTGTGAATTCTTTACTTCGTGATCGCAGGATTATCCGACATGAAATTGTGATTCTATCAAATTGTGATTCAATCAGATTGTGATTCATTCAGATTACAAACAAATCAAATTGTGAATCAGTTTAAACCTCTCGATGTGTATTTTTTAACGCGGACAAGAAAGAACATATTTTTTTTTTTTTTTAAACCAGTTTTGTTAATCACGGCTGTTCTATAATAAACATGGATATCACGACAAATAAATGATAAATTTCTTCACAGATGGAAAATCAACATCTCACGTATAAGGTATAAATTATTAAAATATTTTGCTGGATACAATGCATGAGGGTCAAGGTCGTTGCGACATAAGACTGTTGTTGATTATCCATCGATGTTGAGAAAGCATTTAGCCCCCTCTTTAAGTCGTGTGAGAAGAGTGTCATGGTAGTGCCCATATTTCCAATGACCAACCGCAATATTTTACGAGTGATGTGGTCGGTATAACAACCAGGCCGGCTTACTTTTCCAGGAGAAACCTGGTACCAATGTAAGGCGGGGAGAACAAAGGCGCTGTCGGTCAGAATGGAACTCTACCTTCTGTTCTTAGTAGTCCAGTTATCTAACCACTGAGCCACTGCGTCTCTCATAATGTATTTTACCTCAGATTGTTCCATATATTCGTTTCTTTAATTCTATCCATTTCTAAAAGAGCTTCATTGATGCCGAAGTGACAAAGTCGAGCTCTGTATGTTGGAGTAACAGCACTTTCTAACAATTTACAATTTCGAAGGGAAAACATTATGGCTATTAGATGTATACTGTGGTGACACAAGGAATTAAGGATAGTAGTTTTTCGTTGCCTTCTGACAGTTTATTTTGTCTCTGCTAGCCTTTTACTAAAAGGTCTTACCCACAAGCATTGTCTACAGCATAAAGCGTGATATCAATGCTACCATATGGATGTGTGGAAGTCCACCAAGACTTTAAGAAGTTAAATGTCTTTGAAAACAAATATTTTCGTCAAAACTGAAACATACGCTGGAAAGAATACATTTCAAACGAACAGATAAGAGACGACTCTAAGCAAGAGTACGTTGGGAAAATGCGTTTGAAATACATCGGTCATGTGCTGAGAATGAAGAAAGGAAGATTCACCCGTCAGGTATTCATGTTGAAGCCTAGTAAAGGAAACAAAACAGACTAAGAGAATCACACCGCAGAACAATTACTGGGAGGATTCAACCATGGGACTAAGACACAACCAAGAACTAGCAACAAATTGGCAATCGAAAACTATGACTTCCGCCCTATGTGTCGTCTTCAGCCTGAGAGGAAATGAATGAATGAATGAATGAAAGAATGAACGAATGAATGAATACAGTAAGGGCTAAAATATATTCGATTTGATCCCTTGTATTTAGGAACGAAAATGTAAGATATTTTGTCAGTCACGTGGTATCTTACACTAAGTGTGAATCTTGAACAATCGATGGAGGTCACATACAATTTCTTTTACATGAATATATAGTTCTACATAAGATACAAGAATATCATGGACATATGTAGCATGTAATGAGAACGTTCTAAGAGAAGCCAAAACCAAAATAAAGTATGTTTCCACCATCTGCACTTTGAGTACCGGTTTAGCTTTACTCTTTGCCCTATTCGCTTGGCTAGACTGGGTAGTTTGTTTCTAGGAGTACCACTGTGGTATGGAGTATGGTCTTAATCAGCTCTGTTGTTTGCCTATTCTGACGCATGCAGACAACCGTGAGTCACTGACCCCTGCTCATCTCAGTTTCTGGCAAGCTTCTTGACTCCCAAATAAAAGTGACTCACATTTGTTTCTTTCAGTTAGTAAAAGGTTCTGCTTGTTGATTTTCATTATTTAGATAACATTGTACGTCTAAACTGCCCACAGAATTGGGCATATGAACATACTAGTGCAACATACTTGTGCAACATACTAGTGCAACATACTAGTGCAACATACTAGTGCAACATACTAGTGCAACATACTTGCATCTTTGACTGTACGAAATCTTTTTATCTGCAACTTCGTTGTATTAGCTTCAAGTGTATCATCAGTAATGTTGTGCTTAATTCATATCCACATATATATGACCTTTGTCATCTTGACAGACGGGTTGGTAGCAAACAATCATCAGTCAGTAGTTTTCGTAAAATATTAGTATCTTAAGCTGAATGGTGTTTTACTGAACTCCTTCTCTCGTGGCTCAATCTGCCAATATTTGATAGACAGATCCGAACACAGAATTAACAAGACGTATTCGTGGTGCCTGGCCTCGTCTCCTTTCTCCTGCCCCTTTTGTCATCTGAATTTGATATCTTGGTTCGTTCAATTACGTGATACATAAAATAATTGCTGTCTAGCAAAAATACTTTCATTTCCTAAATGTACCAACCGTAGAAAGAATGCGCAAACGAATCGCAGAGTCGGGGAAGATATAAACACCGAGATAGAGCTCTATTCTTCCCATTAAATGTCGTCGGTTTTTCGGGCGAAGATGACGAGACTGTGCTTATACTTTTTATTATTCTCCATTTTTTTATTTTAAAAAATGTTCCGTGTGGCGGGTGGGTTCTAAACGGCAGAGGACAAGTTTATTATAAACAATCAAACGACTCATAGCTGGTTAATTGTCACAGTGACCAGCGAGTGCTCAAGCCTCTGCGTCACCAGCCAGCGATGGAATCCGACTAATCATCTCACGTAAGAAAGTAAGAAAAGGGCAGATAACTCGGTGCCTAATAATGCCATTTTTACGAAGATATCACAGCTTCCTGAACCGATCACCCATTTAACGTCATGTTATGCTTTTACTGGTGAACGGCGAATAGTTATGGTTATAGGGGAATGTAGCGTAAGATAAATAAAGGCTTACTGAAATGTTGACGCAATATAATCACCTGTAATATAATAGTTGTGACGACCCATGATTAAGCAAAGAAGTTACGACGGTGGTTTTCTGTTGCCTTCCGTCGGTTTGTTTACTGTTGACTCCGCAAGCCTTTGACTAAAAGTCTCGCCCACAATGCAGTGGGGTTGTTTTACTTTAGGGTAACCTCCCTTAGCCTTTTACTCTCACGAGCATACCTGCACGGCAGCAGGACAGTCGCAAGTTGTACTGAATACATACTGTACTGTACTGCATTATAATATGATATGCAGCCAGCTCAAATCTAGCTCTCCTATCACACAGCCATCAACAGATGCAGGATAAAATGAGCATACTTGATGAGAGATCACAACAGCTAGGACTGAAGATTAATAGAGATAAGACCAACATTATGAGAATTAATACAGTTGGCAATAACCAAATAAAACTAGGAGAAATACCTCTACTAGACGTACAATCTTACATTTATCTGGGCAGTAATGTAGATAAAGAGGGAGGAACAGAAAATGATACCAAAATAAGGATACCAAGAGCAAGAGGAGATTTCATTGCACTGGGAAACATATAGAAATCCAAAGAAATTAGTTTAAATACAAAAATTAAAATTTTCAACTCAAATGTTAGGGCGGTCCTATTATATATATGGCTGTGAAACATGGAGAACAACAAAATTGACAATCACGAAGATACAGACTTTCATTAATGGATGCTTGCGCAGAATAAAAGGATGGAAATGGCAGGACAGAATCACTAACAAAGAATTATGGAAATGTACCAGTCAAATACCACTGGATAAAGAGATACAGCGAAGACGATGGCGCTGGATAGGACACACACTACGGAAGCCAACTGAGAGTATTACACAACAGGCAATTTTTGAAATCCCCAGGGGAAAAGACAAAGAGGAAGATCAAGGAATTCTTGGAAAAGACAGATAGAAGCAGAGATGAAGATGATGGGAAAGACATGGAATGATCTTACAAAAATGGCAAAAAACAGAACGACTTGGAAAGTGTCTGTTGAAGACCTATGCTCCACTAGGAGCTAAAAAGGTAGAAGAAGAGGAAGAAGCTCTAATCTCCCTTTAAAGTGCATTCCAATAATGAAAGACTTGACTGTTCTCTCGACAAGATTAATGACAAGCAATCAGCGGTGAAGATTCGCTGCGCATGTCAAACATGTTGATCTCAGCCCATTTATATTAATTTTAGCTTCATTTTATAGACAGATTTTGACGTCAGATAAGATAACCAGGAAACACAACGAACATCGTGACTTCCAGGTGGTGCTTGGTAAAATATAACAGTGTTTCTAACTATAACATTTCTTGGCATTGTGGTATCTATTAAACCGTAATTAGCTTTCACAGTTTACTTGACGTCAGCCGTTGTCTGTGCTGAGGTATACACCATTTCTGATTAAAAGGCAAGCTGTACTCACGTGCAACTTTACCAACGAGCTTTTGTTACATTTTCTTCCCAGTTTTCATTTATTATTTTGGGAGACACAATAAATATTGCGAGGCTATATATTACGTTGACGCAAAAACAGTCTCTAGCGTCGTGTCTCTTGCGTTCTGATGGCTTATAGTAAATGACTAGCAATAAATTGGTAATAATGAGGAGAGCTTTTTTTTATCAGACGAAGTAACACAATTTAAAAAATATATATTTTGAAAATTATGTTTTTCTCTATTGAGAGAATTGTATCACTTAAATTGTAATTGTTGAATATGTGAGGCTCGAAACTCAAAACAGATTAAGCTTTGACATAATGTTTGACACGAAACTTTGAAAGGAGTATAATAACTAGGTAGTTTACTTGCACGGTAACAAAATAAGCAAACTAATTTTGTTATCGCCCGTGCGCTGCAGGGGCCCGAAAGGGGAGTAAAGAATAGTGACGCTGTTCCCTACCATGCATGTACGTAAGAGGCGACTAAGGAGTGTTGGGCATGGGACTGGCTATCCCATACTGTAAAGAAAATAAGCTGAAAAAGCTTCATAAACATGGACAAGTCAAAGAAAAGAATAAAAGTAAATCAACCTTCCAGGAAAGATAAAGGCTCTCTGTCTAAGAGACGTATGACGCAATCCGGAGAAAGCTGTAAGGAGTCTGGGTTGCCGACCCACCTTTTGTCTACCAGGAAATCCTCCAGATTTGGCACCTGGAATGTACGTACCCTAAACGAACAAGGAAAAGTCGCACAGGTAGCAGCAGAAATGAGAAATTACAAAATAGATACTTTGGGAATGTGCGAAACAAGATGACTAGGAACGGAAAAGATAAAACTTGATACAGGAGAGATGATTTTATCATTAGGACACCAGAAACCTGGAGCACAACATAGTGAAGGGGTAGCTATAATGTTATCAAGGAATGCACAGAAGACACTAATAGAATGGGAAGCAGTAGGGCCAAGAGTAATGAGAGCAACATTTAAAACAACAAAAAACATAATAAAAATACACATTATCCAATGCTACGCACCAACCAATGATAAGGATGATTTAGTTAATGATGACTTCTATAAACAATTACAATGTCAGATGGATGCAAGACGAGCCAAGGATATTATAATCTTGATGGGAGACCTAAATGCTTAGGTAGGATCAGACAACAGAGGCTTCGAAGAGACTATGGGAAAACATGGACTTGGAGATATAAACGAGAATGGAGATTTATTCGTGAACTTCTGTGCTCTTAATCAAAGAGCCTAGGAGGAACAATATTCTAACATAAAAGAATACATGAAGCTACATGTGTGTCAGCAGATCATAGAACGGAGAATCAAATCGACCACATATGTATTAATAATAAGTTTATGTCATCCTTACAGGATGTAAAAGTATATAGAGGGAGGGGCAGATGTAGCTTCAGATCATCATCTTCTGCTAGCCAGACTTAAACATACACTAAAAACATATACAACAACGAATAAGGGTAGGAAGTATTTCAATGTAGGGTTTCTTGAAGAACAAGGAATTAAAGAAAAATTTGCTGTCACAATAT
Source organism: Megaustenia siamemsis (assembly GCA_032433765.1). Classification (NCBI taxonomy): domain Eukaryota; kingdom Metazoa; phylum Mollusca; class Gastropoda; order Stylommatophora; family Ariophantidae; genus Megaustenia; species Megaustenia siamemsis. The sequence goes on along the minus strand of JAVIAB010000106.1, from coordinate 17,848,916 downwards.
CAAACAAATACCAAGTTATGCAACAACTAGAAAATACAGCAAATATAGAAGATCATTGGAAACAGGTAAAAAGTATGTGGAAAGAGACATGCGAAGAAACACTGGGGAAAAGAGAACACCAGAATAAGACAAGGATGACAGCTGAGACCCTGGATAAAATTAAAGAAAGAGAATAAAAGAGCATATATAAATATAAGAAAAACGAGAAGTAATAAAGCCAAGGCACATGATGCTTACACAGAGATGAACAAATAAGTAAGACGATGCACTAAAAAGGATATGAGCAAATATATAGATGAATTAGCTAAAGAGGCAGAGGAAGCAGCAAATAAATGAAATATGAAAGAACTGTTCTTGAACAGACCCGGCTCAAATAACCCTCCAGATATACTATCAGCAAAATTGGGCTTGAGATCAATCATGAAAAGACTAAAGCCATGAAAAGTTTAATTCCAACAGATGACAAAATATACATGGAAAAGAAACCAGTAGAAGAGATCGATCACTTTATCTATCTTGGAAGTCACATTGATCGAGAAGGGGATACAATTAAAGAAATTAGAATCAGAATAGCTAAAGCAGCAATGTCTTTAAGAAGCCTTGAAAAGTTGTGGAAGTCAAAACTCATCAGCACAAACACAAAACTTAGGCTATTCAAATCAAATGTACTATCAACCCTTACGTATGCGCGTGAAAGATGGAAAACAACAAGAGATATAGAAACACAGTTGAACGCATTCGAAAATAAATATCTAACGAAAATACTTGGTATAGCGTGGAACGAATTCAAAACAAACGAGGAAATTAGAGAAATCACCAATCAACCACTAATATCTTCAGTAATAAAGAAAAGACGATGGTCATATGTTGGACATGTGATGAGAAGAGAAAATAACCGAATAGCAAAGCAAGCCCTCATATGGGAAACAACAGGTAAGAGGAAAAGAGGGAGACCCAGGGAGACGCTGAGAAGAACATTGATGAGAGAGGCAAGAGCAGCAGGATTCGGCTCCCTCAATGAGATAGAGCTGCTTGCACAGAACAGAGACCAATGGCGAGATTTGTTAAAATATCTTTAAAAGAGTTGAAAACTGCTAGAACAAAAATTCAGATAATATAAGGAGTATCTTGGTCTACGCCCTATGGACCGGCTACGGCTCGAAAGGTCAATAGAGAGATAGATACTGCCAGCAGAAGATGAGTTACACGTTAACTGTGGAAAACCAAACAAGGAAGAAATAATGAAAGCCATCAAGCTATTAAAAAATGGTAAAGACACAAGACCAGATGAAATCCCTTCGGAAGCCATCAAAGCAGATATTAACACCTCTACCAAGATTTTACATAATCTATTAGATAAAATTTGGGAGAGGGAAGAAATACCTAAAGACCGAAAGAATGTTATATGATCAAATTACCAAAGAAAGGAAGTTTACAGGAGTGCACAAACTATAGGGGAATTATGCTACTATCAGTGCCAGGAAAAATATTAAGCAGAATCATTCTGGAGAGACTAAAAGAGGCCATAGAGAAACATTTGAGAGATGAACAAGCAGGTTTTAGGAAGAACAGATCATGTGCTGATCAAATAACTACTCTACGTATAATAGTTGAACAAAGTTTAGAACTAAAATCCCCACTTTATATTGGATTCATAAATTACGAAAAGGCATTTGATAGTTTAGACAGAAGAATTCTTTGGAAGTTGCTGAGTCATTACGGAATCTCCATAAAGTTTATTAACCTGATAAAAACAATGTATGAAGGAAAGAAATGTAGTGTGGTGCACGAAGGACAGCTTACAGAAGCATTTGAAATAAGAACAGGAGTAAGGCAGGGATGACTTCTGTCTCCATTTCTCTTTCTACTGGCCATAGATTGGATTATGAAAATAACTCAAAACAACAGAAATGGAATCCAGTGGTCACTGACCAAGCAACTTTATGATTTAGACTTTGCTGATGACATAGCTCTCCTATCACACAGAACAGATGCAGGATAAAATGAGCATACTTGATGAGAGATCACAACAGATGGGACTGAAAATAAATAGAGATAAGACCAAAATTATGAAAATTAATGCAGTTAGCAATAAATAATATAATAATAGTAGAAATACCTGTACTAGACGTACAATCTTAATATATCTCAGCAGTAACATATACAAAGAGGGAGGAACAGAAGATGATACAAAAAAAGGATAGCAAAAGCAAGAGGAGCATTTGTTGCATTGGGAAACATATTGAAGTCCAAAGAAATTAGGGTAAATTAAAAAAAAATTTCAACTCCAATGTTAAGGCGGTCCTATTATATGGCTGTGAAACATGGAGAACAACTAAAGTGACAATCATGAAGATACAGCCTTTCATTAATGGATGCTTACGCAGAATAAAAGGATGGAAATGGCAGGACAAAATCACTAACATAGAATTATGGAAATTTACCAGTCACATACCAGTGGATAAAAAGATACAGCGAAGACGATGGGGCTGGATAGGACACACACTACGGAAGCCAACTGAGGGTATTACACAACAGGCTCTTTTTTGGAATCCCCAGGGGAAAAGACAAAGAGGAAGACAAAGGAATTCTTGCAGAAGACATATAGAAACAGAGATGAAGATAATGGGGAGACATGGAATGATCTTAAAAGAATGGCAAGAAAGAGAACGGCTTGGAAAATGCTTGTTGAAGACCTATGCTCCATAGGGAGCTGAAAGGTAAAAGATGAAGAAAAATTGTATTTTGTTTAAAAATTAAATTAATTAATGTGTTATTAATGACAGTTTCAAGTAGACAGACATACTGGTTAACATACATCATTATCATCAATGAGTGCCGTCTCCGCTTCGAAGGTTGGCTATCAAGGTGCGCCATTCAGTTCTGTCTCTTGCTTTCATAGTGCAAGTTGTCATAGACTGACTTTTCCATAGTTTGATTTTATTCGTCCATGTTAGTCTTGGTCTGACTATGCCTCCTATCTTGTATTATCCCTTCCAAGATTACTTTTAGTATACTGCTATATCTTTTAACATGCTCCAAAAATCTCATTTATCTTGTTTGAATTGCGTTTAGTAGTTCTCTTTTCAATTTCATTTATTGTTAGACTTTATCGTATGTTATCTTTTCTTTCATTCCAATTATTCCTGTTCTTCTATAAATCAACATTTAAAAGGCTTCAATTTTCTGTTCTGTTTTCTTGTCTAATATCCATGTTTCTGCATGAAATTCTGTACCGGATTTTTTTTCTGGGAAAGTAAAGCGGCACGGGCATAATACCGACCACATTATCCCGAAAATCATGTGCCGAAGGTCTGTAAAATGTATGGTCACTAACACCATATTCCTTAAATTCCACTTGGCGTGACGGGGGCACTTTACTTTTATTACTTCAATTAATTATAGTCGTCTCAATTAATTATGGTCACTTCAATTAATTATGGTCACTTCAATTAATTATAGTCACTTCAATTAATTATAAACATTTCAAACTTAATTTGCAGCGAAGAGAATAGAACATTTGCCTGTTCTATAGATTTGACACAATAACCAAGACTAGGATAGAATTGATAAAGATACACATGTAGCACGTGAGCAGTGACGTAAGCGAGTGGATAAATGCCGACCTCTTAAACTAAATCGAGCCTTCTTGTACGCCACCGCAAGCTGCATTGCATTATTGAAGTTGCAGGGAAATCGTTTCTAATTTATAAAGTACGGAACGAGGTTCACAGCAGCAGTCAGCCACGCACAGCTTTTAACCCAAAAAAGGTTCGCTGAAACGAGGGAATCATAGGAGGAAGAGGTATGTATTAAAGCACTCAGAAAGAATAACATATAAACAACAGAAAAAAAAACAAAGAACAATATATTGTCTGAAGCAGGATCGAACCCGCACTCCATGGCACTGCGCCTTGCCACGAGAAGCTGAACGCTAGGGAACACTGCCACTAAGCTATCTAAAAAAATAGCTATCGTGGACAATGTCTTGCACGCAGGTGTTCTCATGGCTATAGCATAGAGTTACGATCACAGCTCGGGAATAAATTGTATTTCTGTACTTTCCTATTAAAGCAAGTATCTCCCAGTAGGGTTGAATACTTGTGTTGCAGACAAACATTTATTGGACAAAGCTGCACAACTAGTAGTTTCTAGTGGTTTTATACTGGAGACAAATAATAATAAATGAATATTATTATATAGGGAAACTACCGAGGCGATAATTCAGGGAATCATTGGAGGAAGAGGTATGTATTACAGCACTCAGAAAAATTACAAATAAACAACAACAGGAAAAAACAAAGAACAAAATACGAGCAGTTGATGAAGTGACCTGTGAGCCACCTGTTGTATAAATGTCGCTTGAGGGCGAGATCTTGAAGGTCTTTGCTGATTGTGTGTTGGTCGTCAGGCTGGTATTGAGGTTTCAGGTTGGTAGGGTGAGAAAAATAGAAACACAACATTGAAGGAGTAGTTATTCTAGGCTTGAAGAGCAAGCTGTATATGCGCACATCCAGCGAGATACTGAAACCATCAGTGCGAACACAGTTTGTTATCTCATTATGTTGTTGTAGTTGTTGTTGTTGCTGTTGTTGTTGTTGTTGTTGAAGGAGTGCCGCGTGTTGATGCTGGCAGGCTGACCTTTGACTCATTTGATGTGACGGTTCGTAATGATTTTCTTGACATTCCCGGCTCTTACTGGAGAAGTTGAAGTTCCTCTATCTCACGTTATGCTGGGAAACTACTAGTCCAGCCCAGAGGTACTGCAATACTGGGTCTTCTATATGAGTTACAGTCACCACTACAGGGAACACGGCGGTCCTATCTTCTGTTAGCCAGCCTGTTTTGACGCAGACTGTTACCAGGGGAGACCACGGGGAGGTAGAACTGTTAGATCTTGCTCAGCTGATGATGTGCCGACCCGGCTATTGCGATCGCAGGTCGCAGGCGCAGCTCCCCTCTGTTATCTCCTTCAGGTGATAAAACCCCAATGAGTTTGTCTGAACTGATATGATACTGCTCTAACAACGAGGCGTAGAACAAAGAAAGTGTTATCACTTCAGCACTTTCTACTTGTCTGTTTCCTCAATTGCCTTACAACCTTTACGACATCAGTGTGATTAGTTATTCATTTTTTTTACTTCTCTTCTATCGTGTTTTCGGTGTCTGAGTCAGTTCGAATGTGTTTTTGTTTCTCATTACAGTATTTTATATCATGAATACAGTTTCTATTTTTCCTCTCTCACGATTCCCTGTAAGCTGGGCCGTTAAATCTTGTGACATGCCTACTTCAGCTTTTTATCTCACCAATGTGCTAAGATCTTTATGTGAGTCTTTGTTATTAAAATGCTGTCAGTAGTACCAAATGTAGTATCTCAAGCAAAATGGGATATCTATCGATCGCCAAGGGTACTATGAACTCGTATGTGTATTGCATTTTTCCAAAATAACCTTTGGTATTTAATACATCTTATAAGTACAAGTTACAAGAGAAACATCAGAAAAATCAGAGGAAAGAGACATTGTCAGGAAAACAAATATAAGAAATAAATATGGGTATAAAATAAATGGAAGTTTAGTTTAGTCTAATCTAGTTTAGTTTAGTTTAGTTTAGTTTAGTTTAGTTTAGTTTAGTTTAGTTTAGTTTAGTTTAGTTTAGTTTAGTCTAGTTTAGTTTAGTCGATAGATTATTTTCATTGTACAACGAACAATTAAATAAGGCTCATATCCCAATCTCAGCACGCTCCCTAGCACAAATCATGGCCGCCACACAAAAATGGCGAAAGCACTGAAGATAGCTTCAGTTCAGATGCGCGAACTCGGTACAAAGGCGAAGAGAGAGGAGACTCATAACAGTAAATGAACATTATTATAGAGGGAAACCAACGAGGCGATAGATCAGTGAGTAATTTCAGAGGAGGAGGTCTGTTTACAGCACTCGGAAAAAATCACAAATAAGCATCTTCTTCCACATCTTCTGCGATCATGACGTCATTCAGACTAGGACTCCGGAATCTCCTATGAAGTCAGCTTTCTGTTTAAGTGATTCGGTTGCCCCGTATAGTTTCTCTTCCAGGGAGCTGGGTGTGGGCCACATTGTCCTTCTCAGGTCTGTGTACTGAGGGCAATCCGGTAGAACGTGTTTTATTGTCATGTTATCCAGGGTACAGTGGCATTGGCTGGTAGATCCTATTTTGAGTTTGGTGAACATGTTGTTTCTCATTCTATTGTGGCCAGTGCGTAGGCGAAGTATGATGACTTGATCTCTCCTTGATAGTTGGTGGTATCTGTCCCTCTCGCTCGTTATACTTTGGGTGTTCTTGTTTCCATTTTCTATGGATAGGCTTTTGGTGATGGATTTGGCTTCATCGTTGCTGACCTATAGAAATATAGAAGGCAGGCAACTAAAACAAGTAGAGGAATTCAAATACCTAAGACGTTTAGTGACAAACGATAATTCACAAGCAGCAGAGTTAAAATCAAGATGCAACAAAGCTTGTCAAATGATTGGACGGTTATCACCACTATTGACAAAAAAGGAAATAACTCTAGAGGCAAAACGAGCACTGTACAATACAATGTTCATTCCAACGTTGTGCTACCAATGCCAGACCTGGACCCTAGATGCAAGAACAATAAGAAAATAACCTCTACAGAGATTAAATGTGTTAGACGAATGACAGGAAACAGTCTGAGAGATAAGATCAGAAATGAAGAACTGAGAAAAAAGCTATGAATAGCCCCCGCCATGGAATTTACAAAGAAACAACAGATAAAATGGTTTGGCCACGTGACAAGGCAGAAAGATCAAAACACAACACAACGAGCTTTCAACAAACGGTGTGAGAATACCAGACCCAATGGTCGACCACGAAAAAGATGGATGGATGGAATATTAGAAGCTCTAGGAAACATAACAGCAGCAGAGGCGAACAGAAGAGCAAAAGACCGCAAATTATATCTCCCCTCGCGGCTGAAAGACAAATGAGGAAGGAAAGAAGAAGAAGTAGCTGACCAGATGGTTCTCTTGTAGTAATCTCCCTCCCTCTTTAGTTAATTTGTACAAACAACAACAGGAAAAAACAAAGAACATTATATGGTCCGAAACAGGATCAAACCCGTACTCCCTGACACAGCGCCTTGCCACGAGAAACCAAGCGCTAGAGCACACGGCAAACTCATCTATTTAAAACAAATAGCTATAATTGGTGATGTTTTGCATGCAGAAAACTCATGGCAAAGGCTAAGGCTGTGACCTTATCCCCAGAATGGCTCTTACGTTGTGCGTAGCATGTGACAATGGCTTCAATCTTGCCTACCTCGCCAGGAACCATGTAGCCAAATGGGCGAAAATGGCAATCTTATGGCATGCAATTGTACATATGGGGGCCTCGGTGGTCTAGTTGGGAAATTGGGAAAACCACCCGACTGGGTTACCGACGTTCGAACAGCCCATGTTCGATTCGCGCTGGAAGCAATGTGAATTGTACTCGTGATTGGAAAACAGTTTCCCCTCGGTCAACCCAGCCGCTGACAGAAATGGGTCCCAGGGTAGTACTCTGGGAAGGTGAGGAATGGCACCTCACATCGTGAGTTTCAAATGTTTAGAGCGACACTATCCAGAAGTCTCCGAACACTTCTGGATAAGCGGCCGAGCACATATGGGTGAAAACTCTCGTGCTAAGACGCCGATTCAAGTCTCGTACTTTACCTTACTTGTATGTGTACATTTAGTATGCCGGTACTCTAAAGGTAATGCTGTTCGTGAAGTCTGACTAGAAATAAACCTCTCGAACATTAAAAATAGAAACAAATAGAAATAATTTACAAAGACTTTCCCTAATGGAGGTGGGGCTAGAACAACGACATAAGCCAACTATATGATAAACAATCTAATGATCCACTGGACCATTAAATGGCAATGTGAGTAACTAAAGAGCGCGAAATGACATGGTACAGACACGTAATACGGTCAACATGCCTTGTCCAAACCAAGGGAGGACAAACGAAAAGATGGGTGGATAATATCAAAGAATGGATATGAATGTCATTCATTGTAGCACAGAGAGCAGCTAAAATCGCGACTATTGGAAGCAAATTGGGAAAATGTTATTTATAGTGCCCCACAACGACTGACAAGGGTTCGTGATCTATCTATCTATCTATCTATCTATCTATCTATCTATCTATCTATCTATCTATCTATCTATCTATCTATCTATCTATCTATCTATCTATCTATCTATCTATCTATCTATCTATCTATCTATCTATCTATCTATCTATCTATCTATCTATCTATCTATCTATCTATCTATCTATCTATCTATCTATCTATCTATCTATCTATCTATCTATCTATCTATCTATCTATCTATCTATCTATCTATCTATCTATCTATCTATCTATCTATCTATCTATCTATCTATCTATCTATCTATCTATCTATCTATCTATCTATCTATCTATCTATCTATCTATCTATCTATCTATCTATCTATCTATCTATCTATCTATCTATCTATCTATCTATCTATCTATCTATCTATCTATCTATCTATCTATCTATCTATCTATCTATCTATCTATCTATCTATCTATCTATTGCCCTTTGGAGCCGAAGACAGCACATAGGGCAGAACCACAATCTCAAAAACAGAAACCTTGCGTGCCAAAATGTCACATTTTGCAGAGATCACTATTTATAAAATCTATGGCTCTGTTTCCATAACAATACTTTTTACAATGACAGCTTGTCAAGCCATATATCAATCTTCTTAGTCACCTCTTACGACATGCCTGGAAGGTCACGGTGTCACTATTCTTTTTTTTTTTTTTACCCCCGTCACGCCAAGTGGCGTATAGGGAAATATGGTGTTAGTGACCCTATATTTTACAGACCATCAGCACATGATTTTTGGGGTAATGTGGTCGGTATTACGCCCGTGCTGATTTACTTTCCCAGAAAAAAATCCGGTACCCATTTAAGGCTGGGTGAACTCGGAAACCGTCGGTTGGGATCGAACCCTACCCCTTGTCCGTGGTAATCCAGTTCACTAACCACTGAGCTATCGCGGCTCCCTGTCACTATTCTTTACTCCCTCATAATGAGGCCCCGGTAACACACGGGAAAAGCTTAATTACTAATCCAGAAAAATAATCACAATGTTAAAAACGCTGAAATGTTAAAAACACCAAACGAGATAACTCATTGTATTATTTTTTTTATATTCGCTTTATCCTTTTTCAAAAGAAAGTTGACAATAATATGACCAGCTAAAAGGTGTCAAACGAACTTTTGGAATAGGCTAATAAAAAATATAAATATGTTTCAAACATCTGGAAGAGAGAAATCATCAATTATAATTGACCATGTTAAAGGAATGATCTGTGAATATGAAGACCAGATGATAATATCAAGGGCAGAAGAGAAAAGAGAAATGAGTGAAAACAAAGGCTAGTTAGTTTAGGGAGCAGGCTACTAATTGCAGTGTTGCTGTAAAGCTGGTAGCAAGAAGGAAATGCCCTATGGTAGGGGCGGTGTCATTTACACTCGTACACGGTATTGTGACAGCTGTAATGACAAGGGAACATAACAAAATACTGACTCAAGACAGCATGTAGGCCGAAACGTCAGTATTTTGTTGTGTTCCTTTTTCTGTAAAGCTGTCACCATACCTTGTGGTAATGTACGTTACTCTATAACACATGCTCCCTACATCATTATCAAGTACCGTGCCTGCTGGAGTAAGTGATCACGTCTCTCCACAACCCTCGATCTCGACAGTTATTTATCATGTCTGTTGTTGACCTTCTGTAAAGCTATTCTCTTAAGCTGTCTGTATCTTTTCTTTTTGCTTCCCTCTATCTCTTTGTCCCTAGATTTTTCCAGTTGTTACAATATATTCCAGCTTTTCTGTTATCATAACATTGCCAAAAAATCATGATTTTTTCCCCTTAATATTGGAAATTAGCTCTCCGTGCCTGCTGGAGTAAGTGATCACGTCTCTCCACAACCCTCGATCTCGACAGTTATTTATCATGTCTGTTGTTGACCTTCTGTCAAGCTATTCTCTTAAGCTGTCTGTATCTTTTCTTTTTGCTTCCCTCTATCTCTTTGTCCCTAGATTTTTCCAGTTGTTACAATATATTCCAGCTTTTCTGTTATCATAACATTGCCAAAAAATCATGATTTTTTCCCCTTAATATTGGAAATTAGCTCTCTTTTTGCTTTGGCCCGTTTCAGACCGTTCTGATATTGTCGTTCCTAGTTCTCCATGGTATTCCCAACATTCGTCTGTAAAACCACATTTCTACAGCCTCCAGTGGTTTTCGTGTCTGTTGTCCTATTTTCCATGATTCACATACATGTGCTAAGACTGACTCTACATAAAAATTCAAAATTTTTTATCTTGTTTCTTTTGTCAAAAATGGTTTACACAGTATCTTCATCATTTTTTGTAAATCTTCTTTTGCCCTAGATGTTCTGTATCTAACTTCTATTGTACATCTACCTTCTGAGGTTAAAATTGTTCCGATATATTTAAATTCATTTACCTATTTTAATATTGTTCCACTTGTCTTTATTGTGCACTGCGATGAAGTATTTTTTTCATTGTTGCTACCAATACTTCTGTCTTTTTGCTATTAAGGCTGATTTCTTTATTTTAGCTTTGCTTCACTACAAGTGAAGCTTGCTCCCTACAAGTTACTTTAAAGGAGTGGCTTGATAAAAAGTCAACAATATTGATAAATAACTGAGGAAGAGATAGAAAGTTTTGAGGAGACATCATAATTACCTACGGCAGTATACACGGTCTTTGATGTTAGCGATCTAGGCTCCGATATTTAAACTCCTAGAACGTTAAGAGACAGACTCAGATGCATGAGAGCTTGTCAAATCACCACTATTGTGAAATAATGAAATAAATATAGAGGCAAAACGGGCACTCTACAATACAACCTTCATCTCAAATGTTGTGCTACCTACGCATGTCCTGGACCCTAGATGCAAGAAAAATAAGAAAAATAACCTCTTATAAGATGAAATGTGTTAGACGAATGACAGGAAACAGTCTGAGAGATAAGATCAGAAATGAAGAACTGAGAAAAAAGCTAGCAATATCCCTCACCATAGAATATATAAGGAAACAACAGATAAAATGGTTTGGCCACGTGACAAGGCAGTGATCAAACACAACAAAACGAACCTTCAATAAACGGTTCGAGAACACCAAACAACAAGGGGCGACCACGAAAAAGATGGATCGTTTGAATATTAGAAGCACTCTGAAACATAGCAGCAGAAGCGAACAGAAGAGCAAAAGACTGCAAATTATATCACCCCTCGACGCTAAAAGGCAAATGAGGAAAGGAAAGAAGAAGAAGAAAAAAGAAGAGAACGTTAATAAATTTAATGGTCTTTACATGGATCCAGAGTGGGAGCAGTGAATGTTGCTAGTGCACATGGATTTTAAATCCAAAGATAAAGGGATCACGCTCATATTTCTTTGAGTGCCTTAGTGGCTTTGATAGGATTGTTGGAAGTTCTGCTTTGTAGTTTTGTTGAAAGTTCTGCTTTTGCTATCGACCGCGTTATCTTGAGTCAAAGATCAGGTAATCAATTCGCTAATTGGGTCAACTAAAGAAGGTGCTTCAGTATTGTTGTTCTGCATTAATATAAACCCTGCTACGTTTTCCCTAAACTCGTTAGATTTATCCTGTAGTCTTGTAAATTTGAAATTGAAACATAATGTATGTTTGATGGGGCTTGTATAATAGTGTTGTATTATAATATGTATTATCATGTGTATCCATGTATATGTAGAGGGAAATGAGAGAGAGAAAGAGAGAGAGAGAGAGAGAGAGAGAGAGAGGTGTTGTTGAAATTTGTTGTCAAAAGTAATTCTGTTATTGCACAAAAACAGCAAGTCTATAATGATCGCTATTACTTCCTGTATTACCTAGAGCAGATTACTATTTTCATATTTCGAAATATTTGAAGTTGATGTGAATGATACATTTCTTTGAATAAAGAGTGGTACTGATACATTTATTTACATAAAGAGTGGTACTGATAAATTTACTTAAGTAAAGAGCATTCCTGATAAATTTATTTAAGTAAAGAGCATGACTGATAAATTTATTTAAGTAAAGAGCATTCCTGATAAATTTATTTAAGTAAAGAGCATTCCTGATAAATTTATTTAAGTAAAGAGCATTCCTGATACATTTATTTATGAAGACAAGCGGCACATCTTCGTAGCCATTTCATCTGACATCTAATCACACCAATAATTCATATGTATTGATTCGTCGCAGTCTCTATACTGTCTGTTACCATTGGATAGCAAGTTATCCAGTAAAAAAAAAGTAAAGTACCCCCGTCACGCCAAGTGGCGTATAGGGAAATATGGTGTTAGTGACCCTATATTTTACAGACCTTCAGCACATGATTTTTGGGGTAATGTGGTCGGTATTACGCCCGTGCTGCTTTACTTTCCCAGAAAAAAAATCCGGTACCCATTTAAGGCTGGGTGAACTCGGAAGCCGTCGGTTGGGATCGAACCCTACCCCATGTCCGTTGTAGTCCAGTTCACTAACCACTGAGCTGTCGCGGCTCCCAAGTTATCCAGTACTGAGTAAAAACACATGGCAGCTAGAATACACGTAATATTGAAGGGATGTGACGTTCTTTGATTTTACATTACTAGAGTGTAGCACTTAGAGGTGAAGTTGTCGGGTTTATCAAGTCGGTGTTATAACTTATCACACTTCCACGAGCTTGTTACTCTTGGTTACAATGTGGTCAACTCGACAATAATACTCACAAAACAATTTCCAAATCACAAAACCATGAACATACCACATTAACAGTCGAAAGATCGAATAAACACACAATGAAAAACGCTTCACTTAACATTGGCAAGAAAGAAACAAACAATTATTATTAAATCATAAATCACGCTCATTGGCAATCAAATTTTCTCGGGCCAATGATCTATTTGCTATGATTTTTATTTATGTGCATGATACCTTGTATATTCGGATTATTTGATGGCTAATCAGTGTTTGATATATCCTTGACTGTTGTATATACGGCATTTTTAGTTGCAGCAATATATGATTTTAAATAAGAAATTTGAAAATAAGGTTTGGCTACAAGGGGTAAAAAGAAAGTCCTAAAACTGGTCAGATCAAAAATAAAACCTTTTATTAAAATTGGGAGAAAACAGTCATAATTGTTTACGTTATGTAATGAGAAGAGAACTATTTCAACAATTTGGAAAAATATGTGGAGAAATAAAGAAAAGTTTATTAATTATTATTAACTAGTTTGGCATCGTGACAAAGAGTGAACTAGTTTGGCATCGTGACAAAGAGTAAACTGGTTTGGCATCGTGACAAAGAGTGAACTAGTTTGGCATCGTGACAAAGAGTGAACTAGTTAGGCATCGTGACAAAGAGTGAACTAGTTTGGCATCGTGACAAAGAGTGAACTAGCTTGGCATCGTGACAAAAAGTGAAATAGTTTGGCATCGTGACAACAGAGAGCTGGTTTGGGATCGTGACAAAAAGAGACCTAGTTTGGCATCGTGACAAAAAGAGAACTAGTTTGGCATCGTGACAAAATAGAGAACTAGTTTGGCATCGTGACAAAAAGTGAACTAGGTTGTCGTCGTGACAAAAAGTGAACTAGTTTGGCATCGTGACAACAGGGAACTGTTTTGGCATCGTAACAACAGAGATTTTGTTTGGCATCGTCACAGCAAGTGAACTAGTTTGGCATCGTGACAAAGAGTGAATTAGTTTGGCATCGTGACAAAGAGTGAACTAGTTAGGCATCGTGACAAAGAGTGAACTAGTTAGGCATCGTGACAAAGATGAATTAGTTTGGCATCGTGACAAAGAGTGAACTAGTTTGGCATCGTGACAAAGAGTGAACTAGTTTGGCATCGTGACAAAGAGTGAACTAGTTAGGCATCGTGACAAAGAGTGAATTAGTTTGCCATCGTGACAAAGAGTGAATTAGTTTGGCATCGTGACAAAGAGTGAACTAGTTAGGCATCGTGACAAAGAGTGAATTAGTTTGGCATCGTGACAACAGAGAACTAGTTTGGGATCGTGACAAAAAGAGAACTAGTTTGGGATCGTGACAAAAAAGAGAGCTAGTTTGGCATCGCGACAAAAAGAGAACTAGTTTGGCATCGTGACAACAAGAGAACTGGTTTGGCATCGTGACAAAAAGTGAACTAGTTTGGCATCGGGACAAAAAGAGAACTAGTTTGGCATCGTCAAAGCAAGTGAACTAGCTTGGCATCGTGACTAAAAAAAGAACTTGTTTGGCATCGTCACAGCAAGTGAACTAGTTTGAGTATCGTGACAAAAAGAGAACTGGTTTGGCATCGTGACAAAATAGAGAACTAGTTTGGCATCGTCACAGCAGGTGAACTAGTTTGGCATTGTGACAAAAAGAGAACTAGTTTGGGATCGTGACAAAAAGAGATCTAGTTTGGCATCGTAACAAAAAGTGAACTAGTTTGGCATCGTGACAAAAAGAAACCTAGGTTGGCATCGTGACAAAAAGAGAACTAGTTTGGCAAGGTGATAAAAAGTGAACTAGTTTGGCATCGTGACAAAAAGTGAACTAGTTTGGCACCGTGACAAACAGAAAACTAGTTTGGCATCGTGACAAAAAGAGAACTAGTTTCGCACCGTGATAAAAAGTGAACTAGTTTGGCATCGTGACAACAGAGAACTAGTTTGGCATCGTGACAACAGAGAACTGGTTTAACATCGTGACAACAGAGAACTTGTTTGGTATCGTCACAGCAAGTGAACTAGTTTGGCATCGTGACAAAATGAGAACTAGTTTGGCATCGTGACAAAATGTGATCTAGTTTGGCATCGTGACAAAAAGAAAACTAGTTTGGCATCGTGACAAAAAGAGAACTAGTTTGGCATCGTCACAGTAAGTGAACTAGTTTGGCATCGTTACAAAAAGAGAACTAGTTTGGCATCGTCACAGCAAGTGAACTAGTTTGGCATCGTGACAAAAAGAGAACTAGTTTGGCATCGTGACAAAAAGAGAACTAGTTTGGCATCGTGACAACAGAGAACTGGTTCAGAATTAGTGACAAAAAGTGAACTAGTTAGGCATCGGGACAAAAAGAGAAATAGTTTGGCATCGTCACAGCAAGTGAACTAGTTTGGCATCGTTACAAAAAGAGAACTAGTTTGGCATCGTCACAGCAAGTGAACTAGTTTGGCATCGTGACAAAAAGAGAACTAGTTTGGCAACGTGACAAAAAGAGAACTAGTTTGGCATCGTGAAAAAAAGAACTAGTTTGGCATCGTGACAAAAAGTGAACTAGTTTGGCATCGTGACAAAATGTGATCTAGTTTGGCATTGTGACAAAAAGAAAACTAGTTTGGCATCGTGACAAAAAGAGAACTAGTTTGACATGTGACAAAAAGTGAACTAGTTTGACATCGTGACAAAAGGTGATCTAGTTTGGCATCGTGACAAAAAGAGAACTAGTTTGGCATCGTGACAAAAAGTGAACTAGTTTGGCATCGTGACAAAAAGTGAACTAGTTTGGCATCGTGACAAAATGTGAACTCGTTTGGCATCGTGACAAAAAGAAAACTAGTTTGGCATCGTGACAAAAAGTGAACTAGTTTGGCATTGTGACAACAGAGAACTGGTTTGGCATCGTGACAACAGAGAACTGGTTTGGCATTGTGACAACAAGAGAACTGGTTTGGCATCGTGACAACTAGTGAAATGGTTTTACATCGTGACAATAAGTAGACTGGGTTTTCTCTTGTGGGAAGAATGCTTCGAGATTCAAGACCACATAAAACACACATTTAAAAAGTAGGTTGAAGAAGAACCTGTGGTAGGCCCAGAGTAAGATGGACAGACAACATCAGAGTAACGTACATCATCATCAATAGATAATGGCTGAAGCAGTCAAAACGACAAGAACTAGAGCGCTGTATTTTCCGAGACACTCGAAGGGATATTAGATGAAGTGAAAATAGAGAGAGAGAGAGAGAGAGAGAGAGAGAGGAGAGAGAGAGAGAGAGAGAGAGAGAGAGAGAGAGAGAGAGAAAGAGATTTTGGTCGGAAGTCAACAAAATAATTTATAAGCAACTTAGAAATAGAAGGTTGTAGATAACATAGCCACCTGATATGATAATGACGACGATATAAGATTATCGTCACAGTATTTGGGCAGTTTCAATTTCCACTCCAATTTCGTATCTGATTACACATGAAGATATTAACACAGTGCGCGACCTCCACAGCACTGTTGATAGTTACGAGCCATTTCCGAAAGCTTATAAATGTCGTTTTCAATTATTTGTTGTCAAATCATATTTTGGGTAGGCAGCTTGAAAAAGATACCTGCTTTTTGTGGTCCTTTTGCTAAAAAAAAAACAACAAATCATTCGATGTCAACTACACAGAAATCAAGTTAAAAAAAAAAAAAGTGAAGAGCTCCGTCACGCTACATGACGTTTTGGGCATATAGTGTCAGTGTTCTCACCCATTTTTTTACAGACCTTCGACACATTATTTTTTCAGGCGTAATGTGGTCGGTATTACGCCCGAGTCGCAATATACATTTCCAGAAAAAATATCCGGTACCCTCAGTACCCCCTCTGGGGGCCTCGGCAGCCTAGTTGGGAAAACCACTCAACTGGGCTACCGACGTTTGGACAACCTGTGTTCGATTCCCGCTGGAAACAGTGTGAGTTATACTCGTGGATGACAAAAACAAACAAAGCCGTGGTCGACCCAGTCACTTGTAGATGGGTACCAGGGTAGTACTTTCGGAATGTGAGGAATGCCGCTTCGCATCGTGAGTTTCGATACTTGAAGCGACACTATCTAGAAGTCTCCGAACATTTCTGGTTAGGCGACCGAGCACTTATGGGTGGAAATTCGCGTGCTCAGACGCCGATTCAAGTCTCGTACTTAACTTTACCTTACTTTATCTGGTACCCATTTAAGGCTTGGTGAACCAGGAAGCTATCAATCAGGATCGAATGCGGCGGCTTGTCCTAGGTAGTCTATTTCACTAACCACTGAACGATAACGTCCCTCCAGAAATTGAGATTTGCAGAAAACTGGGCATTTTCACATTTTGGTACCTAACAATGCCATTCCTGGACCCTAGATGCAAGTACAATAAGAAGTACAATGTGTCAGACGAATGACAGGAAACAGACTGAGAGATAAGATCAGAAAAGAAGAACTAAGAAAAAAAGCTAGGAATAGCCCCCCCCCCATATAATATATAAAGAAACAACAGATAAAATTGCTCGGCCACGTGACAAGGAAGGGTGATTAAAACACAACATAATGAGCACTCAATAAAAGTTGCGAGAATACCAGAACCAAGGGTCGACCACGAGAAAGATGGATCGATGGAATATTAGAAGCACTAGGAAACATAACAGCAACAGAGGCGAACAGAAGAGCAAAAGACGGCAAATTATATCTCCCCTCGACGCTGAAAGGCAAATGAGGAAGGGAAGAAGAAGTATCTTCAAGCCAACCCTATAATTACTCTAGAACAACAAGATTAAATAACAAAGCTCATAGCATATAGTAATGAATTGTTGGAGCGATATATTAAAATGTAGCGTATTCGTTTGAAGACACATAGGCAACATTCTTCCCTGTTGTTATAAGTTTTTGTCAACTTTTGTAAACTTAGTGAGTCATTTATTTATCATTTATTTTAAACATATCGGCTGACGAATAACGACCAGTGATAGCTATCTAGAATAAGAATATAATTCAATAAGCTTTACTGTACAACAACATTCAGATATCTAGCAACCTAAGACTGGACCCTTATACTAGAATCGTATCACAAAGAGATTTCTACTCATACTGGTCGAAGCGTATTGACGGAAACTTAAAGATAGGAAAGGTTCGAGTCTTTGTTGTGTGAATTCGATTAGTTACGACTTCCGTTCCCAAGATGGTGAAACTTGTTCATGTTCTCTCGATCGCTGCAGAAAGTTCATTTGGGGTCTGATTAATTTCGGCTCTCCATTGCACTTTTCTGCGTTAAGGTCAAAATGATGGTCTACTTAACACATCTGCGCCGATGAAGTGGAGTCGTACGCACGGCAATATTCCTTTTTGACAAATCAAGTGTAGTGAATGCGACCTTCCACCGTTAGAGTTGATCTGCACTTTACGTCACATTGAATGCTGTTCAATGAACGTTGTTGGAATTTCTTGACACAAGTTGTTTGCATGTTACAGCTCATTAATATGAACTGCTTCGTCAAGCCAGCCGAAGTGTATCTCTTTAGGGAATTTGCACCGTGATTCGTTCGTTGTAAGCTGCATTCACTAGAGTAATGAGAAATATATGGGCGCTGCTATTGTTGTGTGTGCTACGTCATCATAATGGCTATGATATCCGTATATCTCAAGACCGGCCATACACTAATCTTACGGTCTGTTGTTTGATCTGCGACGGGGGTAATCTGACGACTAACTGTGTTTTATATGTTCGGAATTCGAGTCAAAAACGATGTCTTAAACATCATCAAGCGCTATAAATTTTTAAAAAATTATGACGATCATCATTTTCAGGAAGACGTGAACTTCCGATCAATATGGTGGATAGGCGGCGGGAACAATTGAAGGCTATGTCTGAAAAGTGCTCCTTGTTGCAATTTCCTCATATTCCAGGTCCGGCTTGTTGCAGGAGCCACTGAGTTAAGTGCTCTGTGCACACCGTGAGCTATGTTTTTCATCCGTTTTGAGCATGTTTCGATATTCGAATTGTTTACGATAAACGATGATATTATATGACAGGGAACAGCTGGCTGTGTTCACTTTCTGTGTGGTGTCGCCTTATGTCTTTTGGCGTGTGCTGAGACTTCTACGATGGGCACTACAGCTACCTTTCTTTGTTTGGGAGATGAGTTAGTAATTCGGATGATTCCACTGGCACGGGCGGTTGAGCAATTATGGATTTTAATTCGTTTGCAGTGATACCAGGGCCTTCCATAGCCAAAGAACCAAAGAACCTAAGAACCAAATTAATTACATTCCGGATAATAGCAAATCAATCACGTAATATCTGGTAAATAAGTTATTTAACAAGTAGAAATGTCTCAGTTCAAGTAAGCAATACAAAATGCAGCTGCTTCATCTAACTGCTACTTCGTTTCCTCCTTAGACACCATTATCTGCTTCAATGATGCATACCATGATGGTTCTTAGTTTCTTCAGCGAGTCAATAATACAAAGGGAACAAAAGAAAAAAAAATTAGAAAATCAGCTATAGAAGTTGCTTTTCCGTTTTTTTATTTTAAGTTTGTATCCTTTTCTCCCTCTATTTTTTCTTACGAATCATAAGTCTATTCTACTTATTGTTCTATTTATCACATCTCCACTTATAAGCGAGTCTGTCTCCAGCCAATGACACAACACTTCTCAGGACTGGATTCGATGTGATCAGGTCTTATATATTCCAAGTAAGTCCTAATATAATTACGAAGGAACAGTGCATTCCAGATAAATAGTGTGTGATTGTTGTGGACATAAGAAGATCTATGTTAGTGTAGACAATAATATACAGAGACCATTGAGACTTCACAATATTGATGAAAAGTGCGACTGTCAAATGAAGCAACGTCTTGGATAGATTTACTCCGGGTAATTTCATTCTTATGTTGGTTGTATGGGCTACAACACGCGTCGTTTTTGTAACTATTTCTGCAATAAGCTGTTCTGGAAAATGCACTTTCATCACCAAAACGTTGCTAGCAAATGTACTTTTAAATATTGTCGCCTAAATGTAACGAACTACTTTGTTAACCTCAGACGGAAGATGTACAACAGAGGTGAGATGCAGAATGGCTCAGACAAAAGCAGCTTTCAAAAAAATGAGGAAGGTATTATGCAATCCATCTTTGACAATTTTAAAAAAAAGAGTTCTTAAATGTTATGTAGAGCCGGTCTTAACATATGGATGTGAATCATGGGCAATAGGACAACAGACAAGAAAATCACTGGAGTCTGTAGAAATGTGGTTTTTCCAGAAGAATATATCAAGAATACCATGGACAGCTAAGAAGAATAATGATGACGTTCTGAAAGAGGCCAAAGCAAAAAGAGAGCTAATTTTCAATATTAGGAAGAAGCAATCATCATTTTTTGGCCATGTAATGAGAAGAATATATTGGAAAAACTGGGAAAATTGAGGGGCGAAAAGATAGAGAGAAGCAAAGAGAAAAAATACCAGACAGCTTAAGAGAATGGCTTGGCAGAAAGTCAACAACAGAAATGATAAATAACTGTCGAGATTGAAAATTGTGGAGAGACATGATCACCTACGCCAGCAGGCCCGGTACTTCTTTCTTTTACCTTTTCTTCTTTTACCTTTTAGCTCCCGGTGGAGTATAGGTCTTCAACAAACACTTTCCAAGTCGTTCTGTTTTTTGCCATTCTTTTAAGATCATTCCATGTCTTCCCCATCATCTTCATCTCTGCTTCTATCTGTCTTCTCCAAGAATTCTTTGGTCTTCCTCTTTGTCTTTTCCCCTGGGGATTCCAAAAAAGGGCTTGTTGTGTAATACTCTCAGTTGGCTTCCGTAGTGTGTGTCCTATCCATCGCCATCGTCTTCGCTGTATCTCTTTATCCACTGGTATTTGACCGGTACATTTCCATAATTCCACGTTAGTGACTTTGTCCTGCCATTTCCATCCCTTTATTCTGCGCAAGCATCCATTAATGAAAGTCTGTACTTTCGTGATTGTCAATTTTGTCATTCTCCATGTTTCGCAGCCATATAATAGGACCGACTTAACATTTGAGTTGAAAATTTTTATTTTTGTATTTAGCCTAATTTCTTTGGATTTCCATATGTTTCCCAGTGCAATGAAAGCTCCTCTTGCTTTTGATATCCTTATTTTGGTATCATTTTCTGTTCCTCCCTCTTTATCTATATTACTGCCCAGATATATGTAAGATTGTACATCTAGTAGAGGTATTTCTCCTAGTTTTATATGGTTATTGCCAACTGCATTAATTCTCATAATGTTGGTCTTATCTCTATTAATCTTTAGTCCTAGCTGTTGTGATCTCTCATCTAATATACTCATTTTATCCTGCATCTGTTGATGGCTGTGTGATAGGAGAGCTATGTCATCAGCAAAGTCTAAATCATCAAGTTGTTTGGTCAGTGACCATTGGATCCCATTTCTGTTGTTTTGAGTTATTTTCATAATCCAATCTATGGCCAGTAGAAAGAGAAATGGAGACAGGAGGCATCCTTGCCTTACTCCTGTTCTTATTTCAAATGCTTCAGTAAGCTGTCCTTCATGCACCACACTACATTTTGTTCCTTCATACATTGTTTTTATCAGGTTAATAAACTTTATGGGGATTCCGTAATGACTCAGCAAAGGCCCAGTACTTGATGATGATGAAATGAAACGTTACAGTAAGCTGTGCGGATAAATGTACGTTTACAATAGATTGGTCTTTGTCAGTTTATTTTTTTACAAGCTTTGACAAAATACTCGTATGGGTCCTACTTGTTAGCTATAAGCGTTGACATTATACTCGTATGAGTTCTACAAACTAGAAATAAGCTTGGACATGACACTTATTTGGGTCATACACATTAGCTATAAGCTTTGACGTACTACTCGCATGTACCCTAAACATAAACTACAAGCTTTGACATGATACTCGTAAAGATCCTAAATTTAATTACAAGCTTTGACTTGATACTAGTAAAGATCCTAAATATTAACTACAAGCTTTGACATGATACACGTATAGATCCTAGACATTAACTACAAGTTTAGACAGAATACTCATATAGATCCTAAACATTAACTGCACGTTTTGACATGATACTCGTATAGATCCTAGACATTAGCTACAAGCTTTGACACAATACTGGTATAGATCCTAGACATTAACTACACGCTTTGATATGATACTCGTATAGATCCTAAACATTAACTACAAGCTTTGACATGATACTCGTATAGATCCTAAACATTAACTACAAGCTTTGACATGATACTCGTATAGATCCTAGACATTAACTACAAGCTTTGACATGATACTCGTATAGATCCTAAACATTAACTACAAGCTTTGACATGATACTCGTATAGATCCTAAACATTAACTACAAGCTTTGACATGATACTCGTATAGATCCTAAACATTAACTACAAGCTTTGACATGATACTCGTATAGATCCTAGACATTAACTACAAGCTTTGACATGATACTCGTATTGATCCTAAACATTAACTACAAGCTTTGACATGATGCTCGTATAGATCCTAAACATTAACTACAAGCAATCCTGGACACTAGTGTTCTCAGTGTCTCTCAAGATAGTTATATTTGTTGTTTTCCTGCTCTTTTTTCCATTTAATGACTTTATTGTGTTGTCTGACCCAAAACCTACGTACGCCCACAGTCTTTTCCTGGTTTTTGAATGATGCTGTTTGGTTCCATGATTTAAACGTATAAAAGAGTTCACTCTTTCCCTCCTGCCCTCCTTCTTTCCTTCCCTCCTCCCCCATCCTTCCTTCCTTCCTTCCTTCCTTCCTTCCTCCCTCCCTTCCTCCCTCCCTTCCTCCCTCCCTTCCTCCCTATCTCCCTCCCTTCTTTCCTTAACCCTCCTTCACTCCCTCCTTTCCTTCCTTAACCCTCCTTCACTCCCTCCTTTCCTTCCACACTCCCTCCCTTCCTCCCACCTTTCCTCCCTCCCTCCTTCCTTCCTTAGCCCTCCCTCTCTCCCTTCCTTCCTTAACCCTCCTTCACTCCTTCCCTTCCTTCCTTCCTTAACCCTCCTCCACTCCCTCCCTCCTTCCTTCCTTCCTTAACCCTCCCTCCACTCCCCCTCCTCTCCTCCCTTCCTTCCTTAACCCTCCTTCACTCCCTCCCTCCCTTCCTTCCTTAACCCTCCTCCACTCCCTCCCTCCCTTCCTTCCTTAACCCTCCTCCACTCCCTCCCTCCATTCCTTCCTTAACCCTCCTTCACTCCCTCCCTCCCTTCCTTCCTTAACCCTCCTTCACCCTCCTTCACTCCCTCCCTTCCTTCCTTAACCCTCCTTCACTCCCTCCCTCCCTTCCTTCCTCCTAACTCCTCCTCCCTCACTCCCTCCCTTCCTCAACCCTCTTTCACTCCATCCCTCCCTCCCTTCCTTAACCCTCCTTCACTCCCTCCCTCCCTTCCTTCCTTAACCCTCCTTCACTCCCTCCCTTCCTCAACCCTCCTTCACTCCCTCCCTCCCTTCCTTCCTTAACCCTCCTTCACTCCCTCCCTTCCTCAACCCTCCTTCACTCCCTTCCTTCCTTAACCCTCCTTCACTCCCTCCCTTCCTCAACCCTCCTTCACTCCCTCCCTTCCTCAACCCTCCTTCACTTCCTCCCTTCCTCAACCCTCCTTCACTCCCTCCCTTCCTCAACCCTCCTTCACTCCTTCCTTCCCTTCCTTCCTTAACCCTCCTTCACTCCCTTCCTCCCTTCCTTACTGATCAGTTTGTTCTGTTTAACTAAACCATGTATGAACTTATGACCTTACATGCCTAAAGCAGATTAATATATTGCTAGAGGAGGTCAATGGATCCCCTGTCCGCTCAGGTTTATTTCTCTACAACTATTGAGTATACATGACGTGAACATTGGATAAAGGTTCCAGAAGCTTCAGATTTAGCTACTGTGGTCCCACGTAACCACGATTAACCGATGCTCTATAAGGTGTCCCGGAGCAGTGCTTTACTGCTCTCGAGGAGTGATGTGTGGAGTCTCCACCTGTCGCGGACACATCGTTTGAGCGAGCACAGCCAAGTGTTCCCTATCTCCCGATAACTCACCCTCTTTGACTAAAGGTTATAGAGTGCCAATTTTTTTCCAGCTGGGTTGACTGAGAAGGGGTGGGGGGGGGGGAGCGAGCGAGTTTTGAACCCTTATGTTAAGTATGAAAGGCAAGCACTCTACAACTATGCTAGTCAATCCCACGTCGAGATTCTAACGTAATGAAATATCGCACTGCTCGCCTGGGTCTTGATATGGCTTTCCCTAGCGTATTCGCACATTTTACTCTAATTTTGTGATAGTCACTTTGTAGTCCTCTTGACTATTAAGTCAACTCTCATGCTATCATAGTGTTTGTAAAATAATAAAAATGATGCATTTTCAGCTATAGATAGTGTTGTTGTGATAAAAAAAAAATATTTCATGTGATTCGATCACAGTCCTTATCACGTGCTACACCGATTGGCGTAGGCTATCATGTTCTTCCACAGTCTTCTATCCACATTACGTTGCATCAGTTATGTTGATGACTGTTTTCCATGCATGGATACCAAGGTATCTTGAATCTTCTCTCTTTATCGTCCGCGATCTCTCTTTCCCTGTATTTTGCCAGTTATACCTAAGTTTTCAAACTTTCCGCTTCTCATTATGTGCCCGAAAAATGTAGATTGTCACTTTCTGATGTTTTTATGAGCTCCCTTTGTGTGCTGGCCTCTTTGCGATTGTCCTTATTGGTCTTTTTAGCTGTTTTTGGAACTTTCAACATTCTTCTGAGAAAGATTAATCTATCACTGTGGCATCTGATCGTCTTTTCACATGTTTGTCTACTGTCCATGATTCGCTTCCGTAGGTCGATCAGTGTGGTGAACCTAACAACCATACAGCATGCATCATCTGGTAGCAATTATAAACAATTCTTGTATCTTTTGTTTTACATGAAGTAGGACTCATTAGTAGTGTCAAGCTTTCGTACCTTACATAATTGTTTAGGGTAAAAAAGTCAACCAGATAGACAATTTGGAAACGAAAGTAAGCGACCTCTTCCGGAAAATCACGCTGTCAGTATCACATGTTGGTGATTCCCAGTGATATAGTCTGCTGGACCTACAAGTCCGGCCAGGAAACAATGTTAGTTAACTGAGGTAATCTAGCAAATATATGAAGTGTGACTTTTAGGTCCCATCAGGCTAAAGATAATTATCCGTGATGTTACCATAGCTGATGTACCACACACTAGATTTGATGGAATCCAACCAGAGAAAATAAATACCTGGAAATAGAATGTGTGGGAAACATTACTAAATTATGTTATAAACATCTTGGCGATCAATGGAGAAATTATAAATAGTTGTAACTGACGCAGAAAGATGATTCCTTTTGTGTACACTCTTAGACAAATATCTTGATAATTTCAAAGAAAGTATTGATCCGCGCAATGCTGGTGACATCTCCAGAAAGCTTCTATTGACAATTTGCCGGGAAAAGGCTTGCCTGGTTTGTTTATAAAGTAACATAAACATAAAATATAAACAAAGATAGTATGCCTCCCCTAAGGCGATTAAGGAACATGATGTTACTGCCCGTATTTATCTACAGCTAACGGCATATTTTATGGGTGATCTGGTCAGTATCACTCCAGGCCACTTTCCAGAGACGATTTGTATTGCTCATTCCTGTGGATGAATAAATGAGATAACAAACAGTTTCAACCAAAAGAGAAATATATTAATAAAATGAGAATGTCTTGATATGATATAGCTTAATGTCAGGGGTTGATATAAGCGCATGATTTAAAACCCAAGAAATGTGACGGGTTATAATGGCTTTCCTGAATTCCTGACTTTTACTAGAGAAGTTGGAACTTGTCATGTCTAGAGATACTGCTATACTAGGTATATCTGTATCTATCATCATCTTCTATATCGGTAAATGTCACCGATGCAGAGAACACAGCTATCCTTGCCTTAGTCAACCTGTTTGACGCAGGCTACTTCTAGGGGAACCAGCTTCGAGCCTGGCACAAGGTTTCGGTCAAGTGATTGGTCGCCGACCCTGCTATTAAGCCTGCAGGTCACAGGCGATTGAGCTACCTATAGGGGAATGAAGAAGATTGCGAGTGATTAAAGATCCGGTACATCATTTGTTATATATTTATTATCATCATCATCATCGTGTGCCCTCTCCGCAACGAAGGTTGGCTACAATGGATCGCCATTCTACTCTGTTTCTTGCTTTGATGGTGCAGGCTGACATAGACTGACTTGTCCATCTTTTGATGTTACTCGTCCATGTTAGTCTTGGTCTGCTTCTGCCTCTTTTGCCTTGTATTTTTCCTTCCAATATTACTTTTAGTAGGCTGTTGTGTCTTTTAACATGCCCCAAAAATGTAATTTGTCTTGTCTTAATTGTGTTCAGCAGTTCTCTTTTTATTTTTAGTTGTTTTTAAACTTCATCGTTTGTTATCTTTTGTTTCCATTCAATTCTACCTATTCTTCTATAAATCCACATTTCAAAGGCTTCAATTTTCTGTTCTGTTTTCTTGTCTAATGTCCATGTTTCTGCACCATACAGGAATATTGAGAAGATGTAACATTTTGCCATTCTTAGTTTCAGCCCTGCTGATATTTGTTTTGTTGTTAGTATATTTTTCATACATACAAGTTTAGAACACATACCAGAAGCTGTTAGAGGAAGGAATTGAACAATACAGAAGAGAAAATCCTGATGAAAAAGTAACAACCAAATGACAATGCATAAAGAAAAGCATACAAAAAGCCTGCGACACCTTACCCAAAAGAGAAAAGCACAAAAAACAAAAATGGATAACTAATACCATCTTAGAAAAATTGGAAGAAAGGAGACAAGCGAAGAACACTGCCCAATACAATAAAATAGATAATTAAATACGCAAAATGTGCAAAAAGGCAAAAGAAGACTGGCTCAGGCAAAAATGTATAGAAATAGAAACTATGGAAAGCAAACAAGACCTAAGAGGAATGCACACAGAAATAAAGAGAATGACTAATAAAAATAAAAAAGCCACAGAAGGTGGATGCATTGCAGACAAAAAAGGAAAAATGCTAACAGACAATAAGGATATCATAGATAGATGGCAGGAATATATAACAGAACTATTTCATGATCAAAGGGACAAGAAACCAGTTATAAAATGTACTTCAGGCTATAAAATCTTAAAATCTGAGTTGGAAAAAGCTATAAAAACAATGAAAAGGGGAAAAGCAGCAGGACCTGAAAGCATACAGATAGAGATGATACAGGCACTAGAAGATTTTGGCATTGAAGTGATTACAGACATATGCAACGACATATACCACACAGGATACATACCAAATGAACTAAAAACATCAACTTTCATTGCATTGCCTAAAAAGAATGGTGCAGTTGAATGCAGTGACTTTAGAACAATAAGCCTAATGAGCCATGTTACAAAAATCTTGCTACAAGTTATACAAGGAAGGATTCAGAATAAAATCAATACTGAATTAGATGAGCAGCAATTTGGATTTAGAAAAAATAGCGGGACAAAAGAAGCCATATTCTGCATGAGAACATTAATCGAAAAATACACAGAAGTAAACAAACCAATATATGCCTGCTTCATAGACTACACCAAAGCTTTTGATAGAGTACACCACAAACAACTTATAGAATGTCTAAAAGAGATACATCTAGATGACATGGATATACGACTAATATGCAATCTATACTGGGAGCAAACAGCAATAATAAAATATAACAAAGAGTTCTCTACACCCATTGATATAAAAAGAGGAGTAAGACAAGGAGGCATCCTATCACCAAGTTTGTTCAATCTATACACTGAGCAAATCTTTAAAAACATCATAGAGATGCCAGGCCTACAAATTAATGGAAAGATAATCAATAACCTAAGATATGCTGACGTTACTGTACTACTAGCAGAAAATCCTAAAGACCTACAACAATTACTTAATGAAATAAACACGACAAGCAAAAAATATGGAATAGATATGAATATAAAAAAGACTAAAACTATGATCATAAACAAAGAATATACTCAAAACCCACAAGTGGATATCAAAATTGAAGGAATAGACCTTGAGACAGTTCAGAACTATAACTACCTTGGACATACTATAACCAGTAATGGAAAATGTACAACTGAAATAAACAAAAGATTAGGAATGGCAAAAAGTAATTTTAATGTAATGAAGGACATACAAACATCAAAACAAATAACACCAGGGCTAAAACTAAGAAAAGCAAAATGTTACATCTTCTCAATATTCCTATATGGTGCAGAAACATGGTCATTAGACAAGAAAACAGAACAGAAAATTGACGCCTTTGAAGTGTGGATATATAGAAGAATAGGTAGAATTGGATGGAAGGAAAAGAAAATAAACTATGAAGTCTTAAAACAACTAAAAATGAAAAGAGAACTACTAAACACAATTAGAATAAGACAAATGCGATTCTTGGGCCATGTTAAAAGCCACAACAGCCTACTGAAAGTAATCCTGGAGGGGAAAATACAAGGTAAAAGAGGCAGAGGCAGACCAAGATTAACATGGACGAGTAACATCAAAAGATGGACAAATCAACCGATGACAACCTGCACCATCAAAGCAAGAGATAGAGCAGAATGGCGCTCCATGGTAGCCAACCTTCGTTGCGGAGACGGCACTCAATGATGATGATGATATTTTTCATGGCATTAAAATTACTTTTTGCCATACCTATTCTTTTGTTTATTTCAGTTTTTTTTTTAATATTCATATTCAGTTCATATTTATTATAAATGTTCTATAATGATATTTAGTCTGTTCCTGTTGTAAGTAAAAGATGGAGATATATCATCAAGTTATGAGGAACTGCATCATCATCATCATTGAGTGCCGTCTCCGCATCGAAGATTGGCTACCATGGAGCGCCATTCAACTCTGTCTCTCGTTTTGATAGAGCAGGTTGTCATAGGCTGACTTGTCTCTCGTTTGATGTTACTCGTCCATGTTAGTTTTCGTCTGCCTCTGCCTATTGTATTGTTCCTTCCAAGATTATTTTAAGTAGGCTGCTAGGTTTTTAACATGCTCCAAAAATCTCATTTGTCTTGTTCGAATTGTGCTTAGTAGTTCTATCTCCATTTTTAGTTGTTGTAAGACTTCATCAATTATCTTCTTTTCTTTCCAACAAATTCTCCCTTTTCTTCTATCAATCCATATTTAACTCTTTCTCCACGGAAGCTTTTTATCGATGCAACAGAAGAGATTTCAGTGACAACATTTTTCATGGTTTTTATAATCAATCGACATATTTATATTTAACAGATAACATATTATATATGAATTTTTAGAAAATTGAACAAAGTATTACATTTCACTAATACCAAGATGATACAAGACATGTAAAAAGAATATGGTTTGATGACAGTTCACACTAAGAAAATTAAGAGTGACGCACAATGCTGCAAAACGTACGCACCAGAAATCGGCATGACGCACAGTACAGCGAAACGTACGGAAAGAGTTAAAAGGCTACAATTTTCTATTCTGGTTTCTTGTCGAATGTCCATGTTTCTGCACAATACAAGAATGTTGAGAATTTATAACATTTTGCCATTCTTAGTTTTAGTTCCGGTGTTATTTGTTTTGTTGTTCGTAATTCATGCTGGTTTAATGTTTAAGTAAAAAAATGTAAAGTACACTCGTCACGCCAAGTGGCGTATAGGGAATATGGTGTTAGTGACCATCAATTTTACAGACCCTCGGCACATGATTTTTGGGGTAATGTGGTCGGTATTACGCCCGTACCGCTTTAATTTCCCAGAAAAAAATCAGGTACCCATTAAAGGCTGGGTGAAACGAAAGCCGTCGGTTGGGATCGAACCCTACCTCTTGTCCTTTGTAGTCCAGTTCACTAACCACTGAGCTATCGCGGCTCCTTTAATGTTTAAACACAACACAAAAGCTGATGGCTGAAGAGGAAGAGGAGGAAGAAGCTGAGGTAAAAGAAGAACGCAGGATATATATATATATATATAAGGGATTCTATTAGGATGAACGACCAGAGACGAACATTCAAGATGATAAGAAAGGACTGCAATTGATAAAACAGTGAAGGATGCTTTGTATAACATGAACATGTGAAATTGTCTGAACCCAATTATATAGACAAAGACCAGGGTGAAAAATTTAGGGAATAAGAAAAAAAGAGAAGCGATCAGAAAGAAGAGAAAATGTACAAGACAGTTTAAGAGAATTGTTTGGTAGAAGAGCGGCAGTAAAACTGATAAACAACTGCACAGATAGAAAGTTGTGGCGAGACATGATCACATGGAGCAGCATATACTTGATTATTATTAATATTGTCTTAATATATAATACTGTAAAGTGTAAATTAAACCTATAAATGTAATGACGTGTACAGCTCATTTACAGTGTTTAGCCCAGCTTGCGTTTTCAGTTTTGGATATTTTGGACAAGTGTAAGACCTATTCCCACTGCTAACACGGAACATTCTACTGTTATTACTTTGCAATTTTAATATTTCTTTCTTTCATGAGCAGAAGTAAACAACGCCTTCTTTCTATTTTATTTTACACTGCAAATTGATGTTTATGTTCTGTAGCTTGAATACATAACACTTGAATATACGTTTGATCTTTGTTCCCGATGTAGTAGGCACTTGAACTCACCTACACTTTGGTAGAGATCACTTGTGTGAATGTTAATCGTTCCTCGTGAACTGTCTGTACGTGAGCTTGAAACGAGTATCCTTCCTCAGTTCCAATAATCCGTGTGACACTGTAAAACGCTATTAAACTTCCCACATACTGTTCTCTTATTATTGATTTAACTTATCTTTACCTAGCACCTCTATTCCTTGTTCTTTTTGTTTCCGTATTGGAATGTTTGCTCTGTGATTCTTTGTTTACATCCAGTCATCACAAGACAGACATTTTGCCCAACTTTAAATTATGATTATCGACAAACTGTTGCTTGTATGCTCTTATGTTGTTATGTTATGTTATATTGTGTTATGTTATGTTATGTTGTGTTATGTTATGTTATATTGTGTTATGTTATGTTATGCCATGCCGTGCCGCGTTGTGTCCTGTCGTGTTGTGTCCTGTCGTGTCGTGTCATGTCATGCTATGCTATGTTATGTTATGTTATGTTATGTTCATCATTACCACACACCGGAGTAATTCATATGTACACAAAAGTATTTTTACTTCTAAATATCGAGAATCAAGGATAATCCTAAACCCACTTGCACGAACACCGTAACACAGCCTAGTATACATTGGTGTGGTAGATTTTTGCTGACAATTTTGCTTCGGCAGCGGCCATTTTGTGGCCTACTGTTTTCCATTTTTAACTGCTAAGAGTTTTTTTTTTTTTTAAGTAAAACGTGTACAAGCGGGATCTGTTATTTATTGTCGCTGCTCGAGAGGGCTAGACATTGGATCTCACTACTCACAGATAGCTAGACATTGGATCTCATTACTCAGAGATAGCTAGACATTGGATCTCATTACTCAGAGATAGCTAGACATTGGATCTCACTACTCAGAGATAGCTAGACATTGGATCTCACTACTCAGAGATAGCTAGACATTGGATCTCATTACTCAGAGATAGCTAGACATTGGATCTCACTACTCAGAGATAGCTAGACATTGGATCTCACTACTCACAGATAGCTAGACATTGGATCTCACTACTCAGAGATAGCTAGACATTGGATCTCACTACTCACAGATAGCTAGACATTGGATCTCACTACTCAGAGATAGCTAGACATTGGATCTCACTACTCAGAGATAGCTAGACATTGGATCTCATTACTCAGAGATAGCTAGACATTGGATCTCACTACTCAGAGATAGCTAGACATTGGATCTCACTACTCAGAGATAGCTAGACATTGGATCTCATTACTCAGAGATAGCTAGACATTGGATCTCACTACTCAGAGATAGCTAGACATTGGATCTCACTACTCAGAGATAGCTAGACATTGGATCTCACTACTCAGAGATAGCTAGACATTGGATCTCACTACTCAGAGATAGCTAGACATTGGATCTCACTACTCAGAGATAGCTAGACATTGGATCTCATTACTCAGAGATAGCTAGACATCGGATCTCACTACTCAGAGATAGCCAGACATTGAATCTCACTATTCAGAGATAGCCATGCATTGAATCTCACTACTCACATAGGGCTAGACATTGAATCTCACTATTCAGAGATAGCCATGCATTGAATCTCCCTACTCACATAGGGCTAGACATTGAATCTCACTATTCAGAGATAGCTATGCATTGAATCTCACTACTCACATAGGGCTAGACATTGAATCTCACTATTCAGAGATAGCTATGCATTGAATCTCACTACTCACATATGGCTTAGACATTGAATCACACTACTTAGAGAGGGCTAGACATTCAATCTCACTACTCACATAGGGCTAGGCATTGAATCTCACTACTCAGAGAGGGCTAGACATTGAATCTCACTACTCAGAGAGGGCTAGACATTGAATCTCACTACTCAGAGAGGGCTAGGCATTGAATCTCACTACTCAGAGAGGGCTAGACATTGAATCTCACTACTCAGAGAGGGCTAGGCATTGAATCTCACTACTCAGAGAGGGCTAGACATTGAATCTCACTACTCAGAGAGGGCTAGACATTGAATCTAACTACTCAGAAAAGAGGGGAGGTTAATGCAACGAAGAAACCACGAATTCAAATAATGTTAATTTATTTTTTTAAATAATCTCCCTGGTTGGTTAGCACGTCGGACCTTTCGGTCCAGAGGACGACGTCATAACTCTAGATCACGCAGACAACCCCCCCCCCCCCCCCCCCACCACCATACTCTTATGTTTTAATTAATGCCCGCATTTTAAAATTAATTTTATCGCAAACGAAGTATTTTCTCTGACAGAAAACAATTAATTTGGAGAGAAAGATAGAGAGAAAGGAAGAGAAACAGAGAGAGAAAGACAAAGAGAGAGAGAGAGAGAGAGAGAAAAGCGATGATTAGAGTACCATTTTATGAACACTACAATAGCAGTGAAGTATCACAAGTATCATTGAGCAAACTTTGCCTAATTGTTGAGACGGACTCTCCTGCGCGCACTCTGTAGCGTATAGAGAACTGCGTTACTGTGCTGTTATTTTATGTAAGAAAGTTCATGGCTGAAACACACATGCGCGCACACACACACACACACTCACACACGCACGCTCACACTCACTCACGCACATATACTCACTTATACACACACACACACACTCTCACACACACGCTCACTCAGATACACACGCACTCACACATGTATGCAAACACAACAACAGTAATTAAAGTACCATTCAGCTGCCATCTCCTCCATATGAAAATTTGAAGACAGCTGATTACAAATATTATCTTTCTCTTTAATTTTTTATAGAATTTTGACAGTTTAATTATTTCTTCTTTTACCCCACTGATTATGCTGGGTAGAGATGAGAAATGTGCAAACAATTTTCTGGACTCGCTACTTGTGTAGCTTTATGTTGTCGTGTCGGGTTTTGCTTAATGTTCTCTTGATTCCATCTTATCATCATCGAGTGCCGTCTCCGCATCGAAGATTGGCTACCATGGAGAGACATTTCACTCTTTTTCTTGTTTTGATGGTGCAGGTTGTCATAGGCTGACTTGTGCATCTTTCGATGTTACTCGTCCATGTTAGTCTTGGTCTGCCTCTGCCGGCCTCTTTTACCTTGTATTTTCCTTTCCAATATTACTTTTATTAGGCTTTTGTGTCTTTTAACATGCCCCAAAAATGTAATTTGTCTTGTCTTAATTGTGTTCAGCAGTTCTCTTTTTATTTTTAGTTGTTTTAAAACTTCATCGTTTATTTTCTTTTCTTTCCATCAAATTCTACCTATTCTTCTATAAATCCACATTTCAAAGGCTTCAATTTTCTGTTCTGTTTTCTTGTCTAATGTCCATGTTTCTGCACTATGCCGGAATATTGAGAAGATGTAACATTTTGCTATTCTTAGTTTTAGCCCTGGTGTTATTTGTTTTGATGTTAGTATATTTTTCATGGCATTAAAATTACTTTTTGCCATACCTATCCTTTTGTTTATTTCAGTTGCACATTTTCTATCACTGGTTATAATATGTCCCAGGTAGTTGTAGCTCTGGACTGTCTCCAGATGTATTCCTTCAACTTTGATATTTAATTGTAGGTCTTGAGAATTTTCCTTGTTAATGATCATAGTTTTAGTCTTTTTGATATTCATATCTAGTCCATATATTTTGCTTGTCCTGTTTATTACATTAAGTTATTGTTGTAGATCTTTAGGATCTTTCCTAAATGATTCCATCTATACAACTTTTTTTCTGGGTTTCCATTTTGCTCTGTAGTTAGATGTTTTCATTCAATATGCTCGGGCTGTAGGTTGGTTTGATGGTTTACTATTTGTTAGGTTGGTCGAAGGCCCCGGTACCACTGCAAACGAATTAAATTCCATCATTGCTCATCCGCCAATGCCAGTGGAATCATGCGAATTATAACTTATCTCTTTCTTCTTCTTCTTCTTCATCTTTCCTTCCTCATCTGCCTTTCAGCGTCGAGGGGAGATATAATTTGCAGTCTTTTGCTCTTCTTTTCGCCTCTGCTGCTGTTATGTTTCCTAGTGCTTCTAATATTTCATCGACCCATCTTTTTCGTGGTCAACCCTTAAGTCTGGAGTTCTCACAACGTTTGTTGAAAGCTCATTAAATCCTCATTATATCAAGTCTATGAATAAACCTCCCACTGATTACAACGCGAACCCATTTTTAGCTCCAGTATGATTACTCATAGACGCTAGGAAGCGATCACTTTCACATCTATTCGTCTGACCTTATGTCTTAACACAGAACACCAGAATGATAAAAGCTTAATAGAGACGAATGTAAAATCAAACGGTTATTAAAAATAGAGCTGTAAAGAGGTTAGAAACCTCATCATTATCGTCACCAGCCGTATAATCAATCACAGAGTTCGTGTAACAGCGTGTTCTTGAAATGCTTGAAGCAACACTACATGCTGCCTGATTGCTGTGATGTCTTCGATCACGCGCCATTCATCACGCCATGTTATCCAGCAATGCTCTTGGCAAAACGAGGCTAAACCACGTTTACCGGTCTTTTCATCAACGGTTTCTGCTGAGCCAGCAATTTTTTTATTGCATTCTTTACCGGCTACAAGAGACATGTTATGATATGTGTTTTCATTACAACAAACCTGTTATGATAGGTGTTTTAATTACAACGAACCTGTTATGATAGGTGTTTTCATTACAACGAATCTGTAATACTAGGTGTTTTCACACAACAAATCTGTTATAATAAGTGGTTTCATTACAACGAACCTGTTATAATAGGTATTTTCAGTACAACGAATCTGTTATTAGGCGTTTTCATTGCAATGATTATGTTCTGGTCACAACAAACCGTTACTGGTTGCTAGAAGCCTGTTCTTGTAAAGATTCTTTATGTATCAAGTTGTTTTGGTAAAGATAATTCATGTAAGACTCTATCTGTTTCCCTAACGCACTGACTGTCTTATTTCTCAAAGGAATGTTCGAGATCAAGGATGGTTTTACATGTTTGTCCCGCAATATAATTTATGCCATCATATGCCAACGATGTCACGTGAATTATATTAGCGAGTCAGGGGGACGTTTTACCGGAAAGATTTTGTGAACATCTTCGAGATGTTCAAAAGAATACTCGCACTCCAGTGGCGTCCCACTTCAATTCCTTGGACCACAAGGGCAAAAACGATATCCGTATCACCGGTTTCTTCTCTGCCACTCCAGCGACCGCAGCCGGTTTGTTGTAGAAAGTTGGAGAATCGCTTTATAGTCCAGTTGGGTTCGTTGACCCCACGAGGCATTAATGTATCTACACATAGTTTCTATGTGGCCGTCCCTTCCCTATTGAATGTTCACTGTTGCTCATGTTTGAGCACATTAGTATATGCACAAGCTATGCTATTCACATCTATCCTTTACTAGACCACATTGCAATACTTCGAATGTCCCCTATTTCTCTTACCCCACTCTGCGACATCTCTATCATCCATCCTCTCGGACACGCTGTATTCGTCTGGTATGTTCTTTGCGCTTTGTGTAAGAACACGGTCCTGTGTGGAAACTTCTAGTGATGCGTGCTATGTGTGTACATTTTCACTTTGGTCCACGCACACGTGCCCTGTGCGTACTAACGTTAATTTTCCTTCTGGCCACAGCGCAGCATATAGAGTGCCTTTTTATTTTTATTCCTATTTCTCATTTTAGTTGGAAATTATTATTCCAATTTTTAAATTATTTATTTATTTTTTATTTTAAATACATTTCTGAGTGTGTTGTATGTTTGTTCCTGCTGAAGGCCTTTTGAGGTGAAACGTCGTTCTAATTTGTGTTGTCCACTTATTACGTAAAGCTTTAACCATACCGTCTTTTTCTATGTTTTTCATTTTTGTCTCATTCATGTAAGACAGGTATGGTATAGATCCTTTATGTAACAAACTATTTTGGTAAACATTCTTTATGTAACAAGCTGTTCTGGTAAACATTCTTTATGTAACAAACTATTCTTGTACAAATCTGTCATGCAACATACTGTTCTGGTAAACATCCTTTATGCATCATACTGTTCTGGTAAACATCCTTTATACAACATACTGGTCTGGTAAACATCCTTTATGCAACATACTGTTCTGGTAAACATCCTTTATGCAACATACTGGTCTGGTAAACATCCTTTATGCAACATACTGGTCTGGTAAACATCCTTTATGCAACATACTGTTCTGGTAAACATCCTTTATACAACATACTGTTCTGGTAAACATCCTTTATACAACATACTGGTCTGGTAAACATCCTTTATACAACATACTGGTCTGGTAAACATCCTTTATACAACATACTGGTCTGGTAAACATCCTTTATGCAACATACTGGTCTGGTAAACATCCTTTATGCAACATACTGTTCTGGTAAACATCCTTTATACAACATACTGGTCTGGTAAACATCCTTTATACAACATACTGTTCTGGTAAACATCCTTTATACAACATACTGGTCTGGTAAACATCCTTTATGCAACTTACTGTTCTGGTAAACATCCTTTATACAACATACTGTTCTGGTAAACATCCTTTATACAACATACTGGTCTGGTAAACATCCTTTATGCAACATACTGTTCTGGTAAACATCCTTTATACATTATACTGTTGTGGTAAACATCCTTTATACAGCATACTGTTCTGGTAAACATCCTTTATACAACATACTGTTCTAGTAAACATCCTTAATGCAACATACTGTTCTGGTAAACATCCTGTATGTGACATAATGGTCTGGTAAACATCCTTTATGTGACATAATGGTCTGGTAAACATCCTTTATGTGACATAATGGTCTGGTAAACATCCTTCATGTGACATAATGGTCTGGTAAACATCCTTTATGTGACATACTGTTCTGATAAACATTTTTTATACGACATACTGTTCTGGTAAACATCCTTTATGTAGCATACTGTTCTGGTAAGCATTCTTCATGTTAGACGTTGTTCTGGTAAAGATCCTTTTTAAAATAAACTGTTCTGGTAAAGATCCTTCAATTAAGACTGTTCTAGTAAAGATCCTTCATGTAAGACCCTGCTCTGGTAAATATTATTCATGAAAGACTCTTTTCTGGTAAATGCGTTTTAGATACTTATATGTTCTGATAATGGTCTTGTTTCCGGTTTAGGTCTGCTGGGAATTTTATTGCTATACTTATCCAGAATAAAGCTTAATAGTTCAGGCCAAAATAGCATTTCGGAAAATGAAAGTCGTCTTGTGCAACAAGGCTTTGTCAATGGAAGTGAGAAATAGAGTTCATTGTTACTAAATAGAGTCTATTATAACCTAGGGAAGTGAACCATGGAAAATAGAACAAATTAGTGAAAAGACAGAGGCCACAGAGGTGGTATTTCTGAGAAGAATATTGAAAGTTCTCTGGACAACTTGTTTGCGTTTGCCCGATGACTGATGGTTTATATATCTCTTCATTATCCGCCCTTAAAAGGGCATTAAGTTGCCGTTCACCAAGCTTGTTCAATCTATACACTGAGCAAATCTTTAAAAACATCTCAGAGATACCAGGCCTAAACATTAATGGAAAGATAATCAATAACCTAAGATATGCTGATGATACTGTTCTACTAGCAGAAAACCCTAAAGACCTACAACAATTACTTTATGTGATAAACATAACAAGCAAAAAATATGGACTAGAAATGAATATCAAAAAGATTAAAACTATGATCATAAACAAAGAAAATTCTCAAGACCTACAATTAAATATCACAGCTGAGGGAATACATCTGGAGACAGTCCAGAGCTACAACTACCTGGGACATACTATAACCAATGATGGAAAATGCAAAACTGAAATAAACAAAAGAATAGGTATGGCAAAAAGTAATTTTAATGCCATGAAAAATATACTAACAACAAAACAAATATCAGCAGGGCTGAAACTAAGAATGGCAAAATGTTACGTCTTCTCAATATTCATGTGTGGTGCAGAAACAAGGACATTAGATAAGAAAACAGAACAGAAAATTGAAGCCTTTGAAATGTGGATTTATAGAAGAATAGGTAGAATTGGATGGAAACAAAAGATAACAAACGATGAAGTTTTAAAACAACTGAAAATAAAAAGATAACTACTAAATACAATTAAGACAAGACAAATGAAATTTTTGGGGCATGTTAAAAGACACAACAGCCTACTAAAAGTAATATTGGAAGGAAAAATACAAGGCAAAAGAGGCAGAGGCAGACTAAGACTAACATGGACGAGTAACATCAAAAGATGGACAAGTCAATCTATGTCAGCCTGCACCATCAAAGCAAGAAACAGAGTAGAATGGCGATCCATGGTAGCCAACCTTCGTTGCGGAGAAGGCCCGCGATGATGATGATGATGAAGTTGGCGTGCCTGCGTTGTGTTGTGGTTTGCAGAATAACTGTGATATTTGCGTCTCTAGGCCCAACACATTTGACTACAGCACGCCTGAACAACTAAAAAGACCAATAAGGAAGTTTTCAAAGAGGCCATTACAGAAATGGAGCTCCTAAAAACATCGGAAAGAAACAAATGACATTTGTCGTGCACATCTCAGGAAGAGGGAAGTCGGAATACCTAGTTACAACGGGAAAAAATGCAAGGGAAAAGAGGTTGCAGACGACAAATAGAGAAGATACTGGACAGCTTTGTATCATAGCACGGAAAAAAGTCAAGAGCAGAATTGTTTTGATGCGCGGTGTATAGAGCATTATGGATATAAATGATCGCCTACACCAACCGGTGTGTCGGTCATTGGACTCTCTTTCTTACTTCTGTTGACATAAACTTGCTCAATAAGATGTTTGTCATTTTCTGAAATGCAAATTTGGTCTGAACTACTCTGCTTTTTATTTCTGTGTTGCATTTTCATCTGGTGTTGTTATTGTGTTCAAGTATTTGACTCGTCGTACTTGTTTCGGAGTGTACAGACAATATGTCAACAATGTGCTAACACGACGAAGCACAAGGTATATTATTTCTGTCCGGAAACGATGACACGGGTGGGGAAACATCCGGATGTGATTACCAGTCACATGCTCACTTGAAAATGAGATGGGTGCCGTCAAGGTTATAAGACTTAGAAACAGAGAAACTTAGAAACATAGAAAGATAGAAACATAGAAAGGTAGAAACAAAGAAACATAGAAAGATAGAAACATTGAAAGATAGAAACATAGACAGATAGAAACATAGAAACAGAAAAATAGAAACAGAAACATGGAAAGATAGAGACATAGAAATATAGAAACTTAGAAACATAGAAACTTAGAAACATAGGAACATAAAAACATAGAAACATAGAGAAATAGAAATAGAAATATAGAAAGATAGAAACATAGGAACATAAAAACATAGAAACATAGAGAAATAGATATAGAAACATAGACAGATAGAAACATAGAAACAGAAAAATAGAAACAGAAACATGGAAAGATAGAAACATAGAAATATAGAAACTTAGAAACATAGAAACTTAGAAACATAGGAACATAAAAACATAGAAACATAGAGAAATAGAAATAGAAATATAGAAAGATAGAAACATAGAAACTTAGAAACATTGAAACACTTATTAATAAAAAGGATTAACATTTGTTACAAGTATCCCTTAATCGAAAAAAAATAAGACTGGGATTGAGAAATTGCTGTTAGTAGCGCTCCAACGACCGCCAAGATTTTGGCACTAACTATGATGATGAATGTCGCTGGATAAATAACAAGACATGGTTTGTTGGACCTCTAAGGAAACATGTTATGTTAGAAATCTAAAAATGAATGTTATGTTGAATATTTTAAAAGATGTACTATGTTCGAAGTTAAAGTTTATTAATTAGGGCATTTGCTTGCTTGCGTTCGCCCGATGACTAAAGTATTCTAGAGTATTCTAGTAGACTATAGAATTCCTCTTCATTATCCGCCCTTAAAAGGACGTTAAGTGGGCGTGTCTGAGTTGTGTCGTGGTTTGCAGTGTAACTGTGATATTTGCGTCTTTCGGCCCAACACATCCGACTTCAGCGCGACGTTTTTGAGTACCGGGTTGTCTTCCCTCTCCGATCCCTACTCGCTTGGCCAGACTAGAAAGGTTAGTCTGTTACTAGAGGCACCGCGGAGAGGTGGAGCAAGGTCTGGATGGTTCTGGTCCACCGATCCTGCCGCAAGCCATCAGCTGTGGGTCGCAGACAACTTCCAGTTCTGGTGCTGTGAGGCGCGCCTTCCAGTTGTCAATTTGGGCATTTAAATAAAAGCTTTCTTGGACATATAGAGACTCGTATGATGGACACTTAAAAAAACCCGAATGTTATATTCGACTCTTAGAAAGATGCTTTATTTTGGTAGTTATAGATGCTTGCTATATCGAATTATATATAGGATAAAATAGAAATGTTTTTTTTTAACATTTAGAGAGGCATATTATGTTGAAATTGTAAATAAATGTGTTATGTTGGGCGTACAAAGAGATATGATATCGTGATGAATATCATACATAGGAAAAGATATACAACGGGAAATGAGAACTAAGAGTCCCGTCAAGAAATGAGAAATCAATAGCGTGTTAGACTGAGGCAACAATATAAGACGTAGGCGGGATTGAAGATTCTTTGTAATTAACTTCTAACTCGGAAATGACAGCGGGACAGTGTTATGGTTACTGCATGTGGCTGCGTTTATGAAAGTGTGACGGCGCAAGTGTGTGGTATTGTGTGCGCGCAAGTGTGTGTTAGTGTGTGAGCGCAAGTGTGTGGTATTGTGTGCGCGCAAGTGTGTGTTAGTGTGTGCGCGCAAGTGTGTGTCTGCAAGTTTGTGTTAGTGTGTGTGTGTGCAAACTTGTGTTAGTGTGTGTGTAAATGATAGTGTGTGTGTGTGTGTGTGCAAGTTTGTGTTAGTGTGTGTGTGTGCAAGCTTGTGTTAGTGAGTGTGTAAATGTTTTTATTAGTGTGTGTGTGCAAGTTTCTGTTAGTGTGTGTGCACGTTTGTGTTAGTGTGTGTGAGCAAGTGTGTGTTAATGTGTGTGTGTGCAAGTTTGTGTTAGTGTGTGTGTGTGCAAGTTTGTGTTAGTGTGTGTGTGCAAGTTTGTGTTAGTGTGTGTGCAAGTTTGTGTTAGTGTGCGTGTGCAAGCTTGTGTTAGTGTGTGTGTGCATGTTTGTGTTAGTGTGTGTGAATGTTTAAATTCGTGTGTGTGTGCACTTTTGTGTTGGTGTGTGTGGAAGTTTGTTTTTGTGTGTGTGTGTGTGCAAGTTTGTGTTAGTGTGTGTGTGTGTGTGTGTCAGGTTTGTGTTAGTGTGTGTGTGCAGGTTTGTGTTAGTGTGTGTGTGTGCAAGCATGTGTTAGTGTGTGTGTGTGCAAGTTTGTGTTAGTGTGCATGTGTGTGCAAGTTTGTTTTAGTGTGTGTGTGTGCAGGTTTGTGTTAGTGTGTGTGTGTGTGCAAGCTTGTGTTAGTGTGTGTGTGCAAGTTTGTTTTAGTGTGCAAGTTTGTTTTAGTGTGTGGGTGTGCAAGTTTGTGTTAGTGTGTGTGTGTGTGTGCAAGTTTGTGTTAGTGTGCGTGTGTGTGCATGTTTGTTTTAGTGTGTGTGTGCAGGTTTGTGTTAGTGAGTGTGTGCAAGTTTGTTTTAGTGTGTGTGTGTGTGTGTGTGTGCAGGTTTGTGTTAGTGAGTGTGTGCAAGTTTGTTTTAGCGTGTGGGTGTGCAAGTTTGTGTTAGTGGGTGTGTGTGTGCGCGCAAGTGTATGTTAGTGTGTGTGAAGTTTGTATTTGTGTGTGTGCAAGTTTGTGTTAATGTGCGTGCATGTAAGTTTCTGTTAATGTG
The DNA here is from genome assembly GCA_032433765.1 of Megaustenia siamemsis. Lineage (NCBI taxonomy): Eukaryota > Metazoa > Mollusca > Gastropoda > Stylommatophora > Ariophantidae > Megaustenia > Megaustenia siamemsis. The sequence continues at coordinate 17,806,588 of JAVIAB010000106.1, read as the reverse complement.
TGTGTGCAGGTTTGTGTTAGTTTGTGTGTGCAAGTGTGTGTTATTGTGTGTGTGCAAGTGTGTGTGTGTGGGTGTGCAAGTTTGTGTTAGTGTGTGGGTGCAAGTGTGTTAGTGTGTGCGCAAGTGTGTGTTAGTGTGTGTGTGCACAAGTGTGTGCAAGAATGTGTTTGCAAGTTTGTGTTAGTATATGTGTGCAAGTTTGTATTAGTGTGTGTGTGCAAGTTTGTATTAGTGTGTGTGTGTGTGTGCAAGTTTGTATTAGTGTGTGTGTGTGCAAGTTTGTATTAGTGCGTGTATGTGCCAGTTTGTATTAATGTGTGTGTGTGCAAGTTTGTATTAGTGTGTGTGTGTGTGTGCAAGTTTGTATTAGTGTGTGTGTGTGTGTGCAAGTTTGTATTAACGTGTGTGTGTGTGTGTGTGTGCAAGTTTGTATTAGTGTGTGTGTGTGCAAGTTTGTATTAGTGTGTGTGTGTGTGTGCAAGTTTGTATTAATGTGTGTGTGTGCAAGTTTGTATTAGTGTGTGTGTGTGCAAGTTTGTATTAATGTGTGTGTGTGTGCAAGTTTGTATTAATGTGTGTGTGCAAGTTTGTATTAGTATGTGTGTGTGTGTGTGTGCAAGTTTGTATTAGTGTGTGTGTGTGTGTGCAAGTTTGTATTAATGTGTGTGTGCAAGTTTGTATTAGTGTGCGTGTGTGCAAGTTTGTGTTTGTGTGTGTGTGTGCAAGTGTGTGTTTCTGTATAACTATGCGCCAGGGGCATGCACTCAGGGTAAGCTAGGTAAGCTGCCCTAACCCCCATCACAAAGCAAGTTAAAATGCTCACTTTCAATTTCAGACTCAACTTATCAACATTTGTAAATAGAATATAATTAAATATGATGTTGTGATTGTTGAGAACGCTCCGTATTTTACGTTTTGCTACAAACCACAATTTACATAGCTGGCGTGTGCGCGAATAGAAGATTTTTGTCCCCTTGTCTTTCATGTCATTCCATTGAACACAATGTATGTATTTTTATTATACAAAATATTGTTTTCTTCAAAAAAAAAACAAGAACGGTTAGGTTTCTCTTCTGTTGCTTTCCAGCTTTGACATGCTTAGGTAGGGTTGATAATACGTTTGAGTTGAAAATTCTAAGTTTAGTTTTCTTGCTTAGTGTTTTTGATTTACATATTTTGTCTAGGCTTTTACAATTTGCTACTGTTTTTGTTATCCTGTTTCTGATCTCATTCTTTGTTTCACCTTCTTGATCCATATTACTACTAAGATATACATAGTGGTCTACACTTTTCAATGTCTGACGATTTAGATATCTATTGTCCTCTGTATTTTTATTTTTCGTTATTTTTGCTTTATCCCTTCTGATTTAAAATCAAATTTATTCTGCTAGGGATCATTAAGTATCTGTCATATTTTGCATCTTGTTGGTATTGTACCTTAGGAGCACCTTATCAACTGCAATATGTATATTCTGGTGATGTATATTCATCTATATTTACAGAATATAGATATTGAATATACATATTGCAGTTATTCCAGTGATTTTCTTGTCTGTTGTTTATAATACACACACATATATCAAAATCACTGGAATAACTGCAATATGTATATTCAATATCTATATTCTGTAATATCATATTGCGTACTGTATATTCAATATCTATATTTTGTAAAATGTGGTTTTACAGAAGAATGTTGAGAATACCATGGACAGCTAAGAAGAGTAATGAAAATGTTCTGAAAGAGGTCAAAGCAAAAAGAGAGCAAATTTCCAATATTAGGAAGAAACAATCATAATTCTTTGGCCATGTAATGAGAAGAGAACAACTGGAATATATTGTAACAACTGGAAAAATTGAAGGACGGGAGAGATAGAGGGAAGCAAAGAGAAAAAATACCAGACAGCTTAAAAGAATGGCTTGGCAGAATGTCAAAAACAGAAATGATAAATAACTATCGAGATCGAAAGTTGTTGAGAGACATGATCACCTACGCCAGCAGTCCAGGTACTTGATGATGATGATATTGATGATAATATCATCTGCACGATCGAGATCCCCTAGGTATATCAGAAGGAGACCCCGTCAAGAAAGTGTTTCGGCTCTTTAGCTTCTTAACAATCTAAGTGGTGGTGTCTGCGTTATGACTCCCAGGCGTCGACCTCCTGCTGGATTGACTCATGAATCAGAAAAAAGAACGCTGTAATTCATCATCAAGTACCGGGCCTGCTGGCGTAGGTGATCATGTCTCTCCACAACTTTCGATCTCGGCAGCTATTTATCATTTCTGTTGTTGACCTTCTGCCAAGCCATTCTCTTAAGCTGTCTGTTATTTTTCTCTTTGCTTCCCTCTATCTCTTCGTCCCTCAAATTTTCCAGTTGTTACAATATATTCAAGTTGTACTCTTCTCATTACATGGCCAAAAAATGATGATTGTCTCTTCCTAACATTGGAAATTAGCTCTCTTTTTGCTTTGACGTCTCTCAGAACCTCTTCATTACTCTTCTTAGCAGTCCATGGTATTCTCAATATTCTTCTGGAAAACCACATTTCTACAGACTCCAGTGATTTTCTTGTCTGTTGTCCTATTGTCCATGATTCGCATCCATATTTTAAGACTGGCTCTACTTAAAATTGCATAACTCTTTTTCTTGTTTCTATTGTCAAAAATGGATTTCATAGTATTTTCCTCATTGTTTGGAAAGCTGCTTTTGCCTGAGCCATTCTACATCTCACCTCTTCTGTACATCTTCCGTCTGAGGTTAACAAAGTTCCCAAATATTTAAATTCATTTACATGTTTTAATATTGTTCCACTTGTCTTTATTTTGCACTGAGGTGATGTCTTTTTAGACATTGTAATTAGTAGGCACTTTATTCAATTGAAGAGGACAGTAATGAAATTATGTTAACCTCAGATGGTAGATGTACAACAGAGGTGAGATGGTAGATGTACAGCAGAGGTGAGATGGTAGATGTACAACAGAGGTGAGATGGTAGATGTACAACAGAGGTGAGATGGTAGATGCACAGCAGAGGTGAGATGGTAGATGTACAGCAGAGGTGAGATGGTAGATGTACAGCAGAGGTGAGATGGTAGATGTACAGCAGAGGGGAGATGGTAGATGTACAACAGAGGTGAGATGGTAGATGTACAACAGAGGTGAGATGGTAGATGTACAGCAGAGGTGAGATGGTAGATGTACAACAGAGGTGAGATGGTAGATGTACAGCAGAGGTGAGATGGTAGATGTACAGCAGAGGTGAGATGGTAGATGTACAACAGAGGTGAGATGGTAGATGTACAACAGAGGTGAGATGGTAGATGTACAGCAGAGGCGAGATGGTAGATGTACAGCAGAGGTGAGATGGTAAATGTACAACAGAGGTTAGATGGTAGATGTACAATACAGGTGAGATGGTAGATGTACAATACAGGGGAGATGGTAGGTGTACAACATAGGTGAGATGGTAGATGTACATCAGAGGAGAGATGGTAGATGTACATCAGAGGAGAGATGGTTGATGTACAATAGACGCCAGATGCAGAATTGCACTTAGACAAAAGCATCTTTTACAAAAATGAGGAAGATACTGTGCAACCAATTTTTGACAATGGACATAGAGGAGTTCTTAAATATGAATGCTGAACAAGTCTTGATATATGTATGTGTATTATGAACAACAGAGAAGAAAATCACCGGAAGCTGTAGAAATGTGGTTTTACATAAGAGTTTTGAGAATACCGTGGAAGCTAAGAAGAGTAATGGAAATCTTCTGAAAGAGAGCTTAATTTCCAAAATTAGGAAGAAACAATCATCATTGTTTGGCCATATTATGAGAAGGGATCAACTCGAATATATTATGACAACCGGGAAATCGAAGGACGAAGAGATAGAGGGAAGCAAAGAGAAAAGTTACCAGACAGCTTAAGATAATGGCTTGGCAGAAAATCAATAACAGAAATAATTATTAATAACTGTCGAGACCGACAGTTGTGGAGAGACATGATGACCTACGCCAGCAGACATCGTACTTAATGGTGATGAATTTATATTTTATATTTAAGAGCACACGCTTTCGCTGTCTGGATTTAGTCCCAAATGTGGAAATGACGCCAACACTTTGTCATATTCGTCTGTGAATGAAACAATATGTGGTCTTGACGGATCTTCTTCCTCATCTTTCCTTCTTCATTTGCCTTTAGCGTCGAGGGGAGATATAATTTGCGGTCTTTTGCTCTTCTGTTCGCCTCTCCTGCTGTTATGTTTTCTAGTGCTTCTAATATTCCATCCATCCATCTCTTTCGTGCTCGACCTTTGGGTCTGGTATTCTCACAACGCTTCTTGAAGGCTCGTTGTGTTGTGTTTTGATCTTTCTGCTTTGTCACGTGGCCAAACAATTTCATCTCTTGTTTCTTTATATATTCTATGGCAGGGGCTATTCCCAGCTTTTTTCTCAGTTCTTCATTTCTGATCTTATCTCTCAGACTATTTCCTGTCATTCGTCTAGCACATTTCATCTCAGTAGAGGTTATTTTTGTCTTGACGGATGAATGACGAAAACAAAGCATTTGTTTGTATATTTCTATATTACATACATTTTGTCATTGACAAGGGCGTGACGGAATAAACAAAAACTATCGTTCTCCAAATGGGAGCCGCGATAGCTCAGTAGTTAGTGAACTGGACTACAAAGGACAAGAGGTAGGCTTCGATTCCAACCGACGGCTTCTGGTTCACCCAGCCTTAAATGGGTACCGGATTTTTTTCTGGGAAAGTAAAGTGGCACGGGCGTAATACCGACTACATTACTCCAATAATCATGTGCCGAAGATCTGTAAAATTTATGGTCACTAACACCATATTCCCTATACGCCATTTAGCGTGACGTCTCTAACACCATATTCCCTATACGCCATTTAGCGTGACGTCTCTAACACCATATTCCCTATACGCCATTTAGCGTGACGTCTCTAACACCATATTCCCTATACGCCATTTAGCGTGACGTCTCTAACACCATATTCCCTATACGCCATTTAGCGTGACGTCTCTAACACCATATTCCCTATACGCCATTTAGCGTGACGTCTCTAACACCATATTCCCTATACGCCATTTAGCGTGACGTCTCTAACACCATATTCCCTATACGCCATTTAGCGTGACGTCTCTAACACCATATTCCCTATACGCCATTTAGCGTGACGTCTCTAACACCATATTCCCTATACGCCATTTAGCGTGACGTCTCTAACACCATATTCCCTATACGCCATTTAGCGTGACGTCTCTAACACCATATTCCCTATACGCCATTTAGCGTGACGTCTCTAACACCATATTCCCTATACGCCATTTAGCGTGACGTCTCTAACACCATATTCCCTATACGCCATTTAGCGTGACGGGGGTACTTTCACTACTTTTTATCCTTCTCCAAATACGTTAAGCAATAGTCAAAATTAGGATCAAAGTGGTCTTTTCTCTAACGAAAAATATATGACGTGTTTATCACGTGTCGACTGAACTAGGCCACGGGAGCTTTATTCTCAAACGCTTTTATATCATTCTTCGACAACCCTGGAGAGTTGCATAAATATAGGAAAATATATTTTTGATGTCATCATTATGTTGTAAATTTTCTGTGACAAAATAATGTTGACACGTTATATATATATATGTCTATATTAGATATCATAGACAGCATAGTCTAAGCGAGAGAGATTCCCGATTCCACAACTTTATTATTTACCATTAAGAAGACTGATACACATACGGAGCAATAAGCTCGGAAGGAAACCAGCGATGAGGCACTTAAATTGACTCATTAGACTTGCAGAGATTATAACCACTAATAAAAACACTAGACACATAAACACCGGCTTGGAATGAAAGATTCATTACTGATAGTTATTTTGGTGATAATGATTCTTTCTAGTACAGGCTAGACAAGAATGGTGTAGAGTGTCAGCAAATCAAGTAAAAAGTCTTGTCACTTTATTTTCAACAAGGTATATCCCTAAAGCAATGAGATTTCCCGAAGAATCTGATAGTATGAATCTAACAAAAGTATTTACTATTTTAGGATAAGTACTCAGTGCATGACCTGGAGATATTTTACTTATATTAAGTATAGTCTCAGTGGCAGGAGATTTAGCGCGCTCGTCTATTATTCTTCATAGTCTGGATTCAGTTCTCAAACATGGCGGACGCATTTTCTTTTTTTGGACTCATCGGGTTTCGAAGTTCACTTGGCTTTTGAAAATGGGTACCACAAAGTTTCTCTTGGAAACATGACAGTCTGACGTCGTTAACTTTCACATCAAAGTAAAGATGGCGCTAGCCATTTTGTGTGTGTTAAATCGGCACTAGTATAATGTTCTACATAAATTATATTTAGAGGAACAAGAGCTCCTACTTTACTTAATTTATCGACGATTCTCCCTATTTTTTATGTTGTTAGAGGGCGTGATTAAGGCGCCGATGGTACTTATGAGCGAAGTGAGGTCTTGTATAAACACGTTGTTCTCTGGGATCTATCTGCTGTCTTGTAAGGCCTGATCTCTCCAGACAGAACGCCTCTCTTTGATCGATGTATAGGCTTGGAAAAACTCCGTGTAACATTTTTAGAGACTGGGCTCCACTGTCCAGTACTTCCAACAGGTTTAAGTCCTTATAACATCGAAGGCAAACACATGGTTCGACAACAATGACGCTGGTCGGGTAGGTTCAATCTGAGTATGAAATGTCTGTGACGGTGGATGGGGCGGAAAAATCAGAAATGATCAACGGTCCAGAAAGCGAAAACAGCAAAGTATGTGGTACACATGAGGCATATTCAGAACACGAAAGACGAATATGGTAGACCACTGTGAACGCGATTGGAGCCTCATCACTAACATTCCAGAGAAAGACATGGAGAGAAATTCTAACTATTGTTTTAGGAACGAAAAGAAAAAAAACGATGAAGTTTTAAAACAACTAAAAATGAAAATAGAACTACTAAATACAATTAAAAAGTAAAGAGTAAAGTACCCCCGTCACGCCAAGTGGCGTATAGGGAAATATGGTGTTAGTGACCCTATATTTTACAGACCTTCAGCACATGATTTTTGGGGTAATGTGGTCGGTATTACGCCAGTGCTGCTTTACTTTCCCAGAAAAAAAATCCGGTACCCATTTAAGGCTGGGTTAACCCGGAAGCCGTCGGTTGGGATCGAACCCTACCCCTTGTCCGTGGTAGTCCAGTTCACAAGACAAATGAAATTTTTGGGGTATGTTAAAAGACACAACAGCCTAATACAAGTAATATTGGAAGGGAAAATACAAGGTAAAAGAGGCAGAGGCAGACCAAGACTAACATGGACGAGTATCATCAAAAGATGGACAAGTCAATTTATGACAATCTGCACCATTAAAGCAAGAGACAGAGTGGAATGGCGCTCCATGGTGCCAACCTTCGAAGCGAAGACGGCACTCAATGATGATGAACATCAAAGTAAAGGTAATCTACAGAGACCTGTAATCAAAGAAACACCATACTCAAACACTCCAATTCTACAACTTTACAACTGATATCCCATCTGCCTAGCTCCATCAGAACCATTATTTTCTGTAAAACTGAAGAGAGCGTACCAAAGCTTCTCATCACCATCATCGAGTGCCGCCTCCGTGTCGACTGTTGTCTACCATGGAGCGCTATTCTGCTCTGTCTCTTGCTTTGATAGTGTCATACGCTGACTTGTCCATCTCTTGATGATACTCGTCCATGTTAGTCATGGTCTGCCTCTTTTACCTTGTGTTTGCCCTTCCAAGAATACTTTTAGTAGACCGCTGTATCTTTTTAACATTCTCCAAAAATCTCATTTCTCTTGTTTGAATTGTGTTTAGTAGTTCTATTTTCATCTTGACTATGGCTTCCTGCCTTTGTGCCGCCTTCGGCCCGAGAGAAAAATTAATTAATGAAATACCATGAAACTACGTATTTTCATAATCGTAAATTTGAGTGTAAGAGGTAAGGGTCGGCTTCTTCGTAGAAGGGTCCCGTGTTCAATTCTACTAGTGGGAATATTTTTTTTTAATAAAAAAAATCTAATCCGTGGTTACTTCGTGGCTTTACTCTCCCTTTTTCTCTGGGCAGTTAGATCAAAAGCCTAACCTTCTCGGATAACGGCAACAGATAGGAGTTCCCTTTTGCACTTCAGCACTGTAAAGAAACCTCGGCGTGTGAAGAGGAGGTTAACAAATGGCCGCTGCCTGGGACAAATGGGCAGCACAAACCTATCCTCACCACCGGATCCTTCACCGTGAAACGGAGTTCGTGCACGTGGCTTAGGGTTCTCTTTGGAGATGCTCGATATTTGGAGGGCAGAATCGGGGCACTATGGGTTAATTATTTCAATTTGAAGTGTCATAATCCTAATATAATATAACATAACAGCATAGCGTGGCGTAGCATAGCATAGAATAACATAACATTACATAGCATAGGATAACATAACATAACATAATTAGCCTCAAAAGCGCTCCTAGCCTTATGAGAGGGCACTACCTAACGTCCTAATGTGGCTACCTTTAACCGACCTTGACATGTTTTGTTACAAAGCTAATTTAATTTTGGCTCGTGTTAACTTTCCCTTCGCTTCATTTACCAATTTGTGTGTCTTTCAACGGGGACAATATTTAAATTGAAACAAAATGCCGTTTTCCCTGAGCACAGGGACAAATTTGAAGCTCTGTTCATCAAACTCATTTGTGCACGGTCTGTGGACATTAGTACAATGCGATCTCGTGATGTCAATTAGACAACAGACGATCAAAGTGGGCGTTCTCCATTAATGAGGCTAAAATCTCAGGCATATCATGGTATTAAATGGAATGGATTCGATAGAATTCAGGCAGTAATGAATACCAGTATTGGCTGATGTAAATACCTTGACTTTAATATTTATGACAATTTTCTTATATTATATATATATATATATATATATATATATATATATATATCTCATCATCATCATCATCATCATCATGAGCTATACCGGGTGGCATAGGCGACCATGTTCTTCCACAATCTTCTATATACAGTACATCGTATCAGTTCTGTTGTTAACTGTTTCCCATGCCATGGGATCAAGCTTTCCAGCATTTTCTCATTTTGTCGTCCGCGCTCTCTCTTTACTTTTAATTTGCCAGTTGTAACCAAGTATTCCAACTTTCCTCTTCTCATGAAGTGCCCATAAAATGTTGATTGTTTCTTTCTAATGTTTTTTAGTTAGGAGTTCTCTTTTTATGTTGGCCTCTTTGAGGATTTCCTCATTGGTCAATTTAGTTGTCCATGGAACTTTCAGCATTCTTCTGAGAAATCCCATCTCTGTGGCCTTTAATCGTCTTTTCATTTGTTTGTCCACTGTCCATGATTCGCTTCCTTAGGCGAAAATTGGTACTACATATCACCGATGAACTCTCTTTCTCCCTTCTATTGACACACACACACACACACACACACACACACACACACACACACATACACACACACACACACACACACACACACATATATAAATTATATTATGAGAATTATCTTCATATAATCTTAAGGTAAACTTATACATTATTTTATTTACATCATAGTATGATTCTTTTTATTGATATAATTTTGTAATATCTAAGATTTGCATTGATAAGCCATTAATTTAGTGCTCACTGCCTTGTGAGAAGACTAAGGAGAGTTCGAATGCTACAGAAGTAAACCCAGACAGAAAATCCGGAGGGAGGGACCATAAGGCAGTCAGTGGTGTATTATCCATCTTCTGGCACCATCTACAACTCAACTTTGGTTCCGAACGTAAGGACCTCGTCCCTCCTTCAACAGGTTTCAAAGAGGAACCAAGAGGTGAAGGGGGGTAGAACGTTTTAGGCAAAGCACTATCTTTATACTGAAATCCTAGGAATTAGCAAGCAAACAGAAATGTCAGTAACATTTAACTACAGGAAAAAGTAACCAACTCGAATGTCTTACAACGAGTCAAACTCCCTTCCATTATGGCAACACTTAGCAGTCGTAGGCTAAGGTGGCTGGGTCATGTAAGAAGAAAGGGAAACAACCGAACTACCAAAAAAAATAATGTATGACAAATGTAAGAACAAAAGAGACCAAAAGGCAGACTAGTCCTGAGATATAAGGATGTTTGCAGGGCTTCCCTGCGTGAATTCTCTATCAGAGAAAGAAACTGGGAAAATATGGCTGCAGATCGGAGCACATGGAGAACAACAACAACAACAAAACGGCACAGGGACTCTCGAGGAAGCATTGAAATCAAATTCAGGAGACAAAAGGCACGGGAGGAAGAAGACGATGCTAGGCACCACGATTATATTTTGTTCATTTTTCGGTCTGATCTGTCCATCCATTATTGGCAAATTTAGCTCTACAAGAGAAGCTGTTCAGTAAAATACCATCCAGCGTAAGGCATTACTATTCTACCAAACTACTGACTTATCATGAATGCTTTCTACCAACCGTTTGTCAAAATGGATTTTGTATTTTGTTGCCGATGTTCTCATTATAATTATCATGCATTTTAATTGTTGTTGTCTATGATTATGTTATAATTATCATGTACGTTAATTGATGTCAATGATTATGTTATAATTATCATGCATGTTAATTGTTGTTGTCTATGATTATGTTATAATTATCATGTACGTTAATTGATGTCAATGATCTTGTTATAATTATCATGCATGTTAATTGCTGTTTATGATTCTCTGTATAATTATCATGCTTGCTAATTGATGTCTATGATCTTGTTATAATTATCATGCATGTTAATTGTTGTCTATGATCATGTTATAATTATCATGCATGCTGATTGTGGTCTATGAACCTATAAAACAAGAAAGAGAGTTCTTAAATTTTATGTAGAGCCAGTCTTAACATATGGATGTGAATCAAGGACAATAAATAGGACAACAGACAAGAAAATCCACTGGAGGCTGCAGAAATGTGGTTTTACAGAAGAATATTGAGAATACCATGGACCACTAAGAAGAATAATGAAAGCGTTTTGAAAGAGGCCAAAGCAAAACAAGAGAGTTAATTGCCAATAGTAGGAAGAAACAATCATAATTTTTTGGCCATGCAATGAGAAGGAAACAGCTGGAATCTATTGTAACAACTGGAAAAATCGAGGGTTGAAGAGATAGAGGGAAACAAAAGAGAACAGATACCAGACCGTTTAAGAGAATGGCTTGGAATAATGTCAACAACGGAAATGATAAATAATTGTCGAGATCGAAAGTTGTGGAGAGACATGATCACCTACACCAACAACCTTGGTCCCTGATGATGTTAACTTGTTATGATTATCATGAGTGTTAATTGTTGTCTATGATCCCGTTATAATTATCATGAGTGCTAATTGTTGTCTATGATCCTGTTATAATTATCATGAGTGCTAATTGTTGTCTAAGATCCCGTTATAATTATCATGAGTGCTAATTGTTGTCTAAGATCCCGTTATAATTATCATGGATGCTAATTGTTGTCTATGATCCCGTTATAATTATCATGAGTGTTAATTTTAGTATATGATCCTGTTATAATTATCATGAGTGTTAATTTTTGTCTATGATCCTGTTATAATTATCATGAGTGTTAATTGTTGTCTATGATCCCGTTATAATTATCATGAGTGTTAATTGTTGGACCTGATCTCGTTATAATTAAAACGAGTGTTAATCGTTGTCTATGATCCCGTTGTTATTATCATGAGTGTTAGTTGTTGTCTATGATCCCGTTATAATTGCCACGAACATTAATTCAATCGTTGGCTTGTTCTTATAAATGAATCAAACGTTCATGTAAACATTGATGTTCTATTGATTTAAAAAAAAAAACCATTGTAAACTCAGCCACTTACGTTAATCTTCTACATGTAAGGGATTGACGTCATGGGACGCACCAAAATGGCAGCTTATTTATATTCGAGCTATGGACTAAGCAATGCTTACATTGAACAACACGATATATGTTATTGCAGCGAGTTGGCAGATTTTTGAAAATGTTTTCAAGGGTTTGAACATAAATGTTTGTTCACAGTTCGTTAACCTTCGCTGTAGATAAAGTCGTTAATTCGCTTCGGACGTTTGTGACCTTGGTAGCTAAGGACCTAACTTGTGCAAACGGATGGCATTGGCAAGGATCATTTTGAATCTATGAAGTGGGCTCATTCTGTGTTTAACTCAAAAGCATATGTGCTTTTTTAACCAAAGAACTTTTTTTTGGGACTCAATGAAGATATCCCCGATGGAAGAATAAATTGTACTATTTGTTCATAAATGATTCGCTTTCAGAGGTTTATGATGTAAACAAAGCAGTTTTGTCATTGCAAGTGAATAATGTCCACACCTATAATTGGTCAGGATTGTGTAGTACCAGCAGCTTTATAGCGAACACATAAAACATCACAGGATTGTGCTGTTCTGAAACAGCTATGCCATGCTACCCTAGAATTGCCTTTAATGGGATTACTGTGACCACAAACCACTCACCATGTGTGTGCCACATATTTACACCCCAGAAAGAAATACCGAATATAACAACATCATGTGCCGTCTGTGATATTAATGACCACAGACCATGAGCCTCCAGCATGATTGATACAACTGTTGCACCAAGCATTTCATCAGCAGAGCCATATCTATGGAATGTTAATCTGACATTGTTCTTGAATGATGTCCAAGTTAATGAGACATCAGAATCATGTGGCGGCAGTTACAAGAAGGGAGCGGAGAACATCAAGTTCTGCTGCTATAAACGAGACTTGCCTTGCTATCCCAGAATTGCCTTAAATGGGATCACTGTGGTTGAAAACTTCTCCTCTTGTGTAAACTACACATTCACATCTAAGAGTGAATCAGTGAAGGTCACAAAATCATATTCTCTCTATGGTTTTACTAACTACAGGTCATGTGGCTACTGTTGGATTGGAAATGATAACTTACCACCACTGTGTGTCTATATGTTTGGAATTGGAGTCATCAATGATGGCCTAACATCATCAAGTGCTATGACGATCGTCATTTTCGGGAGGATAGGCGGCAGGAATCATTAAAGGCTATGTCTGAAAAGTGTTCCTTCTTGCAGTTTCCTCATATTCCAAGTCCAGCTTGTTGCAGGAGCTACTGAGTTAAGTGCGCTGTGCACACCGTGAGCTGTGTGTCTCATCCGTTTTGATCCTGCTTCGATATCCCGCTTGTTTACGATGAATGATGATATCGTATGACAGGGAACAGTTGGCTGTGTTCACTTTCTGCGCGGTTTCGCCTAATGTCTTTTGGCGTGTGCTGAGACTGATACGATAGGGACTACAGTTACCTATCTTTGTTTGGGAGATGAGTTAGTAATTCGGATGATTCCACTGGCACGGGCGGTTGAGCAATTATGGATTTTAATTCGTTTGCTGTGATGCCGAGGCCTTCCATAACCAATAACAATAACAATGTAAGGGATTTTAATAAAATCCGAACTGGTTCATCTTCTTTGTGAGTTATTGAACTGAATAGTGTTTTCTTTCCTTCCTTCTTTCTTTCTTTCTTTCCTTCTTCCTTTCTTTCTTTCTTTCTTTTATTGTTTCTTGATTTCTTTCTTCCTTTCTCTTTTCAAACCTTAATTTTTTACTTTCTATCTTTCTTTCCATTTGTTTTTTGTTTCCTTTCCTGATATCCATCTTTTCTTTTACTTCATTTTTTTGCGAGTTATATTTCTTTATTCTTTTTTCTCTTCTCGGCTTTTCTTCTTTCTTTCTTACTTCTTTCATTTTCTTTTTTTCTCTTATGATTGTTAGTAATTTCATCAGGATTTACTCGAATTTGTATTTACATTTTTTTTTTTTACATTTGATGTTATAAACATTTTTTTTTTTACTCTGTTGAATTTAATTTAATTATAAAAATTGGGATGTCTGGTGAGGGGGGTGTTATCCCTATCGCATGTCGTAATTTCTGAAGTTGAATATAAATCATCCCTCAATAAGTATATCAAATGTGTATGGACTTCTTTTTTTTTTAGATTTGTTTTCTCTTAATCGAGATATTTCTTTGCTGCAAATTTTTGTTTCACTTCTGATAAATCGTTACTGTTATAATAATAATAATAATAAATAAATACATGTATGCATATATGTGTTAACAGACATAAAAGACGCGTGCAGAAAAGAATCAGATATAAAACACGTAGAGAGACAGAAAACAGCGCACAGAAGAGAATGAGACATAAAACACACAAATAGACATAAAAATAACGTCCAGAAATGAATCAGACATAAAACATGTAGAGCGAAAAAAAAAACACAGCGTATAGAAGGGAATAACACACAAAACATACAGAGACAGAAAACAGCGCACAGAAAAGAATCAGACATAAAACATGTAGAGAGATAGAAACCATCGTACATAAAAGAATCAGACATAAAACACGCAGAGAGACAGAAAACAAAGTACAGAAAAGAATCAGAATTTAACTTGAAGAATCAATGACAATAAGAGAAAAAAGATAAGACAATAACGTTACAGATAGTTGTATAGTGGCGTGTTGTGGGAGACGATAAACAGATTTGATAAAACATGTTGACAGAGAAGATAGTTGGGAAACGTGATCACCTACGCCTGCATGCGCGGTACTCGCCAGTGGCGATCAAGAATCTCAGACCAGCATATAGAGTAAAGAAAAGTAAAGAGCCCCGTCACGCCAAGTGGCATATAGGTAATATGTTGTTAGTGACCATTATCTTTTTCAGCGCATCATTTTACGGGTAATGTGGTCAATATTACGTCCGTGCAGGTGTACTTTCCCAAATAAAAAATCCGGTACCCATTTAAATATCAGTGATGATGATGAAAATAAAGAAAGGGAAACAGTGGTATGGTAACAGCTTTACGTAGGTGAGAAACAAAACAAAAGTGGAACGACGTTTCTGCCAAAAAGCTAAGAGTTATTGAATGTTATGTACAGCCAGTCTTCACATATGGATCTGAATCAAGGACAATAGGACAACCAATAAGGAAATCACTGGAGGCTGAAGAAATGCGGTTTTACAGAAGAATGTTGAGAATACCATGGACAGATAAGAAGAGTAATGAAAGAGTTCTTTTTTTTCGTTCGCCAGCTTTTTACCTCTGACGAGTCCCTAGAGACTAGGAACTGAATTTTGCGTGTTAATCCATTCTTCCCTGGCAGCCGTGTGCACAGGGGTCCCTCGCCGCACAGGCAGATAACTTCGTCTTCGGTGGTACCCTATTATACTATTTGTTTCCGTCCATGAGTAATTGACGTTTCTAGCCGGGCCTCGCTGCTGAGACCAGGGGTGGTTGCCGCAGGGAGAAATCATAATTAAAAATTCCAACTTGGTGCAGCCGGGATTTGAACCCACAACCTCTCAGTCTCGAGGCCGGCGCCTTGCCTTGAGACCAACCAGTCACCCGAAAAGGTTCTATAAGAGACGGCCAAAAAAAAGAGAGAGATCTAATGTTCAATATTATGAAGAAACAATCATCAATTGTTCAACGTTTTGGCCATGTAAGAGAAGGGAACAAGGGGAATGTATTGTGATAGTTGGGAAAGTTGAGGGACGAAGAGATAGAGGGAAACAAAGAGAAAAAAAAAACAAGACAGCTGAAAAGAATAGCTTGGCAGAAGGTCAACAATAGAAATGATAAATAACTGTCGTGATCGAAAGTTGTGGAGAGACATGGTCACCTACGTCAGCAGGCACGGTAGTTGACGATGATCTTTTATTGAGCATTTTAAATCAAGATTGCTGAGATCTGCTTCTAGAACTATCGGAGACAAATAATTAAACTTACATTTCTTGTTTGACACGAAAAAAAATTCTTTATTAAAGTTAAGGCGTGAACGGCATGTGCGGGGATAGCACTTTTCTAGCAAATCTCTTCCTGACGCCGTGATTATCATCATCGTCATCATCATCATCATCATCATGTGCCATACCGGTTGGCGTAGGTGATCATGTCCCTCCACAATCTTCTATCTACAGTACATCGTAACAGTTCTGTTGTTGACTGTTTTCCATGCCATGACACCAAGCTATCCAGTATTTTCTCTCTTTGTTGCCCGCGATCTCTCTTTCCTTTTATTTTGCCAGTTGTAACCAAGTATTCCAACTTTCCTCTTCTCATGATGTTGTTTAGTTCTTTCTGATGTTTTTTAAGAGCTCCTTTTTTGTGTTGGTCTCTTTGAGAACTTCCTCATTGGTCTTTTTAGCTGTCCAGGGAACTTTCAACATTCTTCTGAGAAATCCCATCTCTGTGGCCTCTAATCGTCTTTTCATTTGTTTGTCTACTGTCCATGATTCTCTTCCATAGGTCAGAATTGGTTCTATATAGAACCGTTGAACTCTCTTTCTCATTTTTATTGACATAGATTTGTTGCATAAGATATTTTTCATTTTCTGAAATGCCATTTTGGCCTGAGCTATTCTGCTTTTCATTTCTGTGGCGCATCTCCCATCTGATGTTATTATTGTGCCCAAGTATTTGAAACGCTGCATTTGCTTCAGATTTGTCTCGTTTATTTTTTTTATGGTGAATGATGGCGGTGATTGTTTCTTCGATATAACCATTACTTCTGTTTTCTTACTATTCAGACTGAGACCTTTCTTGTTGCTTTCTTTTACTATTATGTCTATCATTTCTTATAGTTCATTCTCTGTCTCTGCTATTAAGACTGTGTCATCTGCATATCGCAAATTATTTATGTTGTGACCATTGACTTCAATTCCTTTTTTGTCTACTATTGATCTCATAATATACTCGCTGTAAAGTGAAAACAAATCCGGTGACAGAACACAGTCTTGTCTGACTTCTTGCCGTGATTATATTAACCAATTTTGTGAAACAACCGTAAAAATAGTCACCTGTGGTACGGAATTTATGCACTGTGCTGAAATATGTATGTGTGCTCAGGAAAGTGTTTTAATATTTGTTGACATTTAAATAGTACATTGATGATTGAGCTATTGAGTTATTTGGAGATCATCATCATTACACTCCGAACATGTCCATAGTGCTCAGATCCCCACCTCAGCAAGTTCCGCAGTGTCCAGCGACTGACGACTCCAGTTCTGTGTAGGTTTATAAGTCTTCTTACACGCCCACTAAGTTTCTCATTTCTGGCTGTGTCCATCGTAACTCCCATCTATTTCATCCGAAGAAGTGGCGTAAACTCATGGTTGTCGAAGTCATGTGCTCTTCTCAAATCTCAGAGGGCATTGATGATGACCATCTGATCCATTGTTTGACCGTCATCAACGACATCGCAGCTAGCTAACCTGTCCGCTCTTTCATTTCCCCTTATTCCCGCATGTCCTTGGACGTAGACAAAGGTATCCTAATGTATTTTTGACATCTGCAACGACCCTACCCATTGCATGCGTACTGAGCCCGCTTCCACATTTTTTATCATGCTCATCGAATCTCTCGGTATTTGATTAATGATTGCTATTGACTTTATACAAGAACAGTTATGTACTGGGATGTGCCAGCTATGACAGTCTCTTCCGCGGCTTGTCAGATCTGACACAAGGCAACAGTATAACTGAATAGATGATGCTACGCTTAAGTTAAGTTGCATGCATTGAAATCTGACCAGTAATGCATCCAAGAAATGTATAGTTATGGATCCCAGGTCCTGTCACGGAGTTTGTGCACGTCGACTAAAGTTCTCCTCGGAGGTTCTCGGCAATTTTGAGGACACAGTCGAAGTGCCTTTGGTTATGTCCTGAATAAAAGTGATGAACAGCATAACATAACATAGGACTACATAACATAACATTGCAGAACATAACAAAACATATAATAGTATGACATAACATAACATAGACTAGAATACAGATCCAAAACCCAACAAATATTGATCAAACCCAACATATCTTGGCGTCACCATGAACCGCAGAATGACTTAGAAAAATCAGAAAGACAGAGCAAGGAAAAAAGCCAGAAAACGAATAAATATTATTAAGAAATTGGCAGGACGGACTGGGGGGGGGGGGGGAGAAGCAGACAGCAATATTTTGAAAATGCTATACGTAGGAAGATTCAGATCAGTTCTAGAGTATGGAGTCACAGCCTGGGCTATGGCTTCCAAATCACACCTTAGCAAAATTAACAAAAAACAGAACCAAGCTGCCCGTATCATCACCGTATCTACACATATCAAGACTCTAGAAACAGTAACAGGTTTACAACCTTTAGATGGCAGGCGGGTCACTAAAGTATTGCAACAAGCGGAGAAATATAGAAGGCTCCTTAGCCACCCCATGCACCAAAGAATAACCTTTTTCCGGATTTGTACGACTAAAGAGGAGCAACTTCGCTGCAATTGCCTATGTACTAACTACTGGAGACCCAGTACTTTCTCAAACAATATCGAAACCCTTGGGCCCATCTGATATGTCTCCTCGTGAAAAACATAAAATACCAGAACTTAAGGAAAATATAACAGGAATCATGAAAAAAGGCACCCAATCAGACACAGAAAGAAAACACGTAGCAGAAAAACACATACACGATACCTACCCACAAGACTCTTGGTCCCACATATACACAGATGGCTCTGTTACAGATGCCACCAGAAATGGAGGGGGAGGTGTGTTCTTGACGCTGAATAATCAGGACGAGATCACCAAGTCAATAGCTACCGGAAAATTCTCAAACAACTTTAAAGCAGAAACTGAGGCCTTCAGAGATGCTGCAACAGTGGCTACTCAACACAAAAATACCATGCACAATAAATTGCTGATGTTGACTGATTCACTGTCAGTACTATCAGCTCTAAAAAGCCCCAAGAACAATGAACTAGATGAATGAGAACAACCCTGGACCAACTATGCAATAACTTCCAAAGAGTAGTCATTCAGTGGATACCATCACACTGTAATATACACGGGAACGAACGCGCAGACAAATTAGCTAAAGAGGGAGGGAGATTACCACACGAGAACCATCCGCTCAGTTATGATGAAGCCAAATCAATCCTCAAAGATCAGTTCCATGGAAATTGGAAACGAGAACACCCAAAGCAGGACAAACCCTTTTCTTCTTTGTTTCTGTATGTTGTTTGGGATTGGTTCAATGCCTACTTTTTCTCTTGTAATATTATTTCTGATTCTGGTTTTTTGTTTGTTTGTTTGGTTTCTTCAAGCGCTTTTCTCAAACATCTCATTTCTGTGATCACAAACTTACTTTTATGCTTAGTCGTGGATGATCATGTAATGGAAACGAGAACACCCAAAGCATAACGAGAGGAACGGATACCACCAACTATCAAGGAGGGATCAAGTCATCATACGTCGCCTACGCACTGACCACAATAGAATGAGAAATCAAATGTTCACCAAATTTAAAATAGGTACAACCAGCTAATGCCACTGTACACCGAACAATATGAGTACAAAACATGTTCTACAGGATTGCCCCCAGTACACAGACCTGAGAAGAGCAATGTGGTCCACGCCCACCTCCCTGGATGAAAAACTATATGGAGCAATCGATTCGCTTAAACAGACAGCTGACTTCATGAGAGAGTCTGGAATCCTACTCTGATTGAGTCTTGATCGGAGAGAGAGAGAAAATACATAACTTTCTGGAATAGCTTTCCGTTCCAGTCGGCGTTGTGTAGAAAGCGTAACACAACTTTCAGATATGTTTTTGTTCAACAAATTAAAAAAATTATTTCAAATATGTTTTTATTATCAATTGTTTTTGTTTTATGCTTTTAATAATGTTCAGTAAACAATGAATTAAAATAAAGTTGCTTATTTTTTTTTCTTCCAACTTTTTATCGTTTAAGCTGTCTCACATTTCTAATTGTGTGGTTCTTTATATTGTTGCTCAGCTTATAGCAAACACAGACTCCGTCATATTGCCACCATGGTGTTATTGTCCCTGTTTCTTTTACCATTAGTACATTTAGGGTAAGGTGGTCAGCACAAAGTCATTACTGATTTATTTCCAAAATAAACAACTCCTGTGGTCATTTTTTAACTCTTTCCGTACGTTTCGATGCACCATGAGTCACACCGATTTCTGTCACGTACGTTTAGCCGCACAGTGCGTCACTCTCACTTTGATTAGTGTAAAATTTCATCAAACCATATTCTTTTTATATGTCTTCTTTCATCTTGGTATTGGTGAAATCTAATTCCTTGTTTAATTATCTAAAAACTCATATTATACTATATTAAGTATTAAATGAATATAAACATGTAGATTGATATTTAAAAACATGAAAAATGTTGTTTCTGAAATCTCTACCACTAAAGTGAGAAACACCTTCCGTACTGAAAGAGTTAAGCCTCTGGCAACAATTGAAGGATTAGTATTAAGATAAGAGAAATGGTTATACGACCAAAGATCTTATCTAGATTTATAAAGAGAAAATGGACATGTATAAGAGATGTGCTGATAAGAGAATAAAAGAAAATTCCAAAACAGGCTCTTCTATGAGAAGATCGGGATACAGAAAACGACGAAGACATAGAGAGACACTGAAAAGAACACTTATAAGAGAAGTAAAGTTGGCAGGCATAGACTCAATGGATAAGATCGAACATTGGCCCAGAATAGAGATGGGTGGAGAAAAGCGCTACAAATCCATTGCGACGTCTAACGGCGCGGTCATGATCAAGAATCATGGAACCTAGAAGGTATAGATCAGAATCGAACACTTGTCCACAGTAAACCAGTTCACCAAAATGGTTTTCCGTCTGAACATTCGTGTTTCTTTATTTCTAATCACTTTTAAATTTTAACAATGACCGTCTTTCAAGTCACACAGACAGTCAAATAAGGTAAAGAAGTAAGCAAATTCAAGTTGAAAGTATTATTGACTTTATACTTGTTATCCTGGCGAAACAACTAGCTTAAACAGAATTATATTTTGTGTCGAATTGTTGTGCAAGTTGTAGTGGAGTTACTTGTGTGAAGGAAAACGAGAATTAACGTAAAATTATTTTTTTTTTTAATCGGATTCGTGTGCCGTTTCTATTTCATGTTTATTGAATGACGCTGTGCTTCCAATGTGAGTCCTGGACTCTAGATGCAGGAAAAATAAGAAAAAAATAACTTCTCCTGAGATGAAATGTGTTAGACGAAAGACAGGAAACAGCCTGAGAGATAAGATCAGAAATGAAGAACTGAGAAAAAAGCTGGGAATAGCCTCCGCCATAGAATACATAAAGAAACAACAGATAAAATGGTTTGGGCACGTGGCAAGGCATAGTGATCAAAACACAACACAACGAGCCATCAATAAAGTTTGCGAGAACACCAGACCCAAGAGTCGACCACGAAAAAGATTGATTGATGGAATATTAGAAGCACTAGGAAACATAACAGCAGCAGAAGCTAAACAGAAGAGCAAAAGACATCAAATTATATCTCCCCTCGACGCTGAAAGGCAAATGAGGTAGGTCAGAAGAAGAAGAAAAAGAAGAAGTGTAATGAATTGAGTCTCCAATGTAAAGAGTTGTTTTTATTTTCAATTAAATTATAGCCTTTTTTTTTTGCAACACGCAATCAATCGCATTAAATATGTGGTTCGTTAGATCAGTGTGACCAGACCCTACTGGTTCTAGAAGACTGAGTTCCTTTCTGATTAAGATCGACTCACCGTTCTCGGCAGGCTTCATTTAGTCAATAGATGGAGAGAGGGCACAGTGAAGGAGGAGTGGAGATTAGTGAAGAGAGAAATGAGATGTTTGCGGAAAGCTACAGTAGTGACTAGGTGATAGAAATAGTGAGACAATAAGAGAAAGAATCGGCGTAGAACTAAAGTTAAACTAAGAGATATTATTGTTTATCATCTTCGAGGGAATGCCCTTTGATTTGATCTAATTTAAGGTATTAATATATATATATATATATATATATATATATATAATTTTTTTTCTATAAGTTAGGAGTATGTCACACAAAATTGTCAATTAAAATAAGCAAAACTGATTCTTCGGTTTTATATATATATATATTTTTTAAAAAAACTAGCCACATAAGGAAGTGGATCAGGAAAAAATAGACGAGGAGAGAAAAATAAATATTTGGAGAAAACATAGAATTCTGCTAAAGAGAAATTTAGAAAAATATCAAGAACCGCTATGAGAAGTTAGGAGGAAGTAAAAACCGGTAATGGTCAAAACGAAAGGTTTTTAGGGGTAACTGTAACAACTGGGAAAGTCGAAGGAAGAAGATATCAAAGATATAAATATTATAGATATAGGAAGCTCTTTACACAGAGCTTCGCAGCAGGAGATAATCTGATCATCAGAAGCAGTCCCCGTCTAGCAAGTGTTTCGACCACGCAACCATTTTTTTTCTTGTTTCCACAAGAAACTAAGCAGGTGGGTAGTACCACACAGAACCAGAAAATGATGGCAGGACAATGTGATGGAACTCTACAGCAACATCACATGATAATAGCTGAAACAGGCTCTCAGATAACAGAGACCTACAGCTTTGTTGTTTCCTCTTGCTTACTTTACAAAAACTTATAGCCTGAATTTTGTTGTATTTTCTTGTATTTCTTTAGACAATGCGTGGTAGGGTATGGAAGTAAAATATGAAAAGTATGAATTAGATAATGATCAAGAAGAGACATATAAGATAAGCAGAACTGTTGTACCAGTGTCACAGAAAAAAAAATCTTCTTTTCTTGTTGTGTGTGCTGGTGTTATAGAATACACTCGTCTTTTTTCTTGGTGTGCTAGTGTTACAGTGATTCTTTAATTCTTCTTGTACGAGTAAAAAAAAAGTAAAGAGCCCCCATCACGCCAAGTGGCGTATAGGGAATATGGTGTTAGTGACCATAAATGTTACCACTCTTCTGCATTTGAATTTTGGGGTAATGTGGTCGGTATTGCGTCCGTGCCGCATTACTTTCCCAGAAAAAATCCGGTACCCATTTAAGGCTGGGTGAACTGGAGGCCGTCGGTTGGGATCGAACCCTACCTCTTGTTCTTTGTAGTCCAGTTCACTAACCACTGAGCTATCGCGGCTCTTGTTGTACGAGTGTTACAGTAATTCCTTCCTTCTTCTTGTACTAGGTGTCACAGTAAATCGTTCTTTCTTTTTAAACTGGTGTTACAGTAATTCTTTACTTCTTGTTGTACTAAAAAGTAAGTAAAGTACCCCCGTCACGCCAAGTGGCGTATAGGGAAATATGGTGTTAGTGACCCTATATTTTACAGACCTTCAGCACATGATTTTTTTTTGGGGTAATGTGGTCAGTATTACGCCCGTGCTGCTTTTACTTTCCCAGAAAAAATCCGGTACCCATTTAAGGCTGGGTGAACCCGGAGCCGTCGGTTGGGATCGAACCCTACCCCTTGTCCGTAGTAGTCCAGTTCACTAACCACTGAGCTATCACGGCTCCTACTAATTTTTAGGGAATTAGTAAAACCCAGGTGTCCTCGCCAGGATTACGAACCCCGGCTGTTGCCGTGGTAAGCCAACCGCCTATCGATTGCGCTAACCGGACACCCTCTTGTTGTACTAGTGTTACAGTAATTCTTTACTTCTTGTTGTACTAGTGTCACAGAAATTCTTTCATTCTTGTTGTACTAGTATTATAGTAGGCCTTTCATTCTTTTTTGTACTAGTATCACAGTAATTCTTTCATTCTTGTTATGCTAGTGCCACAGTAATTCTTCCCTTCTTATTGCACTAGTGTCACAGTAATAATTGTTTCCTTCTTTTTGTACTAGCGTCACAGTATTTCTTTCATTTTTATTATGCTAATGCCACAGTAATTCCTTCATTATTGTTGTACTAGCGTCACGGTAATTCTTTCATTTTTGTTGTAGCTGTGTCACATTAATTATTTCATTCTTGTTGTACTTGTGTCACAGTAATTATTTCATTCTTGTTGTACTTGTGTCACGGTAATTCTTTCATTCTTGTACTAGAGTCACGGTAATTCTTTCATTCTCATTTTACTTGTGTCACAGTAATTATATCATTTTTGTAATACGTGTGTCACAGCACATATTTCTTTCTTGTTGTACTAGCGTCACGGTAATTCTTTCATTCTTGTTGTACTAGCGTCACGGTAATTCTTTCATTCTTGTTGTACTAGCGTCACGGTAATTCTTTCATTCTTGTTGTACTAGCGTCACGGTAATTCTTTCATTCTTGTTGTACTAGCGCCATGGTAATTCTTTCATTCTTGTTGTACTACCGCCATGGTAATTCTTTCATTCTTGTTGTATTAGCGTCACGGTAATTCTTTCATTCTTGTTGTACTAGCGCCATTTTAATTCTTTCATTCTTGTTGTGCTAGCGCCACAGAAATCCTTTTTTTATTCAAGTTTTGTGTCTACTTTTATAGACGAACTTGTCTATCTCCATCTCGTTATCTTTCTAATTGTTTATTATATCAACCATTGACTTTCCACTGCACCTTGCGATGTTTGGTTTATTTTTAGCGTTCACTTTGATCTCTTCATTTTTCTAGTTTTTTCCAGCTGTTACAACTACCCCAGACACCTTTCATTTTGACATTTACCAGTTTTTAGAACTTCTTCCCAACTTCTCTTAGCGGTCCATGATATTTTTCTAAATTCCTTTGTAGCAGCATTTTATGTTTTCACTAAAGATTTATTTTTATCTGTTATTCTATTTTTTCCTGATTTTTTCGTGTGGCTAGTTTTTCATAAAACCGAAGAATGTGTTTGAGTTATTTTACTTGATAATTTTGCGTGACATGCTCGTAAATTATAGTAAAATAATATATCTACTCAACATTCCTCTATGGTGCAGAAACATGGGCATTTATTAAGAAAACGTAGGAGACAAAAAAATCTAAGCCATTGAAATGTGAACCCCTTAGAAAAGTTGGAATAATTGGCTGCAAGGAAAATAACAGAAAACAGCAAAGTTTTGAATCAGTTAAAAACGAAAACAATAAGAACTACTTAACACAATTCAAACAAGACAACTATTATTTTTAAGACATGTGAAGAAACACAATACTCTACTAAACGTCATATTAGCGGGGAAAGTACACGGGTGATGAGGCAGAGGCAGACCAAGACTAAAGAGAACTAATAATTTCAAATAATAGACAGATAAATGGATCTATGACATCATGCACTCGCAAGCCAAGAGACAGAGCAAAATGGCGCTCCATCTTAGCCAACTTTCGATGTGGAGTCAACACTCAATGAATGAACAAATTATAAAACCTTTCGAATTTCATTTTTTTATATTAATTAACATCTTTAAGTAAATATAAATAACTCACAGGTAAATGCAAACAGCTGGCAAATTAATTCAGGGAGTTAAACAAATGATTACATTGAAGGTGGAAATATTGAATGCATAAATGAAATTTAATCGATTCAAATATACAGAAAATAAACACTAAAATCATACGCATGAGGCAACAGAAGACAAGGAATATAAAAGAGAGCCTTGACCATATCAACTGAAGAGTGACTTACCACAGACCTGTGTGCTTGCAACTATAATTCATGAACTTTATGAATGAGATGGTCACGTTCGTAGACGCTAAACTGGCGACAACGCGCTGTATAGATCGATAATAAATCGATTCTTGGTCAAGGTTATTTTTATATTACATGCGTCTGCCTTTTTTAGAGCTCTTTATTGTTAGCTGTACAGACTTCTTTATTATCTTCCTTTTTTGTCTACTTCCCTGAAACTCTCGAATCTATTCAAGATAACCGTAAATAACATTAGAAGTTGTATAGATGAGGTTAAATTGTTCGCTTCACGTTCAACGATTCCTGGTTCGAAAGTCACGTAAAACTGGCATCTTTTTTTGTCTTTGGTTCTAAATTTGGATTTCAAAGCCTCTAGAAATAATTCCTTAAACATGTCGGGAATTACGATACATGATAAATTTAATTTTAAAATTGATTGAAAATGTGTACGTATGTTTCACCAATGAATGTGGGACAGAGTATGCTATATGACGCTACAGTGATTACATTTCTGAAAGATAAATTAACACTAGGGATGGGGGATTCGAATCCTCAAATTCTGCTAATCTTGAACCAGATTCGCAATTGTAACACTCAAATCTACACGGTTTTTTTTCGTCTATTGAATCTTTTCTAATCTTAACCAAACATGCTGTTAAAACTGTGGAGGCAAATAATACTAAATGAATACTATTATTGAGGGAAACTTCCGAAGCAATAGATCAGTGAATAATTTCAGAGGGGAGCGTGTATGATTACATTGGGAGCCGCGACATCTCCGTGGTTAGTGAACTGGACTACAAAGGGCAAGAGGTAGCGTTCGATCCCTACCGACGGCTTCCGGTTCACCAAACCTTTAGTAGGTACCAGATTTATTTCTGCTGTCGTAATACTGACCTCAATTACCCCAACATTCATGTGCCGAGGGTCTGTAAAATGTATGGTCACTAACACCATATTCCCTATACGCCACTTGGCGTGATGGGGGTACTTTACTTTTTTTTATGTATGTTGACATGCACTCGGAAAGAATGACAAATAATCTACAACAGATAAAAAACAAAGAACAATATATGGTCCGAAGCAGGATCGAACCCGTACTTATTGGCACAGCGCCTTGCCACGAGACACCAAGTTTGTGAATTTTTTCCGAGTGCTGTATACATACCTCCTCTGAAATGTTAAAGCTGCATTTATTTATACTGCAAAACTTGCTTTAACTCCATTTATATCCAGAAGTAGCGTTCACTAACGGAAAAAGAAAACTGCGATTGTTACAGTTTCTATGGTACCCAAATATGGCGCTTCTGTGCCACATGGCTTTCAGAACGACTTCTAGTGGAATCTTCCGGAACTTTCTAGTAAACAGACTGTCGTGCGCTGCGCTCTCTCGAAAAAATCTCAAAACTAACACTCAACAGTTCTGGAAGTTCCTAACTGACTCAAGTTGTCTACCCACTAAACTACTCAGTCCTACTCAGTCTGAATTGTATTAAATAGATCTTTCTTCACTTTCTCGTGTTTCATGGCTTCTGATTTTCTTCTCTTCTCTGGTCGCCATCTTCTTAATTTTTTTTTATAAATCTACATTTCGAGCATTTAAATTTTCTTCTGTGCTATGTTTATTTGATGTCCATGTTTCAAGACCATACAAGAGTGATTTAGGGACCTCGTAGAAAACCACCCGACTGGGCTACCAACGTTCGAGCAACCCGTATTTGATTCTCGCAGAAAGCAGTGTGAATGTACTAGTGGTTAGAAAAAAAAATACCTCCAAGGTCGATCCTGCCGCTGGCATAAATCGGTACCAGGGTATTACTCTGGGAAGGTGAGATATGCCGCCTCCCATCATGAATTTCGATGCTTGAAACGACACTATCCTGAAGTCTCTGGAAAGCTTATGGATAGACGGCCGATCACATATGGGTGAAAACTCGCATGCTAAGACGCCGATTCAAGTTTCGTACTTTGGATTTACCTTTACAGGGGTGATGAGTAGGTGTACAAATTTACAGTTAAGCCCTGATGATATTTTTTTTTTTTTGTATGCCATAGTAGCTCAGTGGTCAGAGAACAGGACTACTGAGGGCAAGAGGTTAAGGTCAACCTGATTCACAGCTTCCAGGTTCATGTAATTAGATACTGTTTTCTTTCTGTGAAATAAAAACGGCACTGACGTAATACTGACAACATTATCAAACAGATTTTGCTTCCAAAGTCCATAAAGAAATATAGACACTCAACGCCATACTACCTATAGGGCACCACCTGGAACGACTGGACTCATATTTGCTTTGAAGTGGTGTGTATTTCATGTTGTAAAAAATGTATTTTACTATTCCTATTTTTTTCATTTATATACATATATATCACATATATATATAAAGAGAGCTAAGTTCCAATATTAGGAAGAAACAATCATCATTTTTTAGCCATGTAATGAGAAGAGAACAACTGGAATATATTGTAACAAATGGGAAAATTGAGGGACGAAGAGATAGAGGGAAGCAAAGAGAAAAAAATACCAGACAGCTTAAGAGAATGGCTTGGCAGAAGGTCAACAACAGAAATGATAAATAACTGCCGAGATCGAAAATTGTGGAGAGACATGATCACCTACTCCAGCAGGCCCAGTACTTGATGATGATGACACATATATAGCTAATTTTCACAAAATACAGGACATATCCTTGACCCATTAACAAAGTACTCCCATGAAGGACGTGACCTTCAGAGATTTCGAGAAAAATGGAGAGATCACAGCAATAACATTGACATTAGAATATGACATTACCATACATAACAAGAGAATAAAAATGTTTATTTTGTCGTAAGACATACACGAACAAGAAATTCATGTATAGATCTTCATAAGAATGGTACTTTTACTGTTATTTGTCTTATAAGTTATCTAACGTATATGTTTTCTATTGCATGAAATCGTGTAAACATTTCCTGTTGACATACTTAATTTTGTATGAGAAATATCTGTTTTCTTTTATCCACCTACTGTTGTCTTGAAGACTCGCAGGAGAAATTATGAATGTATTATATAATCCACTTTGTGAAGATGTTGTATTGCCTGTTATTGGTTATGGAAGGCCTCGGCATCACAGCAAACGAATTAAAATCCATAATTTTAATTATTAATTACCTGTTCTTTCAGTCACTATCTATTTAGATGCACTGTCGTTCTTGAGCGTATCCGGACGCTATTAAAATAGAAATG
This sequence comes from Megaustenia siamemsis, assembly GCA_032433765.1. Lineage (NCBI taxonomy): Eukaryota > Metazoa > Mollusca > Gastropoda > Stylommatophora > Ariophantidae > Megaustenia > Megaustenia siamemsis. The sequence goes on along the minus strand of JAVIAB010000106.1, from coordinate 17,777,834 downwards.
TTTTGATTCTTGCATATCTTTTATTGGGAGCCGCGATAGCTCAGTGGTTAGTGAACTGGACTACAAAGGACAAGAGGTAGGGTTCTATCCCAACCGACGGCTTCCGGGTTCACCCAGCCTTAAATGGGTACCGGATTTTTTTTCTGGGAAAGTAAAGCGGCACGGGTGTAATACCGACCACAATACCACAACAATCATGTGCCGAAGGTCTGTAAAATGTATGGTCACTAACACCATATTGTATGGTCACTAACCCTATACGCCACTTGGCGTGACGCGGGCCCGCTTTATCTTTTATTCCATCTATCAACCTCTTCCTTGGTTTCTCTCTTGCTCTCTGTCCTGATGTTTTGAGGCAGAAACCTTTCCATGCAGTTTGGCTTGGTTTTATTCTTAACAAGTGGCTGAATCACTCTTGTTGTTGTTTGTATATGTAGATATGTTCCAGGGACGCTTTAATTCCGAGATCTTCTCTGATTTTGACATTAGATAATAGATCTAGCTTTGTGTTATTTGTTATCTTTCTCAAACACATCATTTCTAAGGTTGTTGTGAAACGTCAAATTAGGTAGATGTTAGTACATCCACAATTGATCATACCTCTCAAACATCAAATTATGTAGATGTTAGTACATCCACGATTGATCATACCTTTCAAACATCAAATTATGTAGATGTTAGTACTTCCACGATTGATCATACCTCTCAAACATCAAATTATGTAGATGTTAGTACATCCACGATTGATCATACCTTTCAAACATCAAATTATGTAGATGTTAGTTGATCATACCTTTCAGACATCAAATTATGTAGATGTTAGTACTTCCACGGTTGATCATACCTCTCAAACATCAAATTATGTAGATGGTAGTACTTCCACGATTGATCATACCTTTCAAACATCAAATTATGCAGATGTTAGTTGATCATACCTTTCAAACATCAAATTATAAAGATGATAGTTGATCATACCTCTCAAACATCAAATTATGTAGATGTTAATACTTCCACGATTAATCATACCTTTCAAATGTCAAATTATGTAGATGTTAGTACTTCCACGATTGATCATACCTTTCAAATGTCAAATTATGTAGATGTTAGTACTTCCACGATTGATCATAACTCTCAAACATCAAATTATGTAGATGTTAGTACTTCCACGATTGATCATAACTCTCAAACAACATCCTCTCAGGTTATTCCTCTCAAACATTAAATTGAGCTTTTTTTGGTTCCTATTTAAGTATCGAGTTTCATACTTAACGTTCTCAGATTTCTGGGACTCATTTTTTTTTTTATATTTCCCGTTATGCAATTTTTTTTACGTGTCGGGACATGAAAGTAGTGCAAAGACCTGTAGCGCTGATCCCTACCAGGCATGTTTTCGTAAGAGGTAACTAAGTAGGGTTGGGTATGGGACTGGCTATCCTGTACTGTAAAAATAATATACAGCAGAAGGCGAAGGCGCGCCTACCAGCACCAGAGCTGAAAGTTGTCAGCGACCCACAGCTGATGGCTTGCGCCGGGATCGGTGAACCAAAACCATCCAGACCCTGCTTCACCTCTCCGCGGTGACTCCAGTAACAGACTAACCTGTCTAGTCTGGCCAAGCGTGCAGGGATCGAAGAGGGAAGACAACCCGGTACTCAAAAATATCGTGCTGAAGTCGGATGTGTTGGGCCGAATATAACAGTTATACTGCAAACCACAACACAACGCAGACACGTACACTACGTCCTTGTAAGGGCGGATGATGAAGAGGAATATTCTAGTCTACCATGATACTCTAGAATATTTTAGTCATCGGGTGAACACAACCAACCACTATATACAGCAAAAACTTCACAAACATGGACAAGTCAAAGAAAAGAAAAAAATAATAAATCTGCCATCCAGGAAAGAAGAGGGATATCTGCCTAAGAAATGTAAGACCCAATCCAATCCGGAGAGAGACTGCGGAAGCCAACTGAGAGTATTACACGACAGGACTGTTTTTGGACTTCCCAAGGAAAAATACAAAGAGGAAGACTAAATATTCTTGGAGAAGACAGATGGAAGCATAGATCAAGATAATGGGAAAGAAATGAAATGATCTTTAAAAGAATGGCACGAAACATAAAGACTTGGAAAATTTTTGTTGAAGACCTATGCTCCACAGGGAGTTGCAAGGAAGAAGAAAAAAAGAATCATTTATTTAAATTATTAATCTTCTCTAGTTATTTCATAAGTTTCTTTCCTTTCATTTCTTAGTTCTCTTTTTACTTTGTTTCTTCCTTTCCCTACTTTATCGGTTTTATCTTCGCATCTATTTCTTCTTCCATTTCCTTCTTCTTGTCTTTTTTTTTCTTAATCTTTAACTTCTCTACTTCTTCTCTCTAATCTCTTCTTTTCTCCCCTTTTCTCCCATTGTATTCTTCTTCCTCCTTTTTCTTCATCTCTCTCCTCTCTTCCCTTTTCCCCCTTTTCTTCTTCTTTCCCCTCTTCTTTTTTCTTCCTCTTTCTTCTCTTATTTTCACTCTTCCTCTCCTTCTTCCTTTTCCACCTCTTCTTTTTTGTATTCCCTTTCCTTTTCTTGTTTCTTTATTTTCAACTTCTCTCCTCCACCCCCCCCCCACCCTTTCCCCCCTTTCCCGTATATTTCTTTATCAAAGAATGGATAAATCTCAAACTGAAGATGTTAGATCATTACTTCTAATCAATCAAATATGCGTGGTTCGATAAATCAACGTGATCACTAATATATAACCGTATCTGTTATAAGCCCCTATGTTGATGTAGTTAAATCAAGAACTTATCAGTTAGACCGTATACGTTTCATCTCCTTACACGAAACGCGCACTAAAGCACGCGCGCAACCTTCCACAGTTAATCGTAGAAAAATACCGCCCTTAAGTTTGACTAACTGGTAGACTAGACAAAACGCGACCTGGTCTGGATTTTTCACTCGCTAGTTCGTCAAAGTGACGCAATACACTTCAATGGTGATGTGTGCGGCAGAGCGCTTATCGAGGGACTCGCCGTCGTTGCTACTTGCATTCCCCTGTTCCTTGTCTGTCGTATGTGGGGGGATATGTAACGGTGTCTTATCAAACAAACTTGATCTCTCGATCAATTACAAGTTGTTTTTTGGTTCAAGTAACACTGTGGAAAGTGTTCAACAAACGTTTGTAGATTAGATAATTGTAAAAAGCTCAATTTGATTCAAAATGAGTGAGCAATATCAGATGGGCAGTGATAACTAAAACCGCATCACAAATCGTCAAAGGTCAATATGGTATGGTACTAGTGCACACATGGATACTATCTCTTGGTGATTAACATTCAATTTGGAAATTCGGTAAGGTAAAATGTACATTTATTAATTATTGTTTCATTAAGAAAATATATTTCTTTAGTGTATTGCTATTTTTCTTAAATTAAAATAATTTCTTTCTTTTTAATTTTAATTTCGAACCAGTTTCCTGAAATGTTAAATCATTTTGTCCAAAATGATATTCTTTCTTTTCTTTCTCTATGTAATCACTGGGCGGTTATAAATATATATATATATATATATATATATATATATATATATATATATATATATATATATATATATATATATATTAGTCCACGAAAGGTAGCAGTTAGGAAGCAGTTAGGCAACAACTATAAATGTGCCCACAAAAGGATTGGGCACTGCCATACCGGACACCACATGTAACTTATTTCTTTCTGTACATTGGACAAGTTTGCATATAATTAAATTAAGGTTCTAGGAATTACGAGTTTCAGCGACATATTAAACCCCGTTAACAACATTTCCATGTGCTATAACGTGGGCTATAACGTGTGTGTTCTATGTATCTGGACTGATATTTACACAAGCCTTAAAGTAGAACAAACTCATATACGGACTTTTTGAATTGAAAACATTAAGCGCTTCCAATTTTGGAAATCTACAATTTTGACTAAATCAATACAATAATTTTGGAGTTGAAGAGTTTAGGGCACAATAACTTTAGAGTTGAAGAGTTGAGGATACAATAACTTTAGAGTTGACCAGTTGAGGACACAATAACTTTGCAGTTGAAGAGTTGAGGATACAATAACTTTAGAGTTGACGAGTTGAGAGCACAATAACTTTAGAGTTGATGAGTTGAGGACACAATAACTTTAGAGTTGACGAGTTGAGGGCACAATAACTTTAGAGTTGACGAGTTTAGGACACAATAACTTTAGAGTTGACCAGTTGAGGACACAATAACTTTAGAGTTGACGAGTTGAGGACACAATAACTTTAGAGTTGACCAGTTGAGGACACAATAACTTTAGAGTTGACGAGTTGAGGACACAATAACTTTGCAGTTGAAGAATTGATATCATATCTGTATTGTTCTTCTGAAAATCATCTCAACATTAGAAGTGTTAACATCATGTTTCAATCACAAACTTGTGGAAAGCATTAGATTCAAGATAAGAACAAATAAACACAAAATATTAAATTCTGCTCCGGGGTCGCGAGTAAAGCTGTAGAGAACATATACAATAAACATAAAATAGTAACGGGCAGCTAAACTAATGAAAAGACGAGACAATCTTCAACGTTTCAGCAAAAGATGTATGTGTATTATGTGTATAGATTGTTTCTTATACCCGATGAAGGCTTTTGTCGAAACGATGTAGTCTGTCTTGTTTTTCTAATAGTTTAGCTGATCCATACTAATTTATGTCTGTTTTATACTTGTTATATTAATAAATGCAATTTTTGTGCCAATTGAGACACAACAGCCTACTAAATGTAATCTTGGAGGGGAACATACAGGGTTATTGAGGCAGAGACAGACCAAGACTAACATGGACGAGTAACATCAAAAGATGGACAAGTCAATCTATGATAACCTGTACTATCAAAGCAAGAGACAGAGCGGAATGGGGTTCCACGGTAGCCAACCTTCTTTGTAGAGATGGCACTCGATGATGATGATGATGATGATGATGATGATGATGATTATATTTAAATCTTTATGCTTTTGTTTCATTTAGATTGTATTCATGCAAATTGAGTTGTATTTTGCTTACATTATATAAAATGGTAACGGATGTCAAGCAACATATAAGTGCAACTGTTGTTTCGTAATAATCTCATCAAGTTGCATGACATTTGTAGAACGTTGCTATTATCGCGGTCTGTCGGCAGGAACATCTGCCTCTAGCCAGATCTCTAAATCACGCTGTTGTCAAGTTCAAGGTCTCTTTGATATCGTAAAACGGCATTTTCTGTAGGCAACTGTAGCATTGTAACAAAATGGCAGTAAATAATGACGCAGTAATACATAGCGGTAATGGTTACCTCGTAAAATATAAATGTAACGGATGCCTGGCAATATATAACTGCAACGGTTGCATCGTAATATATAATTGTAATAAATACTACGTAATATACAACTGAAAATGATGTACTGTAATATATAACAGTAACGTATGATTTGTAAAATATAACAGTAACAGATGTCTTGTAATAAATAACGGATACCTCGTAATATATAACGATAATGCATACCTCGTAATAAATTACTGTAACAGATGCCCCGTAATTAATTAACTGTAACAGATGCCCGTAATAAATAACTGTAACAGATGCCCCGTAATTAATTAACTGTAACAGATGCCCGTAATTAATTAACTGTAACAGATGCCCGGTAATAAATAGCTGTAACAGATGCCCCGTAATTAATTAATTGTAACAGATGCCCCGTAATTAATTAATTGTAACAGATGCCCCGTAATTAATTAACTGTAACAGATGACCCGTAATTAATTAACTGTAACAGATGCCCCGTAATTAATTAACTGTAACAGATGCCCCGTAATTAATCAATTGTAACAGATGCCCCGTAATAATTAACTGAAATTGATGTCCCGATATAAATAATCTAGATCTAGAGAGCCATTAAAAAGAACGCTTATAAGAGAAGCAAAGTTGGCATGCATGGACTCAGTAGATAAGATCAAACATCTCGCGAAGAATAGAGACGTATAGCCAACAAAATTACAAGCCCTATGTGACGTCTAACGGTCCGGGGAGGATTAAGATCAAGATGTGCTACAATCAAGTATACAAGACGTGGCTTCTCTCTTATAAAATATTAGTACATGTTTTTTTTAATTAATTGAATGTCTTATTAAAATGATAAGTTAGAATTTCTCTCCATGGCTTTTTTTTGTAAAGTACGTGATCAGGGTTCAATTCACGGTGGTCTGCCATATTCGTTTTTCGTGTCCTGAATATGCTCCTTGTGTATTACGCACTTTGTTGTTGTCGCTTTCTGAGCCGTTGATCATTTCTGATTCTTCCGCCCCATCTACCGTCATATATTTTTTATATACGGGTTGGACATTCCCGGCAGGCGCCATTGTTGTCAAAATTGATGTTTGCCTGTCGAACCGCGAACGCACGTTGGCATATCGTGGATAGGTTAAGCACGTCGACACAAGAAGAATAAATAATATTCCAATGAAATATCGATAAAGTTCACAGTCCATCCGCTCGTCTTAAATGTTTTATTAGAATGATCAACACAACAAAACATAAAAGAATTGTATAAATACTATAACAAGAGAGCTGCAAAAGTACACACTGGATAAACAATGATAGGAGTATGTTACTCAAAATCAAAGCAAAACCATTAAAAATAGCAATAATACAGACATACGCACTTACTCAAGACTATACAGGTGAAAAAATAAAGCCATACTATGAAGATCTAAATATAGTTATGAAGCAAGTGAAATCATCAGACATCTTGATTTTAATGGGTGACATGAACGCTAAAGTAGAAAAGGTAGATGTAAGACCATTATAGAAAATCATGGTTTAGGAAAAAGAAATGAAAGAGGAGAAAGCTTAACACATTTCTGTGAAGAAACCAGGCTGATAATATGTAACTCCTACTTTCAGCAAGAGAAGAGGAAACCACAAACTTGGTAAAACCATGGAGATAAGAAGAGGAATCAAATGTATTACATAATGATAAAAGATAAGTTCCACAACAGAATCAAGAAAGTCAAAACCTATCCAGGGTCTGTATCTCAGACCACAATCCCGTAATGATGAAGATGAGGAAATCAAACTAAAGAGAAACAAGCAAAAGATTAATTCACAAACAATACCACCAGACATAACTGATTTAAATAAAAAAAAGATGTTAAAGATACTTATATAATACAAGTAAAGAACACAAATCAGAAGCTGCTAGTAGAAGTGATTTAGCAATACAGAAGAGAAAATCTGGATGAAAAAGTTACAGCCAAATATGCATGAAGAAAAGCAAAGAAGAAAATTGCGATATCTTACCCAAAAGGGAAAAGAACAAAAAACACACACAGAAATTGATAATTGATGCCATCTTGGAAAATCGGAAACAAGAAGACAAACGAAGAACACTACCCAATGCAGCAAAATAGATAAAGAAATAGGAAAAATGTGCAAAAAGGTCAAAGAAGACTGGCTCAGCCAAAGATGCCTTGGAATCGAAACTATGGAAAATAAACAAGATTTAAGAGGTATGCATGCATACAGAAAAAAAAGAATGACGAGTAAAACTAACAAAGCTCAGAATAAGGATGTTATGCAAACAAAAAAAGAAAAATGCTAATAGACAATAAAGATACAATCAATAAATGACAGGAATATACACCCGTTTTTTTCTGACGAAAGGGAAAAGAAACAGATTGTAAAATGTCCGCCAGGCTATGAAATCTGAAAATCTTGTGTGGAAATAGCTACACAAACAATTAAAAAGGGAATAGGTACAGTACATGGGCTCATAAAGAGATGATAAATGCACTAGAAGATTTTGGCATTGAGGTGATCATAGAAACATATAGCGAAATATACCATACCGGATACCTACCAAATAATCTAGGAACATCAACTCTATACAAGAAGGATTCAGATTAAAATCGTAACAACTTGTAACTACCTAAAAGACATCTAGATGACATGGACATACGACTAATATGTAATTTATACTGGGAGCAAAAAGCAATCATACAATATAACAAAGAGAACTCTACACTTATTGATATAAAAAGAGGAGTAAGTCAGGGATGCATTCGATCACCAAGTTTGTTCAATCTATACACAGCAAATCTTGAAAAACATCACAGAGATGCCAGGCCTAAATATTAATGGAAAGATAATCAAAAACCTAAGATATGCTGATGATACCGTATTTCTAGCAGAAAATCCTTAAAACCTACAATTACTTAATGAAATAAACATAACAAGCAAAAAATATTGATTAGATATAAACATCAAAAATGCTAAAACTATGATTATAAACAAATATAATACTCAAAACCTACAAGTGGATATCAAAGTTGAAGAAATAGCCCTGGAGACAGTTCAGAACTACAGCTGCCTGCGACATACTATAACCAGTGAGGGAAAATGTACAGCTGATATAAATAAAAGAATAGGACTGACAAAAAGTAATTGTAAGGACATGAACAATATACTAACATCAAAACAAATAACACCAGGGTTAAAACTAAGAATATCAAAATGGTATATCTTCTCAACATTCATGTATAATGCAGAAACATGGACATTAGACAAGAAAACAGAAAAGAAAATTGTAGCCTTTGGAATGTTGTTTTATAGAAGAATAGGAAGAATTTGATGGAAATAAAATGATGAAGTCTTACAACTAAAACTGAAAAGAGTACTAAACTCGATTCAAATAAGACAAATGAGATTGTTGGGGATATTAAAAGATAAAGCGGCCTACTAAAAGAAATCTTGGAAGGGAAAAAAAAAACAAGGTAAAAAAGGCAGAGGCAGACCAAGACTAACATGGACAGATAATTTCCCAAGATGGACAAGTCAGCCTATGACAACCTGCACTATCAAAGCAAGAAAGACAGCGGAATGGCGCTCGATGGCAGTCAACTTTCGATATGGAGGCGACACTCAATTATAAATGATGATTATAATGATTCAAAAGATTTATTTATTTTAATAATTATAATGATGATTATAATGATTCAAAAGATTAATTTATTTTAATAATTATAAATGATGATTATGATGATTCAAAAGATTTATTAATTTTAATAATTATAATGTTGACTGGAGCGCTCGTTAGAAAATATTTGAGGTTCAGTAGGTCGTTGCAGGTACTATGAACATATACTACAACACTCATTGACGGTAACAAATTCATTATGAAGTGTATGTTCCTTATAGCAACCAGTAGCTGATATCTCAGTTCAGTAATTGGAGTATACAGTCGAAAGCTCTAACTCAAACGAGAAACAGTTGTTTCATTTTGAAAAAAAAAGGAGAATACACTGTGAAAGAGAAGAAATAAATAACAATTCCTGGGGGCGCTGCAAAATCCACAGTCAACTATGACTAACAGAGACTACTACTAGAAACAAATAATAATAAGAAAGGAATATTATTATAGAGGTACTCTGCCGAAGTGATAGATCAGCGAATAACTTCAGGAGAAGTGGTATATGTTTAAAACACTCGGAAAAAAATCATAAATAATTTTTTAAAAAATTAATAAATAAAACTGTAGACTATAGACGGTCGGTAAGCAGGATCGAAACCCGTTCTACCACTACTACTGCCGCTGCTGCTTCTGCTACTGCTATTACTACTACCACTTGTAATACTACTAGCACTAATACTACTACTATTAGTACTTATAATACTACTAGCACTAATACTACTACTAGTAGTACCACTACTAGCACTACTACTATTACTACTACTGATATTCATAATCATTGGGAAATGAAAGAGCGGACTGGTCGGCTAGCTGTGCTATCGTTGAAGACGGTCAACTAATGGATCGGGTGGACATCATCAATGCCCTCCGAGATGTGGGAAGAGCGTAGGACCTCGACAACCAAGAGTCCACGTCACTCCTTCGGATGAAAAAGATGGGAGTTAAGATGGGCTCAGCCAGAAACGAGAAACTTAGCGGGCGTATAAGAAAACTTATCAACCAACACAGAACTGGAGTCATCAGTCGCTGGACGCTGCTGGACTTGCTGGAGGGGATCTGAGAACCTGTAGGCATGATCAGAGTGCAATGATGATGATGATCCGCAAATAATCGGATTTTTTTCTGGGAAAGTAAAGCAGGTCATTGTTTTTGGTTTCACATTTATTTTCCTAGAAGGTGGACCAGGTTATTGATCAACTCTGCCTCGTATTTCCTGATTTCTTTGGTCAGCTATGAGTCGGTGGTTGCATTCAGCAAAAGAAGTGTTGTTTGCCACCTTGGTTCATAACCTGAGTGTTGTTTAGTATTATTATTTTAGAAGTGAAATAGGTAAGCTGTTAAACGAAATGACAAAGTGACGGTTACGCCAAAGACCAGGGGAAAACTCCTCTAAACCAAGAAAGTAAATAATTTTAGATACAGCGAAAACAGAAGCGCTCACATTAGAACACTGATGCCAAGATTAGATAGATTGAAGTTTGAAGTTTTGATAATCATTTGTACTGCAGGTTTAATTTGTATTGATCGCCCATCTCTGGCAATGAAGAGCTGTCATTTCGTCCAGTTGTTGAATTCGTCTGCGAATGCGGAGAAGGCTCATCTGCCGGAAGTTTAATTTATTTAGAAGCATCATTGTAGAAATGGCGTATTAATGAAATAGCTGGTTTTACAACAAAAAAAGATCGAAGAAAGTAGACACGTGATATGAACATAATTAATGTATCTTTTTCATTCCGATAATCATCAATAACATTAGCGACACTGCTCATCTAACTATCTCTATTTTATTATTTCGTCTTGGTTTATGATTTTTCAATGTGTCATCAGAATTACCATGGAAGATATCACTTTTTCTAGATCCTCGTCTTATTTTCTTCACGATGTTAATTTTTCTAGTATTGATAAGTGGTTGAAACTATTCATTTGATCGTTTCGTTTAGATAGCACGTAGTGACCAAACCCAACACCCCTAATATATTTTACACATAGTATTACAGTGACCACACCCAACGCCCCTAATATATTTTACACATAGTATTACAGTGACCACACCCAACACCCCTAATATATTTTACACATAGTATTACAGTGACCACGCCCAACGCCCCTAATATATTTTACACATAGTATTACAGTGACCACGCCCAACGCCCCTAATATATTTTACACATAGTATTACAGTGACCACGCCCAACGCCCCTAATATATTTTACACATAGTATTACAGTGACCACACCGAACACCCCAAATATATTTTACACATAGTATTACAGTGACCACGCCCAACGCCCCTAATATATTTTACACATAGTATTACAGTGACCACGCCCAACGCCCCTAATATATTTTACACATAGTATTACAGTGACCACGCCCAACGCCCCTAATATATTTTACACATAGTATTACAGTGACCACGCCCAACGCCCCTAATATATTTTACACATAGTATTACAGTGACCACGCCCAACGCCCCTAATATATTTTACACATAGTATTACAGTGACCACGCCCAACGCCCCTAATATATTTTACACATAGTATTACAGTGACCACGCCCAACGCCCCTAATATATTTTACACATAGTATTACAGTGACCACGCCCAACGCCCCTAATATATTTTACACATAGTATTACAGTGACCACACCCAACACCCCTAATACATTTTACACATAGTATTACAGTGACCACACCCAACACCCCTAATACATTTTACACATAGTATTACATTGACCACGCCCAACACCCCTAATATATTTTACACATAGTATTACAGTGACCACGCCCAAAAGCCCTAATATACTCACACATAATTTTACAGTGACCACACCCAACACCCCTAATACATTTTACACATAGTATTACATTGACCACGCCCAACACCCCTAATATATTTTACACATAGTATTACAGTGACCACGCCCAAAAGCCCTAATATACTCACACATAATTTTACAGTGACCACACCCAACATCCCTAATATATTTTGCACATAGTATTACAGTGATCAGGGAGCCGCGATAGCTCGGTGGTTAGTGAACTGGACTACAAAGGACAAGAGGTAGGGTTCTATCCCAACCAACGGCTTTCAGGTTCACCCAGCCTTTAATGTTTACCGGATTTTTTTCTGGGAAAGTAAAGCGGCACGGGCGTAATACCGACCACATTACCCCAAAAATCATGTGCCGTAGGTCTGTAAAATTTATGCTTACTAACACCATATTCCCTATACGCCACTTGACGTGACGGGGTACTTTACTTTTTTTTCCCACAGTAGTCAAACCCAAGATCTCTCATTTATTTTAATTTATTTTGCATGTAGCCAACAAGCGATCTAGCCCATTACCTCTGCTATATTTTTCATGTAGCCAACAAGCGATCTAGCTCATTACCTCTGCTATATTTTTCATGTAGCCAACAAGCGATCTAGCCCATTACCTCTGCTATATTTTTCATGTAGCCAACAAGCGATCTAGCCCATTACCTCTGCTATATTTTTCATGTAGCCAACAAAGTGATCTAGCCCATTACCTCTGCTATATTTTTAATGTAGCCAACAAGCGATCTAGCCCATTACCTCTGCTATATTTTTCATGTAGCCAACAAGCGATCTAGTCCATTACCTCTGCTATATTTTTCATGTAGCCAACAAGCAATCTAGCCCATTACCTCTGCTATATTTGTCATGTAGCCAACAAGCAATCTAGCCAATTACCTCTGCAATATTTTTCATGTAGCCAACAAGCAATCTAGCCCGTTACCTCTGCTATATTTTTTCATGTAGCCAACAAGCGATCTAACCAATTACCTCTGCAATATTTGTCATGTAGCCAACAAGCAATCTAACCCATTATCTGTGCTATATTTTTCATGTAGCCAACAAGCAATCTAGCCCGTTACCTCTGCTATATTTTTCATGTAGCCAACAAGCGATCTAACCAATTACCTCTGCTATATTTGTCATGTAGCCAACAAGCAATCTAACCCATTACCTGTGCTATATTTTTCATGTAGCCAACAAGCAATCTAGCCCGTTATCTCTACTATATTTTTCAGGTAGCCAATAAGTGATCTAACCAATCACCTCTGCTATATTTTTCTTGTACCTAACACGTAATCTAGTCTATTACCTCTGCTATATTTTTCATGTACCTAACACGTAATCTAGTCTATTACCTCTGCTATATTTTTCTTGTACCTAACACGTGATCTAGTCTATTACCTCTGCTATATTTTTCTTGTACCTAACACGTGATCTAGTCTATTACCTCTGCTATATTTTTCTTGTACCTAACACATGATCTAGTCTATTACCTCTGCTAATATTTTCAGGAAGTAATCGAAAGGTCCAGCCCATTTCCTCTGTTTAATATCGCCATTCCTCTGTAAACATACCAACCATAGCGCTATCATTACGAATGGCGGCGACGAATGAAATGCGATCTCACCATTGTATCTGAACGTGAGTTGTCCCATTTAAACGTGGCAGAAAATAGCTTCCTAAAGACAGACCGCAGCTGTCTATAATATTGATAAGACGAGCGGGATGAAGGAAAAAATCACCCAAAGCTTATGACGTTTTCAACATTGGGAGCAGGGGTGGTTGTGAGTAAAATGACGTCAAGCGTTACTATATCGCATATCTGAATACGTCACACTCTTTGGGTATAGTCATTGCTAAATTTCTCATTCAGGCTGCACGTAGAACCTTAGCGAAACTATATGTTGTTGTGGTCAAACCTAAAAATGGAGGCAGATATAATTATATACATAATCTCTTAAGGATCATATTGTTGGTCATATATGTGTGATGCCGTTCCGATTCCGCAGTAGCATTTCTCTGTCTTCACATCCAGTGTGTCTTGGGCAGTGTAGGTGTTGACTACAACTGCCCGTCATCTTTATCTGTAAGCCACCGATCATCCTGCACTCACAGGGTCCTCTATAGTTCAGGTAGCCAGTGGTGTGGTATGGTATACACTCCAAGGTATGGTGACAGCTTTAAATAAAGTAAAACAACAAAATACTGACGTTTCGGCATGCGGTCATCTTCAGAATACGGGGACAACGACAACAAATGGTGAAGCACAAATACCTATAGCTGCAAGTCGGATGATGAAGCTAGGGAGAGGTGGACAGAGGGATGAGATATAGGATGGTGAGATGAAGAAGAGATGTGTCACATGTGGGAGGATAGGTGAAGTGTAGAGATATAGAATCGTAAATATAGAGAAATGATGAAGAGCTGAAAACTATTTTTAAAAAACGAGGTGAAGAAGAGTGAGATGAGAGATAGGATGGTGAGATGAAGAAGAGAGAGATCATAGTTCAACATCTTTCTAAAAATATCCTTTCAGTACTCACCAGCCACGATATGACACCAAAAGAAAACAAGCTGATGACCACGAATGCAATAATTTAGCAAATACATTGTCATCTTACATCTTACATTACATGTACATGTCGGTATAACACAACAACGTTTCGATCTAAAACCTCGTCACCTTCTTCTTATCATTTTAGTAAAGATAAAGTAAAGGTAAAGTACGAGACTTGAACCGGCGTCTTAGCACGCGAGTTTTCACCCTTATGTGCTCGGCCACCTATCCAGAAGCATTTTGAGACTTCTGGACAGTGTCGCTTCAAGCATCGAAACTCACGATGTGAGGCGGTATTCCTCACCTACCTACTAACCATCTTTTTAGTTAAATGGGCGTGGGTGTGTTGTGTCGCTAATTTACGATTTGTGTAACGTCATCAGTGGAATATCGAGAACTATGTAAAATGTATATGTAAAGTTATGGATGTAATATTTTCTTACACTCTTCTTTTCTTAGATGTTCCCTTACTTAACACAAGCATTACCGCGCTGTTCGTGTTTTCAGATATGTATATGAATGTTTAGCATATCCTTTACTAAGAAGGATGCAAAACTGATATTTTGTGAGTTTAATATTAAATAAACAGTGTTTAATAAAAGAGAATTGCTACAATTGGGGAGAAAAAACATACAATAAACAATGTCATGTGATTTGATTAGTAATTCTGCAATCTATCAAGAATGTAAGCATTTGGGCAAATTGGATAACAAGGTGTTATTTCGCTCGAGCGGTTCTCAATGTGGATTTGAGTTTATGGACACGAGTAAATTAAGACATGTTTTTGGTTGCTAAAAGAGAAATGAACTTACGGGTCACTGAAAATTTAGATTGCAATTTTGTAGTCGTCTAAAAATAAGCCTGTTCTTTAGCTGCTTTATCAATCTGTGCACAGTTGTCTGTTTATATCTGAAAGTACATTTTAGTCATAATCCATGAAAGTATGTAGCATTTATAGGTGAATAAATCTTCTTTCTAAACCCACTTCTTGAAAAACGGATATTTTATGCTATTGGTTTCAGTGAACTTTCAAAAAAGGTGATTTTTAAGGTAATTTGTTTCTGTTTTGATGATGTTCTAATGCTCATGAGAATTGTTTCAAACATTGACAAATGTATCACTATTTATGTTGTACAATATTCCACTGTTCGTTACAAATAATAACAAAGATAACCTCTACTGAGATGAAGTGTGTTAGACGAATAACAGGAAACAGTCTGAGAGACAAAATCAGAAATGAAGAACTGAGAAAAAAAACTAGGAATAGCCCCCGCCATAGAATATATTCAGAAAGAACAGAAACAATGGTTTGGCAGCAAGGCAGAGTGATCAAAACACAACACAACGAGCCCTCAATAAACGTTACGAGAATACTAGACCCAAGGGTCGACCATGAAAAAGATGGATCGATGGAATATTAGAAACACTAGGAAACATGACAGCAGCAAAAACCAACAGAGGAGCAAAATACCGCATATTATATCTCTCTCAACGCTGAAAGGCAAATGAGCAAGGAAAGAAGATGTTAAAAATGTTCTTAAAATTGTGAATGTAGCTTTCCAGATTATTGTGAGTGCTTCAGGGGAAAATCAGATTTAAATCTATTCAGAAATGTGTAACGCAACTAAAATATATCTGCTACACATCTGCCAACAGAAGAGCAAAATACCGCAAATTATATCTCCCCTCGACGCGAAAAGGCAAATGAGGAAGGAAAGTAGAAGATGTTACAAATGTTCTTAAAATTGTGAATATAGCTGTCCCTGATTGATGTGTGTGCTTCAGGGGAACATCAAATTCAGATCTATTCAGAAATTTGTAACACAACTAAAATATCCCTGCTACACATCTGCTAACTAGCTAGTTGACCGATATTTCAAACTGCGCATCGAGCAACTCCACGAGTACTCATATTCAATTTACAGTAAATAACTCAGTATGTAGAAACTGGGTATCCCAGTTCTGTGTTAGTTTGCCAGTCTACTTTGGCTCCCCACATTACCCTGTTATCAGTCAATTTTGAGTCGATGATTTCACAGTTCTTTTTAGGGCGTAGATTCACAGACGTAGTCATTTGCCTCCCTTATAGCATTTAGAATATCAGGTCTGTATATCACTCATCATCCCTCGCTCATTCTCTCACTCACTCATTCATTCATTCACTCACTCAATCACTCATCACTCGCTCACTATCTCACTCACTCATTCACTCACTCACTCACTCATCACTCGCTCACTCTTTCACTCACTCATTCACACACTTACTCTCCACAACAGCCGTGCCAGCAAACCTGTCTACTCATCAGGGGCAGACGGTGAGTTCGAAACTTGAGGAGACCAGACTGTAAAACCGAACTATTAAATTGAGCTTTAACCTGATAATTTACGACATAAACATTACTGCAAGTAACACTATGTAACATAGTTCCGACAATTATTGCCATACATTATCATAATTACGTCATAAATCTTATTTATCTGCATTATAAGTAAAGAAAATTATATGGTCCTGCAGTTAATTAACATCTCTTAGAGTTTTGTTCAAGTGTTTTATATAAACACGCAGCTCAATGATTCTAAGGATGCTCTAGAAAAGGGTGCCTCCTACTTGAACTACTTGTACATGTTTCGATAAAGACATAGACCGCCGTCTTATTAGTTGTTCGTCTGTAGCAACCCATAGCAACCAGAAGCTGATTGCAGAAATGGCCTACTTAGTTGTCATAAATATTACAAGGAAGGGAAATGCAGTTCTACGGTGGTAATAGGTTTCATCTCCATAGACATTAGGAGCTTATTTATTAGGAACGGTTCGAATTATTTGAACTATATTATTATTATACGGCTACACTATAGAATTTTAGAAAACGAAAAATATCTCGTGCAAAAAATGTATGTCAATAGAAGTGAGAATGAGAGTTCATCAGTGCTACATAGAACTAATTCTGACCTATGGAAGCGAATCATGGACAGTAGACAAACAAATAAAAAGATGTTAGAGGCCACAGAGATGGGATTTATTAGAGAAAAGTTCCCTGGACAGCTAGAAAGATCAATGAAGAAATTATCAAATAGGCCAACACAAAATGGGAACCCCTAAAAACATCAGAAAGAAACAATCAACATTTTTCAGGCACATCATGAGAAAAGGTAAGTTGTAATACTTGGTTACAGCTGGCAAAAATAAAAGTAAAAAGAGATCGTGGACGACAAAGAGAGAAAATACTGGGTAGCTTGGTGTCATGTCATCGAAAACAGTCACCAACAGAACTGATACGATGCACTGTAGATAGAAGATTGTGGAAGGACATGATCGCCTACGCAAACCGGTATAGCACATGATGATGATGATGCTATTGAATACGGTGGCTGGTTGTACATTGACATTTAACTCATTCAGTTGGAATATGCTTCGTTTTATCTATTCTGGAAAAAATATATATGTGTGGAATCGAGGCATCTGTTGCCTATGAATGTCCGCCGCCACTGCTCATGTATTTCCTCTTACACCAGAGTGCTCCGGGCCAACAATAAGGCACATTTTTGTTGTCCATAAATTATTAAACCACTGCAGCCAGTGCTTTTGACCTTTGCCCCAGCTGATTTCGAACCTTATGGGCATGCTCAAAGTGTTACCGACACGGCTGATTGTCTTCATCTCAAAGTGTTACCGACACGGCTGTTTGTCTTCATCTCAAAGTGTTACCGACACGGCTGATTGTCTTCATCTCAAAGTGTTACCGACACGGCTGATTGTCTTCATCTCAAAGTGTTACCGACACGGCTGATTGTCTTCATCTCAAAGTGTTACCGACACGGCTGTTTGTCTTCATCTCAAAGTGTTACCGACATGGCTGTTTGTCTTCATCTCAAAGTGTTACCGACACGGCTGTTTGTCTTCATCTCAAAGTGTTACCGACATGGCTGTTTGTCTTCATCTCAAAGTGTTACCGACACGGCTGTTTGTCTTCATCTCAAAGTGTTACCGACACGGCTGATTGTCTTCATCTCAAAGTGTTACCGTTACGGCTGTTTGTCTTCATCTCAAAGTGTTGCCGACACGGCTGTTTGTCTTCATCTCAAAGTGTTACTGACACGGCTGTTTGTCTTCATCTCAAAGTGTTACCGTTACGGCTGTTTGTCTTCATCTCAAAGTGTTACCGTTACGGCTGATTGTCATCATCTCAAAGTGTTACCGACATAGCTGTTTGTCTTCATCTCAAAGTGTTACCGACATGGCTGTTTGTCTTCATCTCAAAGTGTTACTGACACGGCTGTTTGTCTTCATCTCAAAGTGTTACCGACACGGCTGTTTGTCTTCATCTCAAAGTGTTACCTTCACTGCTGTTTGTCTGCATCTGACAGTTGTATTTTTTAGTTCTGAACTTGGAAAAATTGCATCGTTTATTGATGAAGATGTTCTGATTTTAATACATTCTATTCATTATGAAAATTGATATTTTATTGAAGTGGTTTCATTTTGTGACTGTTAGAAAAACGTCAAATTTGTAGCTAAAGTAGATGTTTATGTTTGAGTGATAATTTAGTTGTTAATGTTCATTTTTTAAAAAAAGATCAAAGGCGGACAAATTTTTGTTAATGTCCATAACAAAATAAAAAGATCAACGATTGACAAATCTCTCTTAATGCTCGTAATAAAAAAGATCAAAGAATGACAAATCTTATGCTCGTAACAACAAAATGTCAACGATTAACAAATCTGTGTTAATGCTCTTACAAAATAAAAAGATCAACGATTGACAATCTCTGTTAATGCTCTTAACAAAAACAGATCAACTATTGACAAATCTAAGAGTCTCCGGGAGATGCAATATTCAACGTTTAATCACAAAGGTTTTTAAATTTTAAGATACGGCTTCTTGTGGTCACTTTGAAGGCAAAATATAAGAAGCAAACTTATCTTCTTGGAAAGATATAAAATATGAAATCAACTGACGTATCAACGTGAAACAGCTGTGCGAGAAAACATAGATGGTAAAAATCCATATCACTAGTGAATCTACTGCGTTTGTTACCTCAATGACTTCAATATTCAAACTTGTAGTCAAGGCATGAGCACAGCTGTAGCGACTTGAATCAACGTGATTTGAGTTGTTCTCAAATCTATGTTGTCAAACTCACAATCTATCCTTATTATTTCCTTCTCTGTACCATTTTAAAGGTTTTAATCCTCTTTTCCAATCACAAAATATCATCAGTTAAGCGTCTCCAACCTCTTACATGTTTCATTTCCTCGCTCAGCTAGACCGTTAGATCATTTGACATTCCTGTACAAAAGCTCATTGTATGGACTGGTGTTTTCTGTGAGATTTTTCAAACTGATTCGTTTGTAAAGTAGCTCCACTATTGCAACGTATCGTTGTGTTCTTTCATTATGTTTTCAATGGCGTGAATTATTCTTATATTTTGTTTTTATTCTTCATTTCTGATAATATCTCTCAGGCTGTTGCCTGTAACATGTTGTAACAGATTACTATGTTTTAGTGAAAAACACACATTGTATACGCTTCATTGAACATGATTATTGCAAATGCTAAAACTTAGTCATAGTAGGAAATTGGAATAAAATATAAGGAAAACAAAGGGGCAATTGTTTGAAGGAATGCTCACATTAAGAATAAGATTGATGATATAAAATGTGTAGGATGTAGACAAATCGGCAGACATAAACTATGATATAGAGATATCTATAAATCATCTCTGAATGACTTCTCTTTCTGTGAAAATTACTGGAAACATCAGGCAAGTGATTGCACATCATGGAGAGCATGTATAAGGAATGGTATAACATCATCTGAGACTGTGCTAAGGCAAAACGTAGAAGAGAAAAGACTCATAAAAAAGGATGGAACCCTGTGAATCAGTGGGCCTGACTTGTTCATTTTGTGGCCGTGTGTGTTTGTTAAACATTGGTAGAATTAGCCACGAGAGAAGCTGTTCGACAAAAACAAAACCACAGCAATAAAAAAATACACAATAGTCTTCATTAGACCGTCTGTAAAGACGAAAAGAGCCATATAGGATGTGTGGAAGTAGAGCCATTGGTAACGACGTCACCTCACAACTCAGGGATATTTAGTTTGCTCATTTAGAGAATATATCTTGCGAAACTACAATTAGATAAATATCCTTGCTGGTAGCTACAGCAGATAATAAAAGCGAAGAAAACTATCTGCCAACTCTCTAGCTAGCTTTATCTCAATAACAGTTACTTGTGAATGCTATGGGGTTACCTTTAACTATCCTTATTGTTGTTGATCACGCATCTTCATAATTAACCGTTTTATCTTTCAGCTAAAAGCTCATTTCTTCTTTCCTTCCTCATTTGCCTTTTAGCGTCGAAGGGGATATAATGTGCGGTGTTTGCTTTCCTGTTCGCCTCTGCTTCTGTTATGTTTCCTAGTGTTTCCAATATTCCGTCGATCCATCTATTTTCGTGGTCGCCTTTGGGTCTAGTGTTATCACAACGTTTATTGAAGGCTCGTTGGGTTGTGTTTTGATCTTTCTGCCTTGCCGCGTGGTAAAAGAAAACGATGTACCGTAATATAATATAAGATTCCAAATTCTAGTCAACCACATTTGGACGTGAGGATGGCAATGTTTTGTATCGTTATTAATACATCTATTATAAATATTACATTATTAAAACATCTATTATAAATATTACATTATTAATACATCTATTATAAATATTACATTATTAAAACAGCTATTATACATATTACATTATTAATACATCTATTATAAATATTACATTATTAAAACAGCTATTATAAATATTACATTATTAAAACATCTATTATAAATATCATTAATACATCTATTATAGATATTAAATTATTAGAACACAGCAAGGCAGTACAATTAAAATTACTGAGGAAATGTATCTTTCCGATGGTTGTGACTCATTGATAATCTCGCAAACAGCAAGGAAGAAAATCGATTCATTCGAAACAAAAAGTTACAGAAAAATCCTTGAGATACATTTGACAATGAAAATGAGCAATGAATTCGTATTAAAAGATTTAAACATTAACAACAACTGGCTTATAAACACCATTCTACAGAGGAAATTAAAATAATGTGGCACAGGGAGCTGGAAAGAACAATAATAGAAGGCAGGGTACCTGGACGAAGGATCACGGGCACACCAAGAAGAAGGTGGTTTCGAGACATCAAGGAGACTTAGCTAGAGATAAAGATCCCTTCAGACGGACTGTGGTGAAGGCAACGTTCTGCAAAGGACTTGCAACCTCATGATGAATGCACTTTATTATAATAGGAACGAAAATAGAGATTCACAATTAAAGACAGTAATTCCGGTGTTAAAGAGTTTAAACGACTATATTTTTTTAATAACAGTATATGGAATGACACAAATGAACTATCATCAATAGCTAGCAAAATTGGGCTTGAGGTCAATCATGAAAAGACTAAAGTCATGAAAAGTTTAATTCCAACAAGTGACAAAATATACATGGAAAACAAACCAGTAGAAGAGATCGATCACTTTATCTATCTTGGAAGTCACATTGATCGAGAAGGGGATACGAGCAAAGAAATTAGAATCAGACTGGCTAAAGCAGCAATGTCTTTCAGAAGCCTTGAAAAGTTGTGGAAATCAAAACTCATTAGCACAAACACAAAACTTAGGCTATTCAAATCAAATGTACTATCAACCCTTACGTATGCGTGTGAAAGCTGGAAAACAACAAGAGATATAGAAACAAAGTTGAACGCATTCGAAAATAAATGTCTAAGGAAAATACTTGGTATAGAATGGAACGAATTCAAAACAAACGAGGAAATTAGAGAAATCGCCAATCAACCACTAATATCTTCAGTAATAAAGAAAAGACGATGGTCATACGTTGGACATGTGATGAGAAGAGATAATAATCGAATAGCAAAGCAAGCCCTCATATGGGAAACAACAGGTAAAAGAAAAAGAGGAAGACACAGGGAGACACTGAGAAGAACATTGATGAGAGAGGCAAGAGCAGCAGGAATCGGCTCCATCAATGAGATAGAACTGCTTGCACAGAACAGAGACAGATGGCGAGATTTGATAAAATATCTTTAAAAGAAAACTGCTAGAACAAAAATTCATATAGGAGAAGGTGTATCTTGGTCTACGCCCTATGGGCCGGTTACGGCTCGAAAGGTCAATAGATAGATAGATATGGAATGTGTTTTTCATGTATGTAATCTTATGATAATTCAAACAAGACAAATGCGATTTTTGGTCCATGTTAAAAGACACAACAGCCTACTAAAAGTAATTCTGGAGGGGAAAATACAAGGTATAAGAGGCAGAGGCAGACTAAGACTAACATGGACGAGTAACATCAAAACATGGAAAAATCAACCTATGACAAATTCCACCATCAAAGCAAGAGACAGAGCAGAATGTCGCTCCATGGTAGCCAACCTTCGTTGCTGAGACGGCACTAGATGATGATGAATCTTATGATGAGCGTTCAACGGATAATATGAACAACGGAGGTTATTAGATGAAGTAGAGATAAATACGCTTGACAGGCATGTCAGGATTGATGTGATAGTGGCTATAATGTTCCCTTACAATCGGTACAAATGTGGGTTATATAAATATATAAAGTCAGGTCGGATAATTTTACCTGCTACTGTATGCAGAAAACAGTACAACCTGTGGCTGCCCTGCTGCCTTGCAGGTAAGCTCGGGAGAGTAAAAGGCTAAGGGAGGATACCCCGAAGTAAAACAACCCCACTGCCTTGTGGGTGAAACTTTTTAGTCAAAGGCTAGCGGAGCCAACCGTAAACAAACCGACGGAAGGCAACAGAAAACCACCGTCGTAACTTCTTTGTACAATCATGAATCGTTAACTGGAATATATTGTAACAACTGGAAAATTGAGGGACGAAGAGATAGAGGGAAATAAAGAGAAACGATACCAGACAGCTTAAGAGAATGGCTTGGCAGAAGGTCAACAACAGAATTGATAAATAACTGTCGAGATCGAAAGTTGTGGAGAGACATAATCACCTACGCCAGCAGGCCCGGTACTTGATGACGATGATGATGATGATGATGATGATGATATATATATATATATAGGGTTCCGCGATAGTTCAGTGGTTATTCAACTGGACTACAAAGAACAAGGCTTCCGGGTTCACCCAGCCTTAAAGGGGTACTGGATTTTATCTGAGAAAGTAAAGCAGCACGGGCGTAATACTGACTACATTACCCGAAAATTCATGTACAGAACGTCTTTAAAAGTATGGTCACTAATACCATATTCCCTAAACGCCACAAGGCGTGACGGGGCTCTTTACTTTTTACTTATTTATCTATATATTGCACAGTTTCTTGAACCCTGAACTCATGTCGGCCCAAAAAACAAATTCGTCATATATGAGAATCGAACCCGAACCTCCCGGATACGTAGCGAGCGAATTTATCACTCACACAGCCATGGAGGATTCATCGACTATTCGGAACCACTTAAAATGAACTTTATACTGTGACGTTAATTTGCAAAAACGTTAAAACCGCTGGTCTATAGCCACACGTGTTGTGTCATTGCAAATGTTGCCGACGGGGCACTAATGCCCTGTAGTGGTTTACAAATAAAGCAAATTGAAAGCGAACTTATGGAACGTTGAAGTCCTGCTGTGGTTAACCTACTGTTATCACGTTCGTTTAATTTTCGTGGCAGAACTTTCAGTGCAGATCTCAATAGATGAAACACAAGCCTGAACTTAATGTTATCATTGTTAATTTTTTTTTTATCAAATAAAAGGAGAGTTCTGTTTAGATTAGGTTGTTTACTATTTTGTAGCTTGTTATTTGTGAATATTCAGTCCAGACCACCCGGGCTGTTTTGCTTTCTGCTGAAAAGCTTCAAAAGAGATGCAGTAAATGTGTTTTATTTTTAAAGGCGTGTCTGAGATAAATGTTTTATCTCTTCTTCTTCTCCGTTCTCTTTTCACTGATACCTGAAAGGTGTCGTGGTTTATATCATTTGTCGTTTTTGAGCTGCTCGAACTGTCTGAATTAGTGATTTTCCTCTATTGTTACATGTCACTGTCACGGCATCTATCCATCTTCTTCTGGGTCTTCCACTGGGTCTTTTTCCATGGATTCTCGTGAAGAACGCCCTAAATGTTTTATAAGCAGTTTTAAGCTATAGTTTCCAGGCTTGTATTTTGTTAGGGAGAATTGAAAATAAAATTGAAAAAAATGGTATGGTAAAAGCTTTACGTGAATAGTAGACGACACATATTTGAACGACGTTTCGGCCCAATAGGCCTTCAGCAGGAACAAACAAACAACACGCACACACAGATATGTGAGTAAATAAAACTAATCCTTCATAGCTAACTAGTAACGAAACAACCAAAACAAAATAATCGAAATTGGCTAAAGAAAAGAAAAATGACTTCCTTGTGTCGTGGGCTGTGGTCAGAACGGGAAAAGGGCGAGTCACACGGGTCTAGCTGTAATTACACCATCTGGTCAGGTGAAGGGTTCTAAAAATACACGGGGGAAACGCTGTCTAGGTAACCTCGACTGCAAATACACTGACAATGTCTAAAAGTATCTAAGGGCCCGTAAATACATGTATACACACACACAGATGCGTGTATACATATATACACGTACAAACAGACATGCACCTACTTATACATATCAACATGCACCTACATATACATTCATATACATATATATGCATACATACCTGCACACACATACAAGCATGTATATATATATATATATATATATATATATACACCCATACATATGTACACACACATGCATATGCACAACCATACAGGGACAATCATATATGTGTAGAAAAGTGCGCATAGCGCACATATCACCAGAAGAGTACACACCGGGGTCAGTGTGAAAAAAAACAGAAGAGAAAGAATAGAGCAGTAGAATAACAGGTACTCAAAAGGCTGAGAGTGGGGTACAATAAAAACATATGAGGGGTAACTAGCACAGAAAAAAGAGGTGTAGGAGAACACCAAAGTGTCTCAATGGGGACTAGTGGAGGTGAGCTATGAATGGCTTGGCATAGTAGATGGACTAAAGAGCCCAAACATGCACAGTAGAGAAGGCTATGCAAAAAGGAAGGAGTAACCGAAAGGGAGCTATGTGAACGAGTGTGATACATTTATGCCTCGTGTGGTCAGCGAGCCATACTGGACTATGCGGCGGTTCTCCAAAGCGAAACGGCTGCGGTCGCCAGAGTGACAAAGGACAATACCAGTGATACGGACGTCGTCTTTACCCTTGTGATCTGGGGAGTTGAAATGGGAAGACACTGGAGTGCCAGTATTCTGTTCAACATCTCGTAGATGTTCACAAAATCGTTTCACTAATCGTCTTCCAGACTCGCCAATGTACGTCATGTGGCATCGTTGGCATATGATGGCATAAATTATGTTACAGGACACACACATTTGATGCCATGCTTGATCGTTATGAACAACGGAGATGATCAATCCCATGGTAGAATGTAAATGAGTGATGGTTGGACGCAGAGTCAAATACCGAATTCTGAATTTTAAAAAAATATCACCAAGAACGATGATAAGGGATAAAAAAGAAATACACTGTCAGAGAAACAGATGATCAATTAAAAGTAATATTGATGGATAGGTTACATGCTTTGAGTGTTTAAGACAAATATTACCTGTCGAGGTTTATACCTGGAGCCCACACGTAGCGATGAAATAGGGAAGATCTAGAAACACATGAACAGGAAACGAAACTTTGAGACTAGAGTTCTCCGAGATAATCATATCTAGAACAGAGTGTAAGAGACAGCAAGGGACAAGTATGATAGTCATTTTGGAGAGCTTTACATGGAGAATAGGACAGACAAGAATAGGGGAATAATATGTACTCAAACAATGGATGATCGGGTGGACATCATCAATGCCCTCCGGGATGTGGGAAGGACACAGGACTTCGACATCCATGATTCTACGCCACTCCTTCAGATGAAAGAAATGGGAGTTAAAATGGGCACAGCCAGAAACAAGAAACCTAGTGGGTGTGTAAGAAGACTAATCAACTAACACAGAACTGGAGTCTTCAGTCGCTGGTCACTGCGAGACTTGCTGAGGATGGGATCTGAGCACCTATGGACATGTTCGGAGTGCAATGATGATGATCCGCTAATAACTCAATAACTCAATAACTCAATCTGTACTCTCAATTATCTAGTTACAGACAACATGAGTAATTTGTATTTTTTTTTTAAATAGCTTTGCTATCGACAGGAGAAACAATTTTCCTGAATATTTAATTTTTAGAATGGAAAAAACGGTTATCTCCCGTTGACAACATAAATCACTTCATCCTAGAGATTATAGGTTGTGTGCTAATTAGATATTTAACTCTCCCGCCAGAAAGAATAAAAAACGTCTACATCAATGATTTCCATGTCACTGATTTGTTCATTGATAGCCACGAGTAAGACCGGCTGAACGACAAATGGCACGGCTAGAGACCAAAAAAACACGGCTGGTAAAAGGTGTTGAAGCCCCGAATCAATAGTTCAACAGTACGATGTCTATAGTCCTACATATACGACCTCAGAATATCTGGGAAAGTGATAAATCTGAGAATGTTCAAGTTGAAATGTCTAAAGAAGGACTCATTTGCATCGCGACTGGAAAATGAGATGTCACTCCGTCAGGAGTTTTCGTGAGTTTTCGGGTTCCAAATGGCTTAAGATGGCTGAGGCTTCCGGTGAGTTGGTGCTCAGGAGAAGTGAGATTCGCGAGGCCACTCTCTTATAAGATAAGTGCGACGCGCAACGCCACTCCCTGATAAAAGAAGTGGGACTCACAACGTAAATCTATTATAAGAGAAGTGAGACCCACAACGCCACACTCTTATAAGAGAAGTGAGACACACAATGTCACTCCCTTATAAGAGAAGTGAGACCCACAACACCACACACTTATAAGAGAAGCGTGATCTACAACGTCACTCCCTTATAAGAGAAGTGAAACCCACAACGACACTCCCTTATAAGAGAAGTGAGACCCATAGCGCCACTCCCTTATCAGAGAAGCGAGACCCACGACGCCACTCCCTTATAAGAGAAGCGAAACCCACAACGCCACTCCCTTATAAGAGAAGCGAGACCCACAACGTCATTCTCTTATAAGAGAAGTGAGACCCACAACGCCATTCCCTTATAAGAGAAGCGAGACCCACAACGCCATTCCCTTATAAGAGAAGCGAGACCCACAACGCCATTCCCTTATAAGAGAAGTGCGACCCACAACGCCGACTCAGCAATAGCGCAGTGGAATGACTGCACTTTTATTGCCTGCTCTTACACCCACATACTTGTTATTATGTTTATTTGATAACACTGATTAACTTTCCTATGTTTCCATTATCTTTACTTTGTGTTTGTGTTTGCCCTTACGCTCCGTATTTATATCTTAACTCTGTTATTTTACGCTTTGTTTTTTACTCTCTTTACTTCATTTTTGTGACTATCTTGTATGTTTTCTATCTCAATCTTTATTATGGAGGCGAAGGCGCGCCTCCAAGCACCAGAGCTGGAAGTTGTCAGCGAACCACAGCTGATGGCTTGCGCCAGGATCGATGAACCAAAACCATTCAGACCCTGCTCCACCTCTTCGTGGTGCCTCCAGTAACAGACTAACCTGTCTAGTCTGGCCAAGCGTGCAGGGATCGAAGAGGAAAGACAACCCGGTACTCAAAAATGTCGTGCTGAAGTCGAATGTGTTGGGCCGAAAGGCGCAAATATAACAGTTATACTGCAAACCACAACACAACGCAGATACGCCTACTACATCCTTGTAAGGGCGGATGATGAAGAGGAATATTCTAGTCTACTACGATATTCTAGAATACTTTAGTCATCGGACGAACGCAACCAACCAATCTTTATTATGTGATCTATATCTTTATTGTATGTTTGTATCTCGACTGTGCTTTAGCTCTATCTATATTATTTTATCTATATCTGTATTGTGTGTTTCTTTCTAGACTGTGCTTTAGCTCTATCTTTATTATGTAATCTATATCTTTATTCTATGTTTCTATCTTGTATGTGTTTTATTATCTCAAATTTTATTATATGATCCATAAAACGTCAATTACTCATCGAAGGAAAAAAATATGAGTACCTCCGAAATCGGAGCTATCTGCCTGTACGGCGAGGGACATCTGTACACACGACTGCCAGGGAAAACCGGATTTACACGTACAGATTAATTCCTAGTATATAGGGACTTTGCCAGAGGTTAAAGCCGGCGAGCGAAAAAAAAAAAGATCCATATATTTATTGTATGTTTCTATCTTGACTGTGTTTTAGCTCTGTCTTTATTATCTGATCCATATATTTATTGAATGTTTCTATCTTGACTGTGTTTTAGCTCTGTCTTTATTATCTGATCCATATATTTATTGAATGTTTCTATCTTGACTGTG
Organism: Megaustenia siamemsis; assembly: GCA_032433765.1. Lineage (NCBI taxonomy): Eukaryota > Metazoa > Mollusca > Gastropoda > Stylommatophora > Ariophantidae > Megaustenia > Megaustenia siamemsis. The sequence continues at coordinate 17,748,945 of JAVIAB010000106.1, read as the reverse complement.
CTTTGGCTCTATCTTTATTATCTGATCTATATATGTATTGTATGTTTCTATTTTGACTGTGTTTTAGCTCTGTCTTTTTAAGTGATATATTAATACATTTACTCTATTATGTTTCTGTTCAGCTTTAACGTAATGTATGTATTCGTAAATTGTAATGGCTTCCTTCAAAGAATGAAACTAAAATACGGGAACTGACAGAGATCTTAAGAGCTACCGAATGGATCTGTTCTCAAATACAAAACGGTCCACTTCACACCCTCTTATCCTTGTAACTTTTAATAAAGAACTTCTGCTATGGCAATTTTATGGCCTAAATCAAGTAGAGTATGTGAACATAAGGGTATTTAAAAAGGGGCTGAAATGGACATACATTTTCCTCATCATCATGTGCCATACCGGCTGGCGTAGGCGATCATGTCCTTCCACAGTCTTCTATCCACCATGCATACTATCAATTCTGTTGTTGACTATTTTCCATGCCATGACACCAAAGCTAACTAGTATATTTTCTCTTTGTAATCCACAATCTCTCTTACCCTGTATTTTGCCAGTTGTAACAAAGTATTCCAACTTTCCTCTTCTCATGACGTGCCCGAAAAATGTTGAATGTTTGTTTCTGACGTTTCTTGTGACCTCCCTTTTCGTGTTGCCCTCTTTGAGAATGTCTTCGTTGGTCGTTTCAGCTGTCCAGGGAACTTTCAACATTCATCAGAGAAATCCAATCTCTGTGGCCTCTAATCGTCTTTTCATTTGTTTGCTTACTGTCCTTGATTCGCTTCCATAGGTCAGAATTGGTTCTATATAGCACCGATGAATTTTCTTTCTCACTTCTATTGACATAGATTTGTTGCAAAAGAACACATTTTCCCAGAGAAACATAAATAATCCAGGTTATAATTTTATCGCCGGTTATCGATTCGAAGTGAGATGTAATTTGATAGTTTTTTTTTACTATTTTGGCTGTAAAATGACAGTTATCAAATGTTATTGCATTTGTAACTTGCAATGTGCGCTTCTCGGATATTTTTGCATTTAAGACCCAATAGAGTACAACAAGGTTGATTATTTTTGCATTTAAGACCCAATAGAGTACAACAAGGTTCATTATTTTTGCATTTAAGACCCAATAGAGTACAACAAGGTTGATTATTTTTGCATTTAAGACCCAATAGAGTACAACAAGGTTGATTATTTTTGCAATGGAATGAAGTCGACCGATTTCCAAGATCATGCAGGTTTAAACTGATACATGGTATATTCTCGTGTGAAAGAAAGACGACCAACGTAATGCTGACCATTTAACTAAAAATGGAGCTGATGTTTAAAGAAATATGGGCACTGACACCAAATAGCGTTTACACCACGGGGGAGTCGCAGGGTGACTTTTTTTCTTCCGTCTCTATTAATCAAAATGCAAACTTAATTAAAATCTACACTAATGGATTACCTCCCGTAGTATCATTTGCATATATTATTTATTTAAAAGCAAAGCAGGAAAAAAAACCTGATCTTATTTTGTTGTGTGATATCACAAATGATGAATCCCACGTTTCCGTTGATAGCCTTCATTAGGACAAGTCACATGACAAAGGGAATGCACAAATGATATATTCTTAAAAAGGACAACCATAAATCATAGACACTATGTCAAGGGAGCTCGAATTTGATGAATAAAAACTATGTACAGTGAGATTTTTTTTGTTTTGTTTTTGCGTTCGCCAGCATTCACTTCTGGTGATGTTCCTAGAACTGAAATATGCATTTTAATCCATTTTTCCCTGGCAGCCGTATGCACAGGGGTCCCTCACAGTACAGCCAGCTAACTCCGTCGTTGGAGGTACTCATATATTTTCCGTCGATGAGTAATTGACGTTTCAAGCCGGGTCTCGTTGCTGAGACTAGTTACCGCAGAGAAAAGTCATAAATAAAATCCCAACTGGTTCAGCCAGGATTTAAACTCACAACCTTTTTGTCTCAATACCGGCGTCTTGCCTCGAGACCAACCAGTCCCCCGTACAGTGAGATTTAATTAATGTTGAACTAATTAGTTATCAAGTGTAACCATCTGCGCCAAAGATTTAAAATAGTGGTATAATTCTTGCATATTTCGCCCACAAAGCAACGAACTAAATTTATCAACAAAAACGACATACCACTTGTGAACATCTGGTAAACACAAAGCAAATTACAATTTACATATCACTTGTAAATATCTATTACAAATTACAAAAATTACAGTTTAACCAGTAAACACTCTGACAAGGAAAACATTAAGCGACAACAATATTTTCGATACAGTTATTGTTCTATTAGAACCAACCTTTGTCAATGCTCTGTTTCATGCGTAATAACTTTTATTTTGGATTCGCTTTGTTAATCTAGTTCTACACATTCTTTTATCTTTCACAGAATCAAGAGAAACCAGCAGCTATTTGAAAACACGGAGGAAATAATTACATTATTCACAAACATCTTTGAAGAGTAGCCAATGGAAATAACAGTTATCATGAATACTTACATTTAGCTTCAAAGTTACGTTTTTTAAAACATGTGTTTTGTAACTGCTCGAATGGACTACAGACTCAACTCGTACCTGGTATTATTTTGAAGTTGCCTGTTATGACTAGAACTTTTCTTGTTTTGCGAGCAAACCGGTTATTACTTATTATGTTTTAGTAATTAATTTAGGCCTGATTTTATTAATTCTTTTTTATTGTTTGGGATTTTTTTCTCCGGATTTTAACAATTTAAAATTTAAGACAATTAATTAATCCAGGTTAATTTAAATTTCTACATTCGTGGTTGCCAATTTCTGGAATCCTAAAGCTATGTGTATATATCATGGTTTGATTCACGGGATATCTGCTCTGTAGTTCTGCGATAGTGTTTCTTTTATTTTTTTTTAAAGTAATTTTCCGTCACTTTTTTTTGTATAGTTATTAGCAGTTTAAAAATACTCTGTCAGTAATATCACGGATAATTCCATCATTATTTGGTCAAAACTACAGCACCAACCGTTGCAAGAACCGGCCTCATCACGGCGTCATCAGCAACTTTAATCATTATCAGTTTCAGCAGCAACGTCAGCAGTGACGTGGGCATAACAGGGGAATCCCTTGTTGAGCTGGAACAGAACGACATGGAGATTGGGAATCCCACAATCGAGTCTATTTTTACAACAGTCCGGATCTGTCTGGCTTTGTTCGGCCTTCTGGCTAACACAGTTACTGGAGTTGTACTCACGAATAAGAAATTATGGAACCCTACTTCGATGCTACTTTTGTCCCTTGTTGCATACGATGCCGTATTCCTTTTAGCATCAATACCGCCCAGCATCTTCTTTGGCATCGTAAGCCCAGAAACATTCGCAGTTTTACTTGGAATATGTTACCCCCTGCGATACACGGCACAGACCGGATCTATCTACAGCACAGGTAACCAACCGCGATATTTCTTTAACTCCCTGTATCTATGTATTGTTATTACATTATTAGTGTTAATATGTGTTTGCAATTTTCAATACACTAGTGTGGCCAGTGTTACTCCAGGCCGCCCAAATTTCACAGAAAAAAAACCTTTTACTTTCTTGAGAGGTTGAGTTAAAATCGAATCGTGTGACTAAGAAAAAAGGTATTCGTCACTGTTGATAACTGTCCTGGCAAGGCAATATCACAGCCAGGGACGGACAGCATCATTGCCCTCCGAGATGTGGGAATGGCGCAGGATTTCGCCAACCATCATTCCACGCCACTCCTTCGGGTGAAAGAGATGGGAGTAAAGGTGGGCACAGCCAGAAACGAGAAAAATAGTAGAGATGTAAGAAGACTTATCAACCAGCACAGAAATGTAGTAGTCAGTCGCTGGACACTGCGGGACTTGCTGAGGAGGGGACCTGAATACCTATGGACGTGTTCAGAGTGCAATGATGATGACCCTCAAATAACTCAATATCACAGCCACGGGTGTACGTTATTTTCCACACGTAATTATGAAATCAATCCATCAATTATAGACGTCCATGTAGAGAGCACTAAGAGTTCTCGCTTCACATTTTTTTTCTATCAAAACCTGCAAGAGGAGGAGAAACAGAGATTGAAGAGTGGAATACTGTAGTTGATTGAATGCTTCAATAAAAAAACGCTATTTAAAACCAGACAAATACAAATAGACGGAGGCGATAGCGCTGGACAGGACGCACACTACGGAAACCACCCGAGAGTATTACACAACACACACCTTTTTGGAATCCCCAGAGAAGGAGATAAAGAGGAAAGTCAAAAAATATTTCGAGAAAACAGGTGCAAGCAGAGATGAAGAGGATGGGGAAGACATGGATCGATCTCATGAGAATAACAAGAAAGAGAACGGCTTCGAAAGTGTTGAAGACCTAAGCTCGACATGGATAGGAACAAAAGAAGAAGCAGAATTATAATTTTGAAATAGTACCAAACATAGAAAAAGGAGATTTAAAATGTTATTTCTTGAGTCAAGTACTTCATTTTTTAAAATGTAATCCGTGGCATGGGAATCTGTTCTGCTAAAGTTTATAGGTTTGACTCCACGTTACCCATTTTCGCCTCCTGAATGTGCTGAATAATATCAACCATTGTGCTTCTTCTTTCGCCACACTTTCTGTATTATAACAAAACAGTCTGGTATGTGTGGAATGACATAAAGAGTCTGGTAGGCGTGGAATGACATAAAGAGTCTGGTAGGCGTGGAATGACATAAAGAGTCTAGTATGCGTGGAATGACATAAAGAGTCTGGTAGGCGTGGAATGACATAAAGAGTCTGGTAGGCGTGGAATGACATAAAGAGTCTGGTAGGCGTGGAATGACATAAAGAGTCTGGTAGGCGTGGCACGACATAATGATTCTGATATGCGTGGCACGACATAAACAGTCTGGTATGCGTGACATAACATAAAGAGTCTAGTATGCTTGGCATAACATAAAGAGTCTGGTATGCTTGGCATGACATAAAGAGTCTGGTATGCTTGGCATTACATAAACAGTCTGGTATGCTTGGCATAACATAAACAGTCTGGTATGCTTGGCATGACATAAACAGTCTGGTACTCGAGGCATGACATAAACAGTCTGGTATGCTTGGCATGACATAAACAGTCTGGTATGCTTGGCATAACATAAACAGTCTGGTATGCGTGGCACGACATAAACAGTCTGGTATGCGTGGCATAACATAAAGAGTCTAGTATGCTTGACATAACATAAAGAGTCTGGTATGCTTGGCATGACATAAAGAGTCTGGTATGCTTGGCATGACATAAACAGTCCAGTATGCTTGGCATGACATAAACAGTCTGGTATGCTCGGCATAACATAAAGAGTCTAGTATGCTTGACATAACATAAAGAGTCTGGTATGCTTGGCATGACATAAATAGTCTGGTATGCTTGGCATTACATAAACAGTCTGGTATACTTGGCATGACATAAACAGTCTGGTATGCTTGGCATAACATAAACAGTCTGGTATGCTTGGCATGACATAAACAGCCTGGTATGCGTGGCATGACATGAAGAGTCTGGTATGCTTGGCATAACATTAAGAGTCTGGTATGCGTGGCATGACATAAAGAGTCTAGTATGCTTGGCATAACATAAAGAGTCTGGTATGCTTGGCATTACAAAAACAGTCTGGTATGCTTGGCATGACATAAACAGTCTGGTATGCGTTGCATGACATAAAGAGTATGGTATGCTTGGCATAACATAAAGAGTCTGGTATGCGTGGCATGACATAAAGAGTCTGGTATGCGTGGCATAGCATAAAGAGTCTGGTATGCTTGGCATAACATAAACAGTCCGGTATGCTTGGCATGACATAAACAGTCCGGTATGCTCGGCATGATATAAAGAGTCTGGTATGCGTGGCATAACATAAAGAGTCTGGTATGCTTGGCATGACATAAACAGTCCAGTATGCGTGGCATGACATAAACAGTTTGGTATGCGTGGCTTAACATAAAGAGTCTGGTATGCTTGGCATAACATAAAGAGTCTGGTATGCGTGGCATAACATAAACAAACCGGTATGCTTGGCATGACATAAAGAGTCTGGTATGCTTGGCATGATATAAACAGTCTGGTATGCTTGGCATGACATAAACAGCCTGGTATGCTTGGCATGACATAAACAGCCTGGTATGTTTGGCTTGACATAAAGAGTCTGGTATGATTGGCATGATATAAACAGTCTGGTATGCTTGGCATGACATAAACAGTCTTTTATGCTTGGCATAACACAAAGAGTTTGGTATGCTTGGCATGACATAAAGAGTCTGGTATGCGTGGCATAACATAAAGAGTCTGGTATGCTTGGCATGACATAAACAGTCTGGTATGCTTGGCATGACATAAACAGTCCAGTTTGCGTGGCATGACATAAACAGTCTGGTATGCGTGGCTTAACATAAAGAGTCTGGTATGCTTGGCATAACATAAAGAGTCTGGTATGCGTGGCATAACATAAACAGTCCGGTATGCTTGGCATGACATAAAGAGTCTGGTATGCGTGGCATAACATGAACAGTCGGGTATGCGTGGCATAACATAGACAGTCTGGTATGCTTGGCATGACATAAAGAGTCTGGTATGCTTGGCATGATATAAACAGTTTGGTATGCTTGGCATAACACAAAGAGTTTGGTATGCTTGGCATGACATAAAGAGTCTGGTATGCTTGGCATAACACAAAGAGTCTGTTAGGCTTGCCATAACATATACAGTCTGGTATGCTTGGCATAACATAAAGAGTCTGGTATGCTTGACATAACATAAACAGTCTGTTATGCTTGGCATGACATAAAGAGTCTGGTATGCTTGGCATAACATAAAGAGTCTGGTATGCTTGGCATGACATAAAGAGTATGGTATGCTTGGCATGACATAAGATATAGTAGAAGCTAGCTTCAAAACACATAACGGAAGAAAGCGTCAGGAAGAGACTATTCTAGAACTAATCATCATCATCAAGTACCACGCCTGTTGACGTTGGTGATCATATCTCTCCACAACTTTCGATGTCAACAGTTATTTATCATTTCTGTTGTTGACCTTCTGCCAAACCATTCTCTTAGGTTGTCTGGTATCCTTTCTCTTTGCTTCACTCTATCTCTTAGTCCCTCAATTTTACCAGGTGTTACAATATATTCCATCTGTTCTTTTCTCATTACATGGCCAAAAAATTATGATTGCTTCTTCCTAATATTGGAAATTAGCTCTCTTTTGGCCTTTTTCAAAACGTTTTCATTACTCTTCATTGCAGTTCATGGTATTCTCAACATTCTTCTGTAAAACCAGATTTCTACATCCTCCATTGATTATTTTTTTCTGTTGTCCTATTGTCCATAATTCACCATATGTTATAGTTTCATGAAATCACATTCAATATTGACATAAATATATATTTTATATAAACCTAATACATAAACACTGTTACAACAAAAAGATCAAACGCAAGCTACAGATATCATCAAAACGAAAACCAATTCCATCCCATGTGAAACATAGTTTACACTGTGATTTTTATTTAAAGAGACACGGGAAAACAGTGTGATTTTTATTTTAAAGAGACACAGGGAAACAGTGTGATTTTTATTTTAAAGAGACACGGGAAAACAGTGTGATTTTTATTTTAAAGAGACACGGGAAAACAGTGTGATTTTTATTTTAAAGAGACACGGGAAAACAATGTGATTTTTATTTTAAAGAGACACGGGAAAACAGTGTGATTTTTATTTTAAAGAGACATGGGGAAACAGTGTGATTTTTATTTTAAAGAGACACGGGAAAACAGTGTGATTTTTATTTTAAAGAGACACGGGAAAACAGTGTGATTTTTATTTTAAAGAGACACGGGAAAACAGTGTGATTTTTATTTTAAAGAGACACGGGAAAACAGTGTGATTTTTATTTTAAAGAGACACGGGAAAACAGTGTGATTTTTATTTTAAAGAGACACGGGAAAACAGTGTGATTTTTATTTTAAAGAGACACGGGAAAACAGTGTGATTTTTATTTTAACGTTATGAGAAGAATGTGGACTTCAACTAGACAAACATTCGAAACTCAACGAGCCTTCAATAAACGTTGCGAGAACACCGGACCCAAAGTCCGGCCCAAGTAAAAGATGGATTGATGGAATATTAGAAACACTAGGAAACATAACAGCAGCAGAGGCAAACAGAAAAGCAAAAGACCGCAAGTTATGTCTCTCCTCGACGCAGAAATGCAAATGAGGAATGAAAGAAGAAGAAACATGTGAAATTCTGAAATGTTAAACTTTAAACATCTATCTATATCTATCGTGCTTTCGAGCCGAAGACGGCACTTAGGGCAGAACCCCAATCTCAAATACAGAAACCTTGCGTGCCAAAATGGCACATATTGCAGAGATCACTGCTCTAAAATCTTTGACTCTGTTTCCATAACAATACTTTATACAATGACAGCTTGTCAAACCATCGATCAATCTCCTTAGTCGCCTCTTACGACATGCCTGCATGTCTGGAAGGTCACAGTGTCACTATTCTTTAAACATAGCAATTAAAAATATTATACATACATTGAATTTGATCTTTTTGATTCTTTTATTTATATATTCTTTAAACATAGAAGAAGAAAAAAAATTGTGAATCTCATCATATCCAGTGAAATTATATGACTTATGTTTCTTTTACTTTGGACACAAATGGTAACGATTTCCTTTTAACAACAGAATGAAAACATGTACTGTTCACACTAGTTATAGAATAGAGCAACTTCATTTTAACATATACAATACTATGAACACTTTAATTACTTTTTGGATTGCAGTAAATGAAACTGTAAGCAACTTAATTACACACACTTTAAGAGAAAGATTGTATTAAATGTATTCACATTTACACCCAGCATTTTTAGTACACCGACACTTCAAGTAATATAATTTCCAGCCAGACATAGTTATCATCTGTTATCAGCTGCCGATCCGATCCACCGTGTGGAATTAATCCCTGATAAAAGAATTAGTTTCAGGGACAGATATCCATGAGAGTATATAAGAACGTCAAGCAGAGTAGTAACATTTGTAACATTGTAGGAACAGAGAAGTAACAATGTAGTAACAATTTTAGTCTGCCGTCATCTGTAAGATGACATTAAAGTGTTAGGTTAAAGCTAAGACAGTCGTGTGCTACTAGTTATGGACAGTAAATTCTATACAAAGTGTTACGGAGAGTAACTGTAGTTTTAACACGCCGAATATATTGTTAGCCGTTAAGTCCAATGCAACAGGAAGTCGACTCACGTGAATAGGAAGCTCATCACTGATTTATTTTCAACTAGAGAATTTTGTAAAAGATTTCATTAAAAATTTGAAACTTTCTAAACTCATCCACTCATAAGCTCAGTCACTAGGAGGGATAATACTAGAAGAAGCCAACAGAAGAGCAAAGAATCGCAGATGGTTTTTCCCCACGACGCCAACTGCAATTGAGGAAGGATAGAATAGAATGAAGAAGAATCCAAATCTAGTTTATGTTATCTCAGTTTCACGACGAAAAAAAATTAAACGAGTTACATTATAAGTGTTGAGTTGAACGATTAAGAAACATTATTTGTAACTCTGTTATTTACATTCCAGTTTACTTTACCTGGTTTTCTGTAATGGATGCTCTTTCGAGAAACTGATTATTTGTTTAAAAAATATCTATGGTTTCATTTTTACATGAAAACATTGAAATGATGTTAGAGTCTAATAACTTGGAGAAGTACAAATCTTCAAATTGACCACGTCTAGAACGCAAGATTGCTCGAAAAGCCTGAAGAAGTTTCATAACTAGATCTTCATGTCTCAATGATTGCTTCATTCAGACATCATTTTGCCCTTGCTCTAGAACGATGGTTCCCAAACCTTTGACACCAGCGGCTCCATCTCCATGAAGATCATATACTGGTGGCGCCTTCCTAGTGACAGAGTTACGATCGTAAACGTCTGGTAAACTCTTATTAGTGCATTAATTTTTTTTATTAGGCTACTACTTTCGGTACATATTACTAATGTATGTAAATAAATGAATTTCAGTAAGAATTAAGTGATTTAATGTATTAAAAACATTAGATACATCATCTATCTATCTATCTATTGACCTTTCGAGCCGTAACCGGCCCATAGGGCGTAGACCAAGATACACCTTCTCCTATATGAATTTTTGTTCTAGCAGTTTTCTTTTAAAGATATTTTATCAAATCTCACCATCTGTCTCTGTTCTGTGCAAGCAGTAGATACATCATACTTAAGTTAAATAACATTTTTAAAATGTCTCGCAAACACACACTATGCCGCATGTGGACAAGCGGAGCCGCGATAGCTCAGTGGTTAGTGAACTGTACTACAAAGGACAAGAGGTAGGGTTCGGTCCACAACCGACGGCTCCGGGTTCACCCAGCCTGTAATAGGTACCGGATTTTTTTTTCTGGGAAAGTAAAGCGGCACGGGCGTAATACCGACCACATTACCCCAAAAAATCATGTGCCGAAGGTCTGTTAAATTTATGGTCACTAACACCATATTCCCTATACGCCACTTGGCGTGACGGGGGTACTTTACATTTTTTATGTGGACAAGCTTACTTTGCTTTATATTCGTTTAATATTACTCTACTTATAGGATAACATAATTAGGTCTCATGTCATTTGCAGAACGTTGCACTAACCACAGCCCGTCTGAAAGAATATAAGTCTCTAGCCAGAGCTCCCACAGAACGTTGCATTCACCACAGTCCGTCTGAAAGAATCTCTGTCTCTAGCCAGATCTCCCAAAAGAACGTTGCATTCACCACAGCCCGTCTGAAAGAATCTCTGTCTCTAGCCAGATCTCCCAAAAGAACGTTGCATTCACCACAGCCCGTCTGAAAGAATTCCTGTCTCTAGCCAGATCTTCAACTTCTTCTGTTGTCATGTACAATTTTTCATTGATGTCTTGAAACCACCTTCTTCTTAGTATGTTCCTGGTGCGTCCCATGAACCATACACTCTATTATTGTTCTTTCCACCCCACTGTGTCTTTTGACGTGGCCATAGTATTTTAATTCCTTTGCAGGACAGCGTTTATTATCCAGTTTTTTTTTAATAATAATAAAATCTTTTAATATGTCTTCATTGCTCTTTTTTCACTATCGAAGGTTTGTTATGGATTTTTCTGTTTCATTTTGTTTCGGATGAATCGATTGTCTTCCTTTTTGTGTTTGCGAGGTTGCCCATGATTCATAATAAAAGATATGTAAGATGATAAATGACGACAGAATTAACACTATCTTGTAGAAGCTCTTTTATGTTCTACAAAAATATTAAGCTGATGTGGATGTTGCCATCTTATAATTCTAACCACTGAGTAGACTCACGACAATATACTTGGTTGTGCCACACTTGTCAAAGTTTGGCGTCGTCTCTGAGAGTAGCGGTGAGCAGTTTGAGAACCACTGCTACAGAAGATTGTTTGCTGGACAAGATGGTGGCAATTCCACAAATTACCAATGCATCAAAATATCACAAGCAATAACTAGTTCCTTTATTTTTGTCTACAGTGTTCATTAAGACCAGAACAGTTGAGTTGTGGATCACGAAGTGTTCTTAACTCGTTCTTGAAAGTTATTGGTAATGATGGTTCTTGTTTTCGATTGGTTTCCCCTGAATGGCAACATTCTATTGGTCGATTTATTTCTGTTTTATCAAAGTTTGGGAGAGACCGTTATTAGAAGATAACAAGTGATAAGATCACGAAATAGTTAACATAATTTATGTATCTAGGAGCAACACATTTAGCAATCTTTTGCCTAGTCTGGTCTTCGACTATACTGTTCGTCCAACGACTATTTCTGTTTTTTTTCCCCGCTGTTTAAAGATATCAATAATTAATTACTACTGCTACAGATGTGATTTATTGTGATTTGAAGCAAGATGCTGTATTAGTGTCTTTCGACCCAGTATATCCTACTTCAACAAACGGTGCTTCGATGAAATATTGCTTTCCCTCTGGGGTCCGTATTTGCTTGATCAGAATGATTAGTCTGTTGCTCAGCGCACTACGTGGAGTAGGATTTTATCAGTTTTAGTTCACAAATGCTAAAGTAACTATCAGCTACACAGATACTAAAGTAACTATCAGCTGCTACACAGATACTAAAGCAACTATCAGCTACACGTATACTAAAGCAACCTTCAGTTACACAGATACAAATAGCAACTATCAGCTACACAGATAAAAAAGCAACTATCAGCTACACAGATACTAAAGCAACTATCAGCTACACAGATACTAAAGCAACTATCAGCTACACAGATACTAAAGTAACTATCAGCTGCTACACATATACTAAAGCAACTATCAGCTACACAGATACTAAAGCAACTATCAGCTACACAGATACTAAAGCAACTATCAGCTACACAGATACTAAAGTAACTATCAGCTGCTACACATATACTGAAGCAACTATCAGCTACACAGATACTAAAGCAACTATCAGCTACACAGATACTAAAGCAACTAATCAGCTACACAGATACTAAAGTAACTATCAGCTGCTACACATATACTAAAGCAACTATCAGCTACACAGATACTAAAGCAACTATCACCTACGAGTCGATGTTGGCTTTCATATCAAATATTTGTGGTTTACTTCAGTCAATTTTGTCATTAGTTTTTTTTTTTGTTTAACTCTTGTAACTCAACAAATTCAATAATCTGTGGTAATTGAGTTTCTTCATCTCTCCCACCAACATATCCTGCTGTCTTGTAGCTGAATCTCGTCTAATTCTTTGTCTGCTCTTCTCACTCAAATGTGTTCATCTCAAGCGCTGTTCATCTCATTACTACAACCGACCTTCTAGTCAGAGACAGTCTCCACAACTCAGTAGATTATAGAGAGAAATCAGTTGCCTTCGCGAACCCTGTCATGTTAAACGAACCCGATAATCTGTTTGTTAATTCACTTTCTTGAGCTAGATCTCAGTTCTAAAAGTAATTATGCAAGTCACGTGTTTCCTTGGATCAACCTTTCGTTATACATCTCTTATTTGGAAATGTCTCTATTCTCAAATGTCTCTATTCTCAAATGTCTCTATTCTCTTAACAAGATAACAGATCTAACTTATTTTCAACGACAATGTCCGGAGTAATGTCCGTGAATGGGATCTGGTAACGGTCCAACCCCTCGATATTTATCACTCATTTCTCTGTAGATTTCCGAGCACGCGCGTCAAGCAGTACGTGTAAATTACGTGCATTCTTTTCTCGCTTGACGTTTGTGGAATTCGAACTTTATTTGCATAAAGCTATTTTGATTAAACGTCAGGCATATGCCAAATTATTCATGTTATTCTTATGTTAGATAATGTCGATTACGAAATAGACACCCGATACAATACGATAAACTAAATATTGGGATTGCAGGCTGCTTCAACACAAACAATGTCTATTACCCCAAAGGAAAATCGTATATACAGAGTGTGTTCATGCCAACATTGTGCTAACATTGAGTTAAACATGATCATTTCTCTCTCTCTCTCTCTCTCTCTCTCTCTCTCTCTCTCTCTCTCTCTTTCTGCGATCAAGACTCAATCAGAGTAAGATTCCAGACTCTCTCATGAAGTCAGCTGTCGGGATAATTGAATCGATTGCCCCATATAGTTTCTCTTCCAGGGAGGTGGGTGTGGACCACATTGCTCTTCTCAAGACTGTGTACTGGTGGCAATCCTGTAGAACATGTTTTGTAGTCATATTGTCCAGTGTACAGTGGCATAGGCTGGTTGTACCTACTTTGAATTTGGTGAACATGTGATTTCTCATTCTATTGTGGCCAGTGCGTAGGTGAATTATGATGACTCAATCCCTCCTTCATAGTTGGTGGTATCCGTCACTCTCGTTATGCTTTGGGTGTTCTCGTTTCCATTACATAATCATTCACGACTAAGCATAAAAGTAAGTTTGTGATCACAGAAATGAGATGTCTGAGAAAAGCGCTTGAAGAAACCAAACAAACAAACAAAAAACCAGAATCAGAAATAATATTACAAGAGAAAAAGTAGGCATTGAACCAATCCCAAATAACATACAGAAACAAAGAAGAAAAGGGTTTGTCCACCTAGTAAGATTGCCGTGTGATTCCTGACCATATCAATCATATATTAAAATATTAGAAGAGGGAAGAACAAGAGTCAAGGACAGAATAAGAAAATATAATACAAGTGTTTGTTAGTCAGGGACAGAATAAGATAATATAATACAAGTGTGCGTTAGTCAGGGACAGAGTAAGATAATATAATACAAGTGTGTGTTAATCAGGGACAGAATAAGATAATATAATACAAGTGTGCGTTAGTCAGGGACAGAATAAGATAATATAATACAAGTGTGTGTTAATCAGGGACAGAATAAGATAATATAATACAAGTGTGCGTTAGTCAGGGACAGAATAAGATAATATAATACAAGTGTGCGTTAGTCAGGGACAGAATAAGATAATATAATACAAGTGTTTGTTAGTCAGGGACAGAATAAGATAATATAATACAAGTGTGCGTTAGTCAGGGACAGAGTAAGATAATATAATACAAGTGTGTGTTAATCAGGGACAGAGTAAGATAATATAATACAAGTGTTTGTTAGTCAGGGACAGAATAAGATAATATAATACAAGTGTGCGTTAGTCAGGGACAGAGTAAGATAATATAATACAAGTGTGTGTTAATCAGGGACAGAATAAGATAATATAATACAAGTGTGCGTTAGTCAGGGACAGAATAAGATAATATAATACAAGTGTTTGTTAGTCAGGGACAGAATAAGATAATATAATACAAGTGTGCGTTAGTCAGGGACAGAATAAGATAATATAATACAAGTGTGTGTTAGTCAGGGACAGAATAAGATAATATAATACAAGTGTGTGTTAATCAGGGACAGAATAAGATAATATAATACAAGTGTGTGTTAGTCAGGGACAGAATAAGATAATATAATACAAGTGTGTGTTAGTCAGGGACAGAATAAGATAATATAATACAAGTGTGTGTTAGTCAGGGACATAATAAGATAATATAATACAAGTGTGTGTTTGTCAGGGACAGTATAAGATAATATAATACAAGTGTGTGTTAGTCAGGGACAGAATAAAATAATATAATACAAGTGTGTGTTAGTCAGAGACAGAATAAGATAATATAATACAAGTGTGTGTTAGTCAGGGACAGAATAAGATAATATAATACAAGTGTGTGTTAATCAGGGACAGAATAAGATAATATAATACAAGCGTGTGTTAGTGAGGGACAGAATAAGATAATATAATACAAGTGTGTGTTAGTCAGGGACAGAATAAGATAATATAATACAAGTGTGTGTTAGTCAGGGACAGAATAAGATAATATAATACAAGTGTGTGTTAGTCAGGGACAGAATAAGATAATATAATACAAGTGTGTGTTAGTCAGGGACAGAATAAGATAATATAATACAAGTGTGCGTTAGTCAGGGACAGAAAAAGATAATATAATACAAGTGTGCGTTAGTCAGGGACAGAGTAAGATAATATAATACAAGTGTGTGTTAATCAGGGACAGAATAAGATAATATAATACAAGTGTGTGTTAGTCAGGGACAGAATAAGATAATATAATACAAGTGTGTGTTAGTCAGGGACAGAATAAGATAATATAATACAAGTGTGTGTTAGTCAGGGACAGAATAAGATAATATAATACAAGTGTGTGTTAGTCAGGGACAGAATAAGATAATATAATACAAGTGTGTGTTAGTCAGGGACAGAATAAGATAATATAATACAAGTGTGCGTTAGTCAGGGACAGAATAAGATAATATAATACAAGTGTGTGTTAATCAGGGACAGAATAAGATAATATAATACAAGTGTGTGTTAGTCAGGGACAGAATAAGATAATATAATACAAGTGTGTGTTAGTCAGGGACAGAATAAGATAATATAATACAAGTGTGTGTTAGTCAGGGACAGAATAAGATAATATAATACAAGTGTGTGTTAGTCAGGGACAGAATAAGATAATATAATACAAGTGTGTGTTAGTCAGGGACAGAATAAGATAATATAATACAAGTGTGTGTTAGTCAGGGACAGAATAAGATAATATAATACAAATGTGTGTTAGTCAAGGACAGAATAAGATAATATAATACAAGTGTGTGTTAGTCAGGGACAGAATAAGATAATATAATACAAGTGTGTGTTAGTCAAGGACAGAATAAGATAATATAATACAAGTGTGTGTTAGTCAGGGACAGAATTAGATAACATAATACAAGTGTGTGTTAGTCAGGGACAGAATAAGATAATATAATACAAGTGTGTGTTAGTCAAGGACAGAATAAGATAATATAATACAAGTGTGTGTTAGACAGGGACAGAATAAGATAATATAATACAAGTGTGTGTTAGTCAGGGACAGAATAAGATAATATAATACAAGTGTGTGTTAGTCAGGGACAGAATAAGATAATATAATACAAGTGTGTGTTAGTCAGGGACAGAATAAGATAATATAATACAAGTGTGTGTTAGTCAGGGACAGAATAAGATAATATAATACAAGTGTGTGTTAGTCAGGGACAGAATAAGGTAATATAATACAAGTGTGTGTTAGTCAGGGACAGAATAAGATAATATAATACAAGTGTGTGTTAGTCAGGGACATAATAAGATAATATAATACAAGTGTGTGTTAGTCAGGGACAGTATAAGATAATATAATACAAGTGTGTGTTAGTCAGGTACAGAATAAGATAATATAATACAAGTGTGTGTTAGTCAGAGACAGAATAAGATAATATAATACAAGTGTGTGTTAGTCAGGGACAGAATAAGATAATATAATACAAGTGTGTGTTAATCAGGGACAGAATAAGATAATATAATACAAGTGTGTGTTAGTCAGGGACAGAATAAGATAATATAATACAAGTGTGTGTTAGTCAGGGACAGAATAAGATAATATAATACAAGTGTGTGTTAGTCAGGGACAGAATAAGATAATATAATACAAGTGTGTGTTAGTCAGGGACAGAATAAGATAATATAATACAAGTGTGTGTTAGTCAGGGACAGAATAAGATAATATAATACAAGTGTGCGTTAGTCAGGGACAGAATAAAATAATATAATACAAGTGTGCGTTAGTCAGGGACAGAATAAGATAATATAATACAAGTGTGTGTTAATCAGGGACAGAATAAGATAATATAATACAAGTGTGTGTTAGTCAGGGACAGAATAAGATAATATAATACAAGTGTGTGTTAGTCAGGGACAGAATAAGATAATATAATACAAGTGTGTGTTAGTCAGGGACAGTAAAAGTAAAGTAAAGTACCCCCCGTCACGCCAAGTGGCGTATAGGGAAATATGGTGTTAGTGACCCTATATTTTACAGACCTTCAGCACATGATTTTTGGGGTAATGTGGTCGGTATTACGCCCGTGCTGCTTTTACTTTCCCAGAAAAAATCCGGTACCCATTTAAGGCTGGGTGAACCCGGAGCCGTCGGTTGGGATCGAACCCTACCCCTTGTCCGTAGTAGTCCAGTTCACTAACCACTGAGCTATCGCGGCTCCTACTAATTTTTAGGGAATTAGTAAAACCCAGGTGTCCTCGCCAGGATTACGAACCCCGGCTGTTGCCGTGGTAAGCCAACCGCCTATCGATTGCGCTAACCGGACACCCTAGTCAGGGACAGAATAAGATAATATAATACAAGTGTGTGTTAGTCAGGGACAGAATAAGATAATATAATACAAGTGTGTGTTAGTCAGGGACAGTATAAGATAATATAATACAAGTGTGTGTTAGTCAGGGACAGAATAAGATAATATAATACAAGTGTGTGTTAGTCAGGGACAGAATAAGATAATATAATACAAGTGTGCGTTAGTCAGGGACAGAATAAGATAATATAATACAAGTGTGCGTTAGTCAGGGACAGAATAAGATAATATAATACAAGTGTGCGTTAGTCAGGGACAGAATAAGATAATATAATACAAGTGTGCGTTAATCAGGGACAGAATAAGATAATATAATACAAGTGTGCGTTAGTCAGGGACAGAATAAGATAATATAATACAAGTGTGCGTTAGTCAGGGACAGAATAAGATAATATAATACAAGTGTGCGTTAGTCAGGGACAGAATAAGATAATATAATACAAGTGTGCGTTAGTCAGGGACAGAATAAGATAATATAATACAAGTGTGTGTTAGTCAGGGACAGAATAAGATAATATAATACAAGTGTGTGTTAGTCAAGGACAGAATAAGATAATATAATACAAGTGTGTGTTAGTCAGGGACAGAATAAGATAATATAATACAAGTGTGTGTTAGTCAGGGACAGAATAAGATAACATAATACAAGTGTGTGTTAGTCAGGGACAGAATTAGATAACATAATACAAGTGTGTGTTAGTCAGGGACAGAATAAGATAACATAATACAAGTGTGTGTTAGTCAGGGACAGAATAAGATAACATAATACAAGTGTGTGTTAGTCAGGGACAGAATAAGATAATATAATACAAGTGTGTGTTAGTCAGGGACAGAATAAGATAATATAATACAAGTGTGTGTTAGTCAGGGACAGAATAAGATAATATAATACAAGTGTGTGTTAGTCAGGGACAGAATAAGATAATATAATACAAGTGTGTGTTAGTCAGGGACAGAATAAGATAATATAATACAAGTGTGCGTTAGTCAGGGACAGAATAAGATAATATAATACAAGTGTGCGTTAGTCAGGGACAGAATAAGATAATATAATACAAGTGTGCGTTAGTCAGGGACAGAATAAGATAATATAATACAAGTGTGCGTTAGTCAGGGACAGAATAAGATAATATAATACAAGTGTGCGTTAGTCAGGGACAGAATAAGATAATATAATACAAGTGTGTGTTAGTCAGGGACAGAATAAGATAATATAATACAAGTGTGTGTTAGTCAGGGACAGAATAAGATAATATAATACAAGTGTGTGTTAGTCAGGGACAGAATAAGATAATATAATACAAGTGTGTGTTAGTCAGGGACAGAATAAGATAATATAATACAAGTGTGTGTTAGTCAGGGACAGAATAAGATAATATAATACAAGTGTGTGTTAGTCAAGGACAGAATAAGATAATATAATACAAGTGTGTGTTAGTCAGGGACAGAATTAGATAACATAATACAAGTGTGTGTTCGTCAGGGACAGAATAAGATAATATAATACAAGTGTGTGTTAGTCAAGGACAGAATAAGATAATATAATACAAGTGTGTGTTAGTCAGGGACAGAATAAGATAATATAATACAAGTGTGTGTTAGTCAGGGACAGAATAAGATAATATAATACAAGTGTGTGCGTTTATCTTCATGGAAAAACAAAATAATCAAATCAACTAAAGTACTGACAAAAAAACTGTGCAGGTTGTACTTCCGGGTCTTTTTTTTTTTTTTGCTTGAATCTTGAGACTGAACTGGTATGCTTGACCGTACTAGACCACAGAATAATTGTAGAAATATCGTGTAGCCAATGATGTTTGATCTAGAATGAATTGCTCTATTTTCTAGTTTCCTAAAATAGTACAGTTCTTTGTTCATCGGAACAAAAAATACTTCTCTGTTCATATTTCTGGTGAGTTCAAAGTTTTATGGAGTTACCGTTCTTATTAGTTAAGAACAAAAAACGGAAAACGTTCACTCCACGTTCAAAATGAGTGAGGGATTAGTGCCCATATTACAGTGTTCTACTGGTCGGAATCACGTCAAGCCATCCTATTCTCCCCTCCTCCATCCCCCCACCCCTAACACATCAAAATACGATTCTTATTTAAGACTGGATGATACTATATGCAATCGATTGGATGGACTCCGACTTCTTGTATTTCAATTCCTCGGGAGATTCACACACAGTAAACGAAAAAGCTTAAATTCCTGTGTAGACCAGTGCTAACATATTGATGTGAAAGTTGAATATCTACCCATACTTCAGATATGGCATTTAATGTCTGAAAACAAGTGTCGACGTATGATCTCAAACATAAGATAACATTTCAGACGAAGTGATAAGAGACGAATCAAAACAAGACAATGAGTAGCGCTTTGTGAGAAGAAGGCGTTGGAAATACATCGGTCATGTTGTTTTTTTATACCCCCGTCACGCCAAGTGGCGTATAGGGAAATATGGTGTTAGTGACCCTATATTTTACAGACCTTCAGCACATGATTTTTGGGGTAATGTGGTCGGTATTACGCTCGTGCTGCTTTACTTTCCCAGAAAAAAATCCGGTACCCATTTAAGGCTGGGTGAACCCGGAAGCCGTCGGTTGGGATCGAACCCTACCCCTTGTCCTTTGTAGTCCAGTTCACTAACCACTGAGCTATCGCGGCTCCCACATCGGTCATGTGCTGAGAATAAATGAAGAAAGACTTTCCAGTCAGGTGTTCATGTGGAAACCATCTGGTAAAAGTAAACAAGGCAGACAAAGAGAATCGTCACTTAGAACAATTACTACATAAGGCTCAACCATGGGACTAAGAAACAACAAAGAACTACTGTAACAGTGGGTAAGAGAGGGAGAGAAGTAGAGTAAGGGATAGTAGAGAGAGAGCGGGGGGAAGCATAGCACGAGGAGCAATCACGAGAAATATGAGTTATAATAGTGATAGAGGTAAAACAGGAGTCTCGTGATTGATAAGGTTAACACATGGCGGTGAGTGGATGAAGTAGAGGTGGAGGTATTTTGATTAGTAGAGAGGTAGAGGAAATGAGTTTTGATTGGTTAGGAGACGGGATATTTAAGTCAATGCACAGTGAGAGAGAGAGAGAGAGAGAGAGAGAGAGAGAGAGAGAGAGAGAGACGCGATAGCTCAGTGGTTTGTGAATTGGTTTACAAAGGACAAGAGGTAGGGTTCGATCCCAACCAACGGCTTTCAGGTTCACCCAGCCTTTATTGCGTACAGGATTTTTTTCTGGGAAAGTAAAGCGACACGGGCGTAATGCCGACAACATTACCCCAAAAATCATGTGCCGAAAGTCTATACAAATTATGGTCACTAACACCATATCCGCTTTACGCCACTTGGGGGCACTTTACTTTACTACAGAGAGAGAGAGAGAGAGAGAAGGCTCTTCAGAGAAACAGCCTAACAGTGGTTAGTAGCAGATTAGGTAGTTAGTTAGAGTAATAAGTTTATATTAGAGTTATAAGAGGGTCTCTAGTGTATAAAAGAGACAGTGTATTAGTTAATAGTAGAGAGCTCCAGAGGATATTACCAGTAGGGCACAATAGAGACGACGGTCAGATCAAACGTCAGTGGGAGAGCTCATTGAGCATAAATCGTCGTAGATAGTAGTGTTAGGAGCCACGTTATTAGGAGCCTAGTAGATGCAAGAACATTCTAGGTAAGGCTGAGAGAGACAGAAGACTAGGTGTGAGATTATCCAGTAGAGATGTGAATTCTGTGACCTGACGTGTGAATGGCTGAGCGAGATGTGTTGACCGCTGTGAATAATTGTACATATTTGCCATTGCTAGGGCTGTCGAAATAAAGATCTATGACCTTTTCAACATCAGCAGTGTGAAGCCATTTATTTGTCTAACAGTCGCTATACACGCCATGGCGCTGGACTGAATTGGGAGTTGTCGCGGCACATCTAAGTCGGAGATTTAAAATGCCAGTTCAGCAAGACCAGATTACAACCAAAGTACGAGCTGAGTACGTGGGAAACCTGACAGCTGAGACGGAGAGTGAACGTTTGGTTGCCATAGCGCGGCTCATGTACCTCATCAAACGTTTCATGGCCTGGGCAGTAACAGCACACTTCATGAGTCGTGTGTACATTCTATCGACACGAGCAGAGAAAGAGTGTCGTTGCCAAAGACGGTGTACCATATTGGACTGTTTATAAAGTCTTCTCAAATGGCGCTGGGCATGTCACATCGGTGCCTATCGTAACATTTTAATAGCATAACAGCATGATGGGAAGACCAGCTACAATAGAATAAATAAGAAGCCGGGTACACAACACATACTAGCAGCAAATTGTTAATCGCGGAGAAATTATACTTCTGTTCTATGCACCGTCTTCGGCCCGAGAAAGGAATGAATTAAATGCATTAAGGAGTAGAATCTGTTTGAGTTGGTGGAAATTGTGTATTAATGTATCTTGTATGATTCGTTATGTGTTCAGTAAATGATTGAGGCTTGAATGGGTGGCTGTTGCTTGAAAAAGTGGGTCCGTAACTGAGAAGGTGTATGAATGTGAGGAAATTACATAAATGGATGGATGTCGCATCCATGTACAGTATTATAATAATTAGTTCATATTGTAATGGTTAAATGTATGCATGTTTTATGATGAAATGGACATTATATAAATGAATATTTGTTATGTGAACTTTTGGGTGTCACATAATGTGTTGCATATTAAATTGATGAATGTATAGCTTAAAATATATGTGCATTGATGTTATTTAAAACAATCTTATTCCGGAATCACATTCTCCCAATCAAATTACTTGCGTTTTTTGTTAAATCCTTAGATAGCCCACGCTTCAAAAGCTTATTTGAGGATTTACACGTCAGCAGAATGATGTCCAAATTAGCATTCACATTTTCATAAAAAGCGGTGATAATTAAAATAAGAACATATGTAGAAGATTAATGATGGCAAATGAAGGCTGGAAGATGTTTCTGAAGATTGATGAAGGGATGTTTTCGGTGGATTGACACACTGTGTGTGCTATTGTAGACAGCTAATGATAGATTTGATAAAATAACAACCTATTGATTTATAACGTAAGAAGATCATTTCAAGAGGTTTGCTATGGACGTTCTAAAATACGATTAATCAGAAAAAAGATTTTTTTTTTAAATAATTAATTATTAAAAAAACAAATTTTATTTTTGAGAGGAATTAGTTTAGTTTAGTTGACGGACCATCGTCATTGCACACCGGACGTATATATAAGTGATCAAATCTCCTCCCCAGTTTGTCCCACAGTGTTTGGATACTGACGAGTCCAGTTCTGTTTTGATTTGCTGTTCGTCAGTGTTTCCCCTTGCAGCGCTCCTTTCTGGCATCTCCAGGTTTGACCTGATGTTCGAGCAGTCTGAATATGGTTGCAGATTCATGATTAGGGATTGAATCAACAGCACGCTGTACCTCCCTGAGGGCATTCAGAACGTCAAACCAGTCCATTGCCACCCACGGTTGCTGTTCCAGACAGGCTGTCAGCTCGTTCATTTCCTCCAATACCGAAGTGTCCAAGAACAAAGATTAAACAAATCCCAAGCAGACCTGAGTTCTTTAGTGACTTCAATTACTGCCTTCGTGCCCAGCCTCTCGTGATTTCCTGTGAATTTCATCGAATCACGTAGAAAAGGAAATAATAACAGATACAAATAGCGGACTATGTCGTAAATCGTGAACTTCGTAGGTCACATGTTTAGAAAAGATTCAGCATTAGTTAAAAAGAATTATCATGCAGTGGACTGATAAAAGAGAGACAAACCAGGGAAAGATTGGCAAGAAAAGTGAAAATGGATGAGCAACATTGGCCAAACTTTGGCCACCCTGCGAAATATTAAATTAAGAGCATGGAGCAAATATTGGTTTTCCTGTCCTGTGAATTAACTATATCGGCCAAAATGTGGCTTTCTTGCGAAAAACAGAATTAACTACGCGAGGCAAACTTTGGCTGCATTGCAAAATTCAGAATTAACTACGCGAGGCAAACTTTGGCTGCATTGCAAAATTCAGAATTAACTACGCGAGGCAAACTTTGGCTGCATTGCAAAATTCAGAATTAACAGTTTGGATCAAACATAGGTTTTCTTGCGATACAGTGGATGAATATTGTCGTTATCCTAAATGACGTCACAAGACTGGTAGATAACGGACTCTTTTCAATGACAAGAAAGAGGCAGAGAAGAACAATCGTGGCCAGTTTGAAAGAATTTGACGTCATTTTCAAATAATGCGGAACCACTCTCTCTCTCTCTCTCTTTCTCTTTGTCTCTCTCTTTATTTGTCTTTATCCCTATGTCTAAATAGCCTGCCTCTCACTTTCTCTCTGTCTCTCTCTCTCTCTCTGCAAATCTGTCAGTCAGTCTTTCTCTTTGTCTATGTCTGTGTGTCTGTCAGTATGCCTTTCTCTCCCATTGTCTGCGTCTGTATGTCTCTTATTTCGTCTCTCTTTGTCTTTGTCTTTGTCTATATGTCTGTCAGTCTGTCTCTCTCTTTGTCTGTGTCTGTATTTTTGCCAATCGATCTCTCTCTTTGTCTGTATGTGTGTCAGTTTCTCTCTTTTTCTTTCTCTCTTTGCCTGCGTCTGTATATATGTATGTCTCTCTCATTGTATATATATGTATGTGTGTCAGTCGGTCTCTCTCTTTGTCTGTGTCTCTGTGTCTATCTCTCTCTTTATCTGTGTTTGTATGTCTGTCTATACATATATAGAGAAGATGTTCTGAGAGAGGTCAAAGCTAAAAGAGAGCTAATTTCCAATATTAGGAAGAAACAATCATCATTTTTTGACCATGTAATGAGAAGAGAACAACTGGAATATATTGTAACAACTGGAAAAATTGAGGGACGAAGAGATAGAGGGAAGCAAAGAGAAAAAATAACAGACAGCTTAAGAGAATGGCTTGGCAGAAGGTCAACAACAGAAATGATAAATAGCTGCCGAGATCGAAAGTTGTGGAGAGACATGATCACCTACGCCAGCAGGCCCGGTACTTGATGATGATGTCTGTCTATCTCTGTTTTTGTCAGTGTCTACATGTCTCTTTGTATGTCTGTATGTCTGTCTCTCTCTCTATATATATATATATATTTATATATATGTGTGCGTGTGTGTGTAATGCTAGTCTAATCTATTCCTCAGCACGCCTGCTAAGCACATACACAAACTACAACACTAATAATATTATCATGTTTTGTTTTTCTAACTGGCTCTTTCTTATTCGCCGAATTTATTTACTTCATGGTTGCCTCGATCGTTTCAGTCCACACAATTAAACCTTTATTATATATATATATATGACTTTAGTTTAGTCAACATGTTATCCTTATTTGGCGTCGGACAAGCCCATAAGAGCTCAGATCACCTGTTTTAGCGACTAACGTCACCGTTACTGTGTTGGGTTATACTCCTTTTGAAACTTGTCTCGTTGGGCTCCAGTTTGGAATGCCCCGCCTTGACATTATATCGTTGCAGTTTGTTCATGGTTGAAAATATTCAGAGTAACTTTTGAGCTGTTCTTTCGAGCGTGTAAGTAGACATTAACAATGACATCGCGGCCCATTCCCGTTCAGAGGTAAAGTTGTACAAATATGCTGCTGTAGAGCTTATGAGAGCTTATGAGAGCTTATCATCTTGATGAGAAGAGATAATAACCGAATAGCAAAGCAAGCCCTCAGGTGGGAAACAAGAGGTAAGAGAAAAAGCGGAAGACCCTGAGAGACACTGAGAAGAACATTGCTAAGAGAGGCAAAAGCAGCAGGAATCGGCTCCCTCAATGAGATAGAGCTGCTTGCACAGAACAGATACAAATGGCGAGATTTGATCAAATATCTTTAAAAGAATTGAAAACTGCTAAAACAAAAATTCAGATAAGAGAAGGAGTATCTTGGTCTACGCCCTATGGGCCGGCTACGGCTCGAAAGGTCAATATATAGATAGAGCTTATGATAAGAATGAAAAGAAAATTATGTTTAAAAAATATGCTGGCAGTTTTACATAGGTGAAGGCCAAGTGAAGGCTTATTGAGCCGCAGCGTCATTTTTTGCGTGTTGTCCATCACCTGCTGATGGCTGTCACCACACGATATTTTGTGTGTTGTCCATCACCTGCTGATGGCTATCACCACACGATATTTTGTGTGTTGTCCATCACCTGCTGATGGCTGTCACCACACGATATTTTGTGTGTTGTCCATCACCTGCTGATCTCTTTCACCACACGATATTTTGCGTGTTGTCCATCACCTGCTGATGGCTATCACCACACGATATTTTGTGTGTTGTCCATCACCTGCTGATGGCTGTCACCACACGTTATTTTGTATGTTGTCCATCACCTGCTGATGGCTGTCACCACACGATATTTTGTGTGTTGTCCATCACCTGCTGATGGCTGTCACCACACGATTTTGTTCTATTTTCCCCATACATTCCCATTTAATATTTCCTTTTATCATCACCATCGCATGCCATACCGGTTGGCGTAAGTGATCATACCCTTCCACAATCTTCTATCCACCGCGCATCGTATCAATTCCAATTTTGACTGTTTACCATACCATGACACAAAGCTATCTAGTATTTTTTTCTCTCTTTTTCATCTGCGATCTCTCTTTCCCTGTATTTTTCCAGTTGTAACCAAGTATTCCAACTTTCCTCTTCTCATGATGTGCCCGAAAATTGTTGATTGTTTCTTTCTGATTTTTTTTTATGTGGACATTATTTAACTTGACAATATAATAATGTAGTTTGCCACTGTTTACTTCTTGACAGAGACTGTACTAATCGAAGATCGCAGCCATTATCTCTATACATGAGATCCCCTGCCTGCCATCGCGACGTGGGGACCATAACCGGCACTACTTGTCGGCTGCTCCCACAACACCATTCACCACCTGCTCCATTGGCTTCACATAACCCTGATAGGGAGACTAAACGGGAGCTCCACCTTGCCCAAGGGTGTCCCAAAGACTAGCGAAGGAAAGGAAACGTCTTACTCCTCATATTTCCTTTACCCCCATGAAATTGCACGATTGTAAAATGGTGATTCCACATGTTAGTATTTCATGACTAAGATCTGTGGTCTATTACTGCAAATGTATTATCATCTTAATGAACTTATTAGGACTATATATATTTTTTTTTGTAATTGTCGATGAAAGATGAGTCGTTATATATTTAGTTCTTATTACACTGAGTTGGCTTCCCCACGAAGGCGAGCAGCATTGAAGTGATGTAGCTGCAACACTTGAGTTTGTGTTTGAGGACATCTGTATTCGGACTAATGGAAAGTGACAATAGTGTTCATGAAGATTGAAAGAGACGCTAGTACATTAGAGTTCAGATTGATTTAGAGAGAATATTAGCATTCAGACTGATAGAACGAGTTTAAAGGGCATTAGTATTAAGACCAATAGAAATTGACTATTAGGACGTTAGCATTCAGACTAATAGAAATAGGCTAATAGGACATTATTATTCAAACTGATTGAAAAAGACAAATTGGATATAATCATTCAGACTGATAGAAATAGACTAATAGGATATTATAATCATCTTGAGACGTGTATGTAGCAAAAGAAAACCAGAAGTAAGAGATGAACAATGTGGATTTGTGGAAGGAAAGGGCCCCAATAATGCAATATACATCTTAATAACATTGATATAAAGATCTATAGAGGTAAAGAAAGATCTATATATGTGCATTATAGACTACACAAAAGCATTTGACAAGGTAAAGCATGTGGAAATAATCAATATGCTGGAGAAATTAAAGATTGCTGGTAAGGTTCTGCGAATCATATAAAAACAAGTACTGGCAACAAACAGCAGCTATGCGAATTAACAACCAAACAGGACAATTCCAATATATAAAACAAGGAGTCAGACAAGGCTGTGTTCTGTCACCGGATTTGTTTTAACTTTTCTGAAAGGAACTCAAGTCAACAGTCACAACACAAATAATTAATTTGCGACATGCGGATAACACAGTCTTAATAGCAGAGACAGAGAATGAACTACAAGAAATGAAACACATAATAGTAAAAGAAAGCAACAAAAAAAGGTCTCCGTCTGAATAGTGAGGAAATAGAAGTAATGGTCATATCGAAGAAACAATCATCACCAGCATGCAGCATAAAAATAAACAGGACACATCTGAAACAAGTGCAACACGTCAAATACTTGGGCACAATAAAAACATCAGACGGAAGATGCACCACAGAAATAAAAAGCAGAATAGCTCAAAATAGCATTTCAGAAAATGAAAAATATCTTATGCAACAAATCTATGTCAATAGAAGTGAGAAAGAGAGTTCATCGGTGCTATATAGAATCAATTCTGACGTATGGAAGTAAATCATGGGCAGTAGACAAACAAATGAAAAGACGATTAGAAGCCACAGAGATGGGATTTCTCAGAAGGATGTTGAAAGTTCCCTAGACAGCTAAAAAGACCAATGAAGAAATTCTTAAAGAGGCCAACAAAAAAAGGAACTCCTAAAAAACATCAGAAAGAAGCAATCAACATTTTTCTGGCACATCATGAGAATAGGAAAGTTGGAATACTTGGTTACAGCTGGCAAAATAACAGGAAAGAGCGATCGCGGACGACAAAGAGAGAAAATACTGGATAGCTTGGTGTCATGGCATGGACAACAGTCAACAATAGAACTGATGCGATGCACTGCAGATAGAAGATTGTGGAAGGACATGATCGCCTACGCCAACCGGTATAGAACATGATGATGATGAATAGGATGTTAGTGTTCCGACTGTTAGAAATAGACTAATAGTACATTATTTTTCAGACTAAAAGATACAGTCTTGTAGGACATTAGTGCTCAGACTAATAGAAATATATTTCTAGGACATCGGTGCTCAGACTAATACAAATAGATTTCTAGGACATCAGTGCTCAGACTAATAGAAATAGATTTCTAGGACATTAGTGCTCAGATTAATAGAAATATATTTCTAGGACATTAGTGCTCAGACTAATAGAAATAGATTTCTAGGACATCAGTGCTCAGACTAATAGAAATAGATTTCTAGGACATCGGTGCTCAGACTAATAGAAATAGATTTCTAGGACATCAGTGCTCAGACTAATAGAAATAGATTTCTAGGACATTAGTGCTCTGACTAATAGAAATAGATTTCTAGGACATCAGTGCTCAGACTAATAGAAATAGATTTCTAGGACATTAGTGCTCAGACTAATAGAAATAGATTTCTAGGACATTAAGAGTTCAGATTAATAGAACTATTTTTCTAGGACAGTAGTGCTCAGACGTGTAAATATATTTGAAAGGAGTAACAGGTCAAATGCCAAGGGGAAGCATCACAGAAAGCGATCGTCTCTAATGAAGTATTTAACTAACCGGATGCTGAAGACCGGATTGTCTGACCGAAGTGAACAAATATCGCAGTTGTCTCTGGACTAGATACGACATAGCCTACGTTTATTTTACGCCATACTATAAGCGGTTGAGCCATAATGTCGCTAACAGTGCCAGCGAGAACAAACCAACAAAACCCCACGTGGAAACGTTAGTGTCTCTCAAAGTAACTGATATTCTGTGAAGCAGATTTGTAATTTAGATCAAGTGTTTCAATTTCCTTTATGTTATCCTCCAATAGTCTGTCCAGTATTGTATATTTTATCAATCAGATCTATTTAATATTTTCTTTTCCTCCAGTTTAATTTACGGGTATGCTATATTCATTTAGTCACACTATCTCTCTGACATTCTATATTTCTCCACTCATATTTGACATTTTTTTTACTAGTTGTCCAATTTTTTTGTTTATAATTACTATTTCATCACTAAAGTTGAATTAGTGTAAATTTTAAAGAAATTATGACACGAGTAAAAATATTAAAGAAATTATAACAGGAATAATAATGTTAAAGAAATTATAACAGGAATAATAATGTTAAAGAAATTATAACAGGAATAATAATGTTAAAGAAATTATAACAGGAATAATAATGTTAAAAAAATTATAACAGGAATAATAATGTTAAAGAAATTATAACAGGAATAATAATGTTAAAGAAATTATAACAGGAATAATAATATTAAAGAAATTATAACAGGAATAATAATGTTAAAGAAATTATAACAAGAATAATAATATTAAAGAAATTATAACAGGAATAATAATATTAAAGAAATTATAACAGGAATAATAATGTTAAAGAAATTATAACAGGAATAATAATGTTAAAGAAATTATAACAGGAATAATAATGTTAAAGAAATTATAACAGGAATAATAATATTAAAGAAATTATAACAGGAATAATAATGTTAAAGAAATTATAACAGGAATAATAATGTTAAAGAAATTATAACAGGAATAATAATGTTAAAAAAATTATAACAGGAATAATAATGTTAAAGAAATTATAACAGGAATAATAATGTTAAAGAAATTATAACAGGAATAATAATATTAAAGAAATTATAACAGGAATAATAATGTTAAAGAAATTATAACAAGAATAATAATATTAAAGAAATTATAACAGGAATAATAATATTAAAGAAATTATAACAGGAATAATAATGTTAAAGAAATTATAACAGGAATAATAATGTTAAAGAAATTATAACAGGAATAATCATGTTAAAGAAATTATAACAGGAATAATAATGTTAAAGAATAAAAATGGAACCATTGTGGTAACATTGATTCAGCTTAGTTGATGATAAGTGATATTACTTATAAGCGAATGACAAAACAAATAATTTTGTAATTGCCTTATTAACTTGATCCAGCCCACAATTAGAACTTTAAAACTTTATTTAGTCTTCCAACGGCTCGTCTATTGCCGTGACTTATCTCCTTCTGAAGGCGAAGAAGTTAGAAGAGGCTAGAGGAAGTAACCCAAGTTCGTGACTTTCCCCCAAAGGACAAAGTCACTGGTCAAGATTGATAACAACTTAAAACTGAGGAAGGGAGTAGACAAAGTGTGCAAAGAGTACAATTTTCACTCTTGGAATATTGTCATGCACTGCAATTATTTTGACAGTACATGGGATAATTATAAATCAAGATGGCCTCTTATTTTCAATTTTTGCCACACAGTTCATTCAGTTTAACTTTGTTTCTTGCCATTGGCAGAATGGATAACTGCTCGACACACTGCAGCTAAATATGCAAATTAGATGCGAGTATTCAACCGAATGTATGAATTGAAAAGCTCACAGAGAGAGAGAAAGAGAGAGAGAGAACTCAGTTTCCTGAGCTAAATGGTAGATCCTAATTATCCCAGTTAAGTTATGTTTTGACATGCAGTCATAAAGACTTAGATATATCAGTAAATAAGTGCATTCTAAGAGTTAGACTTTTACGTTCATTGTATTACAAAAGTATTATAGTTCAAGTGATAACAATTAATATTTTTTTCAACGATAGTAAATTAGATTTGCGCTATGTAATATAGTTCAATTATTACCTTACATTAACAAATTATAATTAAATCATTATGTATTAGTTATTTGCATTATAACCTATGGGGAACAACACGTGGTTTTGCTGTTAGTTAAAGTCAAATCTCTTACAGTTTTGTGTAGGTTTTTTGTATATAAATATACAACGCAGTGACTTGTGCAGCAGGAACTTCATAACAGACACTACTTCTATATGTCCCAATAAAGAAATAAAACGCCATCTGATTAGTCGTTCTTTTGTTGCCATGGCAACGGGGCGCAAATTGTTGAAAGGGCCTACCTAGTTCTCATTCATATTGCAAAGTCGATAGATGTTATTGTACGTTTGTAGTAGGTTTGATCTTCACAGACATTGAATATTTTAGTTGTTTGAAGAATATCACGGCTATACTAGGGGATAAGGTGGCTAGTTGTACACTGACATTTAACACATGGAATGTGATTGTGTTACGTATTTTGACTAAATATTAGAGGAGTTGTGACTCCGTTGCCTCCCCGTCGCTGCTAATTAAGCATCTTAGAATGGATCGTGATTGCAACTGCTGAAGTAAGTTTAACCGTAATATCTCTCTCTCTGCGATCAAGTCTCAATCAGAGTAGGATTCCAGACTCTCTTATGAAGTTAGCCGTCTGCTTAAGAGATTCGATTGCCCCATATAGTTTCTCTTCCAGGGAGGTGTGTGTGGACCACATTGCTCTTCTCAGGTCTGTGTACTAGGGACAATCCTGTAGAACATGTTTTGTTGTTATGGTGTATAGTGGCATAGGCTGGTTGTACCTATTTTGAATTTGGTGAACATGTGGTTTCTCATTCTATTGTGGCCAGTGCGTAGGCGAAGTATGATGACTTGATCCCACCTTGAACTGTAATATTATGTGATACATGTTTACGATACAAGAACCTGTTTTTGCCGACCAAGGCGACGACATAATAAACTTGACGTGCAACTATATCCTAGTCAGTGATGATTTGAAATAAATGTGGTAATGTCAAGGACAATGTGGAGTCTCTTCATCGTCGACGTCTTACGTGTATTCAACATTTTGGAGCAATCTGTTGTTCCGACAAGGACATCTCTTGAATAATTTGCTAACGAGGACATCTCTGGTCTAATTTGCTAACGAGGACATCTCTGATCTAATTTGCTAACGAGGACATCTCTGGTCTAATTTGCTAACGAGGACATCTCTGGTCTAATTTGCTAACGAGTGCATCTATCGTCTAATGTGCTAACGAGTGCATCTATCGTCTAATTTGCTAACTAGTGCTGCTCTAGTCTAATTTGCTAACGAGGACATCTCTAGTCTAATTTACTAACATCTAGTTGCATCCGGGTTTGTTGATCCGAGATGTCGATTTTTTTTTTCAATTTGGTCCAGGATTGGTTGTAAAGCTCTCCCCATTTCAGCATTAGCGTCAATCGAAGTCACACTGGCCCCATTCTGCGACAAGTAAGTTCGAATATCGATAAGTGTCAGTACGAAGTGTCGGCTGAAATGACCTCATGAATACAAGGTCGAGTGTTGTCCTATTTAGAAGGAGGATGTCTTGTTAAAATTTGACTTGCGAAGTGGTCAGTGCATAATAACGGTGTGTAAGAAAAATAGATTACTGTATTCTCAGGAGTCATTCTGCGCCGTGCTGAGTGATTGAAGCAGATTTGTCTCAACGCTAAGGAATGATAGTACACACTTGTAGTGAACTTTTAGGTGTAACTTTGAATGTCTTCTTATGTCCATAACGTAACTTTCTGTACTACTCATCATCATCATCATCGTGTGCCTTCTCCGCAACGCAGGTTGGCTACCATGGATCGCCATTCTACTCTGTTTCTTGCTTTGATGGTGCAGGCTGTCATAGATTGACTTGACCATCTTTTGATGTTACTCGTCTATGTTAGTCTTGGTCTGCCTCTGCCTCTTTTACCTTGTATTTTTCCTTTCAATATTACTTTTAGCAGGCTGTTGTGTCTTTTAACATGCCCTAAAAATGTCATTTGTCTTGTCTTTATTGTATTTAGTAGTTCTCTTTTTATTTTCAGTTGTTTTAAAACTTTATCGTTTGTTATCATTTGTTTCCATCCAATTCTACCTTTTCTTATATAAATCCACATTTAAAAGGCTTCAATTTTCTGCTCTGTTTTCTGGTCTAAAGTCCATCTTTCTGCACCATACAGGAATATTGAGAAGATGTAACATTTTGCCATTCTTAGTTACAGCCTTGTTGATATTTGTTTTGTTGTTAGTATATTTTTCATGGCATTAAATGGAGCCGCGATAGCTCAGTGGTTAGTGAACTGGACAACAGAGGACAAGAGGTAGGGTTCAATCCCAACCAAAGGCTTCCAAGTTTACCCAGCCTTAAATGGGTACCGGATTTTTTCTGGGAAAGTAAAGCGGCAGGGGCGTAATACTGACCACATTACACCAAAAATCATGTGCTGAAGGTCTGTACAATTTATGGTCACTAACACCATATTCCCTATACGCCACTTGGCGTGACGGGGTACTTTACTTCTTTTTTTTTTTTACAATCCTATGTTCAGCTTATCTCACCCGTGATCATGGGTGCGATGAAGCGTACACTTGTCACATCGGAATGAGCCATGAACTATGTGTCCGCACATTATAACTTGTCATCGATTTCCCACAGTTCTAACTGAAATATTATCTCATTGTACATTTTACCCGAAAATTCGAAAACACGTTCTGCAGCAGTTACAAATCTCCTAATGTCTCTCTTTTATTTCTCAACTTACAATTATTTCCTCTTTCTATCCGGCGTTCAATCCATAAATACTAAAGGATTTGTTTGATCTCTTCGTGATCCGTCATTAATAGTATGGTTGCAGATGTGTTGTGTTGAGGTTTACAGTAGAACTATGGTGCTTATGCACTGTGACCCAAAGCATCAGACTTCAAGACGGCAATTTTGAGTACTGGTTTAAATTTTCTCTTCGATCCCTAATCGCTTTGTTAGACTAGAAAGGTTAATCTGTTCTAGAGGCACTGCAAAGAGGTGAAGTAGTGTCTAGATGGTTCTGGCTCATCAGATGTAGCGCAAGCTTCCAGATCTCCTAGTTTTTCTGGCGCCTTGTCTACAAGTTACAATTCATTCTAATAAATGTTTCTGAACATAACACGAGCCACAAGAAAGGTCTCAGTCTGAATAGTGAGAAAACAGAAGTAATGGCCATATCGAAGAAACAGTCATCACCAGCATGCAGCATAAAAATAAACATGACAAATCTAAAACAAGTGCAACGTTTCAAATAATTGGCAAAATAATAACATCAGATGGAAGATGCACTACAAAAATATATAGCAGAATAGCTTAGGCCAAAATAGGATTTCAGAAAATGAAAAATATCTTATGCAACAAATCTATGCCAATAGAAGTGAGAAAGAGAGTTCATCGGTGCTATATAGAATCAATTCTAACCTATGGAAGCGAATCATGGAAAGTAAACAAACAAATGAAAAGACGATTAGAGTACAAAGAGATGGGATTTCTCAGAAGAATGTTGAAAGTTCCCTGGGCAGCTAAAAAGACCAATGAGGAAATTCTCAAAGAGACCAACACTAAAAGGGAGCTACTAAAAACCATCAGAAATAAACAATCAATGTTTCGAGCACATCATGAGAAGAGGAGATTTGGAATACTTGATCACAACTGGCAAAATAAAATGAAAGGGAGATCTCAGACGATAAAGCGAGAAAATACTGGATAGCCCGTGTCATGGCATGGAAAACGGTCAACAACAGAATTGATACGATGCACTATAGATAGAAGATTGTGGAAGGACATGATCAACCGGTATGGCACACGATGATGATGAACATATAACCCCCTAAATCTCTAATTTCTTTAAAGATTCTTGTCGTCTCTAGCAGCGTATTTTTTTTTTCATTTTGATTCCACATTTCCCGAGCGAATTTCATTTCAAGTAGTAATTTAAAAAAAAAATACATCTCTGCATAATTTGTTTCGCCCTGCCCCCCTCCAAATTCTTCAAACTAATCCTGCACTCCATATACTACCCAGTCCAAACTCGAACTAATCCTGTACTCCATATGCTACCAGGTCGAAACTCGAACTAATCATACACTTCATATGCAACCCTCCCTAAACTTCTCAAACTAATCCTACACGCCATATGCTACCCAGTCCAAACTCAAACTAATCCTACACGCCATATGCTACCCAGTCCAAACTCAAACTAATCCTACACTCCAATTGCTACCCCCACCCTTCTCCCCCCAAACTTCTCAAACTAATCCTGCACTCCATATGCTACCCCCACCCTTCTCCCCCAAACTTCTCAAACTAATCCTGCACTCCATATGCTACCCCCCAAACTTCTCAAACTAATCCTGCTCTCCATATGCTACCCTATCCAATCAACGCAAACTGATCTTACTCAATATAGGCTACTGCTACCCCTGCAAACTCTCCAAACTCAGGGACCTGTACTACCATGACTCTTAGGCCCGCACACAAAAAAAAACTAAGGAATAGTAACGAAAATTGTACATAAACTAACAGTGTCAGACCGAATCC
Source organism: Megaustenia siamemsis (assembly GCA_032433765.1). Taxonomy (NCBI): domain Eukaryota; kingdom Metazoa; phylum Mollusca; class Gastropoda; order Stylommatophora; family Ariophantidae; genus Megaustenia; species Megaustenia siamemsis. The sequence continues at coordinate 17,713,091 of JAVIAB010000106.1, read as the reverse complement.
CTGTTTGTTAAATTAATTGATGTTTGTAGTTGTAGTTAGTCGAAGGCCCCGGAATTACTGCAAATGAATTAAAATCCATAATATCTCAACCGCCCGTGCCAGTGAAAACATCTGAATTAAAACTAACCTCATTGAAGGATCCAAATAAAGAAAGGCAGCTGCAGTCCCCATCATAGCAATACAGCACACGCTAAAAGACAAAAAAAGGCCAAGCGGCACCGAAAGTGAACGCAGCTAAACTGTCCTTCGTCATACAATATCATCATTCATCGTAAGCAAATGGAATATCGAATCACGATCCGGATTGAAAACACAGTTCACGACGTGCACAGAGCACTAAATTCAGAAGCTCCTGCAACAAGCAGGACTTGAAATATGAGGAAACTGCAACAAGGAACAATTTTCACACATAACCTCAACGGTTCCTGCCGCCTATCCGCCTTATTGACCGGAAGACAATACGACCAGTCACCGAGCGAATTGTCTTCTTTAATTGTTCTTCTCCTCTTTCCTTAATCATTTGTCTTTCAGCGTCGAGTGGAGACATACTTTGTGGTCTTTTGCTCTTATTTTCGCTTTTGAAGCTGTTATGTTTCCTAGTGTTTCTAATATTCCAACGATCCATCTTTTTCGCGGTCTGGTATTCTCGCAACGTTTATTGAGGACTCGTGTTGTGTTTTGATCTTTCTGCCATGTTACGTAGGCCAAATAATTGTATCTGTTGTTTCTTTATATATTCCTATGGCGAGGTGCTATTCCTAGCTTTCTTCTCACTTCTTCATTTCTGATCTTATCTCTCAGACTAGTTCCTGTTATTTGTCTAACACAATTCATCTCGGCAGAGGTTATATTTCTTATTGTTCTTGTATCTATGGTCCAGGACAGGCATTGATAGCATAACGTTGGGATGATGTTTAATTAACCTCCAAAAATGACCTATCCCCTCGCTATTTTATTAAGCAAACTGTTTTTCCCTGATTTTGTTAAAATTAACATTGCAATGAATTTAACATATTTATGGATTGGCTACTCAGATTTTTGACAAAAAAATTAATATAGGATCTAACAAAATGTTACCGATGTTGCCTATCTAGAGAGAACAATTTCATGAGGTGGAAATATAATTGAAATTATGGCCCGTTTCGCGACGGTTTCAAGTATATTTGAAACAATTACAAGTATATGGGGTTGAAAGTTCTTAGTAAGCACACAAAATGCCAATTGTTTATCTCTTGTATGATACACATGCTAACACATCCAGCTAGATATTCACTCAAGCGTTACAAAGGGAGATCTCTCTCTCTCGCTCTCTCTCTCTCTCTGCGATCAGGATTCAATCAGAGTAGGATTCCAGACTCTCACATGAAGTCAGTTGTCAGGTTAAGTGTGTTGATCGCCCCCACAGACAGAACATCACAATTAGAGTCTGCCAGATCCACTCCGATTGAACACCCGTTAAAACGTTGCACTGTGTTCTGCGCCAGTGGCCCAGTGCATCCGATTTCAGCCATCATTTTATTCAGGTTTGCTTTCCTTAGCCTTTGATTGTCCCCAATCTTCCTGCAAGGCAACAGATGATCTTTTCTGTAGGGAGATTCTGCCCTTTGATGGTCGGCGCTCCCAGGTTTACGAGCACCATGTGCCCGAGTCACTAGAGGTGACTAACACAGACATGCACAAGCGATACGAGGCATGACTATGACTAAAAAGGGAGATAATTGCCTTTGAAAATAAACGTCCCCGAAGATTCTTAAACATAAAATAAAGAGACTTTACATCAAATTAAACTATAAGAGAAGAAACCAAATAGGAACACGTGTCAAGCTGTATATGGAGAAGACACTGGAAGTGAGCGTGTCAAGTTATATAAGGAGATGACACTGGAAACACAAGTATCAAGCTATATAAGGAGAAGATACTGGAAGTACAAGTGTCAAGCTATATCAGGAGAAGATACTGGAAGTACACATGCCAAGCTATATAAGGGGAAGATACTGGCAGTACACATGTCAAGCTATATAAGGAGAAGATACTGGCAGTACACATGTCAAGCTATATAAGGAGAAGATACTGGAAGTACACATGTCAAGCTATATAAGGGGAAGATACTGGAAGTACACATGTCAAGCTATATAAGGAGAAGATACTGGAAGTACACATGTCAAGCTATATAAGGAGAAGATACTGGAAGTACACATGTCAAGCTATATAAGGAGAAGATACTGGCAGTACACATGTCAAGCTATATAAGGAGAAGATACTGGCAGTACACATGTCAAGCTATATAAGGGGAAGATACTGGCAGTACACATGTCAAGCTATATAAGGAGAAGATACTGGAAGTACACATGTCAAGCTATATAAGGAGAAGATACTGGAAGTACACATGTCAAGCTATATATGGAGAAGATACTGGAAGTACACATGTCAAGCTATATAAGGAGAAGATACTGGAAGTACACATGTCAAGCTATATAAGGAGAAGATACTGGCAGTACACATGTCAAGCTTTATAAGGAGAAGATAATGGCAGTACACATGTCAAGCTATATAAGGGGAAGATACTGGCAGTACACATGTCAAGCTATATAAGGAGAAGATACTGGAAGTACACATGTCAAGCTATGTAAGGAGAGAAGAACTGGAAGTACAAGTATCAAGCTATATAAGGAGAAGATACTGGAAGTACACATGTCAAGCTATATAAGGAGAAGATACTGGAAGTACAAGTGGCAAGCTATATAAGGAGAAGATACTGGAAGTACACGTGTCAAGCTATGTAAGGAGAAAGAACTGGAAGTGCAAGTGTCAAGCTATATAAGGAGAAGATACTGGAAGTACAAGTATCAAGCTATATAAGGAGAAGATACTGGAAGTACACGTGTCAAGCTATGTAAGGAGAATACACTGGAAGTACATCGATCATGAGCTCAGACTAGACGAAAGAAGACGCCCGCGTTTGACCTTCAAGCGGACACCGTGTGGCGAATGAAAACAAGGAAGACCAGAAGAATCTCTAAGAAGAACACTTAATAGACTAGGGTGAACTACAGGCTGAAGGATAAAACAAGATCTAGCAGTGAATTGTCACATATGGGGTGTTGTGATTTCTAACCTATGTGCTGTCTTCGAAAAGGGAGAAACTAAATAATATTATTGTTGTGTTAACCTTCATTTAATTTTCTCCCGGTCAGAAGACGGCTTACGTGATTGGAGTCATAGTTCTCCACGACTGACGATTTGCTGCCGGTTCTTGTAGGTTGGTTGTTTCTTAGTCCCATGGTTGAACTTTTCATAGTAATTGTTTTACGTAGAGATTCTCTAGGTCTGTTTTGATCTCTTTTACCATAAAGTGTTCACATGAACAGACTCCGTTACTAGACTATTTTAGTTAGAAATATGCATTCGAAATAATAGCAACTATATGAATGACCAATATGTTTGTGCAATAAAATGCGATAATTGATAGAATTGATAGAAAATGTTAATTCTTCTCAATATTCCTGTATGGTGCAGAAACATGGACATTAGATCAGAAAACAGAACAGAAAATTGAAGCCTTTGAAATGTGGATCTATAGAAGAATGGGTAAAATTGGATGGAAAGAACAGAAAAAAAACGATGAAGTCTTAAAACAACTAAAAATGAAAAGATAACTACTAAACACAATTAAAACAAGACAAATAAATTTTTTGGGGCATATTAAAAGACACAACAGCCTAATAAAAGTAATATTGGAAGGGAAAATACAAGGTAAAAGATGCAGAGGCAGACCAAGACTAACATGGACGAGTAAAATCAAAAGATGGACAAATCAAACTATGACAATCTGCACCATCAAAGCAAGAGACAGAGTGGATTTGCGTACCATGGTAGCCAACCTTCGATGCGGAGACGGCACTTAATGATGATGATGAATGGATAGAAATGAACTGAGGGAGCGGAAGTGAGAATGTTACATTACCTTATGATTATTGTCGTTGTACTCCAAACACATTTAAAAGTGCTCCAATCTTGTCCTGGAAATACTGAGAACCATCGAGCAGAACTCTGACCCACTTGTATGTCCTCCAATACATTGCCGTGGATCCATAAGGGGATGCATTACAGGTCAGATTTCAATGCATGAAACCTAACTTAAGAGTAACATCATCTATTGAGTTATTCAGTTGCATATTGTCAGACCTGTCAAGCCGTGACAGAGATGGTCAGTGCTGGCTCATGGTAAAAAATAATTGTAAGAAACAGTCTCTACTTTTTTAAAAATATCATCCTTCGGACTATTACGAGTACATTCGGCGGTCAAAAATGTTACTCGACTTTCACGAAAAAAAGTGAATTAACCCTTGTAATTTGTCTCAACAATCACTTAATGTAATTTATTGGCCGTTTCTTAACTTAACGTGTTACAAGCGACGATATTAGATCTCATGACATGAACAGTTTTATGAAACCTCTAAGTTTGGATATTTTAGTTCACAGTCTCCTTCATGTCTGGTGGATTATTTCGCTTCACCTCACCTTCTGACTTCATTGAATGCATTTCTGAGGTGGATGCCACCAACAGAAGACTTTTACGGATGCCTGTATCTCTATCCAAGACTTCTGCTAATGACCACATCAAAGAAGCTCGTGTCGGTTTGATGCTTGAGAGAGGGGCTACAGGTTATCGATCTATCGCTGGAGTGAATTGGGTTAATTTTGTTATAACTGTTTACAACCCAGCCCACCTACCCTTGCTTATTCTCTTCATCATTTTTGGCGTTTTTCATGTAATGAGAAAAGAACAGCTGGAGTATATTGTAACAACTGGGAAAATTGAGGGATGAAGAGATAGAGGGAAGCAAAGAGACATGATACCAGACAGCTTAAAAGAATGGCTTTGCAGAAAGTCAACAAAAGAAATGATAAATAATTGTAGAGATCGAAAGTTGTGGAGACATGATCACCTACACCAGCAGACCCGGTACATGATGATGATTCTCCTCATCATTTCTACATCACAAAGATGAGCCTTTTTCTGTTTTAGTCTTTGGCCGTTCACTCTTTGACCGTTCACTCTTTGACCGTTCACTCTTTGACCGTTCACTCTTTGACCGTTCACTCTTTGACCGTTCACTCTTTGACCATTCAGTCTTTGACCGTTCACTATTTGACCGTTCACTCTTTGACCGTTCACTATTTGACCGTTCACTATTTGACCGTTCACTCTTTGACCATTCAGTCTTTGACCGTTCACTCTTTGACCATTCGGTCTTTGACCATTCAGTCTTTGATCGTTCACTCTTTGACCGTAGAGAGTCGTTGACCGTTCACTCTTTGACCGTAGAGAGTCGTTGACCGTTCACTCTTTAACCGTAGAGAGTCGTTGACCGTTCACTCTTTGACCGTAGAGAGGCGTTGACCGTTCTATCCTTGAAGCGTTAATTCATGTCAGACGTTCAGTAACTCCTTCTACAGAACTTCGCAGCAGGAGGCAATCTGATCATCAGAAATCGACCCTCGTTGAGAAAGTGTTTCGGTCCGTTAGCTTCCTGTCTCTTTGGGAGGTCGGCTCACCTGAGTCATGACACCTCGGCATCGACCTCCTGCTGCATTAAACACGAAGGCTCACGCTATATCTGGCATATTAAACTCGAAGACTCACGCTATATCTGGCATATTAATCTCGAAGACTCACGCTATATCTGGCATATTAAACTCGAAGACTCACGCTATATCTGGCATATTAAACTCGAAGATTCACGCTATATCCGACATATTAAACTCGATGACTCACGCTATTCATCATCAAGTACCGGGCCTGCTGGCGTAGGTGATCATGTCTCTCCACAACTTTCGATCACGACAGTTATTTATCATTTCTGTTGTTGACCTTCTGCCAAGATATTCTCTTAAGCTGTCTGTATGAAGACTCACGCTGTATCTGATATAAAAAGTAAAGTAAAGAGCACTGTCTCGCCACGTGGCGTATATAATATGGTGTTAGTGACCATAAATTTTAAAGACCTTCAGCACATGATTTTTGGGTAATGTGGTCGGTATTACGCCAGTTCCGCTTTACTTTCCCTGAAAAAAATCCGGTACCCATTTAAGGCTGGGTGAACCCGGAAGCCGTCGGTTGGGATTGAACCCTATCTCTTGTCCTTTGTAGTCCAGTTCACTAACCACTGAGCTATTGCTGCTCCCCTATATCTGATTTATTTAACTTCTTCAGCGCAACACTTCTGATCGAATTTTGCTGTCCATCTCTGGTAGTAAAAGACTGTCTAAGCGTTAATTTTGCACGATGATGTCCTCATCGTGGTGGTGGCAGTCTAGAATGGCTTGCTGCTCTGCGTGACGTTCATATATACTCCTACAGCAGCTTCTTATTATGGAGTAACTCGGCATGTTGTGCGTTTCGGTCGCTGATAACAGATGAAAACGACACGTCGGGTTTGGAACTCCATTCCTTTGAACTATCGTTGCTGCAAACGTGGAATGTGGAACAGATACGATCCATGTTGTAACTTGTTATCGTCTGAGCAATCGAATATTTAAGAATTAGACTGTTGATGCACTGCTGACTTAAGTGGGAGTCAGGAGCGGTCGATGTTCAAACGTAGGTACTCTAATCGCATAATCGTCTGAGACTTGGATTATTGTGCGATTGTAAACATGTCACGACCTCACCAGAGCCAGTATGATGCTCTTTCGGCAGACATAGCAGTGGCCCTTATTGCTCGTCTTCACATTCCCTCCTTAATTCGAAGCCTCTTTATAAGTCCAGCTGGATTTAGCCGCAAGACCTCTTGCACCGACCTCTACAGCTGACATCCTGACTTGGGATCCCAGATGTCTCAGCTGGGTATCGAGATCCTTGTACTTGGCTAGTTTAAATATATTCTGTTTCTCTATTCTTGATTATCATGGCACTGTGAGTTCTATTAGGATCGTGAGTCATATCTGTTGTGTATAGCGCAAAGTCTGGACGTATCTTAAATCTCTTGAATCACTCTTGAAACTTCCTCACTCTGGGAGGTCAACATCCATCCCATAACCGTTCGCTATGTCCAGAAACGTTGAGTCGTTCCAAATTTTTTTTTGATTGGGGAGTGTGGCCTGATAAGCTCTCATAAAAAATAAGTGTTTGTTGTAGCTGGTCGAACTTTACTGCTAGCCTACATTCGCACACCTTCTACGACGGCAGCCACCTCATGCAGCACTTTGTTGTGTCGCCGCGTGTAACGCTCTTGACTTAGCGCTGTCTTGCATAAGAATAAAATATGTTCCATCGCCTGTCTTCGATAGCATAGAGGACATATATTGTCTTATGTCTTCCCCTCACTTCATAAGGTTTCAGGCTGATAGTAGAAGGTCGTACATAAACCTGATAATGTACATGAGCTGCAGCAGTGTCATCTGCTTAATATTTTGTAGTGTTTCGTATGAATGGTGCTTACAATAGTAATAATAGTTATTCATTAATAGTAATAACAATATTAGGCTTACTATTTCAAGCGGTAGAAAGATGCATTGAGGTCAATCAAGAGCAAATACAACAAATGGTCTACCTTTGCATAAAAAAGACGACGCAAGATGTATGGAGATGGTGAATTGCTTACACCAAGATTCCTCTTTCGATGTTACAATTCAGTTCCTAACAAAAGTCGACATGTGATGTTAATTAATTCTTTGATTAAACATATTCTAAGTCAGCCTTGACTTTTATCCCGTTGTTTCCGTTAATGAAAATACTAAAGAGCAATAAAATAGAAACAACATATTAGGTAAAGGTAATGATAAGGTACGAGACTTGAATCGGCGTCTTGGCACGCGACCCACATGTTCCCATATGTTCTCGGCCGCCTATACAAAAGTGTTCGGAGACTTCTGGATAGTGTCGCTTCAAGCATCGAAACTCACGATGCGAGGCGGCATTCCTCACCTTCCCAGAGTAAAACCCTGGTACCCATTTCTGCCAGCGGCTGGGTCGACCGCGGGGGTATATTATTTTTTCTAACCACGAGTACAACTCACACTGCTTCCAGCGGGAATGGAACATGGGTTGCCCGAACGTCGGTAGTTCAGTCGGGTGGTTTTCCCAACTAGACTATCTAGGTCCCCGATATCCCTGATAATACACCACATTATTGACAGGGACTAGACTGTAGTAGTACTTGACATCATGAACTATATCTTTTCTTTTCTTTCTATATAATACCCTACCCCGTCAGTTTTCCCCCATTTTTTTCTTATGTATATTTTTTAGTACGCGGTGCATAATTCACCCACCTTGCCATTACTTCTTTGCCCTTAACTACGCCACTGACTGCATAAACCAGCGCTGTAAAAATCACTTGAACATGGAAGGAGCAGTTTGATTATGATAATGTGTCAGGCACTTAATCTGTACGATTCATGATTTTATTGAATGCATCAGACTTGAGTGGGTTGAGTTTAATCAGGTTTCTCATCTTCAATGAGTTATAGATCTAGGGCCTATGACGTTCTAAAGTAATGCTAGATCTGATAGAAGAGTTTTGATGGATTTTATTGGGGATATTAATCTACGGACAATTTCGAGGTCACTTTGTGATCGTTGCAAAATGAGCTGGGTAATAGTTAATGTTGTTCTGGATTAATTTATCATCAAATGCGATATAAGTTATAACTGACTACTGAAATCAGAATATCGGAAACAAAACTGACTAGATATCACGTAGTGAAACAGGTTACTCGTTGTCAAATGAGTAGCAATTGAAGTAGCAATGCAAACACGATCCAAACAATTGAATGACTAAAACAAATAAAAACAAAGTATTCAGTGTTGATTTTTTATACAAAATTATGTATTTATTATATAATAATTTATGTTGTTCTATTGATTTTATCCACAGTCACTGTTACTGTTGAACGATTCCTGATAGTTTTTCGACCACTGAAAGCAAGGGTGTTCTGCACATTTGGGAAAACCCGCAAAGTAATTCTTGGAATTTTCCTTTTCTCTGTGATATTCAACATACCCAGGTGTTTCTTCTACAAGCTCTACACTTCATACAGTTACATACAGGTATTATCTTGTGTCCCTTTACAATTGTTATATTTGCTTATTTTGTCTTTCATATATTTCGCTCACTTCTCATGTATGTTGATTTCAGAAGGCGATGTCTGGGTGGGAAACAGGCAAATAATTTCAGTGCCATGTTTGGCTTTTCCAATTGTTTACGATGAATGATGATATCGTATGACAGGGAACAGTTGGCTGTGTTCACTTTCTATGCGGTTTCGCCTTATGTCTTTTGGCGTGTGCTGAAACTGCTATGATGGGGTCTACAGCTACCTTTCTTTGTTTAGGAGATGAGTTAGTAATTATGATGATTCCACTGGCACGGGCGGTTGAGCAATTATGGATTTTAGTTCGTTTGCAGTGATACCGGGGCCTTCCATAACAATAACAATTTCAGTGCTGCGATAAAACTGGTAGCATAAGCCGGTAGTTGGGTATAACGTACACTCCTAAAAGGTATGGTGACAGCTTTATAAATAAGGAACACAACAAAATACTGACGTTTCGGCCTACATGCGGCTTCCTCAGAAAACGAGAACAACACACACGAATAACGAAATAAAGTAAACTATACTACATCCGGGATAAGCGACACAAGTATACTAAGGGGGTTGGGGCGTATATTAGTTACTGTATAAAATACCTCACTGCAACAGCAAACCTGTTGACGCCAGTTCGTTTCCTGAAATTGATGCAAAAAGTACGCACACTGATGGTTCATGTAGTTCGCTGGTTATATAAAGTTCTAATCCATCCCTCCAGTTGTTCCATCCTACTCTACCAAGCTTGATTTAAACTCTTACACCGTCAGTGGTGACTGTTCCACAGTCTTCCTGTGAACGATCATAGAGATATTCAATAGATAGGTTTTGTTAAACTCCAATATTTCCACCACTAATGCCCTTAATGTTAGTTTATCTGCTCTTTAATGCTATTGGCTTCTAAGTGACCATAACAAATAAATCCACTCACTTCTAAGTGACCATAACAAATAAATTCACTCACTTCTAAGTGACCATAACAAATAAATTCACTCTCTTCTAAGTGACCATAACAAATAAATTCACTCACATCTAAGTGACCATAACAAATAAATTCACTCACTTCTAAGTGACCATAACAAATAAATTCACTCACTTCTAAGTGACCATAACAAATAAATTAACTCACTTCTAAGTGACCATAACAAGGAAATCCACTCACTTCTAAGTGACCATAACAAATAAATACACTCATTTCTAAGTGACCATAACAAAAGAATTCACTTACTTCTCAGTGACCATAACAAATAAATCCACTCACTTCTCAGTGACCATAACAAATGAATTCACTCACTTCTCAGTGACCATAACAAATGAATCCACTCATTTCTCAGTGACCATAACAAATGAATCCACTCGCTTCTCAGTGACCATAACAAATGAATTCACTCACTTCTCAGTGACCATAACAAATGAATTCACTCACTTCTCAGTGACCATAACAAATGAATTCACTCACTTCTCAGTTACCATAACAAATGAATCCACTCACTTCTCAGTGACCATAACAAATAAATCCACTCACTTCTCAGTGACCATAACAAATAAATCCACTCACTTGTCAGTGACCATAACAAATGAATTCACTCACTTCTCAGTGACCATAACAAATAAATCCATTCACTTCTCAGTGACCAGTACAAACTTTCCACTTAGTTTCTTAAAGATCTGGGCTTTACTGGTATTCAATTTATTAATGACGAAACCGGGAGGCTCTGCATTCCAGGAACAGCTGCTTGATTTAATTAAAAAGTCGCATTTTAGTTATAATCTTTGAAATCTTCCAACATCTTTGGATGAAGAAAAATATCATATAAATTATGTCATAAAATAGCACGACCACATCAAAAGATACAGTGCTGGAAAGAACAATAATAGAAGGCATGGTTCCTGGGCGACATTTTAGGGGCAAACCAAAAGAAGATGGTTTCAAGACATCAAATAGACCTTAATCATAACAACAGAAGATGTGAGAGATCTGGTAAGAGGCAACGATTCTTTCAGACGAGCTGTGGTGAATGCAACTTTCTGTGAGAGATCTGGATAGAAACAGATTCTCTCAGACGAGCTGTGGTGAATGCAACTTTCTGTGAGAGATCTGGATAGATACATATTCTCTCAGACGAGCTGTGGTGAATGCAACTTTCTGTGAGAGATCTGGATAGATACAGATTCTCTCAGACGAGCTGTGGTGAATGCAACTTTCTGTGAGAGATCTGGATAGATACAGATTCTCCCAGACGAGCTGTGGTGAATGCAACTTTCTGTGAGAGATCTGGCTAGATACAGATTCTCTCAGAAGGGCTGTGCAACGTTCTGTGGGAGATCTGGCTAGATACAGATTCTCTCAGACGGGCTGTGCAACGTTCTGTGGGAGATCTGGCTAGATACAGATTATCTCAGACGGGCTGTGCAACGTTCTGTGGGAGATCTAGCTATATTACAGATTCTCCCAGACGGGCTGTGCAATGTTCTGTGGGAATTCTGGTTAGATACAGATTCTCTCAGACGGGCTGTGCAACGTTCTGCAAAGTTCATGTGACCAGATGATGCTCATTTAAATAGACTTCTGCCCCCAGAGAGTCTTTTCCGTTGGAAAAAAATGCTTCCTCAAATAATTGTTAATATTTGTTATGTCTCAGTTCTACACTATTTCTCTATACTTATAATTTTATATCTTTACACTTCACCTATTCTCTAACATGTGACATCTCTTTCTCATCTCACCATCCTATCTCTCATCTCTCTGTCCACCTCTCCCTAACTTCATCATCCGACATGTAGCTATAAGTATCTGTGCGTCACCGTTTGTTGTCGTTGTCCCCATCTTCTGAAGAACGCCGAAGGCCGAAACGTCAGTATTTTGTTCTGTTCCTTTATTGTAAAGATGTCACCATACCTTGGAATGCACATCACTCCCCACTACTGGCTCCTTGCTAAACTGGCGTTCTTTTTTAGTTAATAAAGGCTACCTGATTACATTCATAGCAATGCTGGAATACCCTTTAATATATATATATATATATATATATATATATATATATATAGATATATAGCAAGAGATTTGCATTTAAAGGCACCCTTTTCTCGCTGCGTACACAAACCTTGGCACTATTTTCATTTATTCTTTACTTGATATTGTAGCGTACTTTTCAAAAGAAGCAGAGGAGGACAAATTCAGCATCGTTTATATGGTGGCTAATATTTTCGCTTATTCTGCAAACCTAGTACCTAGAACAATAAGTTCTGCATCGTTTATATGGTGGCTAATATGCCCACCAATTCTACAAACCTTGTACCTAGAACAATAAGTTCAGCATCGTTTATATGGTGGCTAATATGCCCACCAATTCTACAAATCTTGTACCTAGAACGATAAGTTCAGCATCGTTTATATGGTGGCTAATATGCCCACCGATTCTACAAACCTTGTACCCAATTTTGAAACAAGGTAAAAATGAGCGTGTTAGACACGACTTAAGCCTTGATCGTGAAGGCTGTCTTAGCTCCTACTTTACCTGCACGCTCAGTATAATCATATAAACGTGATTGTAATAAATGATGAATCCTCAACCCTGTCACTTCAGAGGTTTAAGATCATTTATAAGCTTATGTTGTATCTGTGAGGTCTGTGCATACTCAACAATCTAATAATATATTAATCACGAAAATACGTCGCCAAACTTATCGATTCCCCTTTGCTATTGGTCGTTAACGTCAAAGTAATTAACTATTACGTGTAGAATTGTCGTTACGTTGTTAATATCAAAGTAATTAACTATTACGTGTATAATTGTCGTTGTTCCGTTGTTAATGTCAAAGTTTGTAACTGTTAAGTAAATTGCTCTCTGGGTCAACACAGCTTCTATGCATTGGTATCATCGCTATTCCTGAGAAGGAAGGGCTGTAAGAAAGGGAACTGATCACCCACGTCTTGAAACTGAGGCATAGTATAATGGCGTTACTAAAACTTCGTTACCCACAGGCAATAGCTATGGGAATACCTTTACCATTGGTAATTAACAAAGAAAAAATAACAGCCATAAACAGTAAAGAACCATGAGTTGACCATCAAAGAAACAACAATTGTGGTAACAGATTGTTTTTATGTCTTTCGAAGAGAATAAATGTCGCATCTTCAGTGCTGTGGCTACACTCGTATTGTGGTTTTTATTTAATGTTACATCTGGTAACAATATAATTACCAAAAGAACACCAATAAATAAAACACAAATTACAAAACTAAAAATAGTACAATGATATTTTCTCATCATTCATGTATAGCGCAGAAACATGGACATTAGACAAGAAAACAGAACAGAAAAATGAAGCCTTTGAAATTTGGATTTATAGAAGAATAAGAAGAATTGGATGGAAAGAATAAAAAACAAACGAAGTCTTAAAACAACTAAAAATGAAAAGAGAACTACTAAACACAATTCAAACATGACAAATGAGATTTTTGGGACATGTTAAAAACACAGCAGCCTCCTAAAAGTAATTTTGGAAGGGAAAATACAAGGTTAAAGGGACAAAGGAAAACCAAGACTAACATGGGCAAGTAACATCAACAGATGAACAAATAAGACTATGGCAGTCTGCATTATCAAAGCAAGACTAACATGGACAAGTAACATCAACAGATTAACAAATAAGACTATGGCAGTCTGCATTATCAAAGCAAGACTAACATGGACAAGTAACATCAACAGATTAACAAATAAGACTATGGCAGTCTGCATTATCAAAGCAAGACTAACATGGACAAGTAACATCAACAGATTAACAAATAAGACTATGGCAGTCTGCATTATCAAAGCAAGACTAACATGGACAAGTAACATCAACAGATGAACAAATAAGACTATGGCAGTCTGCATTATCAAAGCAAGAGAAAGAACGGAATGGCCGTCAATGTTAGCCAACATTCAATGCGGAGACGGCACTCAATTATGATGATAATCCTACTGGGATTCAAACCTACCTTCATCTCCTGTGTACACAACCGGTTAATCTACTTGACCACTCGCTCAACCGGGAGCTGTGATAACTCAGTGGTTAGTGAACTGCACTACAAAGGAAAAGCGATCCAAACCGACGGCTTCCGGTTCATCCAGCCTTTAATGGGTACCGAATTTTTTTCTGGGAAAGTAATGCGGCATGGGCGTAATACCGACCACATTAACCCAAAAATCATGTGCTGAAGGTCTGTAAAATTTATGGTCACTAACACCATATTCCCTATACGGCACTTGGCGTGACGGGGGTACTTTACTTTTTTTTTTACTACTCGCTCACTGCAAGAATATTTGCATAAACTGTGACCCACCCTTCACATATATCATCCCACAGCACAGATGGAGTTTCTGTGAATCGCTCCTAAATGAATGAGGTGTTTAGCTGAGCGTGTTTGACAAGTCCGTATCCAATCAGACTGTCATGAGTTAAATCTCGGTAGGATTAACACACAAAAAATAAATTGTATATTGTAATAATACAATCTCGTTAGCTTGTTCGCCCACTTGCGGCTGCACTGAGCATGTGATATTTATTGTTTTTCTCCCGTAAAAAAAAAAATTTTGCCAGACCCCGGAGATGACGTTATTGATGCGACAATGAACACCATCTTTCCTTTCCTGATGAATGGGAACTTGTTTTGAGGAAAGAGTGAACACACAATTAATGGTCTAATATTTGATGAAAACTTACAATGTCCAAAGTCACAGGAAAAGCTGTCGATAGCATGTACAACATATAATCTTATCAAGAAAGAAAGAAAGAAAGAAAGAAAGAAATGCAATAAAAATTATATCTAAGAGGAAAATGTGTAATAAATATGAAAAATATATAAAATATATATATATATATATATATATATATATATATATATATAGGGAGTCGCGATAGCTCAGTGGTTAGTGAACTGGACTACAAAGGACAAGGGGTATTGTTCGATTCTGACCGACGACTACCAGGTTCACCAAGCTTTAAGTGGGTAGCTGATTCTTTTCTGGAAAAGTAAAGCAGCACGGGCGTAATACCGACCATATTACCCCTAAAATCATGTGCTGAAGTTCTGTAAAAATTATGGTCACTAACATCATATTCCCTATATGCCTGTAGGCGTGACGGGGCTCTTTATTTTATTATATATATATATATATATATATATATATATATATTTTTTTTTTTTTCTGATGGAAGCGAATCATGGACAGTAGACAAACAAATGAAAAGACGATTAGAGGTCACAGAGATGGGATTTCTCAGAAGAATGTTGAAAGTTCCCTGGACAGTTAAAAACACCAATGAGGAAGTTCTCAAAGAAGTCAATACAAAAAGGCATCTGCTAAAAAACATCAGAAAGAAACAATCAACATTTTTCGAGCACATCATGAGAAGAGGACAGTTGGAATACTTGGTTACAGCTGACAAAATACAGTAAAAGAGAGATCGCGGACGAAAAAGACAGAAAATACTAGATGGCTTGGTGTCATGGCATGGAAAGCAGTCAACAACAGAACTGATACGATGCACTGTAGATAGAAGATTGTGGAGGGACATGATCGCCTACGCCAACCGGTATGGCACATGATGTAGATGATGATACATATATATGTTAATATTATGAAATCACTGCGTTCAAATCGATGCAACAAGTGAGCTGTATATTCCCAACAAGCTGCATCAGTTCATCGTAAAATGAAGTTATAAAAAAAAAATAATAAAAAAAACCATTCATAAGAATCAATAAAAACATTTTCATTTCCGTTTACGTAATAAAAAAACAAAATAAAAAAAAAAACTATTAATAACTACAATTGTGTGTGTGTGGGTGATCGAAAAGATTAAAATAAAATCAGTGGGTTATTGAAGGTTGTTCTCCCGAATAGTGAAAAGCGGTTGAACGATAAGCGAAAATAATATTAGAAAATTATATATATTGATAGAAATTATATAAATATAAGACAGAGTAAACTTCATCATTTCGATATTTAAAAAAAAAAAATTCATCAGAAAGGAACAAATACAAAAAAAAAAGAGTACGAATTACATTCACTAATTATATCACTGTGTATTAACATCGGTTGGTGACTACTCAGAGCTTGTGACATTTTTCACCCTGTATTAGTCACAGTTTATGCTCGATTCTCTCCCTTTGTAAATTCCAAGAATTGAATAATTGATGTGAAAGATAATTTTGCTTTTATTTTTAATTTTGTAAAAAAGCTTGTTTACTTCTGTTCACAATAGAAACATTTCCTCCGGAAATTCTTGAACTGATGTCGAGAGGGGAATGATGTGACTGAGTAAAGCACTATATTTCCATATTCTGTGCCCAGGCAGAGTAGGTATAGTGAAATGAGGAAGAAATGTGTAAACTGGACTACAAAGTATAACGTAAGGACCATATACCCTGAACTTGTTAAAGTTAACACACTGATAAAAGAGCAAATTAAAACAACATCCCTCACAAACGAACAACTAAATAAGCAACAATTCGATATTGCTGCACTCAAGGAAGCAAGACTCTCAGACTGTGATCCTGTAAAAGAAAGAAAATTATACAGAAAGGGCCTGGAACAACACGAAGTTAACCCTAAAGACCAAACTCTTAATATATCAGACCAGTGTGCTCAGCACACTGTTATATGGATCTGAAACCTGGACAACATACTCAAATCGTGAAATAAAACTAAATATCATCCATATGCTATGTCTGCGAAGAATAATGTTAAATGACAGGACAAACTTATCAACGTAACTGTCTTGCAACGTTCCGAGCCCCCAACAATCATGTCTATGCTCAGAAGCCAATGGTTAACATGGCTGGGGCACGTCCACCGAATGGAAGGAAACCGCATTCCTAAGCAAATCTATATGGTAAATTAATACACGAAAAAAGACAAATCGACAGACCTAAACTACGATATAGAGATATGTGTAAATTATCTCTGAATAATTTTTCAATATGTGAAAATGACTGGGAACATCTGGCAAGAGATCACATATCATGGACAGCATGTATAAAAAAACGGTATAACACCATTTGAGGCTGTACTATGGTACATCATGTAAGAGAAAAAACTCAATTAAAAAATGGAAAACCTTCTGGATCAGTGGGCCTGACTTGTATATTCTGTGGCCGTGTGTGTTTGTCAAACATTGGTAGAATTAGCCATGAGAGAAGCTGTTCGACAAAAACAAAACCTCCCCCAAAAATACAAAATAGCTTCCACTAAACTGTCTGACGGTACGAAAAGGCACATGTATAGTAGAAGAGCACGCCTCAATATCGAGTGCTGTCATGTGATGTTTTCTTCACAACCAAACATTTAGAAATGTTCTCCCATATCGTTGTCTTTCAATGTCTTGCTACAACGTAAACTCACAATCATTCATTTGGACATTTACTTATATCTTTGCATTGTGATGTATTCCTTCAACACAAACTCACAACCATGCATTTGGACATTTACTTGTATCTTTGTATTGTGATGTATTCCTTCAACACAAACTCACAATCATTCATTTGGACATTTACTTATATCTTTGCATTGTGATGTATTCCTACAACACAAACTCACAAACATTTGGAAACATTCTCCGCTTTCGCTGTCTTTTGATGTCTCTCTACAACGTAAACTCTCAATCAAACATTTGGAAATATTCTCCTTTATCGTTGTACTCTAATGCTTTTCTACAACGTAAACTCACAATCATGCATTTGGAAATATCTCTCTATAATTCTACCTAACCGACAGTTTCACCACTCTCTCACATACTCTAAGACCATCCCCATAGCGTTATTTTCCCTTCCTTAAGCACTGTTAAATCAGTCCTCGGATTGGATGTGCTATGTAATTATTTTAAATATAATTCTCTCTTTGTAATTTATACTTTGACAAAGTAGAAGATAATCAGACACACATGCCAACTATCTTCTTTGATTTCTCCAATAATATTATCACTATTTGTTTGCTCTGTTCTTAGAAGTCTTAACAACATGAATTATCTTTCATTTTCTACTTTTTGAACGCTTTAATTAGATATTTATTTCTTCATATTTTGGTCAGGGTGATGAAAGTGAAATTAAGTATATTCACAGACCACACTCAACTATAGAGAAGGCTAGAGGGCAGACAGAGAAGTATGGAAAACACTAACTCTAAGCTGTTAGAGCTATAGACGATTACTGCAAATCCAACAACAAACGCTCATACTAGAAAAGCTAAAAACATCAATGGACAGACAGAAAATGAAATAGCTAATAAAAATTGTCAAATTTCGTAAGGAAAATACATTGTGTTTCCATAAGACATTTAGTGTAAAAGAAAAGTAATTCCTACATTGTTATATCAACAAATATTCTACAAAGGACATGCAACTAGATCGAGTGGCTGAGGCCCACAGCCCACGGGCCAGTATGGCCCGCGAGACCCGTTTTGGTGACTCGCAGACCTCTTCGACGATTTTCATTAATGGAATATGGACAAATACTATCTTTAATTTTAAAATTGTGAGGTTGGAAAAATAAATAAGTCAATTTTTACGCCAGGTTCTATAGTTCCCACGGTAGAAACAAAGCACTCATTTGTGTAACAATGTAGCCCCTAACTCATTAAATGTAACTGGTGATAATACTTTCGACTAGACTAGACATTACAGAGGCTTTTACTGAGACTTCACAAGGAAAATCTTTCCGTACATTCGTCCAGAAAAATCATTCTCGTGAGAGTGTGAACGTGGGTTTCGGCGGCTGTCACAAGATTCGTGGTCCTACGTGCGAAATTCACTTTGCAATCTTCACAGTTGACAGGAGTGTTGCGCATGAGTAAGTGTAAGGAAATTTCACCCACGGAACACAGTAACCGGTTAATCTTAGCGACTCCAAAGACAATAAAAATCAGTGTATTGTTTGATTTTGACAAGCTGCTAGACGTTGGAACAAAGCTATGCCATAACTGTGAGAGGCTATAGGAAGGTGTAGATAAGGTTGACCAATAAGACTAATCGCCATCAGGTTGTTTCCATAAGTAGGGCGGTAAAAAAAAAATACAATAAATCCACAAAAACAAAATTAATTTAAGCTGTCAGACGGTTCTTTAATTAGTCTTCAAACACATTTCTGGGTGAGGGTCTTTAAAAATATTATTTGAAGCCAGCGGATTATTTAGTTTTTAGTTTGACAATTCACAGACAGTTTTAAAGTTCACAGCTGAAGGTGTTTAGGAACATAGTGAGTAAATTCTTTGACGTTGTCATTTTTAAACAAATAAATTACTTGTCTGTAAACTTGTATTATTTTGTTATTACCTACCTACAAAATTATCTTTATTTATACGCACACACCAACACACACACACATATAGATATATATTTATTGGAGCATCCATGGCTGAGTGGTTAGTATGGTCTCTTCTTGACCGGAAGAGTCGCGTTCAATCCCCAGCAGTGGTGGAATTTTTTTCGGACTAACAAGGATCCGGGTTTCACCCAGCCGCTAAAATTTGGTGCCAGAGATTCTTCTGGGAACTGAAGGCAGCCTGGCGTGAAACCGACAACATCACCCAAAAACATGCCGTGGTCATAGAAAAATATGGTTCCTAACACCATATTCCCCATACGCCTAGCAAGGCGTGGAGTGTAGCGTATATATATATATATATATATATATATATATATATATATATATATATATATATATATATTATTATATATTCAAATATATGTATACATATACCTAATGTTACCCGAGGGCCAAATACATTGACCTGCGGGCCATTATATATATATATATATATATATATATATATATATATATATATGTGTGTATAATTATATACATATAAAAAAAAGTAATGTACCCCTGTCACGCCAAGTGGCGTATAGGGAATATGGTGTTAGTGACCATACATTTTACAGACCTTCAGCACATGATTTTTGGGGTAATGTGGTCCGTGTTACGCCCGTGCCGCTTCACTTTCCCAGAAAAAATCCGGTACCAATTTATGGCTGGGTGAACCCGGTAGCCGTCGGTTGAGATCGAACCCTACCCCTTGTCTTTTTATAGTCCAGTTCACTAACCACTGAGCTACCGCGGCTCCCATAATTATATATACATATATATAATGGCCCACAGGTTTTTATTTTTGCCCCTCGGGTAAGAAAAGGTTGGACGGACCACACTGAACTAGATGAGCTGGACTATAAAAATCTAAAGAATTCAATAACAGCCATGCATTAGCTGCATCCATCTACAGATTATGTATAATCCGTGAACTGTTCGGTTCTGTCCCATCTGTGTATCGCTGTCGCTATTTCCCCAGTAAATTTCACTTGACCTTTCTAAACTAATGGAATGTTCCTTCAGAATTGCATGCTTTCTTTATTGCTGAATTTAACGAACTTTTTATTACAAGGCTGGGTCACTGAACACGTCAGGAATGCTTTTTAAAGCAGGTTTTGCGGAAATGTCAAGTGTATGTAAATGAAGGTATAATAGCAGGGAATTTAAAATGTGAAGCATGAACACAGTGGTGACTTTAGAAGTTGAAATAATTTTGTTAAATTTTTGACCTTTAAATTAAAATCCATAAGGAGATAATTTCATGGCTTGAGGTATTTATGACATTTCTGGGATTACTAGTTTATATGAAAAATTCATATAATGTCCTGAATTATATTTTTGTGTTTGAAGTTTTCTTTTTCTTCTTTTTGTGAACATTAGGGCGTGCCACTTTCACAGAACGCAACGCGTTCAACTGGACAGTATAAACTATCGGGTTGGAGACTTTCTTGGTTGTTGGAACGCGGAGTAGAGAGATTAAGGAATGTCCTGCCTACAGTGTAGCCATTCGGTTCTAAAGTCAATTCTACTTCTTTCCTTCCTCATGTGCGTTTCAGCTTCGAGGGGAAATTCAATTTTCTGTCTATTGTATTTTTTGTTGGCTTCTCCTGTGTTATGTTTCCTGGCATTTCTAATATTCCATCAATCCACTGTTTTTCGTTGTTGGCCCTTCGGTCTGTTTTTTTTTATAACATTTATTGAAAGCACCATGTGTTATGTTTTGGTCCTTTTATCTTATCACGTGGCCAAACCATTTTATCTGTTGTTTTTTATGTATTCTTCTTCTTATTCTTTCCTTCCTCATCTGCCTTTCAGCGTCAAAGGGAGATATAATTTGCGGTGTTTTGCTCTTCTGTTCGCCTCTGCTGCTGTTATGTTTTCTAGTGCTTCTAATATTCCATCGACCCATCTTTTTCGTGGTCGACCCTTGGGTTTGGTGTTCTCACAACGTTTGTTGAAGGCTCGTTGTGTTGTGTTTTGTTCTTTCTGCCTTGTCACGTGGCCAAACCATTTTATCTGTTGCTTCCTTAAATATTATATGGCGGGGGCTATTCCTAGCTTTTTTCTCAATCTTCATTTCTGATCTTATCTCTCAGACTGTTTCCTGTCATTCGTCTAACACATTTCATCTCTGTAGAGGTTGATTTTCTTATTGTTCTTGCATCTAGGGTGCAGGTCTGGCATTGGTAGCACAACGTTGGGATGAAAGTAGTATGGGTGGCGGTTAATGCCCCCCCTTTTCTGCTTGTATACTTTATATAGAAATAAAACGCAGCTGCGTGTATACTTTTTATACAGAAAAAACGCAGCGGTTAATGCCCCCCTAACCTTTTCTGCGTGTATACTTTCTATATAGAAAAAAACGAAAAAAAACGCAGCAAGACGGATCAACCAAGACAGCGACACCTCGGTGAGCATAGGTGACCTCGTGATGCGCACTGCCTCACGATATGTGTGTGCTTGTAAATAAATAGTGTGTTGTGATGATTTGAAAAGGGAGGAAACATCTCCGTCTCTATCTCTCTCTCTCCCTCTCCATCGCTCTCTCTCTCCCTCTCTCGCTATCTCTCTCCCGCTCCATCGCTCTCTCTCTCTCTCGAGCTCTGTCTCTTTCCCTCTCGATATCTCTCTCCTTCGCTGTCTCTATATCTCGCTATCTCTCTCCGTCGCCATCGCTCTCTCTCGCTCCCTCTCTGTCTCTTTCGCTCTCGCTGTCTCTATCTCTCACTATCTCTCTCCCTCTCCATCGCTCTCTCTCTCTCGCTCCATCTCCAGCTCTGTATCTTTCGGTCTCGCTATCTCTCTCGCTTTCCATCTCTGTCTCTCGCTATCTCTCCCCCGCTCCAGCGCTCTCTCTCTCGCTCCCTCTCCAGCTCTGTCTCTTTCGCTCTCGCTATCTCTCTCTCGGTATCTCTCTCCCTCTCCACTGCTGTCTCTCTCGCTATCGCTCATTCTCTCGGTCTCTCTCCCTCACCATCTCTGTCTCTCTCAATCTCTCCCTCTCCATCGTGTTCTCTCTCCCTCTCCATCTTTCTCATCTATCCTCTCTTAGACGTCTAACCTATCATGCCAATCTCCCTCCTCTCCCTTTATCTCTCCCACATCGTTCCACCCTCCCGTATATTTTTAGCATCCCTCCTATTGTAACATTGATTATTCTCACCCTTTATGTCTAGCACCTCGCCTTCCTTCTCCTAGACTTCTCTGTATCTCTCTCTCTCTCTCGCTCTCTCTCTCGCGCTCTCTCTCTCTCTCTCTCTCTCTCTCTTCTAACCCCGACTAGACTTCTTTCCTACCATTCGTACTTTATACACATCACCATTAATACAACCGAAATTCCTTTAATGATAACCTACCACATCGTTATGAGATAAGAGAAAAACAGAAAAAATTCAACTTACACCGTAAAATATACCACTACCACACAGACCGCTAGACTGAACAGTACTATGAAAATAAACTTCCGAGAACCAATCGCGCTTATAACACGAAGTTTCACATGCAACTGGTAAATAAAAGTTGGACGACACTATTTCACTCTCGACTAACATCTAGGCTAACCAATCAGAGAAGAGGATTTCTATCGGACACCCATCAACGAAATGACTGATCTTTAGATTAACCAATCAGAGAAGAGGATTTCTATCAGACACCCATCAACGAAATGACTGACCTTTAGATTAACTAATCAGAGAAGAGGATTACTGTAATCGTGATAACTGACCTCATTTTCCACATTAAGTACTGTCGATTCTGACACATGGGTTATTTTAAATCGATTCGGTCCCTGATAAAAGCGACCGGTCGGGTCTATGGTGGGGGAAATAATACAGGTGGTGGGTTACTTGAACGCGCTTTGACCCTGATGCAATACCAGAGGAGTTCCATGACAGTCATAATAGTTAGACACAACGAGCAGAAAGTTATATTCAAGGTCAAAAAAGTTTGGCCAAATCGCAAACATTTTACCACCAGAACACAAAAATGTAGGCTCATACACAAAAAGTAGACCTTAAAACCGTACAAATCTACTCACATTCTCATAAAAGTTAGACACATCGAACAGATAGTTACATCCAAAGTCCCAAATAGTTAAGCCAAAGCGCAAACATTTTACCCCCATAACACACAAATTTAGGCTCATACTCAAAAAGTCGACCTCAAAACCATAAAAATCTACTCACATAGTCATACTAGTTAGACACAACGAGCAGGAAGTTATATTCAAGGTCCAAAATGTTAGACCAAATCACTAAGATTTTACCACCAGAACACATAAATTTAGGCTCATATTAAAAAATAGTCGATCTCAAAACCCTAAAATCTACTCCCATACTCATACTAGTTAGACACATCGAACAGATAGTTATATCCAATGTCAAAAAAAGTTAGACCAAATCGCAAACATTTTACTCCCAGAACACAAAAAATGTAGGCTCATATTAAAAAGTCGACCTAAAAATCCCAAAAAGCTACTTACATAGTCGTAATTGTTAGACACATCAAACCGATCGTTATTTCTAAAGCCAAAAAAGTTTGGCCAAATCGCAAACATTTTACTCCCAGAACACACAAATTTAGGCTCATATTCAAAAAGTCGACCTAAAAATTTCAAAAAGCTACTCACATAGTCAGAATTGTTAGACACATCGAACAGATAGTTATATCCAATGTCAAAAAAAGTTAGACCAAATCGCAAGCATTTTACTCCCAGAACACAAAAATGTAGACTCATATTCAAAAAGTCGACCTCAAAACCATAAAAATCTACTCCCATACTCATACTAGTTAGACACAACGAGTAGAAAGTTATATTCTAGGTCCAAAAAGTTTGGCCAAATCACTAACATTTTACCCACAGAACAAAATAAATATAGACTCATATTTAAAAAATCGACCTCAAAACCATAAAAATCTACTCCCATACTCATACTAGTTAGACACAACGAGCAGATAGTTATATTCAAAGTAAAAAAAAACTTTATTTTAGACATCCCCATAGCAAAAATGTACTTATAAATCACTTTTTAAATTGTTACCCCCTTACTATTTTTTAGGGATACGCCCATAAATCGGTAAAAATCGTAAATTTTCACTCTAGGCATACCCCAAACTTTATTTTAGACGTCCCCATTGCAAACATTTACATTAAAAACCACTTTTAGGATTTTACCCCCATATCATTTTTGAGGGTTACGCCCATGAAATCGATACAAAATTAAAATTTAACATCAAGGCATACCTCAAACTTTATTTTAGACATCCCCATAACAAAAATTTACTTAAAAATCACTTTTGAAATTGTTACCACCCTTACCATTTTTGAGGGTTACGCCCATGGAATCGATAAAAATCGTAATTTTAGCACGTAGGCTTACCTAAAACTTTATTTTAGACATCCCCATACCAAAAATTAACTTAAAAATCACTTTTGAAATTGTTACCCCCCTTAATATTTTTGAGGGTTACGCCCCTGAAATAGATAAAAATTGAAATGTAACCTCAAGGCATACCTACCATATAATATTTGACACCCCTACATATCAAATTCCAACAAAAAAATAACAAAAAGCTAGTAGTAGTATAGGTGGCTGTGAACCAAAACTAAGGTGCACGTGCATGCACAGAAACCTCGACCTAAAACACACGAGAAGTAGTATGTTCGGGTATGTTCAAAGCCACACCTACTACTATCTTTTTGTTGTTTTTTTGTTGGAATTTGATATGTAGGGGTGTCAAATATTATGTGGGAGGTATGCCTTGAGGTTACATTTCAATTTTTTATCGATTTCAGGGGCGTAACCCTCAAAAATGTTAAGGCGGGTAACAATTTCAAAAGTGATTTTTAAGTTAATTTTTGGTGTGGGGATGTCTAAAATAAAGTTTTAGGTAAGCCTACGTGCTAAATTTACGATTTTTATCGATTCCATGGGCGTAACCCTCAAAAATGGTTAGGGGGGTGACAATTTCAAAAGTGATTTTTAAGTTAATTTTTGGTGTGGGGATGTCTAAAATAAAGTTTGAGGTATGCCTTGAGGTTAAATTTCAATTTTTATCGATTTCATGGGGCGTAACCCTCAAAAATGATATGGGGGTAAAATCCTAAAAGTGGTTTTTAATGTAAATTTTTGCAATGGGGATGTCTAAAATAAAGTTTGGGATATGCCTAGAGTGAAAATTTACGATTTTTACCGATTTATGGGCGTATTCCTAAAAAATAGTAAGGGGGTAACAATTTAAAAAGTGATAAAAAGCGAAGGAGAGAGATATCGAGAGGGAAAGAGACAGAGCTGGAGAGAGAGAGAGAGAGCGATGGAGCGGGAGAGAGATAGCGAGAGAGGGAGAGAGAGAGCGATGGAGAGGGAGAGAGAGATAGAGACGGAGAGGTTTCCTCCCTTTTCAAATCATCACAACACACTATTTATTTACAAGCACACACATATCGTGAGACACATATCGTTTTTTTTTCGTTTTTTTCTATATAGAAAGTATACACGCAGAAAAGGTTAGGGTGGCATTAACCGCTGCGTTTTTTCTATATAAAAAGTATACACGCAGCTGCGTTTTTTTCTATATAAAGTATACAAGAAGAAAAGAAGGCATTAACCGCCACCCATACTACTGTTGAAAACTGTATTGTATAGTGCTCGTTTTGCCCCCAGAGTTATTTCCTTGTTGGACAATAGTGGTGATAACTGTCCGATGATTTGACAAGCTTTGTTGCATCTTGATTCTATCTCTGCTGTTTGAGAATTATCGTTTGTCATTAGACTTCCTAGGTATTTGAATTCATCTACTTGTTTTAGTTGTCTGCCTTCTATAGTTATGTTGATGTTCTGTTTAATTTTGGCGACAATCATGACTTCTGTTTTGTTGATGTTGATTTTCATGTTGTATTTTGTGCCTGAGATGTTGAGTTTGTTTAAGTGTTCTTGTATGTCTTCTATTGTTTCATGTATTAGTGCCTGATCGTCTGCAAATAAAAGCTCGTTGATCTCCTCTATCTCTGATGGGTTGGCTAGCTTGCATATATGGTCTATGTATGTAATAAACAGTAGGGGGGATAGTATGCACCCCTGTCTTACGCCTGATCTAACTTCGAAGTGGTCTGTGTAGCCTGCTGCTGTTCTGATCCTGCAGCTGCTGTTGATGTAGTGACATTTAATAAGGTTGGTTAGATGTTGGCTTACTCCGTATGTTGTTAGTATCTCCCACAGCTGTTCTCTGTTTACTCTGTCGAATGCTTTTTTCCCGGTCAATGAAGGTTGTGTACGTTTTGATTGTGTTTTGTTGTTTTTTCTGCAAGCTATTTTATTTTGAATAGTGCATCAGTACATCCTCTGTTTTTTTTTCGGAATCCCATTTGAGAGTCGTTTAACTGTAGTTCTATTTTTGGTCTCAGCCTTTTTTCCAAGATTTTGGCGTATAGCTTTCCTACATGGCTGAGAAGAGATATACATCTACAGGGTGTTTATAAAGTCTCACTACACTTGGTATCTAGGTCAATTTGAAAAAAAAATGTTTATGACGTCATCACAATATGTGCTCCCACTGTCAATGAAATTTGTTGAATAAGTTTATTGCTACTGGAAATGTGGAAGATGCTCCACGATCTGGTAGGCCTGCTGTGAATGATGAAATATGTTTAGATATCCAAGACAGAATCCTTAAAAGTCCAGACAAGTCATTAAGAAAACTGTCGCAACAAGTGAACTTACCATTGAGCACATATTGTGATGACGTCATAAACATTTTTTTCAAATTGACCTAGATACCAAGTGTAGTGAGACTTTATAAACACCCTATATATTGATTGCAGTCTTTTTTGCTACCTTTCTTTTTCCATATTGGTATGATGATTGCCTGTTGCCAGTCTTCTGGGGCTTGTTGTTGGTGCCATGTTGCATTAAATATTCTGTGCAGCCATTGCACTCCCATTTCTCCTGCTGCTGTTATTACTTCTATTGGTATGTTATCTATCCCCGGTGTTTTATTTCTTGGTGCATATTTGATTACTTCTTCGATTTCCTCTTTCATGATGTTGGGTTCAGTATTTGTGAGTTCTAGCGTGGTTTTTGTTGTCTTATTGGTAGTTGGTATGTTTAACAGGTCTTCAAAATATTCTTTCCATCTCTTTTGCATGCATTGGTTATGTGATATTGGCAGTCCGTCTTTGTCATTTATCAGCTCAGTAGGATCATGGTTTTCTTTTCTCGCTCTTGTGGCTTTTACTGCTTTGTAGAAATCTCTTGTGGCTGTCTTGAAGTCCATGCTCATGTTTTGTCCGAATTCTGTCCAATTGTTTTGCTTTGCTTCTTTGATCAATATTTTAACTCTTTTTCGTACTAAGGCATATTTTTCATATTTTTCTTGGTTCTTGTTCTACCTCCAATTTTTAAACAGTTTCTTCTTTTCTTTAATTGCTTCTCTGATTGTTTCGTTCCACCACGGGGTGCTCTTTTTCCCTTCTCTTGTTCTTCGCTTCGTTCCACAAACTGTTTTAGAGATGTTGGTTACTGTTTCCTTAATTTGTTTCCACTCTTCTTCTACTGTGCATACTTCGTTAGGGAGTTTCTTGAATTCCTCTGTTAGTTTTTCTTCTAGGGTTTTCCTTGTTTCTTGATCTTTTAATTGTTTTATTTTTATTGTCTGTTCTTTTCGCTTCTTTTGTTTGTTTTCGCATATTCTCTTTATTTTTGGCTGTTTTAGTGTGATCATAAACATCTTGTGATCCGTGTCATCTGTAATATTAGGGATTGCTCTACTGTCGGTTACTCTTTTCTTGTTCTGTTGTCTTGTTAGTATAAAATCTATCTGGCTTCTGCATGTTGTGTCATTCTATTTGTACCAGGTGTATATTTGCGATTCTCTGTGTTAGCTCCAGCAGTATGCTTCCATTTTCGTTTATTTCAGCCGTTTTATCGCCAAAGGGTCCTATGATATCACTGTTCTCACTGTTGCGTTTCCCAAGCCTTCCATTAAAATCTCCCATCACTAACATGTCGTCGCTTTCGTCAATCTTGTTAATGATTTCATTCAATGTGTCGTAGAATTCTTCGCTGTCTCTTTCATTGTTGTTGCATGGTGCATAGATTTGTATGTAAGTTGTTTTTTCGATCGTCTTCTAGTAGTTTAATTGTGATAATTCTTTCTGAATGGTATTTTATTTCTAGAATGTTCTTTGCGTGTTCTGGGTCGATGATAATACCTACTACCTGTGTTGCTCTTTCTGTGTTGTCGACTCCTGAGAATATTTTCGTGTAGTTCATGTGTGTTTTCTTTATCTGTTGTCCTTTTACTCTGGTGTCAGCTAATCCTAGTATTTTAATTTTCCTTTTTTGTCATTTCTTCTATAAGTTCAACTTCTTTATTATTTTATTCCGCATATATTTATTGTTGCTACTTTATATTTATCTATCTCCATCTTCTGTGCATTTCTCTGAGCATAAAACATTTATCCCTTACCGACCTGCTGAGTCAGTCGTAAGTTAAGGGCTTAACTTAAGAAAAACACACAATGGGGGTTTAGGCCGACTGATGTTTCCCCCACGTGTTTGATCGCTAAGGTCTCACATGCGATCTTTTACGATGTAAATATAAAACTTTAGCTGTTTACATTTTAAAAAGTACTTATCAGTTCTTATCCTCCTCCTTGGTAGAAAACTTTACACAACTTAGAAAACTTTACACAACTTAGAAAACTTTACACAACTTAGAAAACTTTACACAACTTTATGTATTCATTGGCAGGAATTGTTGCTAACTTGTCCTCCGTTCTTCATTTTCTGATTTTATCTCTCAAGCTATTTCCTGTCGTGCGTCTACCACATTTCATTTGGATTGTGGTTATTTGTCTTATTGATCTAAAGTCTAGGGTTCAGGTCTAGCATTAGTATCGCAACGTTGGGATGGAGTCATTGAGATGTTAAGTGCCCATGAATGAAGATTTTATGTCCGACATTTGGTGAGTGAGTTTTTTTTTGACTGATGTTTGCTGAATAATATGTATTCTCCACAGCCGCTCGTCAGGGAGCCGCGATAGTTCAGTGGTTAGTGAACTGGACTACAAAGGACAAGAGGTAGGGTTCGATCCCAACTGACGGCTTCCGGTTAACACAGCCTTTAATGGGTACCGGATTTATTTCTCGGAAAGTAAAGCGGCACGGGCGTAATACCGACCACATTACCCCAAAAATCATGTACTGAAAGTCTGTACAATGTATGGTCACAAACACCATATTTCCCTATACGCCACTTGGCGTGATGGGGGTACTTTACTTTTTTTTTTATTTTTTAATTATTTTTATTTACAGCTGCTCGTCAGAAATAAATATGTATTGTGGTTTTTTTTTCTTCAAATTACAACCAAGTCACGTTAATTTGCGACATTTGTCCCCGTGCGTTTCATGTTATCACTGAATTTATTTATCTTTGTCATCCACCCTTAAAATGTCCGTAGTTGAGCGTTGTTGCGTTGTATTGTTGTTTACAGACTCCGTATTTGTGACTCTCGGCCAAACACATCCGAACTCATCACCTGACAAAGTTTACCTTCCCATTTCGTTTCTACGGGTTTGATCAGACTAGATTGGTTCCAACGCCACGACATATAACTAGAGAATGATCTTCATCATCTATGATATATTGGTCCGGCTACTAGTAGTCAATTATGGATCACTGACTAATTCCAGTTGTATAAAGTATCTTTAAGTGACCACTGATCAATTTTTTCTTATTTTTTTCACACATGGGTGAAAACTCTCGTGCTAAGATGCTGATTCATATCTCGTATTTTACCTTTACCTTCTACCATATTTTCCAATACACCACTTTGCGTGACGGGGCTCTTTACTTTTACTCCTTCATCATCATCATCAAGTACCGGACCTGCTGGCGTAAGTGATCATGTCTCTCCACAACTTTCGATCTCGACAGTTTTTTTAAAATAATTTCTGTTCTTGACTTTCTGCCAAGCCATTCTCTTAAGCTGTCTGGTATCGTTTCTCTTTGCTTCCCTCTACCTCTTCGTCCCTCAATTTTCCCAGTTGTTACAATATATTCCAGTTGTTCTCTTCTCATTATACGGTCAAAAAATTATGATTGTTTCTTTCTAATATTGGAAATTAGCTCTCTTTTTGCTTTGGCCTCTTTCAGAATGTTTTCATTACTCTTCTTAGCTGTCCATTGTATTGTGAACATTCTTCTGTAATACCTTATTTCTACAGACTCCAGTGATTTTTCCTTGTCCATTTACTTTTACTTACCTAACGTGTATTCTACTATGAATTCTACAGCTCTCTTCTTGTTTTGTATAGACCCTTTATCGGGAACGTAGTCTCACTACATTCTATCCAGGTGTATAAATCAACTTATTTATTGACTTTTTGCAGTTAGCTCAAGACAAGTTTATACCCCGACTATTAGGTTCTTGTTCCAAAATATGTCCCATCTATTAACTCTGGCTGGTTTCAATTCATGATGTTGCTATCTCTGCTGACTGTTAGGAACTACTAACACCTGCTGCTGGATATTAGAGAAAGAACTGGGGTTTACTGCTGGAAAGGCTGGACAACTAGTGCAGGACAGAGAAAACATTGAAGCAGCTGAAGTGGGAGCCAAGTAAGAACATGGACAAGTAGAGCAGGACAGAGAAAACATTGGAGCAGCTGAAGGGGGAGCCAAGCAAAAACATGGACAACTAGTGCAGGACAGAGAAAACATTGGAGCAGCTGAAGGGGGAGCCAAGTAAAAACATGGACAACTAGTGCAGGACAGAGAAAACATTGGAGCAGCTGAAGGGGGAGCCAAGTAAGAACATGGACAAGTAGAGCAGGACAGAGAAAACATTGGAGCAGCTGAAGGGGGAGCCAAGCAAAAACATGGACAACTAGTGCAGGACAGAGAAAACATTGGAGCAGCTGAAGGGGGAGCCAAGTAAAAACATGGACAACTAGTGCAGGACAGAGAAAACATTGGAGCAGCTGAAGGAGGAGCCAAGTAAAAACATGGACAACTAGTGCAGGACATAGAAAACACTGGAGCAGCTGAAGGGGGAGCCAAGTAAAAACACGGACAACTAGTGCAGGACTGAGAAAACACTGGAGCAGCTGAAGGGGGAGCCAAGTAAAAACATGGACAACTAGTGCAGGACAGAGAAAACATTGGAGCAGCTGAGGGGGGGGGGTGCCCAAGTTCAAACATGGATAACTAGGGCAGGACAGAGAAAACATTGGAGCAGCTGAGGGGGGGGGGGTGCCCAAGTTCAAACATGGATAACTAAATGATTATGATGATGATGTCGACGACAACGATGACGGTGATGATGATGACGGCGATGAGGATAATGATGACGGTGATGATGACTACGATGATGACAATGATGACGGTGATGATGACTACGATGATGACAATGATGACGGTGATGATGACGTTGAATGTGGAGATGACTATGATAATAATTACTATGATGACAATGATGACTGTGATAATGATGACGATTACGACGATGATGACGGTGATGAATATGATGATGATAATGACGGTAATGACGATGTTGATGACGGTGATGATGATGATGACAATGACGACGACGATGATGATGCTAATGATGATGATAATAACGATGGTGATGACTATGATGATGATGATGATGATGATGATGATGATGATGATGACGACGATGATGAACGAAGGTTTGAAAAGAAAATTCCTTTAAATAATATTTTTTCATACAATGTATTTACCAATGATATTTCAGTTACAAATTGTCGGCAAGTTAGCAAATATTTACAGTAAACAAATAACTTATTTATGGCACATACAAATAAAAAGCACATGTTTAATTCCAAAACTGAATCGCGGCTAGAGTTTGTTTATTCATAAGATGTCAGTTACCAGTCTGAAGAAAGATGACGACCTCTAGGTTGTTTCCCCAAGATGTCACTGTTACGAGTGCATCTATTATAACATAGTGTTCATATATCAGGCATATATATTGATGATGACTCGTCAATGGCTCACAAAGTCATGAAACAGGCGGGGCAAATAAGGTTTAAAAGTGACATAACAAATCTAATTTCAGAATTGTATGTGATATTTAAATAATGTCCTATATTAACCACCATTAGGGAAATGTGTTTCAAATATTGCAAATGTGCAACAAATATATCTATCTATCTATCGTCCTTTCGCGCCGAAGACGGCACATAGGGCAGAACTACAATCTCAAAAACAGAAACCTTGCGTGCCAAAATGGCACAAATTGTAGAGATCACTGCTCTAAAATCTATGGTTCTGTTTCCATAAAAACACTTTTTACAATGACATCTTGTCATGCCATCGATCAACCTCCTTAGTCGCCTCTTACGACAATGCCTGGAAGGTCCCAGTGTCACTGTTCTTTACTTCCCTCATAATGAGGCCCCGGTAACACACAGGAAAACAAATATATATATATATATATATATATATATATATATATATATATATATATATATATATATATATATATGGGAGTCGCGATAGCTCAGTGGTTAGTGAAATGGACTACAAAGGACAAGAGGTAGGGTTCGATCCCAACCGACGGCTTCCGGTTCACCCAGCCTTAAATGGGTACCGGATTTTTTTCTGCAAAAGTAAAGTAACACAGACGAAATACCGACCACATTACCCCAAAAATTATGTGCGTAAGGTCTGTAAAATGTATGGTCACTAACACCATATTCCCTATACGGCACTTGGCGTGACGGGGGCTCTTTACTTCTCATATATATATATATATATATATATATACCACACAAGAATGAACAAACGCCATGAAGAAAGAAGTCAAAGAAATAATAAAATATGCTCAAAGAAACAGAGCGCCATAGATAGGCAAAATATCAGTAGAAAAAATAGCAGCAGCAGTAGAGACATAGTTACATGTGTATACAAAATATTCAATGCAGCATGATAACAACAAACTCCAGAAGACTGGCAACAGGCTGTCATCGTACTATTGCAGATAAAGAAAGATAGCAAGAAAGACTGCAATTTACAGAGGTAAATTACCTTCTCAGGCATGTGAGAAAGTAATACGCATATTTACGAAAAAAAAGCTCAGATAAATTACAGAACTACATAGCATCGTTTCTCAAATGGGGTAAAATAAAATAGGGGATGTACTGACGCATTATTAACCCTAAAACAGCAGCAGAATAAATGACATGACAAAATTAAAATGTATAAATAACTCTCATTGACATAGAAAAAGCATTCGATCGAGTAAACAGAGAACACCTATGTGGGATTCTAACAACATACGGAGTAAGCCAACATCTAACCAACAATTAAAAGTTTACACATCAACAGAAGCTACACAGTCAGAACAGCAGAAGGCTACACAGACCACTTCGACGTTTGATCAGGTGTAAGACAACAGTCTCCCCTATTGTTTATTACCTACATTGACTACATATGTAAGTTAGCCAACCCACCGGAAGCAGAGCGATTAACGAGCTTCTATTTGCAGAAGATCAAGCACTGACACAGGGAAACATTGGATACCTATAAGAACGTTTAAATAGATTTAAAAGGACTCAAAACAACATGAAATTCAACATTAACAAAACAGAAGTCAAAAGAGAACCAGAACATCAATTTAACTACAGACGGTAGACAACTAAAACACGTGCCGGAATTTCAATACCTTGGAAGTCTAGTGACAAACAACAATTCACAAGAAGCAGAGATAGACTCAACAAGCAACAATGCTTGTGAAATCACTGGACAGCTATCGCCACTATTGTCCAACAAGGAAATAACTCTAGAGGCAAAACTAGTACTGCACAATACAATCTTCATTCCAACATTGTGCTACCAATGCCAGTCCTGGACTTTAGACGCAAAAATCAAGAGAAAAATAACCACTGCCGAGATGAAACGTCTTAGACAAATAGCAAGAAGCAGTCTGAGATATCAGATGAGAAATGAAAAACTGAGAACATAAAAAAACTAGGAATAATTCCCGCCACCGAGTACACAAAAAACAAGTTTAAACGGTTAGGTCACGTTGTCAGACAACGAACAAAACACAAGGAGCCTTTAATAAACGTTGAGAGAACAAGAGACTGCGGAGACGACTACGAAAAGGAAGTATTGATGGACTATTAGAAACACTAGGACACACTAGGACACACTGCTTAAAAAAGAATAAAAAAAAACCGCAAATTATCTCTTCTCTCGACGCTGAAAGGTAAATGAGGAAGCAAAGAAGAATATGAAAAAGAAGGGGAAAATAGATACATCCTATAGCGTTTATTGATTTGAACTATTTGCTAATAACGTTCTTTGTTTCTCAGTTCTTTATCAAGAAGCGCAAGCTTCTCAAAATGGACATATCTATATTAGAAATTAAACTTTTAAAACTAGAAATAAAATGTTTGCGAACTTGAAAAAAGACATATTTTCTTTATTCCTCTTCACCCCACCCTCTTAACTGTGTCTTAAAGTGCGCGCGCGCACACGCACACAAATATGTTTATTCTAAAATTTGTGTATGTGTCCTCATCCTCCCTGTTCTACTTTCATGTTTAAAGACATTTCTACGAGAAGAGAAAAACCACTCCCCAGACAGTTCTATCAGCTCAAGTTATTATGGCTTTTTCACAATCCAATCACGTTTTTCTTCGGCCATGTATAGCTTTTCCCCATTATTTCAGCTGATTTTTTTAAATTTTCAAATACCGCAATGACTTATTTGTATCTACCACGCAAGCTTGTCAGTCGATGTAACTGTGCCCGTTTAACGTCACAGCTTATTGTTCCAAACTTAATGTGGGAATCATAGCTACAACTGCGGAGATTTGGAAGTATTTGTGTGGGAAGATGACTGGAATCTGTTACTTCTATCTATCTATCTATCTATCTATCTATCTATCTATCTATCTATCTATCTATCTATCTATCTATCTATCTATCTATCTATCTATCTATCTATCTATCTATCTATCTATCTATCTATCTATCTATCTATCTATCTATCTATCTATCTATCTATCTATAACTTCCTCTTGTACCTGTTCGGGTATCGAGGGAGATACAAACTTCTGGTTATCGGCCTTTTGGCGACTTCACTCATTGTAAATGGATGTTCTTGCAGTGCTTTTTTGATATTGTCTGCCCAGGCCATTACACTTCGCTCTTTCTTAAAACTGGTATTTTTTGTAACCAATGAATCGGGCGGACGTCATCAATGCCCTCCGATATGTGGGAAGGGCACATGAGTCCACGTCACTCCTTCAGATAAAAGAGATGGGAGTAAAAATGGGCACAGCCAGAAACGAAAAACTTAGTGGGCGTGTAAGAAAACTAATCAACCGACACAGAAGTGGAGTCGTCAGTCGCTGGACACTGCGAGACATCTGAGCACCAATGGACATGTTCAGAGTGCAATGATGATGACCCGCTAATAACTTATTAAGTAATTTTTTTGGAGGGCGTGGTTCCTATTCGTGACTCCACACAGCACTGTCACTTCTCTAGATTTACCCCAGAAACACCCTGAAAACGAATGTTTGTCCAAATATTATTATTCTCCATTTACCCATAATGTTGTTGTTAGGATCATCATCACTGCATACCGAACTAACCCATAGGTGCTCTGATATCTCTCTCTCGAAAATCCTAGGAGAACTCAGATCCACGTACACGAACTCCGTCGCACGGCACGTGATCAATTGTTTGTGTAGGTTTCTTTTGTTTATAATCTTACCCGGACAGTGGCCTAATTATCTACCTACTCCTTTCGATTTGAACTGCCAAGGGTTCTTTACCGTGCGCAAGTGCACACGGTACCTCCTGATTATTGTAGTTAACCGAGAGGGTAGTAAAGTAAAGAACCACCGTCACGCCAAGTGGCGTATAGGGAATATGGTGTTAGTGACCATAAATTTTACTGACCTTCAGCACATGATTTTTGGGGTAATGTGGTCGGTATTACGCCCGTGCCGCTTTACTTTTCCAGAAAAAAAATATCGGTACCCATCAAAGGCTGGGTGAACCGGAAGCCGTCGGTTGGGATCGAACCCTACCTCTTGTCCTTTGTAGTCCAATTCACTAACCACTGAGATATCGCGGCTCCCATTATCCGAGAGGGTAATACATTGAATATCGTACCCAATAGATCAGAGGCGGGTATCGTCACAAGGAAACCAAGGATTAATTTTCACAATTTTGAAAAAAATGACCACCGCCTTTGGTTCAATTTTGAAAGCAGATCTTTCCTGTCCAGAGACCGAGGTCGTGCCTCTACAAACTCCCAGCCCCACACCATATTGTTATGCACGTAAACTGTATTATCATGCTGTGTAACATACCCTCTTCATTATGTTTCTTCCGTTGACTAGGTTCAGTTGGGACAAATCTCTTTAGAGATAAAGTGTGTTTGGTAATTCACGATGCCATCGCATAATAATACTGTCAAAAGTAGAAAAATATATCTGGAGATAAAAGTTAATGTGATGGTGATTTTATGTAGAATAGAGTTTAATTATAAGAATACTTCAAATAGAGTGTATAGGTAATAGCGCGTCCAACAGAGTTTAATGATAATGATGTTTAGTTAGAGTTTAAAAGTAATGATGCTTCAAATAGAGTTTAATTATAATGGTGCTTTAAATAGAGTTCATAATAATTGTACTTCAAATAGAGTTTAATGATAATGGTACTTCAAATAGTTTAATGATAATAGCAGTTCGAAGAGTGACAAATATAACATGTTTTACTTAAAAATATTCAATCTTCCATCTCCAATTTTATTCAAATTTAATATTATTTATCTACTTAAGTGGAATGTGCCGTGACATATTGTTACGCAACTTATATTTAAAATCCTGGAGGGGAAAATACACGGTAAAAGAGGCAGACGCAGACCAAGACTAACATGGACGTGTAACATCAAAAGATGGACAACCCAGCCTATGACAGCCTGCGCCATCAAAGCAAGAGACAGAGAAGAATGGCGCTCCATGGTAGCCAACCTTCGATGCAGATATTTCACTCGATGATGATGATGATGTTATATTTTATGAAATTAGTAAATCTATTTAAACATTGATAATAAACATCAGTCAATGGTGTCTGCAGCATCTAAGTTGTACATTAAGGTCACATTCTCAAATATCAACTTTTAAAAATGTAATATCATCAAAGACAACTATTTATTTTCATTTTTTTTTTTGGTTTAAAAGGAAGTGTTCTGTTACTCTCTGGTCTCTGAACACTGAAATTAATTAAAAATAAAAAGAGATTTAATTTTTTTTTTTATTTACGAAGTGTAATTGAAATATGTAGTCTCAAAGTCACAAAATAATCGTATTGATTTCTTTTTAAGTTAGATTAACCATATACTTTATATGGGTGTATACTTTATATTATACCTCGCGTTTTTTTAATCCCCTCAAAGTCGCTAACACAGAAACTTTGATCCCGTCCGTGTTAATTTATAGCAAGGGTATTTTCTAATGAAATTTGTCTGCGGTTCTTTCTTGGATATCATCGCAGATATTTGGGGAAATAAAAATATATGATACTTTGAGTAATGAGAATACGGTATTTGTGCAAATCAAACACAGTCTGTACGTAAAGGAGATCAACTTCCCATTTAATGAATGGACATAATGTGTTTGCTTTGGGTTCATGTTGACACCAGGGTGATATTATTCATTCAGCCAGATTGTATTCTTTACATTCTCGTTGCACTGCCGTTGAGGTCATTCGCGCTTTGCCTCTCCCATTTTTTTTTTATTTGTAAAAATTAAATTTTTTTAAAATTTCAAGTTGCACTATTATTATTATTATTATTATTATTATTATTATTACTATTATTATTATTATTATTATTATTATTATTATTATTATTATTATTATTACTATTATTATTATTATTATTATTATTACTATTATTATTATTATTATTATTATTACTATTATTAAAGATCCGGTTAACAGAAGAAATTATAATTTCTATAAGGCAATTGAAATGTTTGGAAACGTGTTAAAAAGACACAATATCCTTAGGTTAGTGAAGTGACCCTATATTTATTTTGCCAGTTGTAACCAAGTATTCCAACTTTCCTATTCTCATGATGTGCCCCAAAAATGTGATTGTTTTTTAAAAAATGTTTTTTAGGAGCTGCCTTTTTGTGTTGACCTCTTTGAGAATTTCCTCATTGGTCTTTTTAGTTGTCCATGAAACTTTCAACATTCTTATGAGATATCCCATCTCTGTGGCATCTAATCGACTTCTCATTTGTTTGTCTACTGTCCATGATTTGCTTCCATAGGTCAAAATTGGTTCTATTTAGTACCGATGAACTCTCTTTCTCACTTCTATTGACATTGATTTGTTGTATAAGATATTTTTCATTTTCTGAAATGCTATTTTGGCCTGAGCTATCCTGCTTTTTTTATTTATGCGATGCATCTTCCATCTGATATTATTATTGTGCCCAAGTATTTGACGCGTTGTACTTGTTTCTGGAAGCCGCGATAGCGCAGTGGTTAGTGAACTGGACTACCACGGACAAGGGGTAGGGTTCGATCCCAACCGACGGCATCCGGGTTCACCCAGCCTTAAATGGGTACCGGATTTTTTTCTGGGAAAGTAAAGCTGCACGGGCGTAATACCGACCACATTACCCCAAAAATCATGTGCTGAAGGTCTGTAAAATATAGGGTCACTAACACCATATTTCCCTATACGCCACTTGGCGTGACGGGGGTACTTTACTTTACTTTTTTTTTACTTGTTTCTGATGTGTCCTGTTTATTTTTATGCTGCATGGTGGTGATGATTGTTTCTTTGATATGACCATTACTTCTGTTTTTTCTTACTATTCAAAATGAGATCCGTTTTGTTGCTTTCTTTTACTATTATGTCTATCATTTCTTGTAGTTCATTCTCTGTCTCTGCTGTTAAGACTGTGTCATCCGCATATCGCAAATTATTTATGTTGTGACCGTTGACTTCAATTCCTTTTTTGTCTACTACTGATCTGATAATATGTTCCCTGTAAAGTGAAAACAAATCCGGCAACAGAATACAGCCTTGTATTATTTTGTTTTAGCTTTTACAAAACATCTTTTTTGAGAGAAAATCTGACATTAAATCAAACAACAGAAAAAAATGAGAGCCATGATAACGTGGATTTATGGGAGAATTTGATAAATTTGTGTTATCCCACAGGAAGATAAAATACATAATCATTCACATATTTTAATTATAACATCTCACTTTTGTATCATGTCTTGTCTGTCTTACTTTCTTTCTGTCCTTCAACACAACCCATTACACTACACCATTTTTTGTCAATCAATTCTAAATGCGAGATCATTACTGCGGACATTACCCTACACTCGTACACACAGTTCTCACTACCTTACATTGCACCAATGGAGTAGACTCACTAAATTAATTTATCAAACGACTGCCTACTTAACCAAGACACATACGTATTTTTCATCATAATCATTGAGAACAATTACCGCATCGAACGTTGGCTATCATTGGGCGCCTTACCGTTCTGTTTCTTGCTTTCATAGTGCAGGTTGCAGGCTGAAATGTTTATCTTTTGATGTTACTCGTCCATGTTAGTCTTGGTTTGCCTCTGCCTCTTTTACCTTGTATTTTCCAGTTCAATATTACTTTTAGTAGACTGTTGTGCCTTTTAACATGCCCTAAAAATGTTACTTTTCTTGTTTGAATTCTGTTTATAGTTCTCTTTTCATTTTTGTTTGTTTTAAGACTTCATCATTTGTTTTCTCTTCTATCCGTCAAATTCTTCCTATTCTTCTATAAATCCACATTTCAAAGGATTAAATATTTTCTGTTCTGTTTTCTTGTCTAATATCCATGTTCCTGCTCCATACAGGAATCTTGAGAAGATATACCATTTTGCTGTTGTTATTACGTCATTTGGTAACAACAAATGCTCGTCAATGATCACATACGTCTATGTGAAAACATTTGATTGTTTTCTGGAATGTCAGGTACCCATTACCTCTGGTCAAATTTAGAAGCCGTTGATCACGACCAAGATAGAATCCTTATTTATCGGTAGGCGAGTTCACTTCTGGGAGCTACTGAGTTAAGTGTTCTGTGCAACTCCGTGAGCTGTGTTTATCATCCGGATCCTGTTTCGATATGTCGTTTCCTTACGATGAATGATGATATCGTATGAAGAAGGACAGTTTGGGGGTGCGTTCACTTTCAGTGCAGTCACGCCTTATGTAGTGCTGTAGCTGCTATAATTGGGAAAGGGGGGGGGGGGTGGCTGCAGCTGCCTTTCTTTGTTTTGATCCTTCAAGGAGATGAAATGTTAATACGGATGCTTCTACTGACACGGGGGGTTAAAAAATTAATGGATTTTAATTCGTTTCCAAGAATGCCGAGGCCTTCGACTAACTTCCGAGAAAGAAGGGCGGCATTGGCTTTGCGTAATTCTGATCATTTTACTCCCAAATGTGCCAATGGTAGACAACTTATGGGCATTAACTCTAGATTTCCCATAATACCACGAGGCACGATGTTCTTTCTTTCTTCAACACAAAAAAAACCACACTGAAAATCCATACTAAATTAAATTCATTGAAATCTATATGATATTAGAAAATGACTGTTTATTTTCATCATCATCATCATCATATGCCATATCCGTTGACGTAGGCGATCATATCCTCCCACATTTCACTATTCACAGTACATCGTATGAATTCTGTTGTTGACTGTTTTCAGTGCCATGACACCAAGCTAACTAGTATCTTTTATTTTTGACAAATTATTTTTTTTAATGACAAATAAACAACAACAGAAAAAAACAAAGAACAATATATGGGCCGAAGCAGGATCGAACCCGTACTCCATGGCACTGCGCCTTGCCACGAGAAGCCGAACGCTTGGTAGCTGCCACTCAGCTAATTAAAAAATTAGCTTTTGTGAGCAGTGTCTTACACGAAGGCGTTCCCATGACTATAGCACAGGGTTACGATCACAGATAGAAGTTTCCCTATTTAATAATATTTATTTATTATTATTTGTCTCCATGGCCAAATAAGATCAAGGGCCATTCCGGACAATATGGCTTGCAAAGAAATTATAGATATGCGACTTAATGATAATGATAATAATGATGATGATGATGTATATAGTTACCAATCGAGAAAGAATATTTTAAATATTGAGAAAGAGGAGGATTAAAACATATAGATAGGGAGAGAGAGAAGGAGTGAAATATTGACAAAGTAAAACAATTTGAATGGCAGAAACATAGAGATATATGACAAGAGTTGTGTAATTTTTAGGCTTTGAGTAAGAAGAATGAGGAGAGAGATTGTAGTTTAGACCGTGGGAGGCAAAGAGTAGAAGGAAGAAGTGACGGGGTGGATGAAGATTACATCAGAAAAGAACATGGCATAGAGAGAAAGATAAAGAGAGAAGAGAGAGAGAGAGAGAGAGAGAGAGAGAGAGAGAGAGAGAGAGACCATGAGAAAGTGATACATGTTGAAACAGAGAGCGACAGAATCGTAAAATGAATGAATAAAGAGAGAAAGATTTGATGTGAATGTGAGCGGGATCATGTGAAACAGATGGAGATTAATTAACCCGCTATGTTCTTGGACATAAACACTGTTCATCTGAGAACACTTAACGATAGCACAGCAGAAATCTAACATTGCAGCAATCTGACTACAAGGATTAGCATGCTGAGCTTCAATAAGCCGAGAACGTGGCCTAGAAATAGAAATACCAAAAGGTTAAACACGCAATGGTAGTCTCGATGAAACTGAAACGGAATCTCATAGACTCGATTAAACTGAAACGGAATCTCATAAAGCCAGAGGAGAGATAGAATTGGATAGTTAGAGGAATTGAGTGTGATAGAGTGGAAAGAAGAAGTAAGAGTGAGAGAAAGTGAGAGAATCAGTAGTTAATAGAATGAATAGTGAAAGAGATGATGAACAGATACTGAGAGAGGGGGTAGCAGATGCAAAATGAAAGAGAGAGAAAGATGCAATGCAGGATAGAGAAAAAAAGATCATGTGAAGAAAAAGAGAGCATATGAAGAAAAAAGATTTTAGGTAGAGAGAAAGAAAAAGAGAGAGATAGAGAGTAAGAGAGAGAGAGAGAGACAGAAGCGACCGTGATAGAAAAAGAGAATTGCGGGTAGATAGATGAAGAAGTATGTTAGATAGAGAGAATGGAAGTAGATTGAAAGAAACAATAAGAGAAAGAGCAGGTGATGCTTAGAGAAAGAAAGAGAGCATATTAGAACAAAAAATACGAGGAGATAAAGAGAAGAAGATAACTTGAAAGAAATAAAGGGTAATGTATACAAAGTGAAAAAGAAAGTGTAAGATGTGAAGTGAAAGATTGTGAGAAGAATAGAAAGTAAATGGAAAGTGAGTACTGCATAACGTGGTAAAATATATAGGAAGAAGGAGTGGAAGAGAGTCAGATGAGTATAAAGAAGCAAAGAAAGAAAAAGAAAGCAAGCAAGAATGAAAGGGAAATCAAGAAACAAAGAAATAATAGAAAAAAAAGAAAATAGAAAGAAAGAAAGAACATTTAAAGAAAACGAAAGAATGAAAGAATGAAAAACAATAAAGCAAGCAAGAAAGAAAGGGAAAGTAAGAAACAAAGAAATAATACATCATCATGTGCCATACCGGTTGGCGTAGGCGATCATATCCTTCCACAATCCTCTATCTACAATGCATTATATCAATTCTGTTGTTGACTGTTGTCCATGCCATGACACCAAGCTATCCAGTATTTTCTCTCTTTTTCGTCCGCGATCTCTCTTTCCTTTTATTTTGCCACTTGTAGCTATGTATTCCAACTTTCCTCTTCTCATGATGTGCCCGAAATATGTTGATTGTTTCTTTCTGATGTTTTTAAGGAGCTCCCTTTTTGTGAAATAATACAAGGAAAGAAAAAAATGGAAAGAAAGAAAGAAAGAAAATGGAAAGAGAGAAAGAAAGAAAATGGAAAGAAAGAAAGACAGAAAGAAAATGGAAACAAAGAAATAATAGATATACAGAAAATAGAAAGAAAGAAAGAAAGAGAGCAAAAAAAAGAAAGCCAATATCCGTGACAGTTGCCATTTTCTACAGAGTTCTCTCCTGTCTAGTCCGAGCTTATCTTTCACGACTGCTGTCAGGTTACCAGCGGCTAGCAGTACGGGGTCACTACCCCTGGAGCATGACTAACTCTGGTCCTAACCACAGACTGTAGTTTATTGACATTCCATCAATCAAATAGTCAGTACTTACATATGTTTTTTTCCCATACGCTCTCTCTCTCTCTCTCTCTCTCTCTCTCTCTCTCTCTCTCTCACTCACTCTTTCTCTCTCTCTCTCTCTCACTCTCTTTCTCTCTCTCTATCTCACTCTCTTTCTCTCTCTCTCTAATTTTCATTTCTTTTTCTATTTTTTGCTTTATTTCTTTGCTTCTTCCAAATTAAGAAATAATATAGTTATGGTTATTGAAGGCCCCGGTATCACTACAAAGGAATTAAAATCCATAATTGCTCAACCGCCTGTGCTGGTGGAATCATCAGAATAAACATTTTATCTCGTTGAAGGATCAAAACAAAGACAGGTAGCTGCAGTCCCCATCATAGTAGTCCCAGCACATGCCAAAAGACATAAGGCCCAAACCGCACTGTTCACAGCCATTTGTTCCTCGTCA
Organism: Megaustenia siamemsis; assembly: GCA_032433765.1. Taxonomy (NCBI): domain Eukaryota; kingdom Metazoa; phylum Mollusca; class Gastropoda; order Stylommatophora; family Ariophantidae; genus Megaustenia; species Megaustenia siamemsis. Next base: position 17,668,917 of record JAVIAB010000106.1, on the reverse strand, counting down.
TACGATATGATTATCCATCGTAAATAATTGGAATATTCGAAGACATTCAGGATGAAAAAACAAAACACAGCTCACGGTGTGCAGAGAGCATTTAGCTCAGTAGATCTGGCAGCAAGCCGGACTTGGAATAAGAGGAAACTGCAAACAAGGAACATTTCAGACACCGCCTTTAACGGTTCCTGCCACCTATCCGCCATATTGTCCGGAAGTCTTTGAACTAATATATTTGTACTAATTTTGGCTTTCATACACACGGCCTATACCTCTAATCTTTGTTTCTTTCTCAATTAGAATCTGTCTTTATAACCTACACATTTATTTTGCATCTTTCTTCAACTATCTTATTAAAGCGCTATCTTGTCTCAGTGTCTTTGTATCAATTTCTCCTTCCCGTGTCTTCTCCTCACCTTTCTCTATCATCATCATCATCATCATTGAGTGCCGTCTCCGCATCGAAGGTTGCTAACCATGGAACGCCATTCCTCTCTGTCTCTTGCATTAATGGTGCAGATTGTCATAGGCTGACCTGTCCATCTTTTGATGTTACTCGTCCATGTTAGTCTTTGTCTGCCTCTTTTACCTTGTATTTTCTCTTCCAAGATTTCGTTTCAGTAGGCTGTTGTGTCTTTTAACACGCCCCAAAAATCTCATTTGTCTTGTTTGAATTGTATTCAGTAGTTCTCTTTTCATTTTTAATTCTTTTAAGACGTCATCACGTGTTTTCTTTTCTTTCTATAAAATTCTTCCTATTCTTCAATAAATTCACAATTCAAAAGCTTAAATTGTTTTCTGTTCTGATTTCTTGTCTAAAGTCCGTGTTTCTGCACCACACAGGAATGTTGAGAAGATTTAACTTCGCTTTAGCGGCACAGATGTAATAAGTAGATCATAATTTATACTTTAACGCAGAAATGTACAATGGAGAACCGAAATTAATCAGATCCCGAATGCACTTTCTGCGGCGATCGAGAGAACGTGACCTAGATCCACCATCTTTGCAACGGAAGTCTATCTGAATATGTTTGCTGATACTGTTAATTATAGAAACTCGTAAGTAATAAACTAATTTGCGATTGATTATTTAATGATATATCAATTATAGCATTGTTTAAAAAATCCCCCGGCCAAATATATGCTATAATCTCTTTGCATAATCTAAATGTAATTATAATTTCCATTACACATTTCTGAATAAGAAAGTAAGAAAACTGAAAGAAATAATTTCATTCCGGCATGGACGTTCATGGAACATGCTTCTTCTTCTTCCTTTCAATTCACTGTGGAGCATAGTCTTCAACAAACACTTTCCAAGCCGTTCTGTTTCTTTCTATTCCTTTAAGATCATTCCATGTCTTCCCTATCATCTTCATCTCTGCTTCCATCTGTCTTCTTTAAGAATATTTTTGGTCTTTCTAATTCTCTCAGTGAAAGACAAGACAAAGACAGCATATTGTTAGCACCTTTTTATAAACCTTAAATACTTTTTTTGGTAAAGTGGGCGGTATTACGCCAGAGCCGTCTCTATTTCCGAGAAAAATTCGGTAGTACTTAAGGCAGGGTGAACCTAGAAGCCGTTTATCGAACCCGATTTTATGTCCGCAGTAAACTAGCTCATTGGCGTTTTCAGACATATTTGAACACACTAGTCTAAGGTAACACACGTTTCTAAATGTAAGAATTGACAATTATGATCTTTACATCTGTTGTCGCTCTCCACAAAATTCAAATAGTCCAGCACCAATTATAAGTCATCAGACATATCTGAAGGGTACAACTGATAGCTGTTAAAGAATGAAGAGAAATCATTATTTTTATGTGAAAAAATACAAATGGACTACCGATGCAGTTTAAGGCAACATTTTAAGAAAATAATAAAACAGAAGAGAATCAGTGGCGTGTAGTGGGTACGCGTTGGCTTGGTGATAAAGTGAGTGCGTGTTCGAACTCAGCTTTACGCTCTGCAGTCGACACGGCTGAAAAAAAGGGGTTGGTATCTGGTTCACTGAGTTGGGGGGGGGGAGAGGAATGAATGAAATTACACTTCTGAATGTTATGGCCTGGTGCTGTGAAATATTTGCACTCTACCATTTTGTTTTATATTTGTTATGGAATATTTATTTCTTTACCTGAGGAAGTAGAGGCCGACAGAGAGTTAATTTCTGTCCATTTTTCATATTTAACTTAATGTCAACATAGATTTCATCGTTTTATTCATCAAATACATAATTGTAACATTACAAAGCAAACAGAAAATATATTTTAAAAATAATTAATATCTTTGGTTTAAGGAGACAAAAGCAGAATGTCTTTGTTGACCGAATACAAAATAACTCTGCTTTTGTCGGTGAGAGTTCTCTCCCTGATTTTTTTTGCAAATTTCTAAACAAAA